>CM038682.1:318630636-319230636 GCA_021605205.1 Aegilops longissima
AGATCCGTAACTCCGATTGGATTGAAACCTTCGCCATTATTTTTTTTACCAAAACTTAGCTTTCTTGCGGCCGAAGAAGGGCATCAACCGCCTTACGGGTGGCCCACGAGGGTCAGGGGTGCGCCCCCTGCCTCGTGGCCACCTCGGACACCGTTTCGCGTTGATCTTTCTCCCAGATTTTCTAAATATTCCAAAAATAAGCTCCATCCGTTTTTATTCTGTTTGGATTCCGTTTGATATGGATTTTCTGCGAAACATAAAACATGCAACAGACAGGAACTGGCACTGGGCACTGGATCAATATGTTAGTCCCAAAAATAGTATAAAAAGTTGCCAAAAGTATATGAAAGTTGAATAATATTGGCATGGAACAATAAAAAATTATAGATACGACGGAGACGTATCAGCATCCCCAAGCTTAATTCCTGCTCGTCCTCGAGTAGGTAAATGATAAAAAAGATAATTTTTGATGTGGAATGCTACCTAGCATAATCTCGATCATGTATCTAATCATGGCATGAATATTAAGACACGAGTGATTCAAAGCAATAGTCTATCATTTGACATAAAAACAATAATACTTCAAGCATACCAACCAAGCAATTATGTCTTATCGAAATAACATAGCCAAAGAAAGCTCATCCCTACAAAATCATATAGTCTGGCTATGCTCCATCTTCACCACACAAAGCATTCAAATCATGCACAACCCCGATGACAAGCTGAGCAATTGGTTCATACTTTTTAACGTGCTTCAGCCTTTTCAACCCTCACGCAATACATGAGCGCAAGCCATGGATATAGCACTATAGGTGGAATAGCATATGATGATGGGGTTTATGTGGAGAAGACAAAAAAGGAGAAAGTCTCATATCGACGCTGCTAATCAACGGGCTATGGAGATGCCCATCAATTGATGTCAATATGAGGAGTAGGGATTGCCATGCAACGGATGCACTAGAGCTATAAGTATATGAAAGCTCAAACTGAAACTAAGTGGGTGTGCATCCAACTTGCTTGCTCATGAAGACCTAGGGCATTTGAGGAAGCCCATCGTTGGAATATACAAGCCAAGTTCTATAATGAAAATTCCCACTAGTATATGAAAGTGATAACTCAAGAGACTCTCTATATGAAGAACATGGTGCTACTCTGAAGCACAAGTGTGGTAAAAGGATAGTAACATTGCCCCTTCTCTCTTTTTCTCTCATTTTTCTTTTTTCTTTTTCTTTTTTTCTTTCTTTTTTTGGGCCTTCTCTTTTTTTGGCCTTTCTCCTTTTTTATTTTTTTATTTTTATTTTTTCGTCCGGAGTCTCATCCCGACTTGTGGGGGAATCATAGTCTCCATCATCCTTTCCTCACTGGAGCAATGCTCTAATAATGATGATCATCACACTTTTATTTACTTACAACTCGATACTAGAACAAAGATATGACTCTATATGAATGCCTCCGGCGGTGTACCGGGATGTGCAATGATCTAGCATAGCAATGACATCAAAAAATGGACAAGCCATGAAAACATCATGCTAGCTATCTTACGATCATGCAAAGCAATATGACAATAAATGCTAAAGTCATGTATATGATGATGATGGAAGTTGCATGGCAATATATCTCGGAATGGCTATGGAAATGCCATGATAGGTAGGCATGGTGGCTGTTTTGAGGAAGATATAAGGAGGTTTATGTGTGATAGAGCGTATCGTATCATGGGGTTTGGATGCACCGACAAAGTTTGCACCAACTCTCGAGGTGAGAAAGGGCAATGCACGGTACCGAAGAGGCGAGCAATGATGGAAGGGTGAGAGTGCGTATAATCCATGGACTCACATTAGTCATAAAGAACTCATATACTTATTGCAAAAGTCTATTAGCCCTCGAAGCAAAGTACTACTACGCATTCCCCTAGGGGGATGGATTGGTAGGAAAAGACCATCGCTCGCCCCTGACCGCCACTCATAAGGAAAGCAATGAAAGAACACCTCATGCTCCGACTTCGTTACATAACGGTTCACCATACGTGCATGCTACGGGACTTGCAAACCTCAACACAAGTATTCCTCAATTTCATAATTACTCAACTAGCACGACTCTAATATCACCACCTTTATATCGCAAAACTATTGCAAGGAATCAAACATATCATATTCAGTGATGTAACGCCCTCGATGCGGCTATATCTCCCACGTGTCGAAGCACGACTTAGAGGCATAACCGCATTGAAAGCAATGTCGCAAGTGAGGTAATCTTCACACAACCCATGTATTACATAAGGGAAAGAGATACATAGTTGGCTTACAATCGCCACTTCACACAATACATGAGTAAAACATTACATCATACAGATACAATCAAGGTCCGACTACGGAACCAAAATAAAAGAAGACTACCCCAAAAGCTACACAGATCCCCGATCGTCCCAACTGGGCTCCACTACTGATCAGCTGAAACGAAACAACACAATGAACAAGATCTTCGTCGAGCTCCTCCTTGAGCTCGGGTGCATCACCTGCACGGTTTCATCGGCACCTGCAAACTGGTTTTGGAAGTATCTGTGAGTCACGGGGACTCAGCAATCTCACACCCGCGAGATCAAGACTATTTAAGCTTAAAGGTAGGGCAAGGTAGTGAGGTGGAGCTGCAGCAAGCGACTAGCATATATGGTGGCTACATACGCAAATGAGAGCGAGAAGAGAAGGCAAAAGCACGGTCGAACGACTATGATCAAGAAGTGATCCTGAAACTACTTACGTCAAACATAACTCCAACACGTGTTCACTTCCGGACTCACGAGAAGAGACCATCACAGTTACACACGCGTTGGTGTATTTTAATTAAGATCAACTTCGGTTTTCTACAACCGACATTAACAAATTCCCATCTGCCACATAACCGCGGGCACGGCTTTGAAAGTTCAAACCCTGCAGGGTGTCCCAACTTAGCCCATGATAAGCTCTCGCGATCAACGAAGGATATTCCTTCTCCCCGGGAAGACCCGATCAGTCTCGGAATCCCGGCTACAAGACATTTCTCAGCAATAAAACAAGACCAGCAAGACCGCCCGATGCGCCGACAATCCCGATAGGAGCTGCACATATCTCGTTCTCAGGGCAACACCGGATGAGACAGGCTACGAGTAAAACCAACCTCGAGTTGCCCTAAGGTGGCCCTTGAAGTGCTCGGTTCGGGCCAGCACTTAGAGAAGCACTGGTCCGGGGGGGGGCTAAATAAAGATGACCCTTGGGCTCCGGAAACCCAAGGGAAAAAAAGGACTGGGTGAGGCAACTGGTAAAACCAATGTTGGGCCTTCTTTGGAAAAGTCTTATTCAAAGCGAACTGTCAAGGGGTCCCATAAATCACCCG
This sequence comes from Aegilops longissima, assembly GCA_021605205.1. Classification (NCBI taxonomy): domain Eukaryota; kingdom Viridiplantae; phylum Streptophyta; class Magnoliopsida; order Poales; family Poaceae; genus Aegilops; species Aegilops longissima. The sequence goes on from CM038682.1 coordinate 318,634,003, forward strand.
ACGCGTTAGGGACGCAAAATCCGGGAACATAACACCGGTATGACGGAAACTAGGCGGCAAGAGTGGAACAAAACACCAGGCATAAGGCCGAGCCTTCCACCCTTTACCAAGTATATAGATGCATTAATTAAATAAGATATATTGTGATATCCCAACAAGTAAACATGTTCCAACAAGGAACAACATCTCCATGTTCCAACAAGGAACAAACTTCATCTTCACCTGCAACTAACAACGCTATAAGAGGGGCTGAGCAAAGCGGTAACATAGCCAAACAACGGTTTGCTAGGAAAGGATGGTTAGGGGCTTGACATGGCAACATGGGAGGCATGATATAGCAAGTGGTAGGCATCGTAGCATAGGCATAGCAAAAGAGCGAGCATCTAGCAAGCAAAGATAGAAGTGATTTCGAGGGTATGGTCATCTTGCCTGAAATCCCGCAAGGAAGAAGAACGAATCCATGAAGAAGACAAACGGATGAAGTCGAACGAATCCTCACAACTCCGGAACGAAAACCGAAGCTAACGAGAGAAGCAAACCGGAAAGAAGCAAACCACATAGTAAACAACCATCACATAAACATGTCATGATGCACAAACAAATATGATGCATGTCCGGTTTAAATAGCATGGCATGGCAATATGCACAAACAATCCTACAAATTAAGTGGAGCTCAATATGCAACGGGTTGCATATTGACAAAACTTCACAACATTTATTTAGTTCTCTCCCGATTAGGTACTCAACAATATTAAATGTTTTTAAACATGGCAAGAGGTGAAGCAAAATTAAACTACCTATCTAGGCAAGATTAAATGAGGCCGGAAATAACAACAACAATTCCGGAAAATCCCCATATGCAAATTATGGATTCGGTACAGATCTGACCTAAAGCATATTTTAGAGTTGTTAAACATGCAAAGTAATGCTACCATGATAAACTAGGCATTTTTCTACCCCATTTACATATATAAATTATTTAAATCCGAGTTACGGTTATTTAGTTATGAAATAAATCATTTTAGCATGGCATTTAAGCAAATTAATGCAAACAACAATTATAAACATTTAAATGTTGTTATCATGATGCGGATGACATGTGCAAGTTTTATGCAATATTATGAAAACGTTATCATGAGCATGATATGAAGCATTATGTCACCGTGGTGGAAGAAAGGGGTGCCACGGCAACGAATCCGAAAATGATGCCACGGCAACATTCGGGTTCCGATAACTCGATTGAGATATCGGTGCAAAGGAAAGCGTGACGGAAGCGAGTCATGCAAGATGGTGGGGTGATCCCGGATATCGGGTTCCCACGGAACGGTGGCATAGCAAAAGAGGGGCATCGCAAGGATGATTCGGACACGACGGTCGTCACGGGTTATACCTTCGGAACGTTCAAACGGGACGGGTCGAGTTGTCGAGGGAAGTAGAGGAAGTAGTCGTTCTCGCGATGATCGCCGAGGGAAGTAGTGGTACACGGCGGCGGTAGAGGAAGTAGTGTTTCACGTTCGTTTTCGAAGAGGTACTTGACGATCCGAGGTTTCAAGGCGACGGTAGTGGAACTTGGTGAATCAAACGGACTTGGCGTCTTCGTGCGTAGGGTACTTGGCGATCCGGAGACGACGGTAGAGGTACTCGCGAACTTGGCGGCGGTAGTCGTTCACGTTCTTAGTTGCACAATCTCCGTAGATGTTCGGGATCACGACGAGGACTTGCCGCCCACGGAGTCTTCGAGGGTCGACGGTAGTGGTTCACGGTCGAGACGAACTTGACGGATTCGAAGCGCCCGGGGTTCAACGTTGAACTTGAGGGCCATCGGTAGTTTCTCGACTTGGATCTCCGTGCACGCGTCTTGACGGAACCGGGTCTCGGTGATGGCCATGGACTCCATGATGGCGCCGGAGACAGAAACAGCCGGAAAGCAAGGTTCCCCGGCAGCAGGGACGGCATCTGACGATCCCTGGCCCGGTGACTCGAAGCAGGGGCGCGGAGGCTCGTCCATGGCGGCCCTGACCTCCGGAGCACGATGGAGCGGCGAGGAGGGGTTTCCCCGGCGAGCATCAGGATGGAGTGGGCGGACCAAGCGATGGGAGGAAGGAGAGGCCAGCGTGGTCGTCCGCGTAGGGCGGCGGCCGGCTTGATGGCGGAGGACGCGGTGGGTCGACGGGGCGGCGCGGTGCAGAGGCGAAGCAGAGGAGGTGCGGGACGGAGAGGTGGGGCGCAGAGGAGGAGGGTTGAGGGCGGCGGCGCTCCTGGAGCGGAGGCGGCGAGGAGGGGGCGAGGCAGAGGGAGATGCGGAGGAGCTCGGCGAGCGGGCGCCTCGTCCTCTGCTCGTGCAGGAGCGAAGCAGGGAGGTGGCGCGGGGAAGGTGGATCAGAGGAGGGGCGGAGCGAAGGAGGAGGAGGGGTCGGTCGCGAGCAGTAGAGGGAACGAGGGAAAAGGAGATCGGGCGCGGGCGCTCTCTGGCGGCGCTGGAGAGGAGCGAAGGAGGAGGAGGAGGATCGAGGGGAGATGGGGGTTCGGGCTAGGGTTACGGGTGAGTGGGCCTTGGGCCGGGAGGCTAGGCCGGCCTGGAGGGAGGCGCGGCTGGGCCTAGGCCTGGGTGGAGGAGAATGGCCAGGGCCTGCTGGGCTGGCTCCTCTCTCTCTCTCTTTAAACTCTTTATTTATATAGCAGAAAACCCAATAAAGAGAAGAAAAGAAAGAGAGGGTAGAGGAAGAAGTTGGACATGGGGATAATTTTCCCGAGCTCGCAAAAATGCGAGGAATTTAACAAAAATGATCCAAGGATTTTTGGTGGAACTCCGGAAAATGATGAAATAAAAATGGCAAGGTTTGGGAACCAAACTTGAAGTAGAAAGGGCATGGGATTTATTATGCAAGTGGGTTATGGTGAATTCCAATTAATGGAATATTTTATATAGCTCCATAATATTGGGAGAATATGTTATAAAGAGAAGTCAACCTTCCCTCGATTTAAATGGACCGAGGATCCATACAATTTATTTAGAAGAGTTGCAAAAATTAATGATATGATGGCATGATGACATGATGCAATGCAAGAGATGACATGATGAAATGAAAAAACAAAACAAACCACACGACAAAACTCGGAAACCCTGGAAGGCAACTGAAGCTCCGGTCTGGGGCGTCACAAGTGATCTACAAGTTTTATGTAGGATTTTATGACTAACCATGTGAATGACCAATTCCTGTCATCTCTCTAAATAGATATAAGTGAAGCAAGAGAGTTTAATTCTTTCTACAAAAGATATGCCCATGCTCTAACAATTATAAGTTAAGCAAAAGAGCATTCTACAAATGGCGGTTGTCTATGTAAAGAGAAACAGGCAATCCAAACTTCAAATGATAGAAGTGAAGCACATGAAGCATTCTATAAAGCCATACTCAAAAGATATAAGTGAAGTGCAAAGAGCATTCTATAAATCAACCAAGGACTATATCATACCAGCATGGTGCATAAAAGAAAAATGAAAATGAAAACTAAATGCAAAAGACGCTCCAAGATTGCGCATATTGCATGAACGAAACGAATCCAAAAACATACCGATACTTGTTGAAGAAAGGGGGATGCCTTCCGGGGCATCCCCAAGCTTAGATGCTTGAGTCTCCTTGAATATTTACTTGGGGTGCCTCGAGCATCCCCAAGCTTGAGCTCTTGCCTCTCTTCCTTCTTCTTACATCGAAACCTTCTCGATCATCGAACACTTCATCCACACAAAACTTCAACAGAGAACTCGGTAATATCCGTTAGTATAATAAAGCAAATCACTACTATAAGTACTGTTGAAAACCAATTCATATTTTGTTTTTGCATTGTGTCTACTGTAATATAACTTTTTCATGGCTTAATCCACTGATATAAATTGATAGTTTCATCCAAACAAGCAAACTATGCATCAAAAACAGAATCTGTCAAAAACAGAACAGTCTGTAACAATTTGAACATTCACCATACTTATGATACTTGAAACATTCTGCCAAAATTAGGAAAAATAACAAATTTGTACATCAAGACTGTGCAAAAAGAATCAGAACCATTTGATGTTCCAGTAAAAAATTAAAATTCGCGCACTACAGCCAAAGTTTCTGTCCTGCACCGTACAAACCAACAAGCATTGTAAACATCCTAAAGGCAAACCTTGGAACATTATTTTTATAATACAATGAAATTTTACAAGGGGATAAATATTTTTATTGAAAAGTTTCTGTAATTAAGATTCACAAAGTTCCCATGGGCATGAACAAAGTTCAAGGATGTCCCCCACTTTCACAATGCTCGTCTCTCTCACTTTTACTTTTCTTTTTGAAAAAGTTTTGGGTTCCCCTCTTTATTTTTGTTGTTTTTAAACTGTATGAAAGCACTCAACAGAAATAAATGACTCTCTAAAACTTCCGGGTTGTCTCCCTGGCAGCGGTTTCTTTAAAGCCATTAAGCTAAGCATAAGGTGCTCAAGTAATGAATCCACCCGGATCCCAAGGTATATCAAAGCCATATTTTAATTAACAATGATTTGTAATTTAGTAGTGAGCACAAAGTAACATATATAATGCAACAACGAAATATAACTCTCTTCCTATGCATTGGCATGTCATAAAAGAACAATTCATGCACACAAAGTAAAGGCCAATGCATAGTATAAACAGTTTCTTGCAATTTTATCATATTGGAAACATAGAGAGGTGGAGATATAGTTCCTCTCTCATAATAATTGCAAGTAGGAGCAACAAGCACATGCATATTATATTCATCAAAATCATCATGTGCAACGGTAAAAGGCAACCCATCAATATAATCCTTAATAAGTGCAAACTTCTCCGATATAGTGTAGTCGGGAGAATTCAAAAAGATAATAGGACTATTATGCATGGGTGCAATAGCAAATATTTCATGTTTAACATAAGGAACTATATCAAGTTCTTCTCCATAAGCATAATTCATTTTGGCATCTTGGCCACAAGCATAGCAAGCATCATCAAAAAGGGATATTTCAAGAGAATCAACGGGATCATAGTAGTCATCATAGCAATCATCCTTCGATAAGCACGAAGGGACATTAAACAATGTATGAGTTGAAGAGTTACTCTCATTAGAAGGTGGGCACGGGTAGCTAATCCGCTCTTCCTCCTTTTGTTCTTCTCTCTCCTCATCATCTTTTTCATCCAATGAGCTCACAGTTTCAGTAATTTATTCTTCCATAGACTCCTGGAAAATATTAGTCTCTTTTTGGACAGCGGAGACTTTCTCAATAAGTGCATTAATATCGTAATTGTATTCATAATTCTCATAACAATATTTAAGGATAGCTAAATTTTCAGGTCTATAAACCGAATCATCAACATCTTCAAACTCTTTAAACATAGATTCAATTTAATAAGCACCCATAAAAGCAACAAATTCTTCTATTTGTTCCACATCGTAGTAATCATAGATACCATTAGCATAAGAAGCTAAGGTTTATTATCATTAAATTTGCATGAAAAGGGAAGGTGTGGAGCCTTCATCCTAGAGCAACAAGTATAATCATATCTCAAGCATAGTTGCCTAGCATACCACTTCAACATATAAATTTGATCCCATAATAGTTTCCCTTTTTGTGTCAAGCGATAATCCCTAAAGTATTCACGTTGATCCAACGTTACTCCCATTACAAAGTTGAATGGGGTTTTCTCAGGATTATCAAAGTAGTACATAATATCTATCACATAATGAGCATTGAGGATTTTAGGAGGTTCCCCATCTCCATGAGCAGCAAGTACACCTATTTGTTTGGTATTTCGTGCTCCATATCCATAACTAAAGATAAAGAACAACTAAGAACAGCAAATACAAATTACTTAGTGATAAAGCAAACAAGCACACACGAGAATATTCACCCCACGCTATTGCTCCCCGGCAACGGCGCCAGAAAAAGGTCTTGATAACCCACAAGTATAGGGGATCAATTGTAGCATCTTTCGATAAGTAAGAGTGTCGAACCCAACGAGGAGCTAAAGGTAGAACAAATATTCCCTCAAGTTCTATTGACCACCGATACAACTCTACGCTTGACGTTCGCTTTATCTAGAACAAGTATGAAACTAGAAGACTTTGTAGGTGTTTTTGGATAGGCTTGCAAGAATATAAAGAGCGCGTAAATAAAAGCTAGGGGCTGTTTAAGTAAAGGCACAACTAAACTAAATATAGCGAGTGTGGAAAAGTGGTGGTAGGAGTTGCGAAATTTTCCCTTAAGCAATTGACTACTTTACTTGTAGCGACCCGACCTCAGACAGTCAAGTCTCTGTGTATTTGCGCCATCCCTGAATCAGTATACTGGCACACACAGTACATTAATGTATATATCAAAGTGCAATCACATGTATAAATAACGTAAAGCTGATATATATACCTCATATGTCTCAGCGGAAACAACCAACGGGTGTGGTGTCCCATCAACGCCATCGGCAGGTTGAGTGTAGATCGTAACCCTGTATCGTAACGCTTAATCATCGAAGAAAATATCTGCAACATGATACGTTCCAGCTGTGTAGGTTAGTACATTGAATGTACCGGCAAGATCACTGTAAGAAAAACAGATGATAAACTATACTATATGCAATATGGCTTTGTGGCTCTGTATCTGAGTTTTGTTTGCATAAAGCTGGTTTTATTTTCCTACAACAAAGGAATAAATGAAGTATGTACTATAGAGTTTTCTATCATGACATGGTTCCGCCAACCGATGTCTCATAGCCCAAAATCATCATAAGTTGCCCACAATTAAGTTATCAATCCGGTGTTGAGAGTTCCGAGATAGATCCAAGTCCAGAGGGTCAAATTGTCCGTAACCGGGGACACGGCTAATCGATTAGGTTTTAACCCTCTGCAGAGGTTTGTACACTTTACCCGCAAGATTCGATCCCTCCTTTTACGTTCTCGCACTTCAGGGTGTTTGAGAACAAGATGAATGAAACATGGTCTTCCGAAGAGTTCCTCTGACCACTGTCCGGTGCTCATCCAATTCTACCATAGTTCTACATCTGCTAGCACCGTCCCAGCCAGAGTCACCACTAAGGTCAACCAAGCCAGAGCCCATAGTGACTTGCGGTTGCACAGGTAAGCTTCCGGGCATGAAGTATTCTTCCGTATCTTTGAGTCTGGGTGAAGCTTTCCGCAAGATGTCATGGCGCTTCTCCATGCATCCCGCCATCCTTTGGTTTCTCCAGGTGCCCGTCAACCATCCTTCACCCAAGAGTGTGTATTGAATTCTTGTAGTCTCGAAATCTTAAGGTCTTGAAGTCTTGAGGTCATGACGATGCAGTCCTTGCCGATGCCATCATGAAGTTATCGCCATTGACGAGAGTCCTCCATTCTCACACCACTCCCGAGCACTCATACCAAACCCCGTCTACAATAGCGCAGCATTAAAACTATATACGTCCCGGGCTTGGTAACAGGAGATCAGTTCCTACCTCATGCATTCTACTCAACTACAAGAAATCAATATCACTACTGGAGGGATTGTTGCAAAGATGACACTAAATGCAATAAAAACATAGGTATGAAAAAGCATGGTCAAAGTGAACTTTCCTGGTACGTTGATGAAGATAACAACACTCTCATAAAATTTGATAGAACTATTCGTCACTCTCCGAAGAAAATCTATACAAGTCAAACATAGCATTCACATAAGCAATCATTCTAGCAAGCAATACTAACACTCAGAATAACAATTAAAACAAAAAATATATAAAAACTCCATAATAAAACTCCAACAAATTCCAAAGAAGCTTCAAATAAAACTAGAAAGAAAAACTACTAACGAAAATCTATGACTTTGCTACAAGCATCTAACATAGTTTTGCCCTAAGTAAAAAAACATAACAGCAATTAAAAAACTAAACTAATAATTTAAGAGAAAATAAAATTAAAACAACTAAGTTAACAGAAAGTATTTTTCATACAATTTTATTTGCAAAAGAAACAAATAAAAAGCTTTTATAGAACTCTAACTATGACCTATAGAAGTTTTCATACAAAACTAAGGAAAATATTTTTAAAATAAAAAATAAAATTTTCTCCTGTTGTCTAACATAAACACCACTAATTTTGTCAAAAGTGACAAAAATAAATAATTTAAAACTAATAAAAACAATAAAGAAATGGCTAAAACAGAACTATAAGTAAAACAGTATTGTTTTGCTAAAAGCCTAATTTAAATTAATCTATAAATAAAATACTAAACACTACTGGATAAACAAAGGTCTTAGAGACCAGGACCAAAAAGAATCGGTCAAAAATAATATTCCTAACTCAAAATAGCTCAAATCTAGTGATTTTAGCAAATTCGTACAAACCCAAATTTAAACTGCTCAAATGTGAAATAAAATTGAACTAACAGAAACTTCATAAAATTTGCGATCCAAGGAAGTTGGAATCACTCAAAAATACCTCGTAGATAATTAACTATGGATTTTACAAGATTGAAACTATTCTGTTTTAAAAACCGAACGAAAAAAAATGAGCAGTAGGTCGGGATTTACTGTAGCAGTTCCGGTGATGGGGTCCTGGTGGAGCTCCGGCGACGTCCTCCGGTGGCCCTATGGCGTCGGGGAAGGGGCGGTCGGGGGCGGCAGGGGCAGAGCGAGTGGTGGGGTTGGTGGGTGGCGGGGATGGCCAGAGGTGGCGGGACGGGACAGCAATGGCGGCGGTGGTCCGGCTAACTCCGGCGAGGTGGCGCAGTAGCGTGGGAAAAGGAGAGGCGGCTCTAGGGGCGGGAATGGGTGCGGGAGGTGGCTATTTATAGGGGGAGGTCGTCTGGAGGAGGGGGCAAGGGATTTCACGAATCCCGCGATCTCCAGCGATGGCCGACGCGGCTGTGCTCGGGAATCCGTTCGTGAGGAAGGAGATGATCTGGCGCGATCGGGCCGGATTTGGCCGAAAAAAATACCTTTCCTTTTTTTAAGAGTCCTCGAAGATAAATAATTTTATAAAATAAGATAAAAATAAAATATAGGAGTATTATATATCAAAACGATCAACAAAATAATCCCAATTTAATGAGATATTTTCCAGGGGCAAATAAAATACTTTTTGAAAAATTATTTTTTTAAATTCAAACAAAATCCAAATGACTTTCAAAACTCTATGAAAAAAATATTCCAACATTTTGGGGTGTCATGTTACTCCCTCTCAACACTTTTGTTTTAAGTGTTCTTTGTCGAAAAGTTATTTCGAATAAAATTCAAATGCCACTTTGAGTTAAAAAAGTATAAATGACAAATTCAAATGAAATATTTCTTTACTTCCCACCCTCTTTCATTGAAGAAATCATGAGGATCATTGAGTGGCATGAAGTTTGAAATATTTCCAAATTCAAATATTTTCAAACAGAAACATTTTTTTTGGAAAGTCCTTTTATTCCCTCTCACTCGAAGCTTCAAAAGTTTTAAAATTCCAATCACAATCAATCAATCAACAGTCAATCAAACAATCATACATTTTAATTATTATAACATTCCAAAATTTAGAATTTTGGGATGTTACATTACTATACCGATAGCAGGTTTTATGTGGCAGAGGCCACTGCTAGCATGTCATCCCTTACTTGGAATTCTATGCACTTATGATTGGAACTATTAGCAAGCATCCGCAACTACTAACATTCATTAAGGTAAAACCCTACCATAGCATTAAGATATATTGGTCCCCCTTCAATCCCGTATGCATCAATTTCTATGCTAGGTTGAAGCTTCTGTCACTCTTGCCCTCCAATACATAGTCCTATCAACATAGAACTAACCCTATGGTGTGATCCACGCACGCGCTCATGTGATGGGCACCAAAGGACAGCAACATAAACACAAGAAAATTAAATCAATCATAGCCATTCATCAACCACCAATAGGACAACGAAAATCTACTCATACATCATAGGATGGCAACACATCATTGGATAATAATATGAAGCATAAAGCACCATGTTCAAGTAGAGGGTACATCGGGTTGCAGGAGAGTGGATCGCTGTAGATAGAGGGGGGAAGGTGATGGAGATGTTGGTGAAGATGGCGGAGGTGTTGGTGTAGATCGCGGTGATGATGATGGCCCCCGGCGGCGTTCCGGCGCCACCAGAAGCGAGGGGGAGAGAGCCCCCCTCCTTCTTCTTCTTCCTTGACCTTATCCCTAGATGGGAGAAGGGTTTCCCCTCTGGTCCATGGTCTCCATGGCATGGGAGGGGCGAGAGCCCCTGCGAGATTGGATATGTCTCTCTGTCTCTCTTTGTTTCTGCGCTCTCCCCTGCTGCCCTTTCACCGCTTCGTATATATATGGAGATCCGTAACTCCGATTGGATTGAAACCTTCGCCATTATTTTTTTACCAAAACTTAGCTTTCTTGCGGCCGAAGAAGGGCATCAACCGCCTTACGGGTGGCCCACGAGGGTCAGGGGCGCGCCCAGGGGGGCAGGCGCGCCCCCTGCCTCGTGGCCACCTCGGACACCGTTTCGCGTTGATCTTTCTCCCAGATTTTCTAAATATTCCAAAAATAAGCTCCATCCGTTTTTATTCTGTTTGGATTCCGTTTGATATGGATTTTCTGTGAAACATAAAACATGCAACAGACAGGAACTGGCACTGGGCACTGGATCAATATGTTAGTCCCAAAATTAGTATAAAAGTTGCCAAAAGTATATGAAAGTTGAATAATATTGGCATTGAACAATCAAAAATTATAGATACGACGGAGACGTATCAACCAGTCAAGAACATCCTGAAATACCTGAAAAGTACTAAGGATATGTTTCTCGTTTATGGAGGTGACAAAGAGCTCATCGTAAATGGTTACGTCGATGCAAGCTTTGACACTGATCCGGATGACTCTAAGTCACAAACCGGATACGTGTTTATATTGAATGGTGGAGCTGTCATTTGGTGCAGTTCCAAGCAGAGCGTCGTGGCGGGATCTACGTGTGAAGCGGAGTACATAGCTGCTTCAGAAGCAGCAAATGAAGGAGTCTGGATGAAGGAGTTCATATCCGATCTATGTGTAATACCTAGTGCATCGGGTCCAATGAAAATCTTTTGTGACAATACTGGTACAATTGCCTTGGCAAAGGAATCCAGATTTCACAAGAGAACCAAGCACATCAAGAGACGCTTCAATTCCATCCGCGATCAAGTCAAGGAGGGAGACATAGAGATTTGCAAGATACATACGGATCTGAATGTTGCATGCCCGTTGACTAAGCCTCTCTCACGAGCAAAATATGATCAGCACCAAGACTCCATGGGTGTTAGAATCATTACAATGTAATCTAGATTATTGACTCTAGTGCAAGTGAGAGACTGAAGGAAATATGCCCTAGAGGCAATAATAAAGTTGTTATTTATATTTCCTTATATCATGATAAATGTTTATTATTCATGCTAGAATTGTATTAACCGGAAAGTTAGTACATGTGTGAATACATAGACAAACAGAGTGTCACTAGTATGCCTCTACTTGACTAGCTCGTTAATCAAAGATGGATAAGATTCCTAGCCATAGACATGAGTTGTCATTTGATGAATGGGATCAAATCATTAGAGAATGATGTGATTGACTTGACCCATCCGTTAGCTTAGCACTATGACCGTTTAGTTTATTGCTATTACTTTCTTCATAACTTATACATGTTCCTATGACTATGAGATTATGCAACTCCCGAATACCGGAGGAACACTTTGTGTGCTATCAAATGTCACAACATAACTGGGTGATTATAAATATGCTCTACAGGTGTCTCCGATGGTGTTTGTTGAGTTGGCATAGATCGAGATTAGGATTTGTCACTCCGATTGTCGGAGAGGTATCTCTGGGCCCTCTCGGTAATGCACATCACAATAAGCCTTGCAAGCAATGTGACTAATGAGTTAGTTACGGGATGATGCATTACAGAACGAGTAAAGAGGCTTGCCGGTAACGAGATTGAACTAGGTATGATGATACCGACGATCGAATCTCGGGCTAGTAACATACCGATGACAAAGGGAACAACGTATGTTGTTATGCGGTTTGACCGATAAAGATCTTCGTAGAATATGTAGGAACCAATATGAGCATCCAGGTTCCGCTATTGGTTATTGACCGGAGATGAGTCTCGGTCATGTCTACATAGTTCGCGAACCCGTAGGGTCCGCACGCTTAACGTTCGATGACGATCGGTATTATGAGTTTATGTGTTTTGATGTACCGAAGGTAGTTCGGAGTCCCAGATGAGATCACGGACATGACGAGAAGTCTCGAAATGGTCGAGACATAAAGATTGATATATTGGATGACTATATTTGGACACCAGAATGGTTCCGAGGTGTATCAGGTATTTACCGGAGTACCGGGGGGTCAATGGGCCTTCATGGGCCTTAGTGGAAGAGAGGAGGAGGCGGCCAAGTGGTGGGGCGCGCCCCCCAAGCCCAATCCGAATTGGGGAGGAGGGTCGGCCCCCCCTTTCCTTCTCTTCCTCGTCCCTTCCTCCCCCCTCCTAGTTGGACTAGGAAAGGGGGGAAACCTACTCCTAGTAGGAGTAGGAATCCCCCCTTGGGGCGCACCCTGTGAGGGCCGGCCGGCCCCTCCTCCACTCCTTTATATACGGGGGAGGGGGCACCCCTTAGACACACAAGTTGATCTTAGCCGTGTGCGGTGCCCCCCTCCACAGATTTCCACCTCGGTCATATTGTCGTAGTGCTTAGGCGAAGCCCTGCGTCGGTAACTTCATCATCACCGTCAACACGCCGTCGTGCTGACGAAACTCTCTCTCGGCCTCAGCTGGATCTAGAGTTCGATCACCGAGCTGAACGTGTGCAGATCACGGAGGTGCCGTGCGTTTGGTACTTGATCGGTTGGATCGCGAAGACGTTCGACTACATCAACCGCGTTACTTAACGCTTCCGCTTTCGGTCTACGAGTTACATGGACACACTATCCCCGCTCGTTGCTATGCTTCTCCTAGATAGATCTTGCGTGATCGTAGGAATTTTTTTGAAATACTACGTTCCCCAACAATAACCCGAACATTTCATTTGGTTAAGAAGCATAACTAAATACCCTAGTTCTACTCTATTCAACACCGAGGAGTGGAGAAGGAGGAGGTGGACTTTTAGCTCACCGACTCGGGTGTAGGGGAAGTAGAGGTAGCTCGGATGACGATCACTCCAAGGAGGCACGACTCTACAAAGCCTGCATATTCCACCGAGTAAAATTTTAATTAGATCAACAAATCTCATATAGCACTCTTTGATGACAAAGTGATAATGACATAAATTCAACTAGTTCTATTAATTCAACTAAGCACTTACTAAAATAAACTAGTTCTATTAATTTTCTTACTAAAAATAAACTAGTTCTATAGTAAAATTTTAATTAGATCATCAAATCTCATATACCTAAATTTTCTTACTAAAAATAAACTAGTTCTATTAATTCAACTAAGCACTTACTATAAATAAAAATAATTAATTTTCTTACTAATTCAACTAAGCACTTACTAATTCAACTAAGAACAGTAATAAAAATTTAACTAGTTGGGAGGGAGGAGGGAGGAAGGGGCGGGCCGTAGGAGGAGGGAGGTGCGGTGGGAGGAGGGAGGAGGGGGTGGGAGGAGGGAGGAGAGAGGAGGAGGGGGAGCAGGGCTGCCGGTGGAGGGCTTGGCCAGAGTAGGAGGGAGGAGGGGGCGGCCGGAGGAGGAGGGAGGGGCGCAGTAGGAAGGAGGGAGGAGGAGGAGGCAGGAGAGAGAGAGGAGGAGGGACTACCTCAGTGGAGGAGGAGGAGGAGCGTCGGCGACGGCGGGCGACGACGGTGGTCGGGGAACAGCGGCGGCGGCGGACGACGGGGGTGCAGGGGAGAGTGAGAGTGGGGGCGGTCGGTTGGTGAAGATAGGATGGCGTTTAGCAGTAGCACGCTTTGCGATAAAGCGCTATTGCTAAACAAATAGCAGTATCGCTTTTTACCCGAGAAGCGCTACTGCTATTCCTGTAGCAGCAGCGCTTTATGCAAAACGCGCTACTACTAAGGCTAAGCATGTAAAAAACAAAAATACATTGGTCATCAATGATCTTTTTGTGTAGAATCTAAATTGTCAATAGGAATCTTCCCCGGTGCGGAATACAGATCCTACACATAGAGTTCAATGAAGACCAAGTGGTTGTGATGGTTTGAGAAGTAACGTATTTAAGGTGGTAAACACCCTGTTCGCGGAGCGAGGTGGGACTAAACTTAATTAGTTGCAACGAGTGGACTAAACTTAGCAGTAGCAAGGGTTGGAGAAAAGTGGTGCTGCTAAGTTCATTGGCAGTAGCGCGTTTGCAAAACCGGCGCTACTACTATACCTAGTCTGGTGGCTACATCGTGGCAATTGTAGTAGTAGTAGTGTTGTTTTCTCCTAGCGCGCTACTGCTACGCGGCTAGCAGTAGCGCGGTTTGTTTCCGCGCGCTACTGTTTTAAACCGCGCTGCTGGTAAGATTCTCTATATAAGATTTTCCCTAGTAGTGAACCCATAAGTGTAGGGATCTATCATAGTCTTTTTGATAAATAAGAGTGTCGAATCTAACCAGGAGCAAGAAAAAATTAGTTAATAAAAACTAGTAAGAAATCAGTGTAAAAGCTTCAATGATTGCTTGATGATTAATTGATCGCAAGAGAAATTGCAAGAGGTAAATAGCAACAGAAGTGCAGTAAAGCAAGTGAACCCATTCTTAATCGTGATAAGGACAAGCCGGTTGTTTTACTTATACTGATCAAATCGCTTTTGAGGACACATGAGAGTTTCCCCAAGTTAACTTTCATCTAGTTTCATTGAGTTAATGTTCGTTGCTTTGATAATTTGTTGTGCGGTGAAACCTAAGATAATGCGTTGTTCTTATAGGAACAACAACATACTTATGATTATACCCTCTATGCAAGTGATCCACAAACAAAACAATAATTAAGATATCATCTAACCATAGCAATAAACTTTGGAGAATCAACATCCCCTCGTGCAACGATTCACAAACTTAGGGTTTGGTAATTTTTTACACTCCAACTATCCACCATAGATAATAATAATCACACAATGCTCTCCTCCAGGCCCATGAAGGCAAAGTGATATGTAGTCAATGTTCGACATACCCACTAGAGAATTGCATCACAACATAATATCAAAACATTGAACTTTCAAACTTCACAATATTAATAGTAACAAGGTTTATCCCATGTCCTCAAGAACATAACGGGCTAATCACAACACATCATATAGATCATGATCATTGAAGATGAAAAAAATGATTAACAATCTGAACATATGGATCTTTCACCAATAAAACTTCTAAGCATCAACTACAATGAGTAATCAACATGAGAAACTATACTCAACAAAAGATCTGGGGTAAAATTTCATAGATCAGAAATCTATGGTTGAGGGAGATGATGGTGTTGATGAAGATGATGATGGAGAAGATGATATCAATGATGAACAGACTGCTGGCAATGATGCTAGTTTCGGATTCCCCCTGCCGGAGGGATGGATCTCCGACAGAACAGTCTGTAGAGGGCAAAAGTGCTCCGCTCTTTTCCGCCTCGCAGATGGTGCTAGAAAAATCTCATGTTTTCTCCCTGAATAAAAATATAGGCCAATGGGTGTCGCGAGGCAGTGCCTGGGATCCCACGTGGCCACACTTGATGGCCTGCAATACACACAAGGTAGGGTAGCACCTTCGTGTAAGTATCCCTATAGTTATCATTTCCAATGAAGAGAGGAAGAGAGTATTGTGATCAGTGGTGTTTCGATCACACAAATGTTGTCACCGGTCTTGTGCGTAAGTAAGCATGCGAAAATCTGCAAATGGCATTATTGTCCCGTAAACAAATATACTAATGGTGGTGAAAAGAGTTGAAGGTTGCAGCTAGAATAATAATGAATTAAAAGTAAATAACACAATGTATACAATTGAAAGCTGTAGTAAAGAAGTTAGGCGCGGAGAAACTTCGGATCAAGTGTATCAGTGCGACGGTAATACTAGTTACCTTCAGTTGTGATTCTAAAACGTAGATTGTTTGTTCAGTAGGCGGATCACCCTTGAGTGGTTGAACTCCTCCACACTAGATTTGTTCTTCTCTATAGTCCTGCTTCGATGTTTCCATTACATGATTGTTTCCGCAATTAGGGTTGTGAGACCGGAACAATGCATTAAGTTCGGTGGATCACCGTTATCTCATATTGTCTTCGCTCCTGATAGATATCAACACTTATCACCTGGAGGTCATAGATCCACTAAACAGTATGTGTTACCTGTGTAGGTGTTCAGATCATTTGCTTGGACCCTTAAATTAGACAACACACATTACATGCACCAAAGATAAACAACTTACTACAAAAATTATTAAACTATAATAACAAATGATGATAAATAGATTAGACACAAATGAATCTTACTAATCCCCTACATCTCTCACGCCTAGGGGAAATTACTCATGGATGGAAGGATAATAACTAAACAACACAAAGATGAAGACAACAGAAATCATATCGGTATTATCGTGAAGATCCACAATAAGAAGAATGATTTAACGGATCTCAACCTTAGGATGAGTGAAAATAGAGTTATGAACCCTAATCTTACAACTTGGAATTCCCTCCATACGATGATGTTGTGGTGAGTGGAAATGGAGATGGGTAAAGGAGAAGGAATGGATCTCCAACTATTCTTCTTCTTCGGATCTCTTCTCCCTCTATTCTGGATGGTGTGGTGTCGGCTCTATGTCTCTGATGGTATGACATCCTTCACGGAAGTTGTTCTTGTAGATGAGTTGGTGCGAGCGGCAACTGGTGGGAGCGGTGATATGAGTGTGTGATAGTTTTCGTTACCAGTGAAACTAGGGCTTATCTAATGACATGCTAGTTTTGGCCGGTCCGATTCCCATGTCATTATCACTGAAACTATGGTTTTTCTTATGACATTCTAGTTTTCATCTATATGTTTGCCAGATTAATTTTGGTAGACCTATTTATGTCATTCATGCCTATGAGTAGATTCGGAATTATATGAATGGTAGCCATCACATTATTTTCAACAGAAATCCATATCATCCTCGTCGCATAGGTTTCACAACCCACATCTTGCATGACTCTCTCCATTCATCCCATGGCCAACGTAATTGGAAAAGCCCTCCCAAACTTTTGAAGGTTGAGCACCCTGAGACCCCCAAGGCCTTATGATGGACAAACGACCTTCCAATTTACATTGCATTGTGCATCCCTTTTTTTCTTTATCGGGCCAAAGAATAACTCTCTTGATTTTGTTGATGTTAAGGAGCTAGGGGGGGGCTTTATTTTTGTACTTGACAATGATGGTGATCACACTGTGTTTTCTTGTTTTTAGAAGGAAAAAACATCACCTCATATATCAATTAAATAAAAAAATTATTACAATCGTTCATTACAGCCTTCGCCACACAGGGTGGAACATTGTTAACAAGGACACCATATGACTATTATCAATGCTAAACTTTGCAGTCTGATGAGCCACCACGTTGGCCAATCGATTAGTCTTGGAGACTTCAAAATTATTTGTAAACTTTGGTATACTCAACGCTTCCTTCGTGAAATCGACCAGAGGGGGCCTGTCAAAAATTTCATTTGCAAGGGCCGCAGCCGCAAAAGCGCAATCAGTCTCTAAAATAATGGGATTGTGGATAGTGATACTTATACAAAGGCCGACAAGGCAAGCTCGAAGTTCCGCTTCCTCCACACTTGTACAATGCCTAATAAAATCCACGAGGAGATGATGACCTTTCCAGACGAGTCCCAGGCCACTATCCCGACACTTGCAGCGCTACTGCTCTCCGCGAAGATTGCATCGACGTTGACCTTGATATAATCAAAAGGTGGGGGGTTATTCCTTTATCCGTATAACACTCATTCACCTATATTGTTGGAATCCACCTCATGACGGGAGTGACATGATGCAAAGGGCGACCAACAATTAGCCACAAACCTAGGTGAGACTGAAATTAATTCCTTTTCCTTTACAAAATCAAGTCACCCCTCAAATGCCAAACTCAACTGGTCCAAAAGAATTTGCAGCCAGCCTGCCTCAGTATACTGAAAACCCTCCTCCCTCGGTAAGTCCCATATCTCCCTCATAGTCATACGTAACGCATAGGCCTGTAACATCCCAAAATTCTAAATTTTGGAATGTTATATTAAATAAATAACTATGCTTGATTGTCTGATTGTTGGTTTGATGGATTGAGTGAAACTGATTGAAATTTGAAACTTTTGAAAGTTGAATGAGAGGGAATGAAATGAATTTCCCAAAACTTTTCCTTTGCCTTTTGGATCCCAATGAATTCAAATTCATGCCAACACCAAAGCCTAGAGTGAGGATGACATGACTTCTTCCATTTTTAAATGAATAGGGTTTTGGAAAAAGATTTGAATTTCATCTGGGAAGTTTTCAAATCCAAAGCTTTATGCAACTCAATGATTTTCATGAGGGAAGATAAAATGACTTCTTCAATTATATGAAATAGGAGTTGGAAGTTATAATGAATCAAGTTGAAAATCATTTGAAAGTGCTTTGAAACCCTCTTTCAAATTTTGAGTTTTGAATTTGAATTTCAAACTTTGGCATGTGGGAAACATTTCAAAAACTAAGCCCGATAAATACTTGATCAAAAGTATGAGAGGAGCAAACATGACACTCCAAAATATCAGAGGAAACAATGCCAAAAGATTTGGATTCAAATCTGAAATTTATTTGAATTTGAAAAAATAGATTTTATGAAGTTTGGATTTTGACTTTGGAAAAATGTTCAAATGAAAGGAATATTCCCTGATCATTTTGGTATATATATACCCTATATAAATTATTTATAGTTTAGGTTTTATTTTTGTTTTTGTTTTAATTAAAAAATAAAGAAAACCCCCGGCGCCAGCCAAAGCCACCCCAGCTCAGCCCTTGAACCCCCATCGCCAGCCAGCCCACCAGCCTTGACCATCATTGCCCAATGAGCCTGCCCAGCTCCCCTCTTCCCCCTCGCGCCCGAACCCTCTCCCGATCGGTCGACCGCTCCCTCGCCCCTCTCTCTCTCTCACTGCCCCTGACCCACCTTCTTCTTCTTCCCCCCCCCACGCCACACCGATCTCATGGGAGATCGCGGATCGAAGGATCCGGATCCCGATCGCCCGATGCCCTTCCGCCCTCGCCCGACCCCGGCTATATAAGCCAGAGGCTCCGCACCCCATTCCCCCTAGCCTCATGAACCCCTCTCCTTCTCCCTCCCGAGCTCACCGGAGCACCGAGCTCACCACCGCCGCCAAAACCGTCGCCGTCGCCGCTCTGGTGCACCCCGACCCTTCCCAACACCACCGAACCCTCCCGTGCTCCCCCGCATCTCCCCGACGTCTCACCGGCTCGCTGACGCCTGACGCTCGGAGCACTCTCGCCGCCGCCCTTGCCGCCGAGTCCGTGAGTCCCCGGAACCATCCTCCCCCGTCCGATCCATCTTAAACGGCCACGATTAGAACCCCCGAAGGGGTATGATTTTATTAAAAGAACCGGCCGGTTCGTCCGGTTTATTTATTAGGGTTTTAATCAAATAGCCGGCCCGTTTTTAGTTTTAACCCGAGGCCCATTTAGACTAAGTTACGCACAAGGCACAGTTTAGGCCCATTTGGCCTTTTTCTTTTTATTTGATTTTCTGTTTTAGCCGAATAGTTTCAATTTTCAAAAATGTGTATCTTTTATTCTGTTTAATATTTTTGAGTGATTCTTTTTTTGTTGGATTGCAAATTTTATGTAGTTTCTGAAAAACATATATTTAGCTATGTTAAAAATAATTAAAAATGCTTTAATATTGTTTTAGTCAGAATAGAAAATCTGCTATAGTTTTAGTTAGAAAAATTATTTTTGCATGATTCTTTTTGCCATCACTTTATTTTGATATTGCCAAACCCTAGAAATTAACTTTGGTATTTTAGGATTAATAAATAATTAATTCTAGGCAGAATCCTATTAATCCTAATTAATTGATTAGTCCTGTTTTCCTAATTAATTAATTAGTAAATTAATTTATTTTTAACTTGTAATTAGTTATTCTAGGTTAGTTTCTGTCATTCCATTAGATGAACCTTTATTCATAATTAATAAAAGTTTTAAATTATTTTTCTTAATAGAAATTGGATTAGGCCTAAAATGAGTTTTATAATAGCTTTTAATTAATTCTTTTTGCTCCTAGTTACTTAGTTAATCCTTTTCTGTTAAGTTAACCTAAAACCATGATTAGGTTATATTAGGAATTTTTGTTATATAAAACTATTTTTGCTATTGTTTGGTGTAGGGAAAAACTTTGAATTGGTTTCTTTGAGTTTTTCTTTTGGATTTGGTTTTGGTTGTTTTGTTGAGTTATGTTACCTTTGTTATGTTGTGTTATGTGATCCTATTGCTATGTGCTTATTATAGTTATTGTTTGCCTCGGTAGAATTTCCGAGTGCGAAGATTTCTACTACTGAAACCCTAGTTTCTTTCAAGATAAATCAACTGTGCAAGTTCACTTTGACCATGCTCTTCTTACCTATGTTTTACTGCATTTAGTGGCACCATTGCAACCACCCCTCAGTAGTGTTATTGAATCCCTGTAGTTGAGTAGTATGCATGAGGTAGGACCCCATCACCCTGTTACCAAGCCCGGGACGTTATTTCTTTTAATGCTACGCTATAGTAGACGGGGTTTGGTATGAGTGCACGGGAGTGGTGTGAGAATGGAGGATTCTACGTCAATGACGACAACTCCATGATGGAATCTGCAAGGACTGCATCTTCAAGACCTCAAGACTTCAAGACTCGAGACAGGATTCTGATATTCACTGTAATTGCGTATGATATCTGAGAACCATGAAAACATAAATAGTTGTGAGATTATGTTTGTAATGCAGATGATATTCTAATATAGGGCGCCTCAGTAAACACTTGTGTGCTATCTTTGGATTCGATGAGAGAGCTCATGTGTGTTGTAATATGGTGCGTGCATTTATATAATCTGGCACAAGTACACAAAAAAATAGGCTCCAGAAGTAAGGATAGCTGGCAGATGATAGGTTCATAATATACTGTATAAAGAGTTTATTGCCAAACCATGATAACAAGGGCACACAGCAACTAGGCAGATCATAATGTAGATAACAGGGGTACACCATAACCAGGATATATAAATCGGGAAAGTGGAACTGGCTGGAAATTACGGTGTTGTATTGCCGCTAGTAATTGAAAGCCTATTGATCACATACAGGCCAGCTCTATCAGCTGTTGACTGCAGATGTCCCTGCTCCCCTTCCTGACAAGGAACATACTGTGCTTCCCATATAGAACACCGCATGGGCCGCCGGCCGAACCACCGGCCCCACCGCCTGTGTTCCTCCGCCACCCCCACCCCCTCCCCCACCCGCGTCGAGTTTTCTTCGTTCGATGAGGCCCCACCACCGCCCCTCACAACCACCATCCCCACCCGAGCCCCTTCGATCGCACCGGCGAACTCCGGCGAGCTCTGAAAAATCGACTGACCCAATTTTGAAATTTAGTCTACTGTGATTTAACTATTGTGGAATATAAAAGGGGAAAACCATGAGCATTGCGAGTATGGTGTTGAGCGTGCCATGGCGGATCTGAAGGTGCAAACCGGACAAAGGCAACTTCGCAACCAAGACAAGAAATCAGAGTAAAGCAGTGGCAATCTATTTTCTTGCTACGATAAATAAGTTGAGTAGATACGAAAGAGTACCGCCCAGTGCGGGCGCCTGCACGATCTGCTGAGAATTTTACGGTGCTGCTGTAGCGATGGCTGTCGGTGGCGTGGAAGCAGATCTAGGAGGGTAGACGGTGGCGGCGGGGCGCGGTGGACGAGACCGTAGTAGGAGCGGCACCGGCAAGGTGGACGACGGCGGGGATGAAGCGAGAGGACGGGATGCAAGGATCCCGGTCCGAAGCCGTGGATGAGAGAGGTCGATCTCTTGTAATGGACGGCGGCATCGGGGTATCAGCTCCGGCATGGTGGAGGAGGACGACGGTGGATGGGGTGGCGGACGGCGGCGGGCGGAGGAGGGTGGGGTGGAGAGGGTGTTTTGGCGCCCACGGAGTATGAATTGGGAAAAAGGGAGGTAGAGAGGAAGGGGGGAACCATGTATTCAGGGTGCGCTTGTCTCAAATGCGAGGAAATTTACAAACTTAGCCCCCGTTTCAAATTTCTACTACATCACAGCAACACTAGTCGGTTGGGGATAGGACGGTAATCTCGCATACACCGAATATTTGCCGACGGGAGTTTGTTTTTGGTGCCCACCGTGTATGAATATGAATCGGGGAGGGAGTCAATTTCGGCCGAGGACACACTGTGTTTTGGCGCCCACCGTGTATGAATCCGGGTGAGAGGCGGTTACGTCACGTTTGTTTGAAATTACAAACCTACCCCTATCGAAACCTATAGAAATCCAGCATATAGGCTTTGCGTGGCAGGGATAGGCAATAGTGATTTCCATCTCGCAGATTTTGGTTTCGGGCGGTTACTGCGACTTTCCCCGCTTTGTTCAAATTTTGCAGAGTGCATGTTTACCGTGCCAACTCAATTCGAATCCCGTTTGTATTCTATTTTTTCGGGCGGGATCCATTTTCAATTGAAATTACATTCTATATACATCATTTTTTATATACACTTTCAAAAACACAACAAAGAATTCTCCTCCTTTATATGTATAATATGATTTACAAATACAACGATCTCGAAATCTTAAGGTTGAATTTGAAAAAAATTAACCAAATTATGTTCTACTAAAATGTATGGATCAGTAATATCTACATATTAAATAACATAGATGTGCGTGAATTCATATGAGTATGCATGTTTGATAGATCAATTTTGGTTCGAGTATGGATTACATGTATCATCATCTCGAATTCAAATATTTGAATCCATTTTTTGTTCACTCCTTTCACGCCCATCTCTCTCGCATACATGCTCCTTCAGGTAGCTATCACTCTCTTTTCTCCAGCTCACCCGCACGCTCACATCATGTTGCTCCTATCCTCGCAAACATGGTCTCTCGACGTCTCCCTTGAGAAGTGTCACACTCTCCCTATCATTATACATTACATGGTTTTCATTATCTCTCACGTCTCTAGTGTTCTCTGGTATCACTCGGTACCTAAGCTTTCTTTTTCACCGCCAAACACACAGTCTCCACTCGTCTTTCACTTTGTCTTTCTCTCTATGGGATTCTCTCACACACCCTATATGTCTCTACATATGACTCATACCACTAAAATTACTCTCTCTATCTCTCCTGTAGACACAACATTTGTTGCGGTCTCCTTTTAAATCTCCATCCCAGATCGACATTATTCATTTGTTTACCGATCGACAACCCCGACTACCGCCTCTCCTCTCTCTCTCACACACACACACACACACAACTCCTGCTTCCACTCCCTTCCCGACTCACCGTCTCTCTCTCTCTCACACACACAAAACTCTCGCCGCACGCACCCGACACGTATTTCTCTCACAAACATTTATCGACTAGCTAGCCTCTAGATAGGTTTATACACCCGCACACTCGTGCTTCCACCATCGCATACATGTCTCTCTCCCGCTCCTTGTATCTATGTAGATTTTTCTTCCCTTCTTGAGACACACCCTCTCGATCGTGCACACACACTATCGCCTCATTTTAAGCTGATACCTATCGCACACACACTCCTTGTGTCTTTGTCACACATGCACTCCGTCCTCCTCCACTCGTCCTCTCTCTCACACACACATGGGCTTTTTGCAACAACTAGCAAGATGCCCATGCATTGCACGGAACATCAAGATGCATTTGTATGAGTAGTTTATCTTGTGGGGGAAAAGGATGAACGAGGGAAGGCCTTATTTGTAAATGTGGAGAGGGGTGTGGGTATCTTTTTGCCAAATTGCCATAGTTTCCTTCCTATCCGTCAGATATAGATTGGACGGCCTATATAGCAGGATGGCAGGCACACGATCATCACCGACAATGCTTATTATAAGAGTAGGGATAAAAAATAGAGTTGGTGATGATGGTGGGCCTGCCATCCTGCAATGTAGGTCGTCTGAATTATATCTGACGGATAGGAAGGAAAATATGGCAATTTACCCGCACTCTTCACCACATTTGTAGATAAGGCCTTCCCTCGTTCATCCTTTTCTTCCACAAGATCTTGATGTTCCGTGCAACGCACGGGCATCTTGCTAGTAAGAGTAGAAATTAGACATATACCACTTCTCGAATCTTGAAACCAACAACATTCCTCCCTTATCTCATCAAAACCGCCAAAGGAATATATTTTGAGTGAAACATAACATATTTTTAGTGATATACGTATTTCAAAGCTAGACTTTTTTTTCTATCAAGTCGGTGAATATGTATTAATCCAGTGGCGGAGACAGGCCTGGGGCAGCTAGGGCTATAGCCCCAGGCCTAGAAACAACTTCCTTTGTAATTTCTTCATGCAAAGCATAGAAAATCATAGAAGTTTATCACTCAACATAGCATAGCCCCAGGCGTAATCTGCATCTAGCTCCTCCACTGTATTAATCTACTTTGATCGTGTGGCAACGCATTGGCACATTGCTAGTAGTTATTATAATTTTTTGGACACCAGAAAAACGGTGGAGTACATATAAAAAGAGAAGAGGCGCACGCACGCAGTCGGCCTCTCACTGTCTCGCACACATGAGTGTTACGTAAAGGCGACGTTAACAAATACTCTAAAACCCTAGGGGCACGATTGCTGCATTCGCGGGTACCGGGTACGTGGTGGAGCACCTTTGTAGGAATAGTCAGCTCGCGTGATAATTTGATCCGTAGGAGTTGATGGTCGGGACCACAGGTGAACGACTTGGAGCGCGGTGGCTCGCTAGTTGCCACAGATCGAGTAGCCATGTTTAAAATATCGTTTTTTAGCGGTGTTAAGAGCTCCGATTTTCAATGGCGCGTTATAAGTAGTAAGTAGTTTCTAGAATGATTGGTATGGAGCGAAAATGGAATTCATAGTACTACGTACCTCCTTGGCGTATGGTTGTATGGTTTTTTTTTCAATGGAGGTTGTATGGGTTTATGTTGCCAGATGTTGAACCTGGTAGTTCTAGGGCAAATACTATGGTTTAGATTTAAATGCTGGTTTTCTTTATTGAAAATCGGAAGGGGAAACCCTTCTTCGATTAAAAAAAACTACTACCTCCATTCTGGTTTACTAGTCCCCATCGTACTTTGGGTCAAAGTTTGTCCACGAACTTTACTTGTAAAATGTGAATGGAAAATGAGATTTTGTTATACCCAAACAAAAAAGGACTGGAGGGAGTGATTGCTCTGACACGGACGCGACCTCTCATAGCGCAGGCATTGAACCGGCGCGCCGGCCAAGAGGGCCGCACTCGCTGCAGGCCCGACTGAGCACGCCTCCTCGCCGCATGCAACCAGCTTAAGACTGACCCGCCTGCCTTCATTGAATCCGCGCGTGAGCCGGCAGCATGTCCTTCCGCGAGTCGGCAGGCATTTTAGAACACAAAAAATGACTAAAATATAATTAATTTACGCATGGTCTTGACTTGTTGTGCTCGCACTGGTAGTAGGAACTAGTAGAGGATTTTCTTTATTTATAACTCTCCTCACATTTTTTTTGGCTTTGAAGTGAATCATGGTTGTGGACATTATGTATGAATGTGCAGATATCTGTGAACATGAGTTTGATGTGGAAGTTGAACTTGGAATGTCGGGCTTGTGCGTGAACTATACCATGTCCAATGCTTTATCATTATTGTTTGGAAAGTAATTGTTGTTATTACATGACCCAAAAAACATTTTGTGCCACATCAAGAGATGCACGGACATCACAACAGCATGCTTGTTGGATAAACATTTGAACCTAGCTATTATGAAGGAAATTTTGTATTGACAACAGTTTTAGGTAGCAGGAGACGCCTAGCCTGCTCTGCCTCGCTAGCTTATTTATGGCTTCTTCCATCTCTTCTTTGGCTTGGGTGAAGAGAGCATCGATTGCTCTTTTTCGCTTCTTCAGAGCCCAGCTACATTCTCAAGGGCTGCTGCATGCTTTCTTTCAGCCTTTACTAATGCCACGAGGACACAAACAATCGACGACTCCACCGGCTTGTGTGTAATCCAGCATCATCTCGGGAATTTGCACCTGTGTCTAATCCAGCATCATTAGGAACGGCACCTTGTGTGTAATCCAACCTCATTTTGGAAACATGATCTCGAGGTTGACCATACTTCCCTCCTCGCAGAACTGCATCCCGACATGAAGTTACTTCTTTTTTAGATCAATACTCGAGCAACCTAGATCCATTTAGTAGAAGCGGATAAATGAACTCGGAGAAGTGAATTCAAAAGGAATAAATAAATAAAAACAGACTACAAGGTGAGAACACCCACTTCCTACATCAAGCTAAAAACGAAAGCATTAGGACTATTAAGACTCTTCTTATTACACATCGAAGAACACCACGCTTAAGAGAAACAGAAACTACAACATATACACATCGAAGAACATGAGGCTACACGAAAGTAATTGAAAGGGTGTTACTTACCAAAGCTCGTTTTATAGGTTCGGTGTAGCTGCTCTTTAACTCGCCACACTCCTTGAAGATGTCCCGAATATCCCGTGTTTGGTCTTCATTGCTCCTTTGCATGTTCGCACTCGTGGTTTTAAAATATCAACATGGCAAGAAAAATATACTACTAGTAATACTCGTGCATCTTGTGGGCAACATTAAAACACTCGTCTGCCATGTTAGAGCATCTCCAACAAGATAAACTACTCATACAAATGCATCTTGATGCGTGCAACGCATGGGCATTTTGCTAGTTCTAAAAACCTTTCCATCTTGCCACACTACTGGTTGCAGATGAAAAACCCACCCAAGCACAACGCGATACAGGAGCGACACGCAATTACAAGCTGGTATTCTGTTGGACAATGGAGGCTATAACCAATTACTTTTATGGGAACAATAGCACCCAGGAAATTTGAAGGGTAGGTATGAACAAAATTGGAACTGCACATGTACTGCTAAGTGATTCAATACACACATTACCAATCGAGGAGGAGAACGATGGTCGCGGCGGCCTCTGTGAGTCATTGTCGGTAACGGGAGTCAGTTCATTGTCCACGACGATGGTACTTCCGCGCTTGGCGTCGGCTTTCGGGAAGCAGATCCGAGACCGTGGAAGACGATGCTGGGGAAGAGGCTCCATGTACTACGACGAAGGTGGACCGGCTCCAGTGCGGCGTATGAGGTCGTCGATGAGGCAGATGCACTGCGGTGGACGAGTGCGCTGATGTAAAGGGGAGGAGCACGTAGGCTGCGGTGCTGTGGATAAGTCTATTTTGCGGTGGGGATAGAAATTGGGGAGTATTCAGGTGTACTACTCTGGGTGTCGGGGTGGGGTTGGCTGGGTAGGGTGAACCCGAAGTTACGAAAATAGCCCCCTACCAAGCGTCCTCCGTAGGCCTGTTCCGAAGGCTATGATGGTAACTTCCCGCTGCTCGAATCAGGGTCGCGGGAGATTTTCCCGCCGATCTCAAAATTTTGTGACACTGGACTCCCCGTGTGGCGTGTTGAGTGATTCGGCTAAGCAACTAGCGAGTAGTAGTAGTAAACTCTGCATATTAGGTTTGATCGAAGTCAAACTTCCTAAAGTTTGACCAAGTTTATAGAAAAATATAAACATTTACCATAACAAATATGTATGATGTGAAAGTACATTCAATAATGAATCTAATGGTATTTATTTGTTATTGTATATGTTAATATTTTTGTTATAAGCTTTCGAGAGTTTACAAAACTTGACTTTGACCAATGCTAATCGCGGACTTAAATAAAAACGGAGGAGTACACATTTGTTTTCTTAGTTTGTAGTGAACTAATCATTTGTTGAAATTGTGAAATAAATATATTAGGCTATTGACTTCGAATGTAATGGTCTATACAATTCAATAGTTACAATCATTGTCGAATCCCAAGATGTATACAAGGTCTATAGTACTTCACAACATGCTCAAACTCACATAGTCCCAGTCAAATGAGAATCTAAATGCATTTCATAGTTATTACTTTGTAGGATGCAACAAGAACAACCATAACTCTACATCAGCCATTATAGAAGCAACATTTTGACATATCCCAATGTGTGAATGAAACGTGCAGAGAGAGCTTTTGAAGATGGAGCAGATAGGGTGGGAAAGATTGTATGTATGTGGACCAGAGAGTAGGAGACAAACCTAACAAGACAGAGAGAGAGATAGAGAGAGAAAGAGAGAGGAAGAAGTTAGGTCTGTGAGAAAGATGCATACATGTAATATACATGAGATGCGTGTGCATCTGGATTCTGTATACGTGGAAGGAGAAGAGACAACATGTTTGATGAGAGAGCAGGAAAAACATGGACGAGAGGGGAAGGATCTTGTGGGTTGAGGGATTGACAATTTTGTGCGGGGGAGAGAGGGATTGGTAATTTTGTTCAAGAGAGAGAGAGGGTGGGGGGAGGAGTCAGTCAGCCGTCGTCACATCACCCTGCTTCCAAATGACCCCGCATTCTCTAGCGCGGTGTGGTCGCCGTCTTCGATCTGCTCGTTGCCCTCTTTGAAGATTGAGGCGTTGTGCATGTTGGGGTGCAAAGAAGCACAAGCGAGAGTGGTCGCCGTATAACCTTGGATGGGGATGAATTGTGTGCTCGGGGGAGTGTGTGTGTGTGTTGTGCTGCGCGCGCGCGCGCGTGTGTGTGTGTGTGTGTGTGTGTTTGTGTGGGTGTGTATGTCAGATTTTGAGAGAAAACAAACCTAAGGAGAGAAATGGGTATTGAAGAGATTGTGCGGGCCTTGAGGTGGGCAGGGGCCGGGTGAGGGTGTCAAAATGTGCGCGTTGATGCATGTGTTGCATGCGACCGTGCGAGGGACGGACGAATCGAGAGAGATGGTTGTTGTGTTACGGATGCTCTCTCTCTCTCTCTCTCTCTCTCTCTCTCTCTCACACACACACACACACACACACACACACACAAGTAAAATAGAAGACCGTTCTCTCATGTATACACAATGTATCGGCATCTGTCTATGTCTCACTCATGCATGATCATTTGCACATTCACGCCTCTCTATGTTTGTATCACACGCACACCGTCTCCACATTGCCCTTCGGCACAACACACATATGGACACATACACACGTTCTCTCTCAGTCACACACACAAAATCAGTATTAAAAAAACTAGGGCGCACCTAAAACGTCCAAATCCAAATAAACACGAACTGCAGCTAAATTCAAATATATGGAAATATTGCAGCGTCAAGAACTTTCACAGGAAAAAAAGTTGAGTAATACTCGAGGATTGTTTTCACACACACAAAAAGGTTCGGTGGATGTCCTTCGAGCGCGACACGGTGACGCACCGTTCAATCGACCGCGCGGCCGCGGTTCACGCGCTTGCACATGATTCCGTATCGTGGCTGTGGTACTAATAAAAGTGCTACCTAAGTCTAATGTTTATGTCTACTAGTACGATTTTCTTTTAAGTTTGACCAATCTTATATTTAAAACTAAAGTAAGCTCCCACACGCGCACTCATCAATATGCCGCCGCCGTTGCGCATGCCGGCGCCCGCCTGCTCCGGCCAACAATTTCTCGCCCATCACCGCCGTGTCGCCGCCATCCCTGTGCCATGAAGCCAAAGGCCCGCCCGCTCACGTCGTCTGCAGTCCCTCCTCGCGATGCCGCCGCGCTGCCAAGCACGCGAGCAGCTGGTGGAGCCGCGTCTATGCACACAGCGTACGAAGAGGAGGACGAGCGCGTGCTCCAGCACGCCGGCGAGGAGGAACTAGCGTGTCATTGTCATCTCCGCCCGAGCGGAGGAGGCGCGCATGGTGGCTATCGCGGCGGAAGCCGATCGAAGCGTGTCAAGCCCGCAAACCGGGTGCGGACGCGGAATCTACCTTCGAGACCTTGAATGCCACGTGGATCCTGCAATATGAAGGAGCAATTTGGGTCAGTCGACTCATGTGAGCCATTTGATGCAACATGGATGGCTAGAAGGGCTTCTTCCACCTCTTCTGCCGTCTTCTTACTTCGCTCCGTCGAACTTCTTTCACAAATCGACTGACCCAAATTATACTACTAGTACGAACGTATTAAGTACAGTAGGAACACGAAGATACGAGCAGTAGTACCAACTGCAAGAAGAATAGTAGTAAGACATAGTACTAGTACTACTTTACGTACTAAAGATTTCAAATAACGAGAAAGAACATAAACATAGTTCTGCTGGGGCCTCAGCACAACACACCCTTGAAAATAAACTAATAAGCAACTAGTCCGCTTGACACTGCAATAGAACCAGCATGAGCAACGACACTGCCACCTACTTGGAGTTCGAGTCCACGTCCTCGACTTCGTCCTCGTCCCTCTTCCTCTTCCTCTTCGCTGACGCTTCTTTGCTTGAACCGGACACTGAGCTCTGCTTCTTCATCCAACCCTTGTAGATATTTAAACAAAGGTAGGCATCCATTGCTGCGTACAGGATGTGATCTTCATCTAATGTCTTCGACTCCCATGCATGATGAAACTCGTGATGAGGTTTCTTCAGTTTAGCGTAGGAAGGATCAATCATGGCTGCTGCCAGGGTCAGGATTGAAGGTTGAGAGGAGGACACCAGGCTTGCCTTCTGAAGATTGAAGGGCTGGCCTACAACGAGACCTATCCGACGCAGGACGTCACTGTCGTTATTAAAGCCTACAGTACCGAATTTCACTCTTTTGTCCTTGAGGAAGTTCTTAAAATCCTGGCACTCAATGTCGGCATGGCATATGTGGTAGACCAAGAAAACGTTATGTACGCAAACCTGGATCATGGCGGGCTTCTTCCTCTCTTCGTCCTTTAGATCCTTCTCTCGTCCCAGGACTGTGGTGTACTCAACATCTAGCCCAGCGATCCACTCATCCGTTGAACTGTTGAACATGCGTAGGAAGCGAGCAAGCCATGCTTTCACCGTCTCGGATCCACGTGTGTAGATGACGATGAACTGATCGCCGGTTATGGCTCTAACCTGGTACTTAGCGGCGACCATGGAGATTTGGGAGGCCATGGATTTTGGAGGAGGGTTAGCGAAGTTGAACTGTTGTACCCCAAAAAAAAACTGGGAGCAAACTAATGTGAAAGGACGAGACGACTGGGAGCGAATTGTTGTAACGTAGAAGACGGGGAAGAGTAGGGCGTGCGAATGGCATGGGGTTGCTGGCTTGCCCGGTGGATAAACGGCTGCAAGCCCCCAAAGAGTTCTCGAGAACTATGCGGGACCCACTAGATGTCATGTCTACTAGACCCATATCGTAGGCCTGACGGTATAGCTTCTACCTGTTCGCACGCCATGCCGGCGCGTGGATGTAACTTCACTTAATTCCGTCAAACGTCGCACCTCCCACGACCTTCGCCTCCCTCGCGCGGTCGCGCCCTTGGAGACTTCGACCGGCTATAAATGAGCAATTTTTTTGCCTTTTTTTAGACAAGCAATTTTTTTGCCTACTCCGCATGCATGATACTCCATCTGGTCCTTTTTACTCCCGTCAACCATTTGCAAAGTGTTTGACCAAATTTATACTTTTTTTAACACCACCTTATATTAATTAACCAGCACACCAGTACACTCATTCGATACAATATTCCCAAAACACATAGGCGCGGTGCATTAACTTCTACCTCGTTTCTTGTTTCTTGACATATAAATCAATAGGAGATGTGGGTGTGCATGCTTTTAATGACTTGAGACTACCAAACACGACATGCAGTGGTTAGTTCGTTGCATGCAATGCTATTAATTAGCAAATAAGCATTAGGATTGTTGGCATTCTGGGAACGGGGGTACCCAGACTTGCCTGCCTGCGGCCTGCGGCGTGGCTCAAGGGGTGGCCTAGCACGACCCATCTTCATCAGCACAAGCTCAAGACCCTCGCGAGGGGCCAAGCCTCGCGGGGAGGACGACAGGAAGCCTCCTCAGGCACGGCCTCGTCAGGCTGGCTCGCGAGGAGGCGGAGAGATCAAGGCGGGGTACCTCACGAGGTGCCCATGATGCAAGCCATGATGACCAAGGGCGCCAGGGCGGGCGCCAGCCCGCACAGTGTCCTCATTTCCTCTTTGGTGCAAAGGGGGCAAGCGCAGGCGAGATCATCAAGCAAAGGCACCCGTTTCGGTGCAACAAGACCAAGACCGTCACAACGGCAGGAAGGAAGTCATCGTGGAGCCCAAGCCGGCTGAAAGCACAAGTGCTCCCTAGGTGGTTTTGGTAATTAATGTCAACATATCTCTTGTTGGACTAACACCTTTATCTAGTATGTTTCAGAAAAGTTCAACAATGGAGTGGCATGGACTAAAGGATGTGGGGACTCCTTCAAGATGCTAAGGACAAAGGATTGGCTCAAGCTTCAAGCTCAAGACTCTTCATTTTACATTTTAGTGATCCAAGATCACATTGAGTCTATAGGAAAAGCCAATACTATCAAGAAGGGATGAGGTGTTGCTTAATGAGCCTTTTGCTTCATGTGCTTAGTGATATGCTCCAAAACCCTCCACTACCTTTCCCACTTCTCACATCTACATATGACCTAAACCTAAAGTCAAACTCAGCCCTACCGATTCTTTCTATCCGGCGCCACTGAGTTCAGATGTCATAGCCACTGCCACAAACCCTAAGCAAATCGGTTTCACCGATAGGGATCTCGGTCTCACCGAGATGGGATTGTAATCTCTCTGTGTATGTCCATTACCAAAATCGGTCTCACCGAGTTTGTGCAATCGGTATTACCGAGATTACAATGCAAAATTTCTGGTTAACTTATTACCCAAATCGGTCTCACCGAGTTTGAGTAATCGGTCTCACCGAGTTTGCCTGACCAACTCTCTGGTTAGCTAATTACGAAAATCGGTCTCACAGAGTTTGTGTAATCGGTCTCTCCGAGATTACGTTATGCCCTGACCCTAACCATATCGGTCCTACCGAGATGCATTTCAGTCCCACCGAAAATCCTAACGGTCACTAGGTTTACTAAATCGGTCTGACCGAGTTTGATGATTCGGTCCCATCGAGTTTGGTAAATTGTGTGTAACGGTTAGATTTTGTGTGGAGGCTATATATACCCCTCCACCTCCTCTTCATTCGTGGAGAGAGCCATCAGAACAAGCCTACACTTCCAGCATCCTATTTCTGAGAGAGAACTACCTACTCATGTGTTGAGGCCAAGATATTCCATTCCAACCATATGAATCTTGATCTCTAGCCTTCCCCAAGTTGCTTTCCACTCAAATCTTATTTCCACCAAATCCAATCCTATGAGAGAGAGTTGAGTGTTGGGGAGACTATCATTTGAAGCACAAGAGCAAGGAGTTCATCATCAACACACCATTTGTTACTTCTTGGAGAGTGGTGTCTCCTAGATTGGCTAGGTGTCACTTGGGAGCCTGTGACAAGATTGTGGAGTTGAACCAAGGAGTTTGTAAGGGCAAGGAGATCGCCTACTTCGTGAAGATCTACCGCTAGTGAGGCAAGTCCTTCGTGGGCGACGGCCATGGTGGGATAGACAAGGTTGCTTCTTCGTGGATCCTTGGTGGGTGGAGCCCTCCGTGGACTCGCGCAACCGTTACCCTACGTTGGTTGAAGTCTCCACCAACGTGGAAGTACGATAGCACCACCTATCGGAACCACGACAAAAACATCCGTGTCTCCAATTGCGTTTGAATCCTCCAAACCCTTCCCTTTACATTCTTGCAAGTTGCATGCTTTATTTTCCTCTGCCTATATACTCTTTGCATGCTTGCTTGTTATGTATTGAGAATGTTAAACTTGTGCCTAAACTCCATTTAAACCAAAAGAACTTAAGAACTGCATATTTGGTACTTAGTGTCTAAGCACCCCCCTCTAGACACCTCTTCTCAAGATCCTACAAGTGGTATCAGAGCATTGGTCTCCATTGCCTTGGGTTAATCACCATTGGAGGAAGATGGATGAGTCTACTTTAGGGAGTCTTAGTCATAAAGTGCTTATTCTTGATGGAGAGTATTTTCATGAGTGGAAAAATGAGATGCTTGCGATTTTCAATCAATATCAATTGAACAAGTACATTGCTAGCCCTTGTGAACCTCATGTTGATCCTATGCATCCTACGCTTGATGAATCTATTGACGTGACTAGAAATCTTAGAACTGTCAATCTTATCACTAGAGGCTTGCCTAGAAACTTGATTAGAATCTTGCCCACTTTTGAGTGTGCGTACACTATATGGAAATTTCTTGAGGAACGCTTTCCAAATTATTCCTTGAAAAATCTAGATGAGATTCTCTATAAGTCTACTGCCTTGAGTAAGATGAATACTAGTGATCCTATGTTTGGTGATCGTCTATTTGAACTCACCGAACTTATGTGTGCCAAAGGAGATGTTGGAATTATTGGTGATATTGTTTCTGAAGATATAAGAATTCATAAGCAAGATCTTTGTCAAACTCACTCTAATGAATTACCCTCTCTAGGATTTGATCCATCACATGACAATGTTGAACATGGATACTATGATGAGGATGATGATAGTGACTTCGAACTTGATAATGCAATGAGACATTTTGGTCTTATGGCAAATCTTCGGGGATATGTGTCAGGAGGAAAGGAATGGGTTCTTGACAGTGGATGTACCGATCACATGACCGGAGATAAAGACATGTTTCGTGAGCTTGCTGAAAATGATAGTCCTCGAAAGTATGTCACTTTCGGTGACAACTCAAAGGGTAAGGTGGTTGGCCTTGGTAAGGTGGCCATCTCACATGATAGCTCCATTCAAAATGTCATGCTCGTTGAGTCTATTGGCTATAACTTACTTTCAGTATCTAGACTTGCTGATTTCGGTTTAAATGTCCTATTTACTGAAGTAGATTGTCAAGTGTTTCGTCGAGACAATCATAAAATGGTCTTCACCGGTATACGTAGAGGTGATCTTTACATTGTTGATTTCTCTAAAAAGGCACAACCTAAAACTTGCTTCATTGCTAAATCCTCAAAAGGTTGGTTATGGCATAGACGACTAGGTCACGTTGGCATGAGAAACCTTGACAAGCTTATTAAAGGAAATCATATCCTTGGAGTTAACGATGTCATATTTGATAAGGATAGACTGTGCAGTGCTTGTCAAGCAGGTAAACAGGTCGGAGGAAGGCATCCCGTGAAGAACATCATGACCACAAGGAGGCCACTCAATCAACTTCATATGGATCTCTTTGGTCCCAACGCCTACAAAAGTCTCGGTGGAAATTATTTTGGTCTAGTTATAGTTGATGATTTTTCAAGATTTACGTGGGTGTTCTTTCTCGATGATAAATCGCACGTCCAAAAGATCTTCAAAAACTTCGCTAGGAAGGCCCAAAACCAATTTGAAGTGAAGATCAAGAAGGTTCGCAGCGACAACGGAACGGAGTTCAAGAACGCAAATGTGGACACCTTTCTTGACGAAGAAGGGATTTCACACGAGTTCTCGGCTACGTACACACCTCAACAAAATGGAGTTGTTGAGAGGAAGAACCGGACGCTCATCGAAATGGCGAGAATGATGCTTGATGAGTACAAGACACCGAAGCACTTTTGGGAAGAAGCGGTTGAGACAGCTTGTCATGCAACAAATCGCTTGTATCTACACAAGCTACTCGACAAGACGGTATACGAGCTCCTCACCGGTAACAAACCCCAAGTTGGATACTTTCGAGTATTCGGCTCAAAGTGCTACATTCCTGATAAGCATCGTCGTTCAAAATTTTCTCCTAAGTCTCATGAAGGTTTCCTACTAGGTTATGGCTCAAACTCTCACACTTACCGTGTCTACAACAATTTCACCCGAAAGGTTGAAGAGACGGTAGATGTGAAGTTTGATGAATCTAACGGCTCGCAAGTAGAGCAATTTCCAATTGATGTAGGAGACAAAGACCCTTCGGAAGCAATCCAAGACTTGTCTATTGGCAAGGTCCGTCCAACGGAGGTGAAGGAGAGTACCTCGTCTGTTCAAGTGGAAGCTTCTACTTCATGACAAGGTGAACCAAGAGTTGAAACGGAAGCATCCACAAGTGGAACACACCAAGATGAAGAAAACGAGGAAGAACATCACGAACGTCAACAACCTCGTTCTCCACCTCGACAAGAAAACGACAACGCCAACAATGAAGAAGATCAAGAAGAAGAACAACAAGATGAAGAAGATGTTCAACCGATACCCAAGCAAAAGCTTTCACGAGTCCGAGAAAGAATTTCTAAAGACCATTCCGTCGAGCAGATTTACAATGATATTCAAACCGGGAGAATCACTCGCTCTAAAACTCGTTTAGCTAACTTTTGTGAAAACTATTCTTTCATCTCTAGCATTGAGTCTATGAAGGTCGAAGAAGCATTGGAAGATCCGGATTGGATAAATGCTATGCATGAAGAGCTACACAACTTTGAGAGAAACCAAGTTTGGACATTGGTTGAGAAGCCCGACAACAACCACAACATCATCGGTACCAAATGGGTGTTTCGCAACAAGCAAGATGAAGATGGACAAGTAGTTCGCAACAAAGCACGTCTCGTCGCCCAAGGCTACACACAAGTCGAAGGTATGGACTATGGTGAGACTTATGCTCCCGTCGCTAGACTTGAGTCCATTCGCATCTTACTTGCCTATGCTAATCACCATAATATCACTTTGTACCAAATGGACATTAAAAGTGCTTTTTCTAAATGGTGAAATAGAGGAGGAAGTTTATGTTAAACAACCTCCCGGCTTTGTCAATCCTAAGAAACCAAATCATGTTTACAAACTTCACAAAGCTCTTTATGGTCTTAAACAAGCTCCTAGAGCATGGTATAAATTCCTGACCAAGTTTCTTCTTGAAAAAGGTTTTGAAATTGGGAAGATTGATTCCACACTTTTTACTAAAAGGGTTAATGGAGAATTATTTGTATGCCAAATTTATGTTTATGATATCATATTTGGATCAACTAACCCTCATTTTAGTGAAAAGTTTGGGAAGCTAATGTCGGAGAAGTTTGAGATGTCAATGATGAGTGAACTCAAATTATTTCTTGGGTTGCAAATCAAGCAAACTAAGGAAGGTACTTTTGTCTCTCAAACGAAGTACACTAAGGACTTATTCAAGAAGTTCAATATGCAAGAATGCAAAGGTATGCCTACACCCATGCCCACTAGTGGACACCTTGATTTGACCAAAGATGGTAAACCGGTTGATCAAAAGGTTTATCGTTGTATGATTGGATCATTGTTATACCTATGTGCTTCACGTCCCGATATTATGCTAAGTGTGTGCATGTGTGCAAGATATCAAGCTGCTCCTAAAGAGTGTCATCTTAAGGCCGTGAAAAGGATAGTGAGATACTTAATTCATACACCAAATTTTGGCATTTGGTATCCTAAGAGGGCCTCTTTCGATCTTGTTGGCTATTCCGACTCGCACTATGCCGGAGACAAGGTTGATAGAAAGTCCACTTCGGGAACTTGTCAATTTCTTGGTAGATCTCTTGTGTCTTGGTCCTCCAAGAAACAAAACTCGGTATCCTTATCTACCGCTGAAGCGGAGTACATTGCCGCGGGTTCATGTTGTGCTCAATTACTTTGGATGACCCAAACTCTTAAAGATTATGGGATATATGTGAAACATGTTCCATTGCTTTGTGACAATGAAAGTGCTATCAAAATTGGTGATAATCCCGTACAACATTCTCGAACTAAGCATATTTAAGTTCGTCATCATTTCATTCGAGATCATGTTGCTAAGGGTGACATTAATCTTAAGCATGTTCGCACTGAAAAGCAATTAGCGGATATATTTACTAAACCCCTTGATGAGAAAGTGTTTTGCAGGTTGAGAGGAGAATTGAACATCATAGATGCTTCAGACTTGGAGTAGAAACTCCATTGGATACATGCAAGACATGAGCTTATGACTAATCCATGATATCTTTCTTATGATGAATATATTAAATCTTGGATATATTTGCATCTTGCATGTCATCTAACCCATGTAGGTACTTGGTTGAATCAAATTCCATGAGATTGTAATCTACTCACATCTTGAGCAATCTCTACATCACCAAGTCTCTACCCTATGGTGGATGAATACAAGGAAGCACAGAATCATTCTAACATATCCTTTTGAAAAAATCTATGATTGAACTTCATGGTTGTCATTTTGGATACACAAGTGCTCTTCCTTGCAAAAACTAACCCATGTAGGTAGATGGACTCAAATTCCAAGTGGTGCTCCCAACTCTTGATGAGCTACATCAACCTTGAGCAACCCACACAAGTTCGACTACATGGACAACACCACCAACCAAGGTATGCTATTCCATCTTAGAGAAGCTTTACTCCCAGTCATGAGCTAAAGCAACTCGACAAGATGTGAATACATCAAGATGCTTAAACAAAAAATGGTAACCCCATTTTGAGCCTAAACGATGAGTATGACCCATGATCAAGTGATCTCACTTGACTCCTAAGTCAATATACTCTAACATAGGTGACTTTGTCACCGACCATATCTAGATGAAGTTCTCTCGTGTTCTTATTTGTGTGTTTGCATTTGTCTCATGCATATTTGTTTCCCCTTTCAAAAAAAACTTCATCTAGATATCATTCTTTTCTTTCTATTTGCTCTGCATCT
Source organism: Aegilops longissima (assembly GCA_021605205.1). Classification (NCBI taxonomy): domain Eukaryota; kingdom Viridiplantae; phylum Streptophyta; class Magnoliopsida; order Poales; family Poaceae; genus Aegilops; species Aegilops longissima. The sequence goes on from CM038682.1 coordinate 318,672,788, forward strand.
TCAGCATCCAATTCATTGCAAATCATTCAGTTAATTCCTTGCAAATCTTTGTGAGACCTTTCAAGTCTAGTGAGTTGAGGTGACAAATGTTTTCTCTGCGATGAACTCGGTTTCACCGATTTGTTGTTTTCGTTCCAACCAAATCTTTTCGGTATGACCGAAGCATACCACTCGGTGCCACCGATTTCCCAACAGGAAAAACAATTTGCCACTTATTCTGTGTTTCTTTCAATCCAGCTCCACTCAATGAATCTTGTCCTCTACAAGCATCACATTTTTATCCAGTGCTTTGTGTTGTGACTCAAGGACCAAACCCATACACAACAAATTCCAGAAGACCCTTCTTGGAAATTGATGTCAAAGGGGGAGAGAGAGATCACATCAAAGCTTATCACTTAGAGAGATCACATCAGAGAGAGTATTAAGAGGGAGAAAGAGATCTCTAGGGGAGAGAATACTCAAGTAGAAGTATCTCTCAAGGATCCCAGATGCTTGGTGTTCAAGAGGAGAGATGCCACATGTCTTTTTGGGGGAAAGACATGTTCATGTGTGCTTACTTGCGTTAAGCTCTGTTCTTTGCATTAAGCTCTGTTCTTTTATATCTTTCAGCTCTGATTTTCTGTTCCCTATCTTCTCCCAATATCCCATGCTAGATTCAGGGGGAGCAAGACATCTAAGGGAAAGAAATCATTCAAATTCATTGCATATCTTTACTCTTGGGGACATGTCTAATCCAATATGGTACTCAGTACTCACTCTCTACATGTCATCCCAGTCTTGGTATTCTTGTGGTTTCTTCTGTTTGCTCTGGCTAGTAGATGTAACTGTGTTATCTAACCTTGTTTGTGCAGGTTCATTTCACCCTAAGCCAACTCAAGACTACAAGGTAAGTATATGCATCACACTCATGTGTAAGGGGAATTCTTGCTGATGTACATACTGTTTTGCAAGAAGGACTCATGAGCATGAAGGTATTTTCTTTAATATTCTTTGCTCTGATGCATATGGCCAAGATACATGTAACAGATTGCCTTCTCTATCATGGATATGCTCTCACATGTTTCTAAATTCCATATTCACATGATTGCATACATATGGGGGGAGCCTATGCTTGTTACATGTCTTTCCAAAGCTTTACTTGCTATTCTTTATATCTTTATCTAAAGCTTTGATGTATGTTGCCATCAATTACCAAAAAGGGGGAGATTGAAAACACAAGTGCTCCCTAGGTGGTTTTGGTAATTAATGTCAACATATCTCTTGTTGGACTAACACCTTTATCTAGTATGTTTCAGAAAAGTTCAACAATGGAGTGGCATGGACTAAAGGATGTGGGGACTCCTTCAAGATGCTAAGGACAAAGGATTGGCTCAAGCTTCAAGCTCAAGACTCTTCATTTTACATTTTAGTGATCCAAGATCACATTGAGTCTATAGGAAAAGCCAATACTATCAAGAAGGGATGAGGTGTTGCTTAATGAGCCTTTTGCTTCATGTGCTTAGTGATATGCTCCAAAACCCTCCACTACCTTTCCCACTTCTCACATCCACATATGGCCTAAACCTAAAGTCAAACTCGGCCCTAACGATTCTTTCTATCCGACGCCACCGAGTTCAGATGTCATAGCCACTGCCACAAACCCTAAGCAAATCGGTTTCACCGATAGGGATCTCGGTCTCACCGAGATGGGATTGTAATCTCTCTGTGTATGTCCATTACCAAAATCAGTCTCACCGAGTTTGTGCAATCGGTACTACCGAGATTACAATGCAAACTTCCTGGTTAACTTATTACCCAAATCGGTCTCACCGAGTTTGAGTAATCGGTCTCACCGAGTTTGCCTGACCAACTCTCTGGTTAGCTAATTACCAAAATCGGTCTCACCGAGTTTGTGTAATCGGTCTCACCGAGATTACGTTATGCCCTAACCCTAACCATATCGGTCCTACCGAGATGCATTTCAGTCCCACCGAAAATCCTAACGGTCACTAGGTTTACTAAATCGGTCTGACCGAGTTTGATGATTCGGTCCCATCGAGTTTGGTAAATTGTGTGTAACGGTTAGATTTTGTGTGGAGGCTATATATACCCCTCCACCTCCTCTTCATTCGTGGAGAGAGCCATCAGAACAAGCCTACACTTCCAACATCCTATTTCTGAGAGAGAACTACCTACTCATGTGTTGAGGCCAAGATATTCCATTCCAACCATATGAATCTTGATCTCTAGCCTTCCCCAAGTTGCTTTCCACTCAAATCTTCTTTCCACCAAATCCAATCCTATGAGAGAGAGTTGAGTGTTGGGGAGACTATCATTTGAAGCACAAGAGCAAGGAGTTCATTATCAACACACCATTTGTTACTTCTTGAGAGTGGTGTCTCCTAGATTGGCTAGGTGTCACTTGGGAGCCTCCGACAAGATTGTGGAGTTGAACCAAGGAGTTTGTAAGGGCAAGGAGATCGCCTACTTCGTGAAGATCTACCGCTAGTGAGGCAAGTCCTTCGTGGGCGACGGCCATGGTGGGATAGACAAGGTTGCTTCTTCGTGGACCCTTGGTGGGTGGAGCCTCCGTGGACTCAGCAAGAACGTTACCCCACGTGGGTTGAAGTCTCCACCAACGTGGAAGTACGATAGCACCACCTATCAGAACCACGACAAAAACATCCGTGTCTCCAATTGCGTTTGAATCCTCCAAACCCTTCCCTTTACATTCTTGCAAGTTGCATGCTTTATTCTCCGCTGCCTATATACTCTTTGCATGCTTGCTTGTTATGTATTGAGAATGTTAAACTTGTGCCTAAACTCCATTTAAACCAAAAGAAGTTAAAAACTGCAACTTTGGTATTTAGTGTCTAATCACCTCCCCTCTAGACACCTCTTCTCAAGATCCTACACCGGCGTCACCACCAGAGCCTTTGACAGGCGAGGACCAACTTTAGTCAGGATAAGTGTACCAGATGTTCCCCTTCAAAATGGCCAATTGTTGGTGCCCTTCCCGCTCAATATTTGGGAAGAGGCCCAGGGCCTTTGCCTATAAATAGGACTAGCCACCCACAGGGTAGAAGGACCCGGAATGGAGAACAGAGCTAGAGATCAAGCAATCTAGAGAGAGAGAGAGAGAGAGCTACTGAACTCCCCCTAGTAGTTCATCGCACCGGCCAAGAACAGACCCTCGCGAGGCTGTTCTTCCTTGTATTGTTCATCATCAGCCCAAGAGGCAATCCACCACACCACACACTGGAGTAGGGTGTTACACCACAATGGTGGCCCGAACCAGTATAAACCTTGTGTCTCTTGTGTTGTTCCTTTGATAGTTTAGATCCTAGCGAGGCGACGAAGTGTAGGTAGGTAGGGGGTGAGATCTCTGCGCGCACCCTAGAGTTCGAACCTAGAGGGTCTGCCGGAACCCAAAATCCAACATTTGGTGCGCCAGGTAGGGGTGCACCGGAGCTTTCCCTTCCGCCGACCCGCTCTCCACCAACATCGTGACTCGCCTTACGATGAGCAGCGCGCCGCCCACTCCGGCCGCCGGCGCCAGCGCGGGGGCCAGGGGGCTCCGAGCTTTGGCCCCAGCCTTGCGTCAGGTGCGGTGGCCGAACAAGTTCAAGCCGGAGACGCCGCCGCGCTACAACGGCACGACTGATCCACTGGCCTTCCTGCTGGCGTACGAGGAGGCTGTCCTCGAAGCAGGAGGCGGCGATAGGGCCATTGCTAACTGGCTTCCCATGGCCCTCACCGGCGCCCCGCGCATGTGGCTGCTCCACCTGCCAGCGGCTTCCGTGGCCTCTTGGGAGGAGTTGTGCAACCTCTTCCTTGCCCAGCACGCTGCGCCGGCGCCCCCGGTCGTTGCAACTCTCCTGGGCGGCTCGCAGGCGCCACCTTCAGGCCGCCACGTCAAGCCATTCGTCCGCCAGATCGGCGTTGTCTCCGCACGGCAGGGGGCTCCCCCAGGTTGGTCGGCGCCCAAGGCTGATCTGGCCTTCAGCTCGGAGGATCACCCCTCCAACTCAGCCTGCTCGGGCGCGCTCCCAATGCTGTGCACCCCACCATCTGCCAGGTGGCCGTTACCAGGACCCTCATCAACGGCGGCGCGGGAGCTGGCGCGGTGCTTATATCTCCTACTCAAGACAAGCTCTACTACGCCATGCAGCTTTGTTTCCAGCACGGAGAGAAGGTCTCCAACAACATAGCGGAATATGAAGGCCTGATAGCAGGCCTGAAGGCCGCGGCTGCCCTGGGAGTAAAGCGCCTAACCATCAAGGGTGATTCACAACTCCTCGTCAATTTCTCCAACAAAGTGTACGAGCCAAGGGATGAGCACATGGAAGCCTACCTCGCGGAGGTCCGCAGGATGGAGAAGCAGTTCTGGGGGCTGGAGTTGCAACATGTGCCTCGTGGCACCAATCAGGAGGCTGACGACATCGCCAAACGGGCATCCAGGCGGCTACCTCAGGATCCCGGCGTCTTCGAGGAACGACTCTTCATGCCCTCGGCGACGCCATCGCTGTCAAGCACAGTGCAGCCTCGGGAAGAGCTCCCCCAGCCACCTGCCTCAGGAGCACCGGTCTGTGGCCCGGCCTCGGGAGCGCGTCTGCTCCTAACGCTGGAGCCTCGGGAGGGATTTGGATCACGAGCTCGGAGCTACCGACGCAAGGAACCTTGCCGTAAAAGGAGGAGGAAGCGGAGCGTGTGGCGCGGCAAGCCACGGCATCGCATCGTGGATGGAGAGCTCTACCGGAAATGACCAAATGATGTGTCCCTGCGGTGCATCTCCAGGGAGCAAGGGAAGGAGCTGCTGGCAGACATACACGATGGAGACTGTGGGCACCATTCGTCATCACGGACCCTCGTTGGCAAGGCGTTCCTCAGCGGGTTCTATTGGCCCACTGCGCTCAATGATGTCGTGGAACTGGTAAAGGCTTGCGAGGCCTGCCAATTCCATGCCAAGCAGATCCATCAGCCGGCGGGAGGTTTGCAAACTATACCCCTCTCGTGGCCATTCGCAGTCTGGGGGCTGGATATCCTGGGCCCGTTCCCACGTGCGCCAGGAGGCTATCGTTACCTCTACGTCGTTGTGGACAAGTTCACCAAGTGGGCTAAAGTGGAAGTCGTTCGCACCATCCCTGCAGGTTCTGCGATCAAGTTCATCAAGGGCATCGTGAGACGGTTCGGGGTGCCGAACCGCATCATCACCGACAACGGTTTGCAGTTCACCAGTAACCTCTTCAAAACATATTGTGCTAACCTTGGGACGCAGATATGCTACGCCTCGGTAGCACACCGGCGGAGCAACGGTCAGGCCGAGCGGCCCAATGCAGAGGTCCTGAGGGGCCTCAAAACCAGGACATTCGAGAAGAAGCTGGAGGCCTGCGGCAGAGGCTGGTACGATGAGCTTCAGTCCGTATTGTGGTCCATCCGCACGACCGCGACCAAGCCGACTGGCGAGACCCCGCTCTTCCTGGTCTATGGAGCTGAAGCAGTCCTCCCTCACGAGGTCAGACGTCGTTCCGCACGGGTCCTGGCGTTCGACGAGGCGCAGCAGGACGCCATGCGGGGGACGGACCTCGTGCTGGGGGAGGAGCATCGTCGGGAAGCCGCGCTACGAGCGGCAAGAAACCAACAAGCGCTGCGGCGATACCACTGCCGCAACATCCGCCCCATGACTCTCGAGGTAGGGGACCTCGTGCTCAGGCGGGTTCTCTCCAGGGAAGGACTGCATAAGCTATCTCCCATGTGGGAGGGCCCGTTCAAGGTTGTTCATGTTTCCAGGCTCGGCTCCGCGCGCTTGGAGACTCAGGAGGGGGTGCCCGTCCAGAACGCGTGGAACATCCAGCACCTCCAGAGGTTTTACCCCTAAAAAGGCCCGGTGCCTGTGAAGAAGGCGAATGCCTGTGAAGCACTGCGTTTTGGAAAAAGGCCCAGTGCCTGTGAAGAAGGCGAATGCCTGTGAAGCGCTGCGTTTTGGAAAAAGGCCCGGAGCCTGTGAAGAGGGCCAATGCATGTGAAGCTTATCTATCTATGAAAGGCCCGGTGCCTATGAAGAAGGAAAATGCATGTGAACCTTATCTATCTATGAAAGGCCCGGTGCTTGTGAAGAAGGCAAACGCATGTGAAGTTTATTTTTCTGAGAAAGGCCCGGAGCCTGTGAAGAAGGCCAGTGCCTGTGAAGCTCGCCGCCCGTGACACTCTCACGTAATAATGAGTTGGGGCTGTACATGCCCCGGAGTCTCAGGAGCGCCGGCCTCAGGCCCTGGGGCTCCCTCCCACGCCCAGTGGCAGCACTTAGCTCCGCGCTGGTGAGAAGACGTCGAAGACTAGATTAGGTGCCGGACGCGGCTTTTCTCATTTGCTTTCTGCAGTTGGCTTGTTCATTCCCATTTGAAGTTTTATTGAAGTTGTTGCCGTCTTTGGCTTGTGACTCTCTGCCTTTTTCGCTCTCCTGCCTCGATTTCTCTCGCGCAAGTCTCGCGAGGGAGCAGCGCGGGCACCCTCGCGAGTGTTTTCTGCCCTTATCGTTTGAGGCTTCCCTACCCGGGTCCACTAAAGGAGCACCCGTCCAGTCTATGCCCCACTGGCACCGCGACACGAACACAGGACCTGGGTCGGTCGCCTCCACAACTGAGGCCGGGAGCTACCTCTCCAGACTAACCTTCGCAGGACATGAAGCGTTCGATGAGGCCTCGGCCTCGGGAAGCGAAGGCCACGACAGGCCCCCCCCCCCCGAGCTAAGTAATTTCTACGCGCAGGCATGTGGCACGAAAGCATAATACTGAAATAGCGGAAACAATACGATAATTAACAGCAATAGTCCAAGCACGCCCCCGCGGGGCCCTACACTACTGTCTCCTTGCGCAGGAAAAGGAAAAGGACAAAACAGGCGCGACTCGCCCGACACCAACTCGCCGCGAGAGCTCGGACTGCCTCCGGAGCTCAGGCGGACTCCCTCGCGCGCTTCACCGAGGCGCGACGGCGGGCAGACCCGCTACCTCCCTCCACGCGGGCGCGGCGGCGCGGGGGCTGGTCGCGGCCACCGCTGGAGGAGCCGCTGTCCGAAGAAGAGACGCCAAAGCTCGACGAACCCCAAGCGCCGCCGATCACGCGCGCGTTGCCATCTTCATCGTCGCCGGGGCTAGGCTCACGGCCGCGGTCGTCGTCCTCAGGGCAGCACCCAGCGCGGCGACCATCTTCCCCGAACACCCACACGTAGAGGGTGGCATCGCTGTCAAACTTGAAGTGCAGGGTGCACCGCCGGCTCAGACCACGCGCGCGGGCAAACGTTTGCCAGCCGCGGGTCAAGGACACACTCCCGGCTGCGGAGACCTCCAGCGAAGCCCAGGAGGCCCGGCTGCAGCAACCGCCCACTGAGCGAGAGGCGCCTGTGGCGCCGACCGAAGTTCACCTAAGAAGAAGCGGGGAAGCCGGAGCCGGGTGCTGGTCGGCTCCACCGACCACACGACAAACTCCGGCAGCACCTCCGCCGAGCGGAAGCGTGGCCTAGGGGGTCGTGCGGCCGTGGCGCGCCCCGCATCAATGGCCTGACGCCCGTCGCTGCGCAGGAGATCGCCTCCATGGCGCGGGAGCCGCCACAGAGCCATGTGGTGCTTATGGGATGGCCTCGACCGCGCTTGGCCGGGGAAGAGTCAGGCTCTACCTGGCGGGCCTTTCCTTTCTCCGCGGCCGAGAACCTCTTCAGCGGAGCCATGGAGAAGAAGGAGAAGCAAGAAGAGATGAGCTAGAAGGGCACGCGCCGTCCCTTACTTATAGCCGGGGAAGGCCAACCGTCGACCTCCACGACCGCAGGTAATCATGACCCGCTTCGCATGCAGGGACTTGTCAGTTCATGCAGTTGTCGAGGCGTCGTGGGGAAGTGGGGACGCCCACGTCCAATCAACCGCCACGCAGCGCCCAAGGCGGCAGGCTGTTAGGGCCCGCGGCGCTTCGCACTTGCCCCTTCGCTTCTCTGCTCAGCCAAGTCCAAGCGCTTTGGGCCGGGGGCTCTTGTCGGCGTTCGGGAACGGGGTACCAGACTTGCCACTGCGGCTGCGGCGTGGCTCAAGGGTGGCCCAAAGACGACCCATCTTCATCAAGACAAGCTCAAGACCTCACAAGGGGCCAAGCCTCGTGGGGGGACGACGTGAAGCCTCCTTAGGCACGGCCTCGTCAGTGGCTCGCGAGCGAGGCGGAGAGATCAAGGCGGGTACCTCACGAGGTGCCCATGACGCAAGCCATGACGACCAAGGCGCCCGGCGGGCGCCAGCCCGCCTGAGTGTCCTCATTTCTTCTTTAGTGCAAAGGGGCAAGCGCAGCGAGAGCATCAAGCAAAGGCACCTGTTTCGTGCAACAAGACCAAGACCGTCAGAACGGCAGGAAGGAAGTCATCGTGGAGCCCAAGCCGGCCACCACCAGAGCCTTTGACAAAGCGAGGACCAACTTTAGTCAGGATAAGTGTACTAGATGTTCCCCTTCAAAATGGCCAATTGTTGGTGCCCTTCCCGCTCAATATTTGGGAAGAGGCCCAGGGCCTTTGCCTATAAATAGGACTAGCCACCCACATGGTAGAAGGACCCGGGATGGAGAACAGAGCTAGAGATCAAGCAATCTAGAGAGAGAGAGAGAGAGTGACTGAACTCCCCCTAGCAGTTCATCGCACCGGCCAAGAACAGACCCTCGCGAGGCTGTTCTTCCTTGTATTGTTCATCATCAGCCCAAGAGGCAATCCACCACACCACACACTGGAGTAGGGTGTTACACCACAATGGTGGCCCGAACCAGTATAAACCTTGTGTCTCTTGTGTTGTTCCTTTGATAGTTTAGATCCTAGCGAGGCGACGAAGTGTGGGTAGGTAGGGGGTGAGGTCTCCGCGCGCACCCCAGAGTTCGAACCTAGAGGGTCTGCCGGAACCCGAAATCCGACAAGGATCTCTTGTTTTCCCCTCCTCCTTGGTCACAGTGCACAATCTAAGATGACTTGCTCACCTAGACGGAGGGAGTATTATTTATAATGAGTATAAGAACTACGTTTTATAATGAGTGTAAAAATATTGATTTGACATTGTGAATGTTGACACATTGTGGAATAGTTTTTGAAGTCTGCGAAAGTACTCAACTAGTGCTATTGTTCTCCACACAAAAAAGTGTTTACCAATGCATGCATGAACACTAGTTACTCTAACCCCCTCTCTTCTTTAATTCTTTGCCACATCAGCATGTTTGCTATTCCCGTGTGCATGATACCAGCTAAGATACCACCATTATGGCCAGCCTTTATCATCGCATGCAATAATTTAGTGCACCTTGAAATATGAACATGTGTGGGGCGTGTTTGTTTTTAATGACTTGAGACTATACCTAGCCCGGCATGCAAGATGACTTATTCTGCACCGATCCCCATACCTGCAGGAAGCCCGTTCGTCTCCAAATATTTTCCTCTCCATGTGTGGAAACAATATGCCTGCCAAACTCTCCTTCTCCCTCCGGCGGTCCCACCACTCCACCCAGTGTGAAAAAATCTACATGCATGACTCTCCTCCCCACGCCGTCCAATCCACAGACCAGCAATATTTCCACCCCTTCGCTCCCCGTAATTTACTCCAACAAATATGCCCACGTAGCTGTTACTTAACTGCAGGTGCATTCGTCATCGACATATGGGCCCAACAGGGTCGGCCCACATGTTAGTGACGAACCGACCTGCAGTTAAGTCGGCAGCTCGATTCATATCTTACGAGGTGTGCCATTGCCGCTATAAATCTGCGCCCCACGACATCGCTATCTCCTCCCCTCACGCTCATGTTCATCACTATCTCCTCCCCTCCTCTCACGCCGACCACCATGGCATCGCCTCCCAAGCCCTAGGAGCCCTTGCTGCACCGCGTGGACGGTCACGTCGCCGTTCTGTTCTCGCCTCCACTAGTCGAGGAGGACGCGTCGGTGTTCCGCTCCTCGCCGCCACTGTGACAACGTCGCTGCCTGCGTTCCTCGCCGCCACTAGTCGAGGAGACGCGTCTGCGTTCCGCTCCTCGCTCGCGCGACGCGAGCGCCGCTGCCTGCCTCGCCGCCACTAGTTGAGGAGGACGCTTGGCGTTCCGCTCCTCTCCGCGACGCTGCCGAGGTGGACGCGTCGGTGTTCCTAATCTCGCCAAAGACGCGCGCCGGAGGACGGTTGGCTCCCGCTATGAGGAGAACACCGCGCCGCCCGCCGAGCCCCCCAGCCTTGAGGAGCTTTGGAAAGAAATGGATGTCGCCTTGTGGGAGGCTTTGCCTCCAGCAGAGCGCGCCAAAATAGAGGCGGAGAAGAACGCCGAGGAAGAGAAGCGCACCGCAGAACAAGCTGCCTGGGAGGCCTATGTTGCGTCTGAGAGAGTCAGGCAATTGGCTCTTTGGCAGAAGGCTCGTGCAAGGGCCGTGAGGGTGGCGGAGGACGCCCGTGCCGATGCCCTGAGTGCAGTCGGGCCCAAGCGCCTCATCTACGCTTGGCGGTACATGGACCGGGTGCACGCTTCCAGCGAGGAGTACCTGTTGGCGCCGGATCACCATACCGGTGAGATCGCGCTCGCCCGCCGGCAAGCCGCTAATGAGCACCTCGCGAGTTGCGAGGCTAAGGAAGAGGCGTTGTGTGTCGGCGCTACTGGAAACGGCCGCACGTGCACCAGGGCACTCGTGGCGCGACCGCAGCGCTCCAATGAGCGCCGTGGCTTTTAGGAGGAGTATAATTTTGTTTCGTAAGGCGATCTCATTAGTTTTGGGACGCAAATGATAAATCCTTAACGCTCAGGAATTTTTAGCGCCCTTAATTAAGTATGTAAAAGGAAAGTTTGGAAACCTTGTGTATTCGTGACGATTTTGCAAGTACGTGCATATAGCACAAACTTTACTATGTACTATCACACTACACGCCTCTCTCGATATATGCTTGCAGATTGTAGCTATTCCTCCGTCTGTGTCAATAAGTCATATTCGGTTGTGCACCGTGACCAAGAAGGAAGGAAGACTTATACACCTAGACGGAGGGAGTACTACTATTACTTATGTACGTGCAAATGCACGTTTTAAAATTATGATGTGGTTTTTGTAAAAGTGCAAAAACAGCACTAGTCAAGCTTGTGAAATGATTCAATGCAAAACAAATGCAAAAATGCTCGTTTGATTGTTTACTTTTAGCTTCCTTCTATGTGGTTATTTCTCTATCGTACTTTGTACGGAGTATCTCACTGGTTGGAAAGGCATGCAAATTCCCAAACTGCTTCCTACACCCTGTATCGAATTTTTTGCCTAACAGGTTGTGCCGTGCAATTGGAATTCCAACTTGAGTACTAATACTAGTAGGAGTACCAGGGGCCAGTTCTTTTAGGCTTCTAGATTAGTAATCCCATAACTACTACCTCCGTCCTGGTTTATTGGTCCCCATTGTAATCTGTGTCAAATTTTTGGTCAAAATTTAGCACAAATTACAATGGTGAGGAATAAACCAGTTAAATCTTTGGTCAAAATTTAGCACAAATTACAATGGTGAGGAATAAACCAGGACGAAATAGTAGTTTAGAAGCCCAAATAAATGAGTGAGGCGCCTTATTGTTACTCTCCACTGTGACTAGTCTTGTGGGAAAAGCTGGGGAAGCCGCCAAAAGAACTGGCCCAAGGAGTAGTAGCTAGGGATCGAGTAGATGAACCGGAGAAAGTAAATGCAGAGAGATGAAATGCAAAAAAGACGGAGGGATGTGATGGTTGCTTGTCCATTTATTTTACCAGGCCACTTATTACTGGGAGTGGTTGGGATTTGTGATATGACGGCTTTACTGCCGCGCCACGAGCGGGGTAAGAGGTGAGACTCCCGTGCAGCGCCGCCCTCTACACGTACTACTAATCCCTCCATCCATTTTTACAGGGCCTAACTTGTCAATCTTTCGTACCAAGGCATGTCCGCAAAAAGAGGAACTGATTTTGGGACTAGTATCTAGATCCCGTGTAATCTTGCATGCAGCCTCCTTTGAATGCCTAGCCGCTGGCCTCCCTTCCTTTAATCCTCGCATGCAAATTACTCTCCTCCCTTTTCTACATGCATGCCCAACCATAATTCCTCAAATCATGCATGCCTTGGCTGAAATATAGAGCTTGCTCCTCCTTTGAAAATATGGTGGTGCTATCCATGCATGCAAATCAATGCGATGGCCAGAGCATTTTCACGATGAAGGGACCACGCACGACTTGCAAGAGAAAATTAAGATGGAGATGCCTCGGTTAGTTCATTTGGATAGGTTTGTTCGGATATTATTTCATCTCTAGAGCTCACAAACATCCGGGTGAAATAGATAAAAAGTATCTTTTGCAAACAAAAGCGTTCAACTGTTCAACCTGCATCCAAAACTTGTGAAGAAATAACTCTTATTGTGCTTTGCAGGAAATGATCTTCAAGAATTAGTTTTTGAGTACCATTGTTATACATGTTGGCTACAGATGACATGGCACTTTCTTATAGCCAACAGTTGGCTATACTATTTAAGTATTAACCATGCCCTTATATAGCTAGACGGAGGGATTAAATCAGGATGACTTGGGAGGGGGCAGAGGATACGTAAGAAATGGTTCATCATAAGTCTTTCACCGGTACTGTGGTAAAAATTCATACATGGAAGATTCTAGACTAAACCATAAATGGATACACTTTTATTCATGCGCGATACTCCAATAGAGCAAGATCATGCATGGAAGTCTCCACATGCTTAGATAGCGGATTACATTGAGCGAAGACTAATGATCAACATTTAACTTGAAAATGCAGATGTCCAGGTGAACCTCCTTGGAGTCCCCGTGCACATGGTTGGAGTCCAAATAACACCATGGGTTTTCCATGTCGACGTCGGCGGGAAGGTCCGAGCTCGGCAGAGTCCAAGTATACTCGGCGTAGCCAGTGTCGCCGCCCACGTACCTCCGAGGGGTAGTAATAGTGAGCACGCACCCGTACATCGGCCTCGTGTCATGTCGGCGTCGGCGCATCGCCCCTGACGCACACTACAGAGATGTGGCGGCGGCCTGCGCGGGCCTCGCCGGTGGCCACGATCAAGAGGAAGACGCTGTCGTCCTCCTCCGAGACTAGCAGGCGGCGCTGATCCTCCAGCGACTCTGGCACGGTGAATGGGTAGCACGTCTCGTACTTGATGTTCTCCGCCAAGGGCCAGAGTGATTGCCGCGCGCATCCGTGAGGTGATGCACCCTGTCCGCCGGTGAGCCACAAAACGGCACCGGGCACTCATAGTAGTAGACGAAGGGCTCCTTGGAGGCATCGACCAGGTCGTCCATGAAACGGGAGTAGCTGTAGGGGACATTCTGCCAGTTGAATATATGAGCAAGTTACTACGAGATTTACTACAAAATAAATCATGATGGCTATAACAGAGATTAAATTAATCATGCGGACTAGCATAGTAGATGAACAGATCGAATCTAGGACACAGACTAGAAACATGAATTCTACCACGATTTCAAACAGGAAGGACAGAAACACATACGGTGCAACGGGAGCAGCACCATTGGCGTTGAGGTTGTCGCCCATGTCGTTGAGGAAGAGGTTGCCGAGGTCGGGGAAGAAGTCGTCGTCTGTGAAGTCGTCGCTGCTAGCAGTCGCGAGAGTGCGCTCCCCAAATTTCAACAGCGCCCACCGAATGGAGCGCAGGAGGGAGTGGCTGTAGGGGACGTTGTGCCACCGAATGGAGCGCAAGAGTAGCCCACGAAGCAGTAGATGGTGCTCCTCCCTAGTCTCTATTCTTATCTCTATCTCTACTACTCTTCTGTGTTTTTTATAATATACTGGTTGTAGTTGTCAAATCGAATAGTACTCTTGCCCATCCATCTACTGGCCCAATCAAGAGTGAAATGCATTGATCGGGTAGTTGTTTATTTTGAAAAAGGATGTGGGGGTCATCTCATGTGTAACGGGTATCGATATGTTTCTTCGGATATTATTTCCTCTCTAGAGCTCACAAACATCCGGCTGAAATAGATAATAAGGTATCTTTTGCAAACAAAAGCGTTCAACTGTTCAACTTGCATCCAAAACTTGTGAAGAAATAACACTTATTGTGCTTTGCAAGAAATGATCTTTAAGAATTAGTTTTTGAGTATCGATTGTTATACATGTTGGCTACAGATGACATGGCACTTTCTTATAGTCAACAGTTGGCTATACTATTAAGTAATATTAACCATGCCCTTATACACCTAGACGGAGGGATTAAATCAGGATGACTTGCAAGCGGGCAGAGGAGATGTAAGAAATGGTTCATCGTAAGTCTTTCACCAGTACTGTAGTAAAAATTCATACATGGAATATTCTAGACTAAACCATAAACGGATACACTTTTATTCATGCGTGATACTCCAATAGAGCAAGATCCTGCATGGAAGTCTCCACATGCTTAGACAGCGGATTACATTGAGCGAAGACTAATGATCAACATTTAACTTGATAATGCATATGTCCAGGTGAACCTCCTTGGAGTCCCCGTGCACCGCGTGGGCGGGTAAAAGATGCCATGGGTTTTCCAAGTCCACATTGGCGGGATAGTCCCAGCTCCCCAGAGTCCAAGTCCATTCAATGAGGCGGGTGTTGCCGCCCACGCGACCCGGAGGGGTATTAACACTGACCACGCACCCATACATCGGCCTCGTGTCGTTGTCATTGCCAGCAAGCGCCGCCTGACGACATTACAGTAGACGGGCGGCGGCTCATGCTGGCCTCGCCGGTGCCCACGATCAAGAGGAAGACGATGTCGTCCTCCTCCGAGACTAGCAGGCGGCGGTGATCCTCTAGCGACTCCGGCATGGTGAACGAGTAGCATGTCTTGTACTTGATGTTGTCCGCCAAGGGCCAGCAGTGACCGTTGCACGCATCCGTGAGGTGATGCACCATGTCCGCCGGCGAGCCACAAAACGGCATCGGGCACTCATAGCAGTGGACGAAGGGCCTATTATCAGGTTTTTGGATTGTTGGAAATATGAGCAAATTACTATGATATTTAATCTGAATAAATAGGAAATAGATCATGACAGCATTGACAGGGACTAAACTAATCATGCGAACTAGCATAGCAGATGAACAGATCACATACTAGAAACATGAATTCTACCACGATCTCGAACAGGAAGGATAGAATCACATACGGTGCAGCGGGAGCAGCACCGCCGGCGTTGATGTTGTCGCCCATGTCGTCGAGGATGAGGTTGCCGAGGTCGGGAAGAAGTCATCGTCATGAAGTCGCCGCTGCCAGCGATCATGCGAGTGCCCTCCCAAAAACCTGATCGCCTCTCCGAGACAGGATCACGAGAGGCGGGGTTCCGGAGGCCTGCTGTCCCTTCTCCCGGTGCACACCGAAAGGAGGGATGGAGAAGACTTGCTTGGCGGCGCAATGATCTGGAACGGTGGTGAGAAACTATATAGTGCGGGCCGGGTAGGTCGTGGGAGTATAGCTATGTCCTCGGCTCGGATCAATCCCGCAACCCGCGGTGCGTCGTGACAAGGCGTGGCATGGCGAGGCGAGCGAGGAGGAGGAGCGCACGTGTAGGTCTCCTCTTCTCATGCTCATACAAGTGGTAGAAGAGCTCACCTTATAAAGGCCTACTAGCAAAATTCCAACATCGACCAGGCCGTCCATGAAACGGGAGTGGCTGTAGGGGACGTTGCGCCAGTTGAATATATGAGCAAGTTACTACGAGATTTAATCTGAATAAGCACAAAATAAATCATGACGGCTATATAAGAGATGAAACTAATAATGTGGAGTAGCATAGTAGTAGGATACAGAGTAGAAACATGAATTCTACCACGATTTCGAACAGGAAGGACAGAAACACATACGGTGCAACAGGAGCAGCACCGTTGGTGTTGAGGTTGTCGCCCATGTCCAAACACCACGTAGACACGGTCTTTGAGCATGGTTCGTAGTCGTTCCACGCTCGGGCATTGAAGTTTGTAACTATTTTAGATTAGAATATACTACTCCTCCGGTGCTAGTAGTAGAGCAGAGTCCTACTCTACTACTCTACTCAAGCAAGTTAGGGCATAGCACTGTAGGGAGTACCAGTACTGTGATCACTCAAGCAAGTTGTCTGGCATCGACATGACCCTATGCTGCTGGTATGTGTCTCGTAAGTCAAGCGGCATGTTGTAGTCATCATCACCTGTCAACTTCCCGCAGCACATATTCGCTTCTCCATCTTTGTCCGCACATAATCTCGTCCAATCTTCCATCCCCGCTAAGGCGCCTCCCCCCCTCGTCCGAAACCCTAGCACTATAAATGGCAGAACCGAGCAGCGTCCACCAAAAGAGTGGCCAGAATTCGCTCCCCACAGAGGTAATCAAGCTCATTGTTTCGCGTGTGGACAATCTCAGTACCATGCCGCTCGCCGCGTGCTCATCGGGGATGTACCGCTTACTCAAAGCCCTCAGGCCGGAGCTTTTTAAGCCAGCTCCTTGCTTGCTGATGCCGCCTGATCTTCAGAAACGGCATGTCACGCAGCATAACGATCGTAGGGTGGCGAGCATCAACCCCTTGATCTGTGATCGATCCCGCCAGCCTCAACTACATTAATGGTATGTACTTGGTTCGGCATGAACACGCCTTGGATGGTGCTCGTCGACGGTCGCGCAGCTGGATGCTCGTGGAGGTCTACACCCGCGATTGATCCCCTTCCTTCGATTAACACTGCACTTCTTTGGCACCGCGCCCGTAATACTCGGAATCTTACAAGAGCCAACATGATACCAAGTTTGATTTGCTCAAGGTTGTAATCTACCAAGTGCCCACAAGATCTGCGAATTATAAAGACTTCAGGCTAATTATGTTCTTCAACCGCTGTCTCGCCTATCCGACAGTCATCTGCGGTAAGTGGATAAATCTGCACGCCCATCACAGGATCATACATCCTCCATGGTTCTCTCGATGCCATTGAACACAAGGGCTTCATTTACTGTTGTCGACTCCTTCTATGGCTGGACGCATCGCTGGCCTACTCCGATCATCGCTACAAACGGCTGTTACAAAGAAGATGTTACTTTCCTATGATATCATGATGGCTTTCTTATATTATCACAACATTTGCTGAAAAATATTCATGCTCATAACATGTTGTTCTTAAGATTAACTAAACCAAGAGCCCTTTTTATTTGACTCAACTTGATATGATGTTGTAGGTCACTGGTGTCCCTACCCTTCCTAATCCCGTAACCTTTCAAAGAAAAGCGGCATGGCAGTTGCGGTGGTTCTGGCTCTCGTCGAGCAACGACTTAAAGATTGATGATCGTCAGACGCACGTGCGCACGTGTTGTTTCGCGGAATACAATCACGATCCACCGCAAGGTCTTTGGGGTGATCCCAGCTTCTCCGGGCCTTGAGAATTTTTGATGGAGGCTGGTAAGTAGCCTTGGTACACGCTCTGTTTGTCGGATGAATTATCCGATTAACCAGGAGATAACCGACGGCAAGGATCATGATGGCAGCGCGGTTTCGTTCATCGAGCAAAACTGCGTGTACACAAGATACCATGCGTCTCGCATGCACCATATCCCGATATCTCGCCGCCACGCTCTGCAGCCCAAAGTAGGAGAGAGGGTCGCAAGTATTAGACTTCGACCGCTGGCTGGAGTTTCCCCGTCGAGCACCCATCTGGTTCAAGCCGTCACCAATCTCCAGACTTAATAAATAGTAACGTCTAACCGAGCCGTTAGTTAGATGCGTATACTTGGTGTAGTAGGAACTTTATTTAGTTTGATGCATACACTTGTTCTTTTTTGGTAGCCCTTTGTAATGATGGCTGATGTTTGGTTTGGAAGAGAGAGCTGCGTCTTCACTCTTACCGCCTCGCTATCGCTTCGCTGCACCCCAGCCCTGGTTGCCGCCGCTGCTGTTTTCAATGTACAATCAGTAGTATATTTAAATACATTGGTTGAATAAATGTGTTGTTAGAACGACAAACACAATGTTTTGGAAGTCGTTGCGGCTCGATCATTTAGTGCCCTGCACTGCACGTAGCGCATACTATTTATCGTGACGGAACACATTTTTTGAAACTCGAACACATTTTCCACTTGTTGATAACATGCAACCCATCGATGAAGGCCCAATAGAGAAGCCCATAATTAATCGGAAGTGAGGCTCTCACATGAATCCGGCCTGTGTACATGCTCATGGTCCCTAAACATAAATAAGTAAATAAATAAATAAATAAAGCAAAATGCTCATGCACCAGTTCTTTGGGAAAATAGGTAGCCCAAGATTTCTTTTTTGAAGAATACCCAAACTAGGCCTATTTGTTTTCTCCGATTCTTGGGCTCCAAATCTTTCAAGACGAGGAGGATGCATTCGGCCTGGCATAAGAGTATGGTCAATGTCATTAAAAGTAATATCAAAAGGGTTGAAAATTCCAAAAAAATATAGCAAATGGGATATAAGTTTTTTTTGTTTTTGTTCTTCTTCGATATCTTATACGTATTTCATTGGATTTAACATGACATAGTACTAATTTATTTTTAAATTTGTTTTACTATGGCTATTAATTTTGGATTAAGAATATTTCGCTCCCCACAAAAATTTGCGAATTTTCAAAATTTCCCACATATTTAGTTAATTTTTGACCACGATGCATCGACGAAAATGGCCAGCAATTCTAAAATGGAAAACGGGCTGCAATAAATTCCATATGAATTAGAAAATGAGTAAAATTATAAAAATAATAGCAAATGGGTTGTACACGCATACAGATTGATGGTTGACTTGTTTACGCAAGGCTTTGTCGGTGAACACACGATTTTAGCAGAGCTTAGTGTTGATGTCCATCCAACGGCCGACGTGCTTCTTTAATCTCGATCTTCCTGCTCCACCGCTTAAACTAGCGCCGCGGGACTGCTCCCTCCTCTTGTGGCTCATTGTGATGCCGTGCTTCCCTGCCCACCCTACTCCCTCCGCTGGCCTGGCCGCACGCAATCAACTGCCTCCTTATTACGCGAAAAAAATGATTCCTCCCACTGACATCTGGGGCGCACCGGTTGGGAGGCTGACCTGTGGGCCTACTAAGTTGACGCATACGCAGGGCTTGTCAACAAACGATTCTAGCAGCAGTAACCGTTGGATTTGAATCGAACGGTCCTGCTGCTTCTTCAATCGCTGCTCTTCTTGCACCAGCCGCCCAAACCAGCGCCGGGGAGACCGCTTGCTCTCGCCTCCGGTGGTCGGTGTCTTTGCCGATGAGGCCTCATCGCCCCTACTACTCCCACCGCTAGCAGCCTCGCGGGCGACGGCAGCCTCACACCACAGCCGAACCAGTGAACCCTCGTACTCCTCTCCGCGTGGGCATCCACTGCCGCGTCTTCCCCGGCTCCGCGTCGTCCCCTTCCTAGACCTCGCCGTCATCCACCGCCTTGGTGCTCTCGGCGCGGCGTGGTCAACGTGGTCAACGAAATTCCATCGGAAGAGTACTGTACGTGGAGAGGCTGACAGCTGGGTCCACGACCACAACCCAATTTTTTTGTGATTTGCCAAGTAAGTCGCTTTGTCAGGCCTGTTGGGCTGCAAATCTTTCAAGACGAGGAGAGCTTTCATTCGGCTGGTCGAGAAAATGGCCCACCAGTAATGAGAAATGGGTTGTACATTTTTAAAACACATCAAACCGGCAATTAGTTTCAAATATCTTTTTCTCATTTCAAGATTTTAAATTACATTAATTTTTATGCGTGGATAATTTGTTGGATTTTATATTGATATACATTTATTTTTAAAATCAGTTTGAATGTGAGTCGAAATTTCGGGATTAAAAACAGTTTGGACCGCTTTTGAAATATGCAAAATTTCGTATAATTTTTTAACCGTGGCCACAATTTGGGCTGTAATGCTAACAAAAAGAATATGGGCTCCAAAAAACCTTAAGAATTAGCAAATGGGCTGAAAATTATTAGAAATAATGGCAGATGGGCTGTATGCTATTTTCCACAGATTTGAGGCTTTCCTAAAAAAGGGTTGACGCACAAGCAGTGACTATTGGATGTCCATCCAACGGCCGTCGTGCTTCTTCAATCTCTGCTCTTCTTCCCGGCCGCTCAAACAAAAGCGCCGGCGGGCCTGCTCTCCTCCTCCTCTGTCGGCTGTCTTTGCCTGCAGCCTCACCGCCCCACTGCTCCCATCGCTGGCCTAGCAATCTCTACTCACCCACACTGTTGTTATTCTCCGCGACGGGCAGATTTAAAACCTCGTACATTGTACTCCCCTCCGTGGAAACAACTGCCGAGTCGTCCTTGCTCTATGCCGTTCCTTCCTAGGCCTCGCCGTCGTCCACCGCCCTGGTGCTCTCGGCGCTGCTGGTCAACGTGGTCAACAATCGACATGCATCTGAAGTGAGCTCATGCGTGGAGAGGCCGGCAGCTGGGTCCACGGCCGCACGCAAGGAAATGCCTCCTTATTACACGCATAAAATAATGATTCCTCCACCTAACATCGAGGGACCCACGAAAGGGCCTCAGTATTTTGGCGAAAAAAGTTACCGCTAGCGACAGTACTCGGACCCACCGACTATGTCTTCGCACGCAAGGAAGTGCCTCCTTATTACGCACAAAAAAATGAATACTCCCCCTGTTAGCTGGGACCCAGTATAGTGGCAGGCTGACTTGTGGGCCTACTAAGTTGACGGGGATGGAGGGCTTTGTCAACTTAGTCAATATGCACGATTCTAGCTCTAGTGACCGTATGATGTCCATCCAACGGCCGTAGTGCTTCTTCAACCTCTGGTCTTCTTGCTCCAGCCGCCCAAACCAGCGACAGTCGTGCCTCGTGCTCCTGCCTCCCGTGGCCGGCTGCGATGCGGCGGAGGCCTCACCGCCCCCTACTACTCCCACCGCTGGCCAGGCCATCCCTCTACTCACCCACACCCCCTGTTACTCTGCGGCGATGGCAGCCTTACACCACAGCGAACCAGTGCCCTCGTACTCCTCTACGCGTGGGCATCCACTGCCGCGTCTTCCCCGGCTCCGCGTCGTCCCCTTCCTAGGCCTCACCATCGTCCACCGCCCTGGTGCTCTCGGTGCGGCGTGGTCAACGTGGTCAGGGAACGGCTTCCATCGGACGTGGAATATACATGGAAAGGCTGACAGCTGGGTCCACGGCCGCAGCAAGGAAGTGCCTCCTTATTACGTGCAAAATAATTGTTCCTCCATCTGACAGCGGGGATCCACCGGACGGGCCACCGTATTCCGCCCCCCATACTGCTGGGACCCACCAGCTACATCTTCGCACGCAAGGAAGTGCCTGACAGTCGGGACCCACCTGGTCGAAGCTTACGTAGCGTTGTCATTCTGGTCGCGACGATATGCGTACATATATCTTTGGTGGATGTAGAGGCGCGCGCGTGTAGTAGAGGCGGCCAGGGTGCAAGAAAGAAAATACGCCACGTATGTGTACATACTGGCGAGGTCTCGAACGCCTACTCGCGCATCACGCACGGGCGAGGGCTGTGTACATGGCTGGGTCGAACGGACTTGAGTGTCGTCGTCGTGTTCATGGGGAGGCAACGGAATGCGTCGTGTTCATCGGGAGGGCTTGGCCGGAACAGGCAGCGGAAATGAGGCTGGCGTCGCAGAAGCGGAGAAGCGGACCTCCCTGATCGAAGCGGGGTCCTGTTGACCGGGAGGAGTGTGGCGTCCGCAAAAGCGGAGAAAGCGGACCTCCTACGGTCGAAAGCGGGGTCCCTGTTGATCGGGAGGGTGCGGCGTATCGCAAAAGCGGAGAAGCGGACCTCCTACGGTCGAAGCGGGAGGTCTGTTGATCGGGAGGTGTGGCGTGCCGCAAAAGCGGAGAAGCGGACCTCCTACGGTCGTAAGCAGAGTCCTGTTGATCGGGAGGGTGTGGCGTACCGCAAAACGTAGGAAGCGGACTTGTGTTGGGCGCCACGGTGAAATGGGGGTCCGATTCATCGGGAGGGTGTGGCGTCGCAAAGCAGGACTCCATGGGATCTGTTCATCTCCACCGTCGACCCCTCCGGCCTCCACAGGTATTGTTCATCCACCGTCGACCTCCTCCGGCCTCCACCTCATTTGTTCATCCACGGGCTCCTGTTCATCCAGCCTCCACCACGCCGCTTCTCCAAGCTCATTATTCAACCAGCTTTCTCCACGGGCTCTGTTCAACCACCCTCCACGGGCTCTGTTCATCCCGCCTCCACCGTCTCTGTTCCTCCGGCCCTCCACGGGTGGTCACATTCATCCAGCCCCAACCGCTCGTCGATCGGGTCCTGTTCATCGGAGAGCAACACCACGGGGTCTGTTCATCCACCCCACCGGAACTGTTCATCCCCCCCCACAACGCTCACTTTGTTCATCCAGAGGCGGCATCGATCGGCTTGTTAGCGAAAAGCGAAGAATCGCTCGATCGGGTTCGATTAACAGCCATCGATCGATCGCTTCGGTTCGATGAACGTGGCTGCAAAGGCAATCGCCGGGTTCGATAGAGCCCAACGCCGCTCGGGTTCGATTAGAGCCAACGCCGCACACACTGCAGCGTCGTTTTACGAGAAGCGCGCATCGCTCAGCCCCCGACCTCCCACCGTAACCGGAACTCCCCAAAATTTTCCTCCCCCTCGCTTCTACCACGGTTTTTTCCGTCATGGACAGCCCAAAGAATGTCATGCAGCTGCGTCTCCGGCCCGCCCAGGACGAAAAACCCATTTTCTGTCATGATTTTCTGTCATAGAAGTAGGAGCCCACCACATCTATGATGATACCGGGTTTTGTCACAATTATCGTCATAGAAGTATCATATGTATGACAGAAAAAAAAAATCATTTGGCCCAAAATTTCACAGATGTATCTTTTTTTCTAGTGGAGGAGACGCGCCGCACCGGGAAGCCGCTGGTGATGGTGGTGAGGGAGTGAGGAGGACATAGCCGGTAGAGCCATCGCGAGGATGAAGGAAGGCGCCACGGGAGCCACGGGAGGACATGGCCAAAAGAGCCTCCGGGTGTCGCTGCCACGGATCTACGATGCTAGAGATGGAGCTTGCTCCACTGTGCGAGGAAGTCGGTAGCCAGACAGGGGACGCACCACCAATCTCTGGGCACCGCAACGTCGAGATGGGAGCCGCTTCGCCCAAAGGTGGCCTCTGGCAGCGGCGAGGGGAGGATCCAGAGATGTGGGGGTCTTCTACCTCTTGAGCATGCGTTGGTTTTTCCCTTGAAGAGGAAAGGGTGATGCAGCAAAGTAGCGTAAGTATTTCCCTCAGTATTTGAGAACCAAGGTATCAATCCAGTAGGAGGCCACGCGCAAGTCCCTCGTACCTACACAAACAAATAAGAACCTTGCAACCAACGCGATAAAGGGGTTGTCAATCCCTTCACAGCCACTTGCAAAAGTGAGATCAGATAGAGATGATAAGACAATATTTTTGGTATTTTTATGATAAAGACTAAAAGTAAAGAAAGCAAAATAAACGGCAATAGAAATAACTTGTTGACAGGAGACTAATATGATGGAAAATAGACCCGGGGGCCATAGGTTTCACTAGTGGCTTCTCTCAAGATAGCATAAGTATTACGGTGGGTGAACAAATTACTGTCGAGCAATTGATAGAAAAGTGCATAATTATGAGAATATCTAGGCATGATCATGTATATAGGCACCACGTCCGTGACAAGTAGACCGACTCCTGCCTGCATTTACTACTATTACTCCACACATCGGCCGATATCCAGCATGCATCTAGAGTATTAAGTTCTAAGAATAGAGTAACGCATTAGGTAAGATGACATGATGTAGAGGGATAAACTCAAGCAATATGATATAAACCCCATCTTTTTATCCTCAATGGCAACAATACAATACGTGTCATTTCCCCTACTGTCACTGGGACCGAGCACCGCATGATTGAACCCAAAGCTAAGCACTTCTCCCATTGCAAGAAAGATCAATCTAGTAGGGCAAACCAAACTGATAATTCGAAGAGACTTGCAAAGATAACCAATCATACATAAAAGAATTCAGAGAAGATTCAAATATTGTTCATAGATAATCTTGATCATTGATACGTCTCCGTCGTATCTACTTTTCCAAACACTTTTACCCTCTTTTGGACTCTAATTTGCATGATTTGAATGGAACTAACCCTGGACTGATGTTGTTTTCAGCAGAATTGCCATAGTGTTATTTATGTGCAGAAACAAACTTCTCGGAATGACCTGAAACTTCACGGAACATCTTTTCGGAAATAATAAAAATCGTTGCAAAAGATGAAGGCCAAGGGGCCCACCACCTATCCACGAGGGTGGGGGTGCCCCCCCTAGGGTGCGCCCCCTACCTCGTGGGCCCCCTGAGGCTCCTCCGACGCCAACTCCAACTCTATATATTTGCTTTTGGGGAGAAAAAAATCAAGGAGAAGAAATCATCGCGTTTTACGATACGGAGCCGCCGCCAAGCCCTAAAACCTCTCGGGAGGGCTGATTTGGAGCCCGTTCGGGGCTCTAGAGAGGGGGATTTGTCGCCGTCGTCATCATCAAATATCCTCCATCACCAATTTCATGATGCTCACCACCGTCGTGAGTAATTCCATCGTGAGGCTTGCTGGGCGGTGATGGGTTGGATGAGATCTATCATGTAACCGAGTTAGTTTTGTTGGGTTTGATCCCTAGTATCCACTATGTTACGAGATTGATGTTGCTATGACTTTGCTATGCTTAATGCTTGTCACTAGGGCCCGAAAGTGCCATGATTTCAGATCTGAACCTATTATGTTTTCATGAATATATGTGTGTTCTTGATCCTATCTTGCAACTCTATAGTCACCTACTATATGTTATGATCCGCAACCTCAAGTGACAATAATCGGAACCACTCCGGTGATGACCATAGTTTGAGGAGTTCATGTATTCACTATGTGCTAATGCTTTGTTCGGTTCTCTATTAAAAGGAGGCCTTAATATCCCTTAATTTCCATTAGGACCCCACTGCCACGGGAGGGTAGGACAAAAGATGTCATGCAAGTTCTATTCCATAAGCACGTATGACTATATTCGGAATACATGCCTACATTACATATATGAATTGGAGCTAGTTCTATATCACCCTATGTTATGATTGTTATATGATGAACCGTGATCCGCATAATTATCCATCACCGATCCGATGCCTACGAGCTTTCCATATCTGGTTCTTGCTTATTTACTTTCCTGTTGCTCTTGTTATAATCACTACAAAATACCAAAATATTACTTTTGCTTATGTTACTTTTGTTACCGTTACCACTACTATCATATTACTTTGCTACTAAATACTTTGCTGCAGATATTAAGTTATCCGGTGTGGTTGAATTGACAACTCAACTGCTAATACTTGAGAATATTCTTTGGCTCCCCTTTGTGTCGAATCAATAAATTTGGGTTGAATACTCTACCCTCGAAAGCTGTTGTGATCCCCTACACTTGTGGGTTATCAAGACTAATTTCTGGTGCCGTTCTTGGGAGCATAGCTCTATTCCTTGAGTCACTTGGGATTTATATCTGCTGGACACTATGAAGAACTTGAAAGACGAAAACCAAGATTTATCCCTCAACTAAGAGGGAGGTATGGAACTGCCATCTAGCTCGCACTTGATTCACCTTATTTTCCAAACCCCCCAAAAATTTAAAAATTTTTTAAAAAAAAAAAATTTTTCCTTCCCACTTTGGTTTTTTAAAAAAGGGAAAAAATTCCCCCCCAAATTGCCCAAAAAAATTTTTAAATTAAAAAGGTTTCCAAAAAAATAATATGCAAAAAAAATTAATTTTTTTAAAAAAAAAAATTTTTTAAAAAAGGTTTTTTTAAAAAAAAAAATTTTTTTTTTCCCAAAAAAAAAAAAAAAAAAAAAAAAAAAAAGGGGTTTTTTTTAAAGGAAATTTTTAAAAAATTTTAAAAGTTTTTAAAAAATTTTAAAAAAAAAAAAAATTTTAAAAATTTTAAAAAACTTTTTAAATTTTAAAAATTAAATTTAAAAAAAATTTGGGGAAAAAGGGGGGGGGAAAACCAAAGGGGGAAAACCCCAATCAAAGGGAAAAAAAAAAAATTTTCCCAATTTAAAATTTAACCTAAAGGTTTAAAAAAATTTAACAAAAAAATTTTTTCCCCCCCCCAAAGGGAAATTTTAAAACCCCTTTTTTTTTAAAAAAAAAAAAAAAAAAAATTTTTTTTAATTAAAAAAAAGAAAGGGTTTTAAAAAAATTTGCCCCCCCTTTTTTTTTTTTTTTTTTTTTTTTTTTTTAAATTTTTTTTCCCCAAAATTTTTTTTAAATTTTTTAAAACCCTTTTAAAAAAGGACCTAAAAATTTTTTTAAACCCAAAAATTTAAACTCAAAAGAAAATATAAAAAAAAAAAAATTAAAAAATTATGAAAGGGGGAAAAAAAAACCTAAAAAAAAAAAAGGGGAAAAAATTAAAAAGGGGGGAAAAGGGTTTTTGGGCAAGGAAAAGGGGGGTTTTTTTTTTTTTAAAAAAAAAAAAAAAAGGGGGGGAAAAAAACCCAAAAAAAAAGGGGTTTAATTTAAAAAAATTTTTTTTTTAAAAAAAAAGGGTCCTTTTTTTGGGGGAAAGGCCCCCCGGGGCCCCCCCAAAAAATTTTAAAAAAACCCCCAAAAAAAAAAAACCAAAAAAAACCCAAAAAAAAAAAAAGGCCTTTTTAAAAAAAAACCAAAAAAAACCCTTAAGGTTTTTGGGTTTTTAAATTTAAAAATTTTTTTAAAAAACCCAAATTTTTTTAAAATTTTAAAATTTTTTTTAAAAGCCAAGAAAATTTTTAAAAAAAACCCCCGGTTTTTAAAAAAAGGGAAAAAGGAAAAAAAACCAAAAAAAGGAAAAAAAAAAAAAAAGAAAAAAAATTTTAAAAAAAAAGTTAAAAAATTTTTATTTTTTAAATTTTAAATTTTTTAACCAAAATTTTTAAAAAAAACCAAAAAAAACCCCAAAAGAAAAAAAAAAAAAAAAAAAAAAACCCAAAAAAAAAAGGGAAAACCCCCCAAAGGGAAAAAAAAAAAAAAAGGGGCCCCTCCCCCCCCAAAAAAAAAAACCCCCCCAAAAAAAGGAAAAAAGGAAAAAAAAAAAGGGTTTTTTTTTTAAAATTTTAAAACCCTTTTAATTTTTTAAAAAAATTTTTTTTCCTTTTAAAAATTTTTTAAAAAAAAAAAATTTTTAAAAAAACCTTCTTAAAAAAAACCCAAATTAGGAAAAAAAAAAAATTAAAAAAAATTTTTTTTAAAAGGAAAAAAATTAACCCTTTTTTTTAAAAAAAAATTTAAAATTTTCCCTTTTTTGGAAAAAAAAAAAAAAAAAAAAAAAAAAAACCAAAAAAAAAAATTTTTTTTAAAAAAAAAAAAAAAAAAAAAAATTTTCCCCCTTTTTTTTTTTGGGAAAACCCCCAAAAAATTTTTTTAAAAGGAACCTTTCCCTTTTTTTTTAATTTAAATTTTCCCCAAAAAAGGGGTTTTTTTTTTTTTTTAAATTTTTTTAAAAAATTAAACCCCAAAAAAAAAAAAAAAAAAATTAAATTTTAAAAAAATAAGGGAAAAAAATTTTTAAAAAAACCCCCCTTTTTTTTTAAAAAAAATTTTAAAGGTTAAAAATTTTAAACCCCTTTAAAAAGGGGGGCCCCCCCAAAAAACCATTTTTAAAAAAAATTTTTTTTAAAATTCAAAATTTTTTTTAATTTTTTTTTTTTAAATTTAAAAAAAAAGTTTAAAAATTTTTTTTAAAAGGGGAAATTTCCTTTTAAAAAAAAAAAAAAAATTTTTTAAAATTTTTTTTTTTTTAAAAAAAAAAAAAATTTTTTTTTAAAAAATTTTTAAAATTAAAGAAAAAAATTTTTTTGGGAAAAATTTCTTTCCAAAACAAAAAAAAAATTTTTTTTTTTTTTAAATTTTTTAAAAAAAACCGAAAAATTTTTTAAAAATTTCCCAAATTTTTGGGAAAAAAATTTTTGGGAAAATTTGGATTTTTTAAAAAAAATTTAAAAAAAAAATTTTTCCCCAAAAATTTTTTAAAAAAATTTTTCCAAAAAAAATTTTTTTTTTCCCAAAAAAAACCCCCAAAAAGGGTTTTAAAAAAAAATTTGTTTAAAAAAAAAAATTTTTTTTTAAAGTTCTTACGATCAGATCGTGGAGGAGAATATTTAAGTCACGAATTTGGTACACACTTAAGAAAATGTGGAATCATTTCACAACTCACGCCGCTGGAACACCTCAGCGTAATGGTGTGTCGAGCGTCGTGTCGCACTCTATTGGATATGGTGCGATCTATGATGTCCTTACCGACTTACCGCTATCATTTTGGGGATATGCTCTAGAGACAGCTACATTCACTTTAAATAGGGCACCGTCTAAGTCCGTTGAGGCGACACCGTATGAATTATGGTTTGGGAAGAAACCTAAGTATCGTTTCTAAAAGTTTGGGGATGCGATGCTTATGTCAAGAAACTTCAACTGAAAAGCTCGAACCCAAGTCGGAAAAATGCGTCTTCATAGGATACCCTAAAGAAACCATTGGGTATACCTTCTACTTAAGATCCGAGGTCAAGATCTTTGTTGCCAAGAACGGAACCTTTACGGAAAAGAGTTTCTCTCGAAAAGAAGTAAGTGGGAGGAAAGTAGAACTCGATGAAGTACTACCTCTTGAACAGGATAGTAGTGCTGCTCGGGAAAATGTTCTGTGATGCCTACACCAACCGAAGAGGAAATTCATGATGATGATCAAGGTACTTGGATCAAGTTGCTCTTGAACCTCGTAGGTCGACAAGGACACGTTCCGCACCAGAGTGGTACGGCAACCCTGTCCTGGAAATCATGTTGTTAGACAACGGTGAACCTTCGAACTATGAAGAAGCGATGGTGGGCCCAGATTCCAACAAATGGCTAGAAGCCATGAAATCCGAGATAGAATCCATGTATGAAAACAAAGTGTGGACTTTGGTGACTTGCCCGATGATCGTGAGCGATAGAAAACAAATGGATCTTTAAGAAGAAGGCGGACGCGGATGGTAATGTCACCATCTATAAAGCTCGACTTGTCGCTAAGGGTTATCGGCAAGTTCAAGGGATTGACTACGATGAGACTTTCTCTCCCGTAGCGAAGCTTAAGTCCGTCCGAATCATGTTAGCAATTGCCGCATACTATGATTATGAGATATGGCAGATGGACGTCAAAACAGCGTTCCTTAACGGATATCTTAAGGAAGAGCTGTATATGATGCAGCCGGAGGGTTTTGTCGATCCTAAGAATGCTGACAAAGTATGCAAGCTCCAGCGATCCATTTATGGGCTGGTGCAAGCATCTCGGAGTTGGAACATTCGCTTTGATGAAATGATCAAAGCATTCGGGTTTATGCAGACTTATGGAGAAGCCTGCGTTTACAAGAAAGTGAGTGGGAGCTCTGTAGCATTTCTCATATTATATGTAGATGACATACTTTTGATGGGAAATGATATAGAATTCTTGGACAGCATTAAGGCCTACTTGAACAAGTGTTTTTCAATGAAGGACCTTGGAGAAGCTGCTTATATATTAGGCATCAAGATCTATAGAGATAGATCGAGACGCCTCATAGGTCTTTCACAAAGCACATACCTTGATAAGATTTTGAAGAAGTTCAAAATGGATCAGTCCAAGAAAGGGTTCTTGCTCAGATTGCAAGGTGTGAAATTGAGCTCAGCTCAATGCCCGACCACTGCAAAAGATAAAGAAGAGATGAGTGTCATCCCTATGCCTCAGCCATAGGATCTATTATGTATGCCATGCTGTGTACAGACCTGATGTAAACCTTGCCGTAAGTTTGGTAGGAAGGTACCAAAGTAATCCCGCAAGGAACACTGGACAGCGGTCAAGAATATCCTGAAGTACGAAAAGGACAAAGGACATGTTTCTCGTTTATGGAGGTGACGAAGAGCTCGTCGTAAAGGGTTACGTCGGCGCTAGCTTCGACACAGATCCGATGACTCTAAGTCACAAACCGGATCGTGTATATGTTGAATGGTGGAGCAGTAAGCTGGTGCAGCTGCAAGCAGAGCGTCGTGGCGGGATCTACATGTGAAGCGGAGTACATGGCAGCCTCGGAGGCAGCGCATGAAGCAATTTGGGTGAAGGAGTTCATCACCGACCTAGGAGTCATACCCAATGCATCGGGGCCGATCAAACTCTTCTGTGACAACACTGGAGCTATTGCCCTTGCCAAGGAGCCCAGGTTTCACAAGAAGACCAGGCACATCAAGCGTCGCTTCAACTCCATCCGTGAAAATGTTCAAGATGGAGACATAGAAATTTGTAAAGTGCACACGGATCTGAATGTCGCAGATCCATTGACTAAACCTCTCTCGCGGGCAAAACATGATCAACACCAGAACTCTATGGGTGTTCGATTCATCACAATGTAACTAGATTATTGACTCTAGTGCAAGTGGGAGACTGTTGGAAATATGCCCTAGAGGCAATGATAAAAGCATTATTATTATATTTCCTTGTTCATGATAAATGTCTTTATTCATGCTATAACTGTATTATCCGGAAATCGTAATACACGTGTGAATATATAGACTACAATACGTCCCTAGTAAGCCTCTAGTAGACTAGCTCGTTGGTCAACAGATAGTCATGGTTTCTGACTATGGATATCGATGTCATTGACAAGCGGGATCACGTCATTAGGAGAATGACGTGATGGACAAGACCCAATCCTAAGCATAGCACAAAGATCGTGTAGTTCGTTTTGCTAGAGCTTTTCCAATGTCAAGTATCTCTTCCTTGGACCGTGAGATCGTGTAACTCCCGGATACCGTAGGAATGCTTTGGGTGTACCAAACGTCACAACGAATGGCGGGTGACTATAAAGGTGCATTACAGGTATCTCCGAAAGTGTCATTGGGTTGACACGGATCGAGGCAGGATTTGTCACTCCGTATGACGGAGAGGTATCACTGGGCCCACTCGGTAGTGCATCATCATAATGAGCTCAAAGTGACCAAGTGTCCGGTCACGGGATCATGCATTACAGATGCGACTAAAGTGACTTGCCGTAATGAGACTAAGCGAGGTATTGGGATACCGACGATCGAGTCTCGGGCAAGTAACATACCGATCGACAAAGGAATAGAATACGGGGTTGCTGAACCCTTGACATCGTGGTTCATCCGATGACAACATCGAGGAACATGTGGGAGCCAACATGGGTATCCAGATCCGCTGTTGGTTATTGACTGAGATCGTCTCGGTCATGTCGCATGTCTCCGAACCCGTAGGGTCTACACACTTAAGGTTCGGTGGCGCTAGGGTTAATAGGAAGACAAGTATGTGATTACGAATGTTGTTGAGTCCGGATGAGATCCCGGACGTCACGAGGAGTTCGGAATGGTCCGGAGGTAAAGATTTATATATGGGAAGTCATCAAGCGGACACGGAAAAGTTTGGGTCATATCGGTATAATGGAGGGTCCACCGGAAGGTTCGGAGGACCACCAGAGGGGCCACCCTTTCGGGGCCACTTGGGCTGCGTGGGAGGCAGCCAGCCCCTGGTGGGCTGGGCGCACCCTCCCTTGGCCCATGCGCCTAGGGTTGAGGGAACCCTAAGGGGCGCCTTGCTTGGGGGCAAGCCCCCTCCCTTGGCCGCCCCCTCTAGATGCATCTGGGGGCCGCCCCTCCTCCTTCCCCTATAAATAGAGGGGTGGAGGGAGGGCTGCACACAACATTAAAGGCGCAGCCCTCCCTCCCAACACCTCTCCTCCTCCGCGTAAGCTTGGCGAAGCCCTGCCGGGAACATCACTCCATCGCATCACGCCGTCGTGCTGCCATTGGAGTTGTCTTCCTCAACCTCTCCTTCATCCTTGCTGGATCAAGACGGAGGAGACGCCATCGTCCCGTACGTGTGTTGAACGCGGAGGTGCTGTCCGTTCAGCACTTGGTCATCGGTGATCGGAATCACGTTGGGAACGACTCCATCATCACCACTCCCTCGAACGCTTCCGTACTCGATCTACAAGTGGTATGTAGATGCAAACTCTCTTTCTTGACTCGTTGCTTAGTAGAACTCATAGATGGATCTTGGTGAAACCGTAGGAAAATTTTAATTTTCTGCAACGTTCCCCAACACTTAATCCATTACCTATTGAAGAACCACCTGGTCTTGATAACCCGACACAGGTAGTAAAGGTAAATTCTCTTTATAGATATGATAGAGCTGAAATCCCTCCTACTAAAATTGCTAGCCAATGCTTGGATGAGTTTGATAATTTTATGTTTAAGCAAGAAAACTTCAATGCTTATTTTGGTAGACAATTGAAACGAAATGCTTATATGATTAAACACTTGGGTGACTATATGGCTAATATTAGAGGTGAACTTAAACTTGTTAGCAAACGTGCTTCTATGTTACCACTCAAGTAGAACAAGTACTTAAAGCTCAAAATGATTTGCTCAATGAAATGAATAGTAAGAAAAAATGATTATGTTGTTAGAGTGGCTACTAGAATTGGTAGAATGACTCAGGAACCTTTGTATCCTGAAGGCCACCCTAAGAGAATTGAGCAAGATTCTCAGAGAAATAATATTGATGCACCTAGTTCTTCTAAAAGGAAGAAAAAGAAAAATGATAGGACTTTGCAAACTTCTAGCGAACCTATTGCTGAACCACCTGAGAATCCAAATGATATCTCTATGTCTGATGCTGAAACACAATCTGGTAATGGACATGAACCTAATGAAAATGTTAATGATGATGTTCATGATGATGCTCAACCTAGTAATGACAATGATGTAGAAGTTGAACCTACTGTTGATCTTGATAACCCACAATCAAAGAATCAACGTTATGATAAGAGAGACTTTGTTGCTAGGAAACATGGTAAAGAAAGAGAAGCATGGGTTCAGAAACCCATGCCTTTTCCTCCCAAACCATCCAAGAAAAAGGATGATGAGGATTTTGAGCGCTTTGCTGAAATGATTAGACCTATCTTTTTACGTATGCGATTAACTGATATGCTCAAAATGAATCCTTATGCTAAGTATATGAAAGATACTGTTACTAATAAAAGAAAGATACTGGAAGCTGAAATTTCCACCATGCTTGCTAATTACACTTTTAAGGGTGGAATACCAAAGAAACTTGGAGATCCAGGAGTACCCACTATACCATGCTCCATTAAAAGAAACTATGTTAAAACTGCTTTATGTGATCTTGGAGCCGGTGTTAGTGTTATGCCTCTCTCTATATATCGTAGACTTGATTTGAATAAGTTGACACCTACTGAAATACCTTTGCAAATGGCTGATAAATCAACTGCTATACCTGTCGGTATTTGTGAGGATGTGCCTGTTGTGGTTGCAAACGTTACTATTTTAACGGACTTTGTTATTCTTGATATTCCCGAGGACGATAGTATGTCTATTATTCTTGGAAGACCTTTTTTGAATACTGCAGGGGCTGTTATTGATTGCAACAAAGGAAATATCACTTTTCATGTTAATGGTAATGAGCATACTGTACACTTTCCGAGGAAACAACCTCAAGTTCATAGTATCAACTCTATTGGAAAAATTCCATCGATTATATTTGGAGGTTTTGAATTTCCTCTTCCTACTGTCAACAAGAAATATGATATTCTTATTATTGGTGATGTGCATATCCCTGTCGAGGTAACATAGTGTTATTCGAAATTTCTCTGGTTCATGTTATTCGGAATGAGTTCGTTAACAAGACTTGATCAACCTTATTAGTGGATTCCTTTTGATAAGCATGAGATGGATGAAATTAGAAGGCACAACCTTCTGTACCCTCCTTATACTTTCTGTTATTTAGTGAAATAAAGTAAAAATAGTATTTTCGTCTGCATTTCTCGATTTATCATGCAATATAAAAATACCCCGAAAATAAAAGTCCTCCAAATGCCATGCCAATTTAATATGATTTTTTCTGTAATATTTGAGGATTTATGGTACTGAAAACAATGCGGGGGGAGCTGCCACCTGGCCACGAGGGTGGAGGGCGCGCCCTACCCCCCAGGGCGCGCCCCCCTGCCTCGTGGGCCCACGGTGGCCCTCCTCCACTTATTCTTGCACACATCCTCTTCTTCTTCCTCCCACAAACACGAATATCCAACTCAAGCACGAGTTCTAGCTCACTTTGCTGTGATTTTCTATCTCCTTGCTCAAAGCACCTCTCACAAAACTGCTTGGGGAGATTGTTCCTTGGTATGTGACTCCTCCATTGGTCCAATTAGTTTTTGCTCTAGTGCTTTATTCATTGCAAATTTGTGCTGCATAGGTGACCATGTTATTGAGCTTGCATGTCAAATTTATATGGTTCCAAGTAGTTCTAATGCTTGATATATCCTCTAGGCACTTGTAGGAGTAGTTGCTATTATTTTTGTTAAGCTTGGTTCACTTTTGTTTGAAGTTACTAAAAAATTCAGAATATTTCAGAAAATAATGAAGAGACTTTTGAGGGGCTCATCGAGCCGAAGCTCGAAGGAAAAGCAAAATGAAGAAGCACAGAGGCCCAAATATAATTTGCCTCATACCGCGGAGGTCCGGCCGTGTGAATGGCCTTCCGATGACCTCTTGAGACAAGCTGGGATTTATGAGGATTTCTATTCATTGGTTGAGAATGCTGGCCTCACCGACTTCCTCTGCGACCAACGTCATCAGTATCTCTTACTCACTAATACTTTTGTGTAAAACTTCTACTATTTTCCTAAGGAATCACCTCCTTCAGTAGAGTTTCATTTATATGACGTTGTTAAGAAGATGCCATTAGCTGAATTTTGCAAGGTTTGCAAAATACCCTCTGAGGTTACCTTAGATGAACCACACCATAAAGATGTGGAAGAATTTATTAACACCATCACTGTGGGAGAAACCAGGAAGGTTTCTGATGCAAGAATCACTAGCATACATTTTCCTGTTTTACGCTACTTTGCCATATTTGCTAGTCGTTGCTTGATTGGTCGCGGGAACTATGGAAACCTTAGTGTTCTTGATATTTTAATTTTGTTCCATGGTTTATACCGTGATAACATTGTTAGTATGGGTGGAATTATTGCTAAACGGTTAATTTTGAACCGCATAAAGGGTCCCATCTTTGGAGGTATTTATGCTGCACGCCTAGCTGCACATTTTAACATACCCATTAGGCTCTATGAGAAAGAAGAAAAATTGCTACCGGTGCTTATTTAGATTATAAGAGTATGCTAGCGCATGATTTTATTGTTAAGGCCAGGAAGGAGAGCTTAAATATAAACGTATTTTAATAAACATCACCCGAGACTATTACCTTGCCTGCTCCTTCCTTGTTTAATTTTGAAGGACCGTATCTTGTTACGTGGGCAGCCGTTCAAGCATACCGGAATCCTGCACCAGTCCCGGAGCCGGAACCACAATATGAGCCTCCACGACAGTCTGTTTATTCTTGGGATCCGGATATGGCTGCCAACCAGTGGCAGTCAGAGTCTTCTTCATCGCAGTACGACCCCAGCTACACCTACGGATATCCGCCAGGCTATCCCTGGCCATGAACCAACTTAGGCCAGAAGCCTAAGCTTGGGGGAGTACGTATTTCCCACCGACATTACATTTATGTTCACACACTCATTTCTAAATGTCGGTGCTCATACTCTTTCACTGTAATATCCATGCTAGTTTATTTTCTTTTTCCCGCTATCTTCTTGTGTGTTTGTTAAACCTTAAGAAAACCCCAAAAAAATTACTAGTAGTTTACTTGCTGTAGTAGTAATAATTAAAAAGAAAATCCAAAAATATTTCCCGTTCTTATTTTGCTTGTTGGGAGCTTTCCCGTGTAAATAGTTTTTATTTCTTTTCTTTTCTTTGGGGGTCGATAGGAGAAGACCATGATTAAATTGTTGAAGTGGCTCTTATATGCATTATTGTTGATTTAACCAAGAGCCCATATTGTCTTGTCTTCTCCTGTTTATTGAATGCTCGCAGATTCCAGCTTAATCCAATGCACGTGCACTCTTATTATTATTCACATCGTTCGGTCGTGCAAGTGAAAGGCAATTATGATGATATATGATGGACTGACTGAGATGAGAAAAGCTGGTATAAACTCGACCTCTTTTGTTTTTGTAAATATGATGAGTTCATCGTTCTTGATTCAGCTTATTATGAATAAACATGTTTGCAATGACAATTAGAGATCACAGTTGCTAGTGCCATGCTTGTTTAGCTATGAGTTATAATGGTTTACCTTGCGTGCCAACATGCTATTAAAATGGTCGTGATGTGGTATAGTGGGGTGGTATCCTCCTTTGAATGATTTAAGTGGCTTGACTTGGCACATGTTCACGCATGTAGTTGAACCAAAATCAACATAGCCTTCACGATATTTATGTTCATGGTGGATTATATCCTACTCATGCTTGCATCCAATGTTTATTAATTTTAATGCATGTTCATGACTATTGTCGCTCTCTTGTTGGTCGCTTCCCAGTCTTTTGCTAGCCTTCACTCGTACTAAGCGAGAATACTGCTTGTGCATCCAATCCCTTAAACCCCAAAGTTATTCCAGATGAGTCCACCATAACTTCCTATATGCGGTATCTACCTGCCGTTCCAAGTAAATTTTTATGTGCCAAACTCTAAACCTTCAAATAAACATTCTGTTTTGTATGCTCGAATAGCTCATGTATCAACTAGGGCTGCCCTTATCTTCCATGTTAGGCGGGTTATTCTCAAGAGGAGTGGACTCCGCTCCTCACTCACGAGAAAATGGCTGGTCACCGGGATGCCCAGTCCCATGCTTTGTGCAAACTAAATCAAAATTAATTGCAAACAAAACTCCCCCTGGGACTATTGCTAGTTGGAGACTCTCGTTGTTTCGAGCAAGTCATGGATTGATGCTTGTTGGTGGAGGGGGAATATAAACTTTACCATTATGTTTGGGAGCCGCCTATAATGTGTGTAGCATGGAAGATATCGCCATCTCTTAGTTGTTATGTTGACAATGAAAGTATGCCGCTCAAAATATTATTTATCTCTATTTCAAAACCGAGCTCTGGCACCTCTACAATTCCCTGCTTCCCTCTGCGAAGGGCCTATCTATTTACTTTTAGGTTGAGTCATCACCCTCTTATTAAAAAGCACTAGCTGGAGAGCACAGCTGTCATTTGCATTCATTACTATTAATTTATATTGGGTATGACTATGATTGGATCTCTTTTACCATGAATTACAATGTCTAGTCAGTCCTTGATCTTTAAAGGTGCTCTGCATTTATGTTTTGCGGTCTCAGAAAGGGCTAGCGAGATACCATCTTGTTATATTATATTATGATTGTTTTGAGAAAGTGTTGTCATCCGAGATTTATTATTATGGCTCGCTAGTTGATTATGCTATTGATATGAATAAATATGAGACCTGATAATTATTGCAAATGTGGTTAGTCATGATCTTTGCTGAAAACTTGAATGCTGGCTTTACATATTTACAACAACAAGAGCAAACAGAGTTTGTAGAAGTTTTTCTTTATCACTTTCAGTTTATCAACTGAAATGCTTGAGGACAAGCAAAGGTTTAAGCTTGGGGGAGTTGATACGTCTCCGTCGTATCTACTTCTCCAAACACTTTTGCCCTTGTTTTGGACTCTAATTTGCATGATTTGAATGGAACTAACCCCGGACTGACGTTGTTTTCAGCAGAATTTCCATAGTGTTATTTATGTGCAGAAACAAACTTCTCGGAATGACCTGAAACTTAACGGAACATCTTTTCGGAAATAATAAAAATCGTTGCAAAAGATGAAGGCCAGGGGGCCCACCACCTGTCCACGAGGGTGGGGACGCCCTGATACGTCCATTTTGCATCATGCTTTTATATCGATATTTATTTCATTATGGGCTGTTACTTCACATTATGTCACAATACTTATGGCTATTCTCTCTTATTTTACAAGGTTTACATAAGGAGGGAGAATGACGACAGCTGGAATTCTGGGCTGGAAAAGGAGAAAATATTAGAGGCCTATTCTGCACAACTCCAAAAGTTCTGAAACTCCACGGAATATCTTACAATAAATAATAAAAAATCCTCGCCGAAGATGAAGACCAGGGGGCCCACACCCTGTCCACGAGGGTGGGGGGCGCCCCCCCTAGGGCGCGCCCCCCTACCTCGTGGGCCCCTTGGTGGCTCCACGATGCCCATCTTCTGCTATATGAAGTCTTTCGTCGAGAATAGAAGAAGAAGCAACCTTTCGGGACGAAACTCTGCCGCCACGAGGCGGAACCTTGGCGGAACCAATCTAGGGCTCCGGCAGAGCTGTTCTGCCGGGGACACTTCCCTCCGGGAGGGGGAAATCATCATCATCATCATCATCATCACCAACGCTCCTCTCATCGGGAGAGGGCAATCTCCATCAACATGTTCACCAGCACCATCTCATCTCCAAACCCTAGTTCATCTCTTGTATCCAATTCTTGTCTCCAAGTCCGGGATTGGTGCTAGTAGGTTGCTAGTAGTGTTGATTACTGCTACCTCTTGAGCTTGCGTTGGATTTCCCCGAAGAGGAAAGGATGATGCAGCAGAGTAGCGTAAGTATTTCTCTTAGTTTTTGAGAACTAAGGTATCAATCCAGTAGGAGGCTACACGCAAGTCCCTCGTACCTACACAAAAACAATAGCTCCTCGTAACCAACGCGATTAGGGGTTGTCAATCCCTTCACGGTCACTTACGAGAGTGAGATCTGATAGAGATGATAGATAATATTTTTGGTATTTTTGATATAAAGATGCAAAGTGAAAAGTAAAAGGCAAAGTAAAATGCAGAGCAAGATTAAAGTGATGGAGATTGATATGATGAGAATAGATCCGGGGGCCATAGGTTTCACTAGTGGCTTCTCTCAAGAGCATAAGTATTCTACGGTGGGTGAACAAATTACTGTTGAGAAATTGACAGAATTCAGCATAGTTATGAGAATATCTAGGTATGATCATGTATATAGGCATCACGTTCGAGACAAGTAGACTGACTCCTGCCTGCATCTACTACTATTACTCCACTCATCGACTGCTATCCAGCATGCATCTAGAGTATTAAGTTAAAAACAAAGTAACGCCTTAAGCAAGATGACATGATGTAGAGAGGTAAATTCATGCAATATGAAATAAACCCCATCTTGTTATCCTCGATGGCAACGATACAATCGTGCCTTGCTGCCCCTACATCCTTTGGGAAAGGACACCGCAAGATCGAACCCAAAGCTAAGCACTTCTCCCATGGCAAAAACTACCAATCTAGTTGGCCAAACCAAACGTATAATTCGAAGAGACTTGCAAAGATAACCAATCATACATAAAAGAATTTAGAGAAGATTCAAATATTATTCATAGATAGACTTGATCATAAACCCATAATTCATCGATCTCAACAAACACACTGCAAAAAGAAGATTACACCGAATAGATCTCCACAAGAGAGGGGGAGAACATTCTATTGTGATCCAAAAAGAGAGAAGAAGCCATCTAGCTAATAACTATGGACCCGAAGGTCTGAGGTAAACTACTCACACTTCATCGGAGAGGCTATGATGATGTAGAAGCCCTCCGTGATGACGGCCCTCTCTGGCGGAGCTCCGGAACAGGCCCCAAGATGCGATCTCGTGGATCTGAGAAAGTTGCGGCGGTGGAATTAGGTTTTGGCTCCGATCTGGTCGTTTGGGGTTACGAGGTATATATAGGAGGAAGAAATGCGTCGGTGGAGCTCCATGGGCCCCACGAGGTGGGGGCGCCTGGGGTGTAGGCGCGCCCCCTACCTCGTGCCCACCTCGAAGCTTCCTTGGCGTAGGGTCCAAGTCTCCTAGGTCATATTCGTTGAGAAAATCACGTTCCCGAAGGTTTCATTCCGTTTGGACTCCGTTTGATATTCCGTTTCTCGAAACACTGAAATAGGCAAAAAAACAGCAATTCTAGGATGGGCCTCCGGTTAATAGGTTAGTCCCAAAAATAATATAAAAGTGGAAAATAAAGCCCAATATAGTCCAAAACAGTAGATAATATAGCATGGAGCAATCAAAAATTATAGATACATTGGAGATGTATCAGGCATCCCCAAGCTTAATTCCTGCTCGTCCTCGAGTAGGTAAATGATAAAAAGAGAATTTTTGATGCGGAGTGCTACTTGGCATAATTTCAATTCAAATCTTCTTAATTGTGGTATGAATATTCAGATTCGAAAGATTCAAGACAAAAGTTCATATTGACATAAAAAATAATAATACTTCAAGCATACTAACAACGCAATTATGTCTTCTCAAAATAACATGGCCAAAGAAAGTTATCCCTACAAAATCATATAGTCTGGCTATGCTCTATCTTCACCACACAAAGTATTTAAATCATGCACAACCCCGATGACAAGCCAAGCAATTGTTCCATACTTTAACATTTTCAAAACTTTTTCGATCTTCACGCAATACATGAGCGTGAGCCATGGATATAGCACTAGTATGTGGAATAGAATGGTGGTTGTGGAGAAGACAAAAGGAGGGGAAGATAGTCTCACATGAACTAGGCGTATCAATGGGCTATGGAGATGCCCATCAATAGATATCAATGTGAGTGAGTAGGGATTGCCATGCAACGGATGCACTAGATCTATAAGTATTGAAATCTCATCAAAAGAAACTAAGTGGGTGTGCATCCAACTCGCCTGCTCACGAAGACCTAGGGAAATTTTGAGGAAGCCCGTCATTGGAATATACAAGCCAAGTTCTATAATGAAAAATTCCCACTAGTATATGAAAGTGACAAAATGAGAGACTCTCTATCATGAAGATCATGGTGCTACTTTGAAGCACAAGTGTGGTAAAAGGATAGTAACATTGTCCCTTCTCTCTTTTTCTCTCTTTTTTTTATTTGGGCCTTTTCTCTTTTTTATGGCCTTTTTTCTTTTCCTTTTTTTTTATTTTTCGTCCGGAGTCTCATCCCGACTTATGGGGGAATCATAGTCTCCATCATTCTTTCCTCACTTGGGACAATGCTCTAAAAATTGATGACCATCACACTTTTGTTTTTCTTACAACTCAACAATTACAACTCGATACTTAGAACAAATATGACTCTATATGAATGCCTCCGGCGGTGTACCGGGATATGCAATGAATCAAGAGTGACATGTATGAAAGAATTATGAAAGGTGGCTTTGCCACAAATACGATGTTAACTACATGATCATGCTAGCAATATGACAATGATGGAGCGTGTCATAATAAACGGAACGGTGGAAAGTTGCATGGCAATATATCTTGGAATGGCTATGGAAATGCCATGATAGGTAGGTATGGTGGCTGTTTTGAGGAAGGTATATGGTGGGTGTATGATACCGGCGAAAAGTGTGCGGTATTAGAGAGGCTAGCAATGGTGGAAGGATGGGGAAAATGCATATAATCCGTGGACTCAACATTAGTCATAAAGAACTCATATACTTATTGCAAAAATCTAGAAGTTATCAAAGCAAAGTATTACGCGCATGCTCCTAGGGGGATAGATTGGTAGGAAAAGACCATCGCTCGTCCCCGACCCCCACTCATAAGGAAGACAATCAATAAATAAATTATGCTCCGACTTCATCACATAACGGTTCACCATAACGTGCATGCTACGGAATCACAAACTTTAACACAGGAATTTTTCAAATTCACAACTACTCAACTAGCATGACTCTAATATCACCATCTTTATATGTCAAAAAAATTATCAAGCCTCAATGTTTTCTTAGTATTCAACCACTCAAAAGAAAGTTTCACAAATCTTGAACACCAAGCATATTATTATTAAGCAAATTACCATGGTATTAAGACTCTCAAAATAATCTAAGTGAAGCATGAGAGATCAATAGTTTCTTTAAAATAAATCCACCACCGTGCTCTAAAAGATCTAAGTGAAGCACATAGAGCAAAATTATAACACTCAAAAGATATAAGTGAAGCACATAGAGCAAAACTACATAGCTCAAAAGATATAAGTGAAGCACATAGAGCAAAACTACATAGCTCAAAAGATATAAGTGAAGCACATAGAGTATTCTATCAAATTCCAATTCATGTATGGCTCTCTCAAAAGGTGTGTACAGCAAGGATGATTGTGGCACACTAACAAACAAAGACACAAATAATACAAGACGCTCCAAGCAAAACACATATCATGTTGGTGAATAAAATAGCTCCAAGTAAATTACCGATGGAAGTAGATTTAAAGAGGGATGCCTTCAGGGCATCCCCAAGCTTTGACTTTTGGTGTCCTTAGATTATCTTGGGGTGCCATGGGCATCCCCAATCTTAGGCTCTTGTCACTCCTTGTTCCATAATCCATCAAAAGAATTCACCCAAAACTTAAAAACTTCACAACACAAAACTCAATAGAAATCTCGTGAGCTCCGTTAGAGAAACAAAACAAAAGACCACTTCAAGGTACTGTAAGGAAATCATTATTTATTTATATTGGTGTTAAACCTACTGTATTCCAACTTCTCTATGGATTATAAACTATTTTACTAGCCATAGATTCATCAAAATAAGCAAACAACACACATAAAACAGAATCTGTCAAAACAGAACAGTCTGTAGTAATCTATAACTAACGCAAACTTATCGAACCCAAAAATTCTACCAAAATTAGAAGACCTAGAAAATTTGTTTATTGATCAGCAGAAATTGGAATCAGTATTTTATCACGTTCTGATGATTTTAATAATTCGGGCACTGAACGCAAAGTTTCTGGAAATTACAGCAAATAACTATGATCCAAGAAGATCCAATAGGTGTAACTTAGCACAAACACTAATTAAAACACAAAACCACATCCAAACAAAAGGTAGATGGGTTATTTATTCCTAAACAGAAGAAAAACACAAAAACTAAAAATAAAATTGGGTTGCCTCCCAACAAGCGCTATCGTTTAACGTCCCTAGCTAGGCATAAAAGCGAGGATAGATCTAGGTATTGCCATCTTTGGTAGGCAATCCATAAGTGGCTCTCATGATAGTTTCATATGGCAATCTTATTTTCTTTCTAGGAAAGTGTTCCATGCCCTTTTTTAATGGAAATTTAAATCTAATATTCCCTTCTTTCATATCAATAATTGCACCAACCGTTCTAAGGAAAGGTCTACCAAGAATAATAGGGCAAGAAGGATTGCAATCTATATCAAGAACGATGAAATATACGGGCACATAATTCCTATTTGCAACAATAAGAACATCATTAATTCTTCCCATAGGTTTCTTAATAGTGGAATCCGCAAGATGCAAGTTTAGAGAGCAATCATCAAAATCACGGAAGTCAAGCAAATCACACAAGGTTTTGGGGACAGTAGAAACACTAGCACCCAAATCACACAAAGCCTAAAACTCATGATCTTTAATTTTAATTTTAATAGTAGGTTCCCACTCATCATATAGTTTTCTAGGGATAGAGACTTTCAACTCAAGTTTTTCTTCATAAGATTGCATCAAGGCATCAACAGTATGTTCGGTAAAGGCTTTCTTTTGGCTATAAGCATGAGGAGAATTTAGCATGGATTGCAACAAGGAAATGCAATCAATTAAAGAGAAACTTTCATAATTAAATTCCTTGAAATCCAATATAGTTGGTTTAGCAACATCTAGATTTTTATTTCTTTCAATCCCACTATCATCAATTTTATCATAAAGATCTAAATACTCCGAATTTTTGGAACGCCTTCTAGGTAAAGGAAGATCATATTCAGTTTCATCAAGATCCATATTGAAAAAAAAAGATTTGATAGGGGACACATCAATAACTTTTAGATCTTCATCTT
This sequence comes from Aegilops longissima, assembly GCA_021605205.1. Classification (NCBI taxonomy): domain Eukaryota; kingdom Viridiplantae; phylum Streptophyta; class Magnoliopsida; order Poales; family Poaceae; genus Aegilops; species Aegilops longissima. The sequence continues at coordinate 318,716,600 of CM038682.1, forward strand.
GATTTTCATAGGAATTGGAAGAACACGCTTTAATAAAGGCATATTTTGTAGCACGATCCTAGCGGTTATTTCCTTGCACTCATCAATGGAAATTCTCATGGCTTTGAGAGACTCATTGATATCATGCTTAGGAGGAATAGATCTAAGCTTTAAAGAATCAACCTCAGGAGAAATTCTATCAACGCTCCTAGCCAAATCATCAATTTTAAGTAATTTCTCTTCAAGCAAAGCATTAAAATTCTTTTGTGAATTCATAAACTCTTTAACACTACTCTCAAATTCAGAGGGCATCTTATTAAAATTTCCATAAGAGTTGTTGTAGGAATTTCCATAATTATTAGAAGGATTACTAGGATAAGGCCTAGGATTAAAATTCCCTCTATATGCGTTGTTACCAAAATTATTCCTACCAACAAAATTCACATCCATAGATTCATTATTATTCTCAATCAAAGTAGACAAAGGCATATCATTAGGATTAGAAGAAACACTCTTAGTAGCAAATAATTTCATAAGTTCGTCCATCTTTCCACTCAAAACATTGATTTCTTCTATCGCATGCACTTTTTTATTAGAAGATCTTTCAGTGTGCCATTGAGAATAATTAACCATAATATTATCTAGGACTTTAGTAGCATCTCCTAAAGTGATTTCCATAAAAGTGCCTCCCGCGCCGAATCTAAAAGATTTCTAGAAGCAAAATTCAATCCGCATAAATTTTTGTATAATCATCCACAAATTCAAACCATGAGTAGGGCAATTACGTATCATTAATTTCATTCTCTCCCAAGCTTGTGCAACATGTTCATGATCAAGTTGCTTAAAATTCATAATGTCGTTTCTAAGAGAGATGATCTTAGCGGGAGGAAAATACTTAGAGATAAAAGCATCTTTGCACTTGTTCCAAGAACCAATACTATTTTTAGGCAAAGACGAAAACCAAGCTTTAGCACGATCTCTAAGCGAAAAAGGAAATAGCTTCAATTTAACGACATCATTATCGACATCTTTTTTCTTTTGCATATCACATAAATAAACGAAGCTATTCAGATGAGTAGCGACATCTTCACTACGAAGGCCGGCGAATTGATCTTTCATAACAAGATTCAACAAAGCAGTATTGATTTCACAAGATTCAATATTGGCAAGAGGAGCAATCGGAGTGCTAAGGAGATCATTATTATTAGTATTGGGGAAGTCACACAATTTGGTAGTATCTTGAGCCATCGCGACAAACAAGCAATCCAACACACGAGCAAACAAAGGGCAAGCGAGAAAAAGGCAAACAGAAAAAGAGAAGGAGAAGGAGGTTGGGAGAGAGAGGGCGAATAAAACGGCAAGGGTGAAGTGGGGGAGAGGAAAACGAGAGGCAAATGGCAACTAATGTAATGCGGGAGATAGGGATTGTGATGGGTACTTGGTATGTTGACTTTTTGCGTAGACTCCCCGGCAACGGCGCCAAAAAAAATTCTTGCTACCTCTTGAGCTTGCCTTGGATTTCCCCGAAGCGGAAAGGATGATGCACCAGAGCAGCGTAAGTATTTCCGTCAGTTTTTGAGAACCAAGGTATCAATCCAGTAGGAGGCTACACACAAGTCCCTTGTACCTACACAAAAACAATAGCTCCTCGCAACCAACGCGATTAGGGGTTGTCAATCCCATCACGGTCACTTACCAGAGTGAGATCTGATAGAGATGATAGATAATATTTTTGGTATTTTTGATATAGAGATGCAAAGTGAAAAGTAAAAGGCAAAGTAAAAAAGCAAAGCAATATTAAAGTGATGGAGATTGATATGATGAGAATAGACCCGGGGGCCATAGGTTTCACTAGTGGCTTCTCTCAAGAGCATAAGTATTCTACGGTGGGTGAAAAAATTACTGTTGAGGATTTGACAGAATTGAGCATAGTTATGAGAATATCTAGGTATGATCATGTATATAGGCATCACGTCCGAGACAAGTAGACCGACTCCTGCCTGCATCTACTACTATTACTCCACTCATCGACCGCTATCCAGCATGCATCTAGAGTATTAAGTTAAAAACAGAGTAATGCCTTAAGCAAGATGACATGATGTAGAGAGATAAATTCATGCAATATGAAATAAACCCCATCTTGTTATCCTCGATGGCAACGATACAATACGTGCCTTGCTGCCCCTTCTGTCACTGGGAAAGGACGCCGCAAGATTGAACCCAAAGCTAAGCACTTCTCCCATGGCAAGAACTACCAATCTAGTTGGCCAAACCAAACGGATAATTCGAAGAGACTTGCAAAGATAACCAATCATACATAAAAGAATTTAGAGAAGATTCAAATATTATTCATAGATAGACTTGATCATAAACCCACAATTCATCGGTCTCAACAAACACACCGCAAAAGGAAGATCACATCGAATAGATCTCCACAAGAGAGGGGGAGAACATTGTATTGAGATCCAAAAAGAGAGAAGAAGCCATCTAGCTAATAACTATGGACCCGAAGGTCTGAGGTAAACTACTCACACTTCATCGGAGAGGCTATGATGATGTAGAAGCCCTCCGTGATGACGACCCTCTCCGGCTGAGCTCCAGAACAGGCCCCAAGATGGGATCTCGTGGATACAGAAAGTTGCGGTGGTGGAATTAGGTTTTTGGCTCCGTATCTGGTCGTTTGGGGGTGCGTAGGTATATATAGGAGGAAGAAGTACGTCGGTGGAGCTCCGTGGGCCCCACGAGGGTGGGGGGCGCGCCTGGGGGTGTAGGGCGCGCCCTCTACCTCGTGCCCACCTCGAAGCTTCCTTGGCGTAGGGTCCAAGTCTCCTCGGTCATATTCGGTGAGAAAATCACGTTCCCGAAGGTTTCATTCCGTTTGGACTCTGTTTGATATTCCGTTTCTTCGAAACACTGAAATAGGCAAAAAACAGCAATTCTGGGCTGGGCCTCCGGTTAATAGGTTAGTCCCAAAAATAATATAAAAGTGGAAAATAAAGCCCAATATAGTCCAAAACAGTAGATAATATAGCATGGAGCAATCAAAAATTATAGATACGTTGGAGACGTATCAATTACTCTTTGTAGTTGATGCTAGTTGGTTTATTTGGTGGAAGATCATATGTTCAGATCCTTTATTCATATTATTACCCCTCTGATTTTGAACATTAATATGCTTTGTGAGTAGTTACATTTGTTCCTGAGGACAAGGGAGAAGTCTTGCTATTAGTAGTCATGTGAATTTGGTATTCGTTCGATATTTTGATGAGATGTATGTTGTCTAGCCTCTAGTGGTGTTATGTGAACGTCGACTACATAACACTTCACCATTATTTGGGCCTAGAGGAAGGCATTGGGAAGTAATAAGTATATGATGGGTTGCTAGAGTGACAGAAGCTTAAACCCTAGTTTATGTGTTGCTTCGTAAGGGGCTGATTTGGATCCACATGTTTCATGCTATGGTTAGGTTTACCTTAATACTTTTGTTGTAGTTGCGGATGCTTGCAATAGAGGTTAATCATAAGTGGGATGCTTGTTCAAGTAAGAACAACACCCAAGCATCGGTCCACCCACATATCAAATTATCAAAGTATCGAACGCGAATCATATGAACGTGATGAAAACTAGCTTGACGATATTCCCATGTGTCCTCGGGAGCACTTTTCCTTATATAAGAGTTTGTCCAGGCTTGTCCTTTGCTACAAAAAGGATTGGGCCATCTTGCTGCACTTTATTTACTTTTGTTACTTGTTGCTCGTTACAAATTATCCTATCACAAAACTATCTGTTACCACTTATTTCAGTACTTGCAGAGAATACCTTGCTGAAAACCGCTTGTCATTTCCTTCTGCTCCTCGTTGGGTTCGACAGTCTTACTTATCGAAAGGACTACGATAGATCCCCTATACTTTTGGGTCATCAAGACTCTTTTTCGGCGCCGCTGTCGGGAGTGAAGCGCCTTTGGTAGGTGGAATTTGGTAAGGAAAAATTTATATAGTGTGCTGAAATTTACTGTCACTTGTTACTATGGGAAGTAATCCTCTGAGGGGCTTGTTCGGGGTATCTTCACCCCGACCAGTAGAGCAAAGAGTTGCTCCTCAACCTACTGAACCTATTGAAAATGAAATTCCTTTTGAGTTTCCTTCGGGTATGATAGAAAAACTGCTAGCTAATCCTTTTACAGGAGATGGAACAAAGCATCCTGATGAGCACTTAATATATGTGGATGAAGTTTGTGGATTATTTAAGCTTGAAGGTATACCCGATGATGTTGCTAAGAAGAAGGTCTTCCCTTTATCTTTGAAGGGATACGCTTTGACATGGTATAGGCTATGTGATGATACGAGATCATGGAACTATAGAAGATTGAAATTGGAATTTCATCAAAAGTATTATCCTATGCATCTTGTTCATCGTGATCGCAATTATATATATAATTTTTGGCCTTGCGAAGGAGAAAGCATCGCTCTAGCTTGGGGAGGCTTAAATCAATGTTATATTCATGCCCCAATCATGAGCTCCCAAGAGAAACAATTATTCAAAACTTTTATGCTCGGCTTTCTGAAAATAATCGCACCATGCTCTATACTTCTTGTGTTGGCTCTTTTATGATGAAGACTATTGGATTTAAATGGGATTTATTGGATAGAATTAAACACAACTCTGAAGATTGGGATCTCGACGAAGGTAAGGAGTCAGGTATGACACCTAAGTTTGATTGTGTTAAATCTTTTATGGATACCGATATTTTCCGTAAGTTTAGCACTAAATATGGACTTGACTCTGAGATAGTAGCTTCTTTCTGTGAATCTTTTTCTACTTATGTTGATCTCCCTAAGGAGAAGTGGTTTAAGTATCATCCTCCCATAGAAGTAAAAGTAGCTGCACCAATTAAAGTTGAAGAAAAATCTGTCACTTATAATGATCCTATTGTTCCTACTTCTTATGTTGAGAAACCACCTTTCCCTGTTAGAATAAAGGATCATGCTAAAGCTTCAACTGTTGTTCGTAAAAGCAATATTAGAACTTATACACCTCCTGAGCAAGTTAAAGTAGAACCTAATATTGCTATTGTTAAAGAACTCTTGTCAGATAATATTGATGGGCATGTTATTCAGTTCTGCGGTGAAACTGCTAGAATTGCTAAACCTTGTGCTAAGGATAAACATAGACCTGTGCTAGGCGTGCCTGTTATTTCTATTAAAATAGGAGATCATTGTTATCATGGCTTATGTGATATGGGATCTAGTGCTAGTGTTCTAACCGTTACATTATATGAAGAAATTAAGAATGAAATTGCACCTGCTGAGTTAGAAGATATTGATGTTACAATTAAACTTGCCAATAGAGATACTATATCAGCAATGGGAATTGTTAGAGATGTTGAATTCTTGTGTGGGAAAACTAAATATCCTGCTGATTTTCTTGTTCTTGGTTCCCCACAAGATAGCTTTTGTCCCATTATATTTGGTAGACCCTTCTTGAACAATGTTAATGCTAAGATAGACTGCGAAAAGAATGTTGTTACTATTGGCTTGGATGATATGATTCATGAGTTTAATTTCTCTAAATTTAGTAAACAACACCGTGAAGAATAATTGCCTAGTAAGGATGAAATTATTGGTCTTGCTTCTATTGCCGTACCTCCTAGTGATCCTTTAGAACAATATTTGCTAGACCATGAGAATGATATGTTTATGAATGAAAGAAGGGAAATATATGAAGTATTCTTTAAACAGGAACCTATTCTGAAACACAATTTGCATGTTGAAATCCTAGGGGATCCTCCTCCACCCAAGGGTGATCCCGTGTTTGAGATTAAACCGTTGCCCGATAATCTTAAATATGCTTATCTTGATGAAAAGAAGATATATCCTGTTATTATTAGTGCTAACCTTTCAGAGCATGAAGAAGAAAGATTATTGAAAACTCTGAAGAAGCACCGTGCTGCTATTGGATATACTCTTGATGATCTTAAGGGCATTAGTCCCACTCTATGCCAACATAAAATAAATTTGGAGGCAGACGCCAAACCAGTTTGTGATCCTCAAAGACGTTTGAACCCTAAAATAAAAGAAGTGGTAAGAAAAGAAATACTAAAGCTCCTGGAGGCAGGTATAACTTATCCCGTTGCTGATAGTCAGTGGGTAAGTCATGTCCATTGTGTCCATAAGAAGGGAGGTATTACTGTTGTTCCTAATGATAAAGATGAATTGATCCCGCAAAGAATTATTACAGGTTATAGGATGGTAATTGATTTCCGCAAATTAAATAAAGCTACTAAGAAATATCATTACCCCTTACCTTTTATCGATCAAATGCTAGAAAGATTATGCAAACATACACACTACTGCTTTCTAGATGGTTATTCTGGTTTCTCTCAAATACCTGTGTCGGCTAAAGATCAATCAAAGACTACTTTTACATGCCCTTTTGGTACTTTTGCTTATAGATGTATGCCTTTGGTTTATGTAATGCACCTGCTACCTTTCAAAGATGCATGATGGCTATATTCTCTGACTTTTGTGAAAAGATTTGTGAGGTTTTCATGGACGACTTTTCCGTCTATGGATCTTCTTTTGATGATTGCTTGATAAATCTTGATCGAGTTTTGCAGAGATATGAAGAAACTAATCTTGTCTTGAATTGGGAAAAGTGCCACTTTATGGTTAATGAAGGTATTGTCTTGGGGCACAAAGTTTCTGAAAGAGGTATTAAAGTTGATAAAGCCAAGGTTGATGCTATTGAAAAGATGCCATGTCCTAAGGACATCAAAGGTATGAGAAGTTTCCTTGGTCACGCCGGATTTTATATGAGGTTCATTAAGGACTTCTCAAAAATTTCTCGGCCTCTGACTAATTTATTACAAAAAGATATACCATTTGTCTTTGATGATGATTGTGTAGAAGCATTTGAAATACTTAAGAAAGCATTAGTCTCTGCACCTACTGTTCAACCACCTGATTAGAATTTACCCTTTGAAATTATGTGTGATGCTAGTGATTATGCTGTAGGTGTTGTTCTAGGGCAAAGAATTGATAAGAAATTAAATGTTATCCATTATGCTAGTAAGACTCTAGACAATGCTCAAAGAAATTATGCTACTACTGAAAAAGAACTTTTAGCAATTGTCTTTGCTTGTGATAAGTTCAGACCTTATATTGTTGATTCTAGAGTAACTATTCACACTGATCACGCTGCTATTAAATATCTTATGGAGAAGAAAGATGCTAAACCTAGACTTATTAGATGGGTTCTCCTGCTACAAGAATTTGATTTGCATATTGTTGATAGAAAAGGAGCTGAGAACCCCGTTGCAGACAACTTGTCTAGGTTACAAAATGTTCTTGATGACCCACTACCTATTGATGATAGCTTTCCTGATGAACAACTAAATGTCATAAGTACTTCTCGTAGTACTCCTTGGTATGCTGATTATGCTAATTACATCGTTGCTAAATTTATACCACCTAGTTTCACATACCAGCAAAAGAAAAAGTTCTTCTATGATTTGAGACATCACTTTTGGGATGACCCACATCTTTATAAAGAAGGAGTAGATGGTGTTATTAGACGTTGTGTACCTGAGCATGAACAGGAACAGATCCTACGCAAGTGTCACTCCGAAGCTTATGGAGGACACCACGCTGGAGATAGAACTGCACATAAGGTATTGCAATCCGGTTTCTATTGGCCTACTCTCTTCAAGGATGCCCGTAAGTTTGTATTGTCATGTGATGAATGTCAAAGTATTGGTAATATTAGTAGACATCAAGAAATGCCTATGAATTATTCACTTGTTATCGAACCATTTGATGTTTGGGGCTTTGATTATATGGGACCTTTTCCTGCCTCTAATGGATATACACATATTCTAGTTGTTGTTGATTATGTTACTAAGTGGGTAGAAGCTATTCCAACTAGTAGTGCTGATCATAACACTTCTATTAAAATGCTTAAAGAAGTTATTTTTCCGAGGTTTGGAGTCCCTAGATATTTAATGACCGATGGTGGTTCACACTTTATTCATGGTGCTTTCTGTAAAATGCTTGCTAAGTATGATGTTAATCATAGAATTGCATCTCCTTATCACCCGCAGTCTAGTGGTCAAGTAGAATTGAGCAACAGAGAGCTCAAATTAATTTTGCAAAAGACCGTTAATAGATCTAGAAAGAATTGGTCCAAGAAACTTGATGATGCATTATGGGCCTACAGGACTGCATATAAAAATCCAATGGGTATGTCTCCGTATAAAATGGTTTATGGAAAAGCATGTCACTTACCTCTCGAACTAGAACATAAGGCATATTGGGCTATTAAAGAGCTCAACTATGATTTCAAACTTGCCGGTGAAAAGAGGTTATTTGATATTACCTCACTTGATGAATGGAGAACCCAAGCTTATGAAAATGCCAAGTTGTTTAAAGAAAAAGTCAAAAGATGGCATGACAAAAGAATACAAAAGCGTGAGTTTAATGTAGGTGATTATGTATTGCTATACAACTCTCGTTTAAGATTTTTTGCAGGAAAATTTCTCTCTAAATGGGAAGGCCCCTACGTTATCGAGGAGGTCTATCGTTCCGGTACCATAAAGATCAACAACTTCGAGGGTACAAATCCGAAGGTGGTAAACGGTCAAAGAATCAAACATTATATCTCAGGTAATCCCATAAATGTTGAAACCAATATTATTGAAACCGTAACCCCGGAGGAATACATAAGAGACACTTTCCAGAACGTTTCAGACTCCAAAAAGGAATAGGTATGTGGTACGGTAAGTAAACCGACTCCAAAACAATTTTTAAGGCAATATTTCTCTGTTGTGGAATATTTAGAAAAATAGAAAAATAAGTAGCAGTCCGGGAAGGACACGAGGGCCCCATGAGGGTGGAGGGCGCGCCCTACCCCCCCTGGGCGCGCCCCCCTACCTCGTGAGCACCTCCATTGCCTTCTGGACTCCGTTTTCTTGCACAATACATATTTTGGTTGGTAAAAATTCATTTTATATTCTCCCGAAGGTTTTGACTCCCGTATCACACAAATATCCTCTGTTTTTGTTTCGAGCTGTTGCTGCTGCAGATTAGAGCAAGATGTCTTCTCAAGAGTCAGTCGGGGAGAGCCGGGTATCTAATCCGGCACCGGAACCAAGGGCAAACAGCGATGCTGACCACTTTGGGCCAGCAACGGAGGAAGAGATGGAGGCTGACTTGATGAGGGTAGATGCCATGGAGGATCAAGAAGTCACCTCTTGCTTCCGAGCTGGGTTCACGATGGGGGAACTACAGAGCTCAGCCATTCCAAACTCGGTTATCCCTTCCAATGTTAGATTTCTCTCTTATGAAAATATGAAGAGGAGTGTCACTTGTTCTCCCACAGCTATGCAACACCCTTGGGTGCAAGGAGCTTTAGCCGTCACAGGAAAGCTTCGTAAGGAAATAATGGACCTCAAGCAGCAAGTCAACAAGCTCGAGGAGGAGAACCGTATCCTGAGAGGGATCATTGCCAAGAATATTACACCAACAACAAAGAAGGAGACATAATCACATGGGTATGGGCACTCCCCTTGGCAACTGCCAAGCTTGGGGGAGGTGCCCCGATATCGTATCACAATCACACTCCCATCTTTACCGTTTTTCTTAGTTCAATCCTATTAGTGGTATTTTGATCTAATAGAATAAAGTCTTTGGCATGATCTAGTTTTGAGTTTTGCTTTATGATCTCTCTATGTAATCAAGTCCGTGAGCTATATAATAAAGATTATGTTGAGTCAAGGGCTTGATTTTCTTGCTATGATCTTGGGTGAATAAAAGAAAAGAAGAAAAAGAATAAAAAGAAACAAAAGTTCATATTGATCATATTGAGAGTAATGACTTCACATAGGAAGAGTATGATGAATAAAAGTTGTTGGGAGTTGGCAGACATAGCTTTGGTCATCGTTGCAATTAATAGGAAGTAATAAGGAAAGAGAGGTTTCACATATAGATATATTATCATTGACATCTTTTATGATTGGGAGCACTCATTAAAATATGACATGCTAAAGAGTTGATGTTGGACAGGGAAGACAACATGATGAGTTATGTTTTCTTATATCTGAGATAAAGTATGTTGTCATGGATCCTCTAACATGTTGAGCTTGCCTTTCCCCCTCATGCTAGCCAAATTCTCAGCACCAAGTAGAGATACTACTTGTGCTTCCAAATACCCTTAAACCAGTTTTGCCATGAGAGTCCACCATATCTACCTATGGATTGAGTAAGATCCTTCAAGTAAGTTGTCATCGGTGCAAAGCAATAAAAATTGCTCTAAATATGTATGATTGATTGGTGTGGGAGAAATAATCTTTATACGATCTTGTGATGTGGAAGTAATAAAAGCGACGGACTGCAAAGGTTCATATCACAAGGGGCAATATAAAGTGACGTTCTTTCGCATTGAGATTTTATGCATCCAACCATAAAAGCGCATGGCAACCTATGCTTCCCTCTGCGAAGGGCCTATCTTTTATTATTTCATTCTACCTTATGCAAGTGTCACGGTGATCTTCACCTTTCCTTTTTCATTTTATCCTTTGGCAAGCCCTGCATGTTGGAAAGAACCCGATATATATATCTAATTGGATGTAGGGGAGCATGAGTTATTATTGTTGACATTACCCTCGAGGTAAAAGGTTGTGGGGCGAAACTATAAGCCCCTATATTTCTCTGTGTCTGATTAAAACTCCGTAACCACAAGTATTGCGTGAGTGTTAGCAATTATGAAGGACTAGATGATAGTTGAGTATGTGGACTTGCTTTTTAGCTTTGACATAGACTCTTTCTGATGTTATGATAAATTGCAATTGCTTCAATGACTGAGATTATAGTTTGTTGGTTCTCAATAAGGTTTCTGATTCATACTTTTGCATTGTGAATATATCATCATTTGAACATAAGTAATCATATGACAAAATCTATATATGTTGTTGTTATGAGAATAATCATGATGCCTTCATGTCCGTATTTTATTTTTATCGATGCCTCTACCTCTAAACATGAGCACATATTTATTGTTATCGGCTTTTCGCTTGAGTACAAGCGAGGTCTAAGCTTGGGGGAGTTGATACGTCCATTTTGCATCATGCTTTTATATCGATATTTATTGCATTACGGGTTGTTACTTAACATTATGTCACAATACTTATGGCTATTCTCTCTTATTTTACATGGTTTACATAAGGAGGGAGAATGCCGGCAGCTGGAATTCTGGGCTGGAAAAGGAGCAAATATTAGAGGCCTATTCTGCACAACTCCAAAAGTTCTAAAACTCCACGGAATATCTTACAATAAATAATAAAAAATCCTCGCCGAAGATGAAGACCAGGGGACCCACACCCTGTCCACGAGGGTGGGGGCGCCCCCTGTAACGCCCCGGATGCAACTTTCCATATTCGTAACTCCAACTCTTGCCTTTTCCGGAGATGCGATATTATTATTTCCTTCGTGGTTGGGTTTTGTGTTTTGTTTTGCATTTTGTTCATGTCTTGCATCTCATCTCATAGCATCATGCGCATTGCATTTGCATATTTTCATAAAACTCGTAGCCGTTCGTAGTTGCCCCTTCTCTCTTTGCCTCCGTTGTTATTTTGTCAGGCTCTTGTCCCCGTTGACCTCTCTCAGACCAACCGGCTTCTCGTTCCCTCTTGTCTGGCCGTTTGACCCCCTCCACACTTTACCCACCCCCTCTTGCGTGCGTCCGAAATTTGTTCCGAACCCGACCCGGGCTGTCGTGACCGATGGATCCGGATCATCCTCAAAACGTCTACAAAACATCTCCGTTTTCTCTTTTGGACTCCCTAACCTATTTATTCGAGACCGTCCGATTTTAATCGGAGGGTCCAAACCTAATCATATTGTTCCTATATATAGTCGACAACCCTAGTCCAATCCCTAAAACCTAGGCTTCCTGTCCCATCACTCCCATCCCCGCCGCCACTCTCTCGGGATCCGTCCCGCCACCTACCTCCATCGATCCCCTCCACTACCACCGAAGCCTGCAGCCTCCTCCTCCCACCTTGGGATCATCTCCCGGCCAACCCGAGCTCCTCCCGCGCCCGAGCCCTCCGTCCCTGAGCTCCTACGGCCCCATGGCGCCCCAACCTCCAGATCGAGATGGTCTCGATCCCGAGTCGCCAGGCCAGACTCCGTCGCCCCCCTCCCTGTCTTCCTTCCCCTTCCTTCCTCTGGTTCCTTCTCCTCACACATCTCTCCCTTCTCTGGTTTCATCGCAGGAGCACCGCACCATGGCTGCGGCCACCAAAGCTTGGAGCTCCTGCCGGCAGCCGCACTGCTCCCCTTCCCCATCGTCGCCACCCCAAGCCGTCCTCGCCCTCGAGCACCTCCAGGCCAGCCCCACGCCTCCCCTTTTTATCCTTCGTCCGGTTCGAGCAAACGAGCCACCGCTGCTGCCCCGTTTGCGTTGACCCGTTCCCGCACGCGCCTGGGCCGCATCCCGCGCCAAGGCCCAGCGCGCCAGCCTCTCCTTCCATTGGCCTCTCCACCGATTGGGCCTGGCCCATGGGTGAGCAGCCCCCCAGCGCCCCTCCTCTTGTTTTTTTTCACTATCGGGCTAGCCAGATTCGGCCCAGAGTAGTATTTTTTTCAGTTCTGAGATTTTAGCATTATCCAGTGAACGTCTGATTTGTAGAAAAACCCTCAAACATCATGCATTTAATAACTCACCAATGGTGCATCGGATTAAAATAATTTATATATGTAAAATGCTTAGAATTTTGTGTAGATTAATAATACGCCACTTTCATCCATGTTTAAAATGTTTAAAATGCTGTTTGCATTTAATTTGCTCAAATGCCATGTTAAAATGGTTTATTTCATAAATAAATAACCGTAGCTCGGATTTAAATAAACTTTATATGTAAATGGGGTGGAAAAATGCCTAGTTTAACATGGTAGCGTTACTTTGCATGTTTAACAAATCTAAAATATGCTTTAGGTCAGAACAGTACCGAATCTAAAATATGCACATGGGGATTTTCCGGAATTGTTGTTTGTTGTTCCGGCCTCATTTAAACTTGCCTAAATAGATAGTTTAATTATGCTCCACCTCTTGCCATGTTTAACAACATTTAATATTGTTTGGTAGCTTAGACGAGATCAAACTAAATAATTGCATGTGGTGTTTTGTCAATATGCAACTCGTTGCATATTGAGCTCCACTTAATTGGTAGTATTGTTTGTTGCACTTTGCCATGCCATGCCTCATTAAACCGGACATGCATCATACTTGATTATGCATCGTGCCATGTTTATGCTTGTGCATTTACCATGTTGTTTGTTTCTTTCCGGTGTTGCTTCTTAGTTCCGGTAATGTTGCGATTGTGAGGATTTCGTTCGCCCACGTCCGTTTGTCTTCTTCATGGACTCGTTCTTCTTCCTAGCGGGATTTCAGGCAAGATGACCGTCACCTTGGATCTCATTACTATCATTGCTATGCTAGTTGCTTCGTTCTATCGCTATGCTGCGTTACCTACCACTTGCTGCTCAAGCCTCCCAAATTGCATGAACCTCTAACCTTTGTTACCCTTCCTAGCAAACCGTTGTTTGGCTATGTTACCGCTTTGCTCAGCCCCTCTTATAGCGTTGTTAGTTGCAGGTGAAGATGAAGATTGCTCCATGTTGGATTATGTTTATGTTGGGATATCACAATATCTCTTATATCATTAATGCATCTATATACTTGGTAAAGGGTGGAAGGCTCGGCCTTATGCCTGGTGTTTTGTTCCACTCTTGCCGCCCTAGTTTCCGTCATATCGGTATTATGTTCCCGGATTTTGCGTCCCTAACGCGGTTGGGTGATTTATGGGACCCCCTTGACAGTTCACTTTGAATAAGACTCCTCCAGCAAGGCCCAACCTTGGTTTTACCATTTGCCTCACCACCACCTATACCCTTTCCCTTGGGTCGGCCAACCCAAGGGTCATCTTTATTTTAGCCCCCCCGGGCCAGTGCTTCTCTAAATGCTGGTTCGAACCGAGCCGCCTGCGGGGCCACCACGGGGAAACTCGAGGCTTGGTTTTACTCGTAGCCTGTCTCATCCGGTGTTGCCCTGAGAACGAGATATGTGCAGCTCCTATCGGGATTGTCGGCGATCGGGCGTCATGCTGGTCTTGTTTTATTACCGTCGAATGTCTTGTAGCCGGATTCCGAGACCGATCGGGTCTTCCGGGAGAAGGAATATCCTTCGTTGATCGCGAGAGCTTATCATGGGCTAAGTTGGGACACCCCGCAGGTATAAACTTTCGAGAGCCGTGTCTCGGTTATGTGGCATATGGGAATTTGTTAATATCCGGTTGTAGTAAACTTGAAGTAAACTCTTCTAAAATACACCAACCGTAAAGCGAATCGTGAGTGTCTCTTTTCGGGGTTGATCGAGAGGAGAACACGGTTTCTAGGTTATGTCTGACGTAAGTAGGAGCTCAGGATCACTTCTTGATCATTACTAGTTGACGACCGTTCCTTTGTTTCTCTTCTCGCTCTCATTTGCGTATGTTAGCCACCATATATGCTTAGCTGCTGCTGCAACCTCACCACTTTATCCCTTCCTTTTCCATTAAGCTTTGCTAGTCTTTATACCCATGGTAATGGGATTGCTGAGTCCTCGTGGCTCACAGATTACTACACCAACAGTTGCAGGTACAGGTTTGCGATGATCATGACGCGAGAGCGATGTTTGCTTGTTTTGGAGTCCTTCTTCTTCTTCGTCGATCAGGGGATAGGTTCTAGGTCGGCAGCCTGGGCTAGCAGGGTGGATATTGTTTGAGTTTCTGTTTATGATTCATCCGTAGTCGGATGTTGATCTTGTATGTTGTATTGTTGTATTCATGTGACATTGTATGTATTGGATGTATCCCTACTATTATGTACTGTTGATGTAATGATATCCACCTTGCAAAAGCGTCTTCAAGATGCGCTTCTATCCTTGTTGGGACCTTCGAGTTCCTTTAGGATAGGGTCGCATCTTGGGCGTGACACCCCCCCCCTAGGGCGCGCCCCCTACCTCGTGGGCCCCCTAGTGGCTCTCCGATGCCCATCTTCTGCTATATGAAGTCTTTCGTCGAGAAAAAAAGAAGAAGCAACCTTTCGGGATGAAACTCCGCCGCCACGAGGCGGAACCTTGGCGGAACCACTCTAGGGCTCCGGCAGAGCTGTTCTACCGGGGACACTTCCCTCCGAGAGGGGGAAATCATCATCATCACCAACGCTCCTCTCGTCGGGAGAGGGAAATCTCTATCAACATCTTCACCAGCACCATCTCATCTCCAAACCCTAGTTCATCTCTTGTATCCAATTCTTGTCTCCAAGTCCGGGATTGGTGCTAGTAGGTTGCTAGTAGTGTTGATTACTCTTTGTAGTTGATGCTAGTTGGTTTATCTGGTGGAAGATCATATGTTCAGATCCTTTATGCATATTATTACCCCTCTGATTTTGAACATGAATATGCTTTGTGAGCAGTTACGTTTGTTCCTGAGGACAAGGGAGAAGTCTTGCTATTAGTAGTCATGTGAATTTGGTATTCGTTCGATATTTTGATGAGATGTATGTTTTCTAGCCTCTAGTGGTGTTATGTGAACGTCGACTACATAACCATTATTTGGGCCTAGAGGAAGGCATTGGGAAGTAATAAGTAGATGATGGGTTGCTAGAGTGACAGAAGCTTAAACCCTAGTTTATGCATTGCTTCGTAAGGGGCTGATTTGGATCCACATGTTTCATGCTATGGTTAGGTTTACCTTAATACTTTTGTTGTAGTTGCGGATGCTTGCAATAGAGTTTAATCATAAGTGGGATGCTGTAGCGACCAGACCTCAAACAGTCTGATCTCTGTGCTCAGGTGTCATCCCTGGATTAGTAATGCCGACACCACACAAGACTTGAAGGATTTATAACAGAGTAGCAATCACACACTTATTACATCAAATGTCTCGAAGAGAACTTAGCAAAATAAATATGGCTTAAGGCCATCTAATAACGATAACAGCGGAAGGCTTGGAAGATAAGCGAGTCCATCAACTCCAACGGCATCATCGAGTATAGAACCACGACCTAAGCACCTTACTGTCGTTCGAAAAGTCGCAACATGAAAAGTTGCAGCCGAAAACGGGTCAAGACATGGAATATGCTGGCAATGTAACACATAGAGAGTAATGAAAGAGTAAGCCTATACTACATGCATATATGGCTGGTGGAAAGCTCTATGGTTACAGTTTTGCGAAAAGCCAATTTTTCCCTACTGCAAAGGAATAAATTTATTTAACTATCATGGTGGTTGTTAAACATTGAGAATGGTTGACAGCATCCTCAATCCCAATTAAAGTAATCATCATTAAAACCCAACAGTATTAATTAAAGTAACATGATGAGATTCACTTGATAATCCAAGTACTAGATACTCAAGATGTCCATAACCGGGGACACGGCTAATCATGATTAGTTTATACACTCTACAGAGGTTTGTGCACTTTGCCCATAAGACTCTATCTCCTCCGTTTGATTTCTCGCACTACATGGTGTTTGAGAAACGGATGACCGAGACATAGTCTTTCAGAAGCGCTAGCACCTTACGAATGGGTAGACCGTACCAACCTACAACCCCTACATCAGCTAGTCTACCACTGTAAGAGTTCGCACGACTTAATCAACTATGCTAGAGCCCATAGTAGCATGTGGCTGCACACGGAAGTTTCTAGCATGAATAATCTTATGATCCCTTTGAGCCTGGGTGGCGGTCCATAAAAAACAGCAAATCCGTTCACCTGTGTGCCTAGATAGGCAAATCCTGAATAGCCAGTACCTCAATCCACCCAGATGTGTGTTTAAGTTGCCACCTTAGATAAACCATTAATTAACAATCTCACATCTGTCATGGATATTCACTCAAACCCAATCCACGCTCACGAGCATAGCATGGCATAATAAGCAAACGAGAAGTAACTCCCAAGGGTTTGATAATAAATCGTAATAGGTACTACCTCAAACTACTTCCCCAAACCCACAATTTAATTAGATCCTAATCATGCAATGTTTGAGGATTGATCTAATGCATAAAAACTGGGTATGAAAAGTATATGATCAAAGTGTTACTTGCCTTGTCGATGATCCATGAAACCTAGAGACTCAAGTAAGTACCAAGCGACTCCGGGTATTCTATCGCAGACAAACAAACAAGCATACAATAAGTACTCATCTAATGCACAGGTAAAACTCAAATAAGAGATCTAACCAGAAGGTTCAACTTAAGAACTCCGGTTTGCAAAAAGAACCAAATCAAACGAAGCAACGAAAGTCAAACGGCTAAAGAAAACAGCTTCACTTTACTAATCTGGACCTAAGTCAAATTTTACAGAAACAAAAACTTGTTTAAGTTGGTTATTCGGAAAGAGGGTTTCGAGACGAAACTCCAGGCGCTTGAATCGCCTGATTCCGATAAACGAGCGAAAAGTTATAGTAAAACTAAAATCGGATCAAAAATCGCGATCAGAAATAACCGCGGAAAATCCGAGAAAAAGAAAAACGACGAACAGCTTAACGAACAAACGTTCGTTAACTGGATCTAAACGATGAACACATTCGTTAAAACGAACGAACGAGCGAACACTCGCTATTTAACCGAACCGAAAATAAATAAACCGATCTAATAAAAACGGAAACTAAAAAAAACCGGCGAAAAACCGACGGAAAAACTGAACGGTTTTTCGAGAAAAAAACCGGCGGCATGGATTTCGAGGCAACCTCGGGCGGCGGTCGGCAAGAGGCGGGCGGCTCGTGGCGGCGTTGGCGGTAAGGGCGGCGGCGGCGCGGGCTAGGGTTTGGTAGCGGGGGGCGGGCTGGTGGCTCTCGGCTTATAAAGCCTAGGCGGGCCGGAGTCCCGGTCGGACACGGCCCGTAGGTCGGTTCATTTTTTTTTAATAATTCCGCGCAGAAAATCAAGCGAAAGAAATACTAAACGGACTCCAAAAATGCCAAAATAAATTTTTCCCGACTTCTAAAACAAGCCGGACAAGATGAACATTTATTTGGGGCCTAAATGCAATTTTGAAAAATGCACATTTTTCCTAAATTCAAATAAAATGGCGAAAAACTCCAAAATAAAATCTTATTTGATTTTATTATTAAATCCTCAATATTTCTTTATTTTGGGAAAGTCATTTTATTCCCTCTCTCATATTTTTGTAATAGAAATAATTGATGATAAAATAATTAAAATCAAATGATCCTATTCTCAAAATTTGAGAAGATTCAAATATGAAAATAACGAAATCCCCAACTCTCTCCGCGGGTCCTTGAGTTGCGTAGAATTTCTAGGATCCAAAACCCAAAGCAAATAAAATATGATATGCATTGATGATCTAATGTATAACATTCCAAATTGAAAATTTTGATGTTACAAACCTACCCCATTTTTAAAAATTTCAACCCCCCCTTTTTAAAAATTCGGGGAATTTTTTTTTGGGAAAAAATTTGGGAAAAAGGGGAAAACCCCGGGAAAAGGGGGGGGGGGGGTTTTTAAGGCCCCCCCCTTTTTTGGGCCGGGGAAACCCGGGTTTTTGGGGGTTTAAGGTTTCAAAATTTTTTTCCCTTTTTTTTTTTAAAAAACATTTAAATTTTGGGGAAAAAAAAGGGTTTCCTTTTAAAAATTAAAAAAAAAAAAAAAACCCCCCCCAAAAAATAAATTACAAATTGGGAAAAAATTTTAAAAAGGGAAAAAAAGGGGATTTTTTTAAAAGGGTTTTTTTTTGGGAAAAAATTTGGGTTCTTTTTTTTTTTTTTTTTTTTAAAATTAATTTCCCTTTTTTTTTTTTAAAAAACCCAAAAATTTTTTTTTTGGTTTGGTTTTCCCCTTTTTTTAAAAGGCTACCTTTTTTAAATTTTTAAAAACCCCTTTTTCCCCCGGGGGGGGGGGAAAAAAATTTGGTTGGAAAAAAGGGGAAAAACCCCTTTTTTTTGGGGTTTTTTTGGGGGGGGTTTCCCCCCAAAAAAAAATTTTTTTTTAAAAATTTAAAAAATTTTTTTTTGGGGTTTTAAAATTAAAAAACCCCCAAAAAAGGGGCCCCCCAAATTTTTAAAAAGGGGAAAATTTTTTGAAAAAAAAAAAATTTCCCCCTTTTTTTTTTTTTTTTTGGGGGGTGGGGCCCTTAAAAAAAAATTTTTTTCCCCTTTCCTTGCAAAATTTTTTTTTTTTTTTTTTTTTAAAAATTTTTTCCCCCAATTTTCCCCCAAAAAAAAAAAATTTTTTTTTTCCCCGCCCCAAATTTTTTTTTTTTTTAAAAAAATTTTTGGGAAAATTAAACCCCAATTTTGGGGGAAAAAAATTTTTCCCCCCCCTTTTTTTTTTTGGGGTTTTTTAAAAGGAAAAATTTTTAAGGGGTTTTTTTTTGGAAAATTAATTTTTTTTTTTTTTCCCCCCCCCCTTTAAAAGGAAAAGGGCCCCCCCAAAAAAAAAAAAATTTTTTTTTTTTTTTTTTTTTTTGGGAAAAAAAAAAACCCCCAATTTTTTAAAAATTTTATTTTTTTTTGGGGGAAAAAATTTTTTTTTTTTTAAAAATTTTTAAATTTGAGGGGAATTTTCCGGTTAAAAATTTTTTTGGGAAAAAAATTTTTTTTTAAATTTTTAAAAAAATTTTTTTTTTTAAAAAAATTTCCCCTTTTTTTAAAAAAAAAAGAAATTTCACCCCTTAAGAAAAAAAAAAATTTTAAAAAACTTTTATTTTTTTTAAAATTTAAAAATTTATTCTTTTTTTTGGGTTTTTTTTTTTTTAAAAACCCTTTAAAAATTTTTAAAAAAAGGGAATTTTTAAAAATTTTTTTAAAAAAAAATTTTTTTTTAAATTTAAGGTAAAAACCCTTAAAAATTTTTTTTTTTTTTTTTTTCCCCCTTTTTCCTTTAAAATTTTTAAAAAATGGTTTTTTAAAAGAAAAATTTGGTTTTTTAAAAATTTTTTTTTTTTGGAAAATTTTTTTTTTCCCCCGGGTTTTTTTAATTAAACCCCTTTTTAATTCTTAAATTTGGAAAAAAAATTTTTAAAAAATTTTTTTTTGGGGGGTTTTTTTTAAAAAAGAAAAATTTTTAAATTGGAAATTTAAAGAAAAATTTTACCCAATTTTAAAAAAATTTTTAAAAAAGGGGGGGCCCCCCCAAAAAAAAAAAAAAAACTTTTTTTGGGGGGTTTTTTAAAATTTCCTTTTCCAAAAAAAATTTTTTTTTAAAAATTTTTAAAAATTTTAAAAAGGGGGGTTTAACCCAAATTTTAAAAAAAAAAAAAATTTTACCCAAAAAAAAAAAAATTTTTTTTTTTTTAAAAAATTTCCCAAAAAAAGGAAATTTTTTTTTTTGTTTTGGGGTTTTTTTTTTTTCCCCCCTTTTTTTTCCCTTTTTCCCCTTTGGGTTTTTTTTTTTGGTAAAGTGGCGTCGAAGGTTCGGTGAAGCTTGGTACTCCTATGTTCAGGTATCTAGTGACTTCCTTCAAGTGGCATCTGTGGGGACCCGACTCATAAGTCGTGATCACCGAATGCTGCGTGTCTGATGATCCCGAGATCAATGCTCACCTGAACACACAAAAGCTAAATAACAAGAGGCTTACATCCATACATACCATATTACACAAGTAGGACCATTATGGTCAAGTCTTGAGTATAACATTGCAGCGAAATCTTCGCCGATAACTTGGACCCATGCCATCTGCCTTAACCCTACGGGCATTACATTGACCGGGAAGCGTCCTAGCTCGCATGTTCGTCACCAAAGTGTCCTTCATCACATCCTGTTCTTTCATGCCTGGCCAATAAAATAACCAGTGGCAAGCCAATGAGTACTTTGAATGTACTCGCAAGCAACCCATGTTTTGGTTCAAGATTCAACAATGCATGATATAGGTAAATTTTTGCAGAAAGCTAGTTTTGAGTGCAATGACATGTTCAACAACTTGCATAGCATGCATCAAGAGGATTCACGTAATCCCTGAGGACAAGTGATAGATATAACCATAAATGGAGTGGGCACCAACCCAACTCAATCATGCCAGTTCTTGGACTTGACCCATGTAGTTCTCTCCACTCATCCATTCATACTCACCAGGTTTCGTAAACATATGGACGTAGCCCAAGAGCGGTTACCCAACTGTCCTTGACCATGGACACGGCTATTCGAATAGTTTTACACTCTGCAGAGGTTGCACACTTTACCCACAAGATCCGGGGAACTTCCGTGTCATCCACGACCCGCGATACCTCAAGTACCCGGGGTAAGCACCCGATCACTATCTTTCCCTAGTCGACACTAACATCGAGTCCACTCGATTGGTAGTAACCCTCGTGCCCAACATTTCACAACTTAAAATTGTGGAGCCTCGCTCCCATATTCATCACATACCACTGGCACGGGGTACCAACGGTGTGTCCGGTGCCCCATAAAAATGTTCTTGGCCGCCC
Organism: Aegilops longissima; assembly: GCA_021605205.1. Classification (NCBI taxonomy): domain Eukaryota; kingdom Viridiplantae; phylum Streptophyta; class Magnoliopsida; order Poales; family Poaceae; genus Aegilops; species Aegilops longissima. Next base: position 318,738,061 of record CM038682.1, read on the forward strand.
TACAGCACGACCCGTCGAGAGAGAGCACCAACTCTCCCCGTCACTAGTAATGCGGGCTCCAAGCTAGTATCGGCCTAGGTAATCAATAATGCCCTTTCCCATACAAGGGTAGAGTGGTTGCGCATGTAAGGTTGGAATAACGGTCGCAACTTAAACCAATCCGTTTTTGAAACCACACTCACATATCCTTCTCCGGTACCCCACTCCTATGTCAAGTGGTTACCTAGCTCAACATCTCCCTCGGGCATTAGTGACACCCGATGGGGTTTTCAAAAAGTCTTTGGGAACATATTTGCCTCCATCACCATGCATATCCCCGTCCCTTTTTGCGTAGCAACTATTTTAGCATCCTATCTACTCCCACCGGCATAACCCTCATAAGGAGGTAGGGTCATGCACAATGCAAGTATCAATGAGGAAGTAACAGAGGCAACCAACCAACATGGTTTACCATCTCATCATGATTCCGATGCAACAATAATAAGTGATATATGACATGCATAAAAGGTTTCATAGACATGGTCAAAGGGCTGCTTGCTGGTTCATCGAGTCTTGAAATCTTCGGTCCTTCTCCATGTACTCCGTCTACTTCGTCAACTAACGTCGGAAACAATCACAATAAGCAACACAACAAGGCAGGAAATATAAGTGCTCCAAAAATATTAATTTGACTTTTCTAGGACATCTCTGGTTATATGAAAAATAACCAGAGTGGTTTCATTGGAATTGGATTAGTGGATATCTCTTAACATTTCAATATGATGGAATCAAGGGGTTTATGGATTTGCAAGAAGTCTACAGAAATATATTTTTGAAAAATGAGCAAAGGCACCCATTTAACAAACCATGATTTTAGAAGCATCTAGGAGTTGGTTTCCTTTGGATTTGGAGTTCAAATGAATTTCCTATGAATTTGCAAAGTTGACAAATATGAAGAAATGGCTCATTGTTTTATGTGGTACAGAAAGTATTAAGAAAAATGTTCATAAACTAAGTTATGAACTTAGAAACATCTAGGAATTTGAATCATGGCATTTGGATCAAATTTGAGCCCTCTGTGATTTTCTAAAGTTCATCACAGAAATAGGAAAAATAGGATCTGATAAATATTTGTGAAGAAAAGGTCTCTGGAAAAATGTGCATGTTGCACCTACAGGTAGATCATGATTTATAGAGTCACTAGAAATTTGAATCATCAAATTTGGACTTAATATGCATATTCTATGGATTTTACCAGTCCATAGAAAAAGAAAAAGAAAAGGAATTTACCTAAATTGGCTGGATCTAGGGAGGCAGTAGCGTGCACTGGGCGAGACTTAGCGGGGCAGCGCACTGGGCCTGGCCCAGCCTCTCGCGCGCGCCCGCTGGGAGGCCACGTCGTAGGCGGCTTCGCGGGGGTGCGCCTTCGCGCAGGGGAGGCGGATCCGGCGGAAGACGTTTCCACTTAAACGAATGGGGCCCGCCCACCGGGTCGCTGACGAGCGGGGCCCGTTTGTCGGGTTCGTCCCCAACCTCCCGCTCGAACAGAGCAGAGGCGGGGGCGGCGTCGACGGCGGCTTGCCAGCGCTACAGGCCACCATTTTCGGAGGTCCGGCCACCGGCGTGCTCAGCGGAGAGAGACGAACCTGGGAGACCCCACCACGGGCACCTGCGTCACCGGATGGGAGCATGTCTCTGCCCGCGGCGGACGGCGGCATCGGGCGAGATGGGTTCTGGGGTTGTAGGGCGCTAGAGGAAGAGGTAAAGGGCGGAGGAGCCTCGACGGCGTGCGGTGGCTCCATTGGTGTCCAAAGTAGGGGAGGGGAGGCTTCGATTCACGGGAATTTGGGCGGAGACCGACGGCGGCACTCCGACCATGGAGGGAGCAGGAGGGCACGAGAGGAGGTTTAGGTTGGTCCATGGGGTACACGGGAGAGAGAGAGAGAGAGAGAGAGCAAAGGAGTCGAGAGGGGGCTCGGAGGTGGCCTTAAATGGCGAGGCCGCGGCTCACCGTGGACGTGGCCTACGGGCACCCGTGGAAATGGTCGTGGTGGCCACGGGAGGAGGCTTGGGGCTGTCTGCGGCGCTCGTGGGGGTGGTGTTGGGTGTAGGGAAGGGAGAGAGAGAGAGGGGCGAGCTCCCGGTGGAGCCACGAGCCCGCGCACGTATTGGCCGGCTCGGGCGGCTCTGGGCACGCACGGCATGGGCAAGACAGAGGGGGAAAGGAGGGGGCCAGCGCGGTGGCGTGTTGCGGACGTCGAGGCACCTCGACTGGCGCAAGGGGAGGCTCGAGGTGGTCGGGGACAGGCGTCAGCGGTCGGGAGCACGCTGACGCGTGCTCAGAGCACGTCTTTGGCCGGCATCCGCGCACACTCATGGCGTCCACTTGTGTCCGGCGTGTCTGGGAGGGATAAACAAAAGGGGTGGAGGCTTTGGATGCTCACGGGACTTGCCTGGAGTGAGAGAGAGATGAGAAAGGGAGGGAAAGTGGTTGTCGAGAGAAGAAAATGGGTCCCTGCCCCCTTCATCATTGCCTCTCGGGCAGGGAAGCACGCCTTGAGGTAGAGGGGACTAGGAGGGCTGTGGTAAAAGTGGAGCACAAGGAGATTAGGGAAGAGGCTGGAATTTGCATTTTGAAATTCTGCACTGAAGGTGTTGATGTAGGTTTGGGCAAGTAGATGATTTCCATTTGTCATGAGACTCCACAGGTGAAATGGCACATGTAATCAGGCCTTCCTCCCATTTTGAGCTCATTTGGGCAAAGTTTCCAATGCAACTTTTGTAAACCCTAGAAATTAGCAGAAATGGACTTGTGTAGATTTAGTTGAGCAAATCACTTCTCCTTGATGCACCACTTGGTGTGGTGGCCTTATTTGGTCATGTGAACATGCTCACCAAAGTTGGGGTCAAGGAGAGAAAGTTGGTAGTACAAAGTTGTTCAAATTTGATTCTGGTCAGAGAGGGTTTTAGGGCTCTTTGATCAAGTTAACTTGTTCTCCAACTTGTGCCATTTGGTCTAGATGAATGATTAGACCACTTGAGCATGTACACAAGATTTGAGAGCATTTGGACATGTTTGGCAATGTAAGGTTGCTCAAACTTCAAAATGGACAGATATGGTTTTGAGGGGATTTCATGGGGTTATACTATTCTCCATGACATTATACTTGTCCAGATCATCAAACTTGTCATATGTGACATGCTAGAATTTTCTTGGAATTGTTGGGGAATATTTTCTGTAGAAATATTTCAAATCCTTGAAAGGGGCAGAAATGGTTTTGGGAGGTTTTGTCCAATATTTTGAACATGACCATGTGTTGAAACTCTTATATATGGACAATATATGTCCACTGAGTTTCCCTAAATTTTCACAAATATTTTTAAAGCATTAATTTTTTTTACCTATTAAAGACCATTTCTGGCCTTAAGAAAAAGCTTTTAAATAAAATAGGAAAATAACTTTTAAAATTATATTTTTGTGGTTTCTGGGTATCCTATATCTAATAGGAGTCAAATATATTTTTGGAGAGATTTTTACTGCCCTTGATTAAGTACTTGTAGTGCAAACCTCAATTCAGGGGTTTTTGAAAAACTAAAATTTTGAAAATACTATTTGGCCAAATTATTTTTGTAAGAAATTATTTTTATACCCTATACACATGGCATGATCATTGGGCAGAAGTTTTGGATCAAGGAGAAGGAGTATAAGAGTTGGAGGATTTATTTTATTTTTAGAGCACTTGCAAACAGTAGACAAAAATCAAATCAAGCATAGACCAAAACACACAAGAGTTTTTGTCAAACCACAATTTATCATGATTTATCATCTTAAGTGTTGTGCCATGAAAATTAGGGTGTGACACATCCAAAGGGTGTAGCTTCGTCCGGTTGTGTGAACTTGTTCCTTGCTTCCGTCATCCTAAAAGAATAGAAAAGATGAGGAGTCAGAAATGAGAAGAAAGAGTAGTGATCTAGGGCTTGTCGTGTCCTACAGTCAGCGCGTGCTCTGATACCATCTTTGTAGCGACCAGACCTCAAACAGTCTTATCTCTGTGCTCAGGTGTCATCCCTGGATCAGTAATACTGACACCACACAGTACTTGAAGGATTTATAACAGAGTAGCAATCACACACTTATTACATCGAATGTCTCAAAAGAGAACTTAGCAAAATAAATATGGCTTAAGGCTATCTAATAACGATAACAGCGGAAGGCTTGGAAGATAAGCGAGTCCATCAACTCCAACGACATCACTGAGTATAGAACCACAACCTAAGCACCTTACTCGTCGTATGAAAAGTCTGCAACATGAAAAGTTGCAGCCAAAACGGTTGACACATGGAATATCTTGGCAATGTAACACATAGAGAGTAATGAAAGAGTAAGCCTATACTACATGCATATATGGCTGGTGGAAAGCTCTATGGTTACAGTTTTGCGAAAAGCCAAGTTTTCCCTACTGCAAAGGAATAAATTTATTTAACTATCATGGTGGTTGTTAAACATTGAGAATGGTTGACAGCATCCTCAATCCCAATTAAAGTAATCATCATTAAAACCCAACAGTATTAATTAAAGTAACATGATGAGATTCACTTGATAATCCAAGTACTAGATACTCAAGATGTCCATAACCGGGGACACGGCTAATCATGATTAGTTTATACACTCTGCAGAGGTTTGTGTACTTTGCCCACAAGACTCTATCTCCTCCGTTTGATTTCTCGCACTACATGGTGTTTGAGAAACGGATGACCGAGACATAGTCTTTCAGAAGCGCTAGCACCTTATGAATGGGTAGACCATACCAACCTACAACCCCTACATCAGCTAGTCTACCGTTGTAAGATTTCGCACGTCTTAATCAACTATGCTAGAGCCCATAGTAGCATGTGGCTGCACACGGAAGTTTCTAGCATGAATAATCTTATGATCCCTTTGAGCCTGGGTGGCGGTCCATAAAAAAACAGGCAAATCCCGTCTACCCAGGTGCCTAGATAGGCAAATCCTGGAATAGTCAGGTACCTCAATCCACCCAGATGTGTGTTTAAGTTGCCACCGTAGATAAACCATTAATTAACAATCTCACATCTGTCATGGATATTCACTCAAACCCAATCCACGTCTACGAGCATAGCATGGCATAATAAGCAAACGTAGAAGTAACTCCCAAGGGTTTGATAATAAATCAGGTAATAGGTACTACCTCAAACTACTTCCCAAAACCCACAATTTAATTAGATCCTAATCATGCAATGTTTGAGGATTGATCTAATGCATAAAAACTGGGTATGAAAAGTATATGATCAAAGTGTTACTTGCCTTGCTGATGATCCGCGAAACCTAGAGACTCGAAGTAACAGGCGGCGCATGATGAAGTCATGTACCTGGGTAGGGTCATAGACCTGCCCAAAGGTACCCTCTATAAGTGCATCTAGTGCCACCCCTAGTTGGTTTTGGAGTATTGACGACAAATGTGGTTGAGGGACTAACGCGTTTGTGAGAATTGCAGGATAACGCAGGTAGTGTCCCTCATTGAATCGGTTTACCTACCGGAGATGACCCCTAAAAATGTATGAAGACATTGAAGACAATGTGGAATGTGAAGATATTCACATTGAAGACTATGACATGAGAAGACATTGAGTGAAGACTATGGAGCACGAAGACTTTGTCGTTTCGTTGTTTCCTTTTCTTCTTTGTTAAGTCGTAGCAACCACCGTACTGTTAAGTGGGGTCCAAGTGATCATAGTCAGAATGACTGAAGTGATGCTCAACCCAAATCCTATGTCTTCGAGCGAAGACAACGAGAGCAAAACTTATCCAGAGCTGGATGAGTCAGCTTTGCTTGTAGCCCAAGTAAAGTTGCCGTGAGTGTTTGAAATCGACCGTTGGAACACGTGTCGGTTCCTTAGTGACCCAGGGTCATTTCGGACATAACAGGTCGGGTTGCCTAGTGGCTATAAATAGCCCACCCCCTACACCATAAATTGGTGGCTGCTCAGAGTTAGTGCACGGCTTTTGTCGTTTGAGAGCAACCCACCTCGAAGCATTGAGAGAGAGAAATCCTTGCGAGGACAAAGCCCAAAACACCCAGAGCCAAAGAGTGTTAGGCATCACTGAAGTTTTCCTGTCTGTGTGACCTGAAGACTTATTACACTTGAGGACTGTGAATCCTCCAGCCGGTTAGGCGTCGCGTTCTGAGCATCCAAGAGTCATTGTGGATTGCCGGTGAACGTCGTCTGTGAAGGTTGAAGTCTACCTTGAAGAATTACGAGTGATTGGGCGAGGACTGTGTGTCCTTAGCTCAAGGGAATAAGGTGAAGACGCGGTCTTCGAGTTGAATCTCAGCCTCCCTAACCGGATGTACAGTTGTCACACAAGCTGGAACTGGTCCAACAAATCCTATGTCTTCAACAAGTGACTGGTTCTATCCCTTCCCTCCTTTCCCTTGAGTTTGTCTTCGTGAAGTCATTGCTTGTATGCCCTATCTGTTTGACTTCATTGCTTGACTACTTTTGTTGATTGGCTTCATACTATCTTCCATCCTGATCCTTACTACATAGCTGCTATTGGTCTTGTGTGTTCACATTATTGCATACTTGACTATGGCTTGCTTGTTGTAGTTATCTTCCGCTGCATATCAACTAGGTCATTTCATTGTTTGTCTTGAAACATCCGTGTTTTGAAGACTTTCATAAAATCGCCTATTCACCCCCTCTAGTCGATAACTAGCACTTTCAATTGGTATCGAGCAAGGTACTCCTTGTTACGTGTGATTGATGTAACCACCGGAGTTTTAGCTATATCATTGCAGGGATAATCAAGGTCTCCGCTGCTTGCCCGTGTTCGATGGAACCGACTATCCCTCTTTGGAAGAATAAGATGCGCATGCATCTTGAAGCCGATGATGTCGACCTACGGTATGTCGTCAAGAACGGCGTTCTAAATCTGGTGAAGGTGTCACCCCTACGATGTCAAGAAGTTCATTCAAGCTGGACTCTCTGCAAAGAACATCATGTGTGGTCATCGACCAAAGGTCGATATGGCGTGTAAGTGCTCTGAAGCGTCGAAGCTAGTGCAGGGCTGGCTATCCAAGGTCAACGAAGGCGTCTCAACCCGGAGAGATCAAAGAATCGGTGTTCTTCGCAACCTCTTCAACCGCTTCAAGAGAAACGACAATGAAAATGTCTAGCTCATGTTTGATCGCCTCACTGACATCACAAATGAGCTTCATGCTCTCGGCGCCACTGAGGTCACCAAGCATGAAATCGTCAAGACACTACTAAGATCCCTTGACAGCTCTTTTGACACCCTTGCCCTCATGATACAAGAACGTCCTGACTTCAAGACACTCGATCCGTCTGATATACTTGAGAGGCTCAACACACATGAGTTCCAGCTATCTGAGAAAAGAGATATCTATGGTCCTAACTATGGCTGAACTCGCGCTTTGAAGGCAAAAGTTGTTTCCTCATCGAAGAAGAATCATTGCGGTTACGATGATCCACGAAGACATTGGAAAGGAACTTGCTATGCTTGTGAAGAAGTTCGAAGTTCACTAGGAAGAAAGGCTTGAGAAAGTCTTCACGATCCAGCTCAAGAAATGATGAAGCTTCCACTCAAGACTACAAGAAGAGAACTGTCACAAGTGCAAGAAAACTGGACACTATATCTCGAATGTCCACGATTGGGACAATGAGAAGAAGAAGAAGAAGAGCAAGGAATATGATTCGATGACAAGAAAAGAAGAAATCTTCAAAGTCTTCTTCCAAGTCTTCATCAAAGTCTTCATCGCATAAGAAGAGCTCATCTGGCAAGGCTCGTGCTTTTGTTGGCAAGGAAATGGATTCAGAGGAGGAGATGCTTACGAGGAAGTGGAGGTGGAATCGAAGAGGAGTCCGACCACTGGCGTTGCAAGTCGGCTTTAGCCACAGCCTATGTTGCCAAGTCCATCTTCAACGAAGACAATGACTTCTACACCAACGTGAAGGCGATGACAAGGGCGACCCTGCTCCCACCCTATTGCTTCATGGCACGCGGTGCCAAGGTAAAATCACGTGATGCTTACTTTCAAACAACAAGTGAAGATGACTCTGATTGTGAATCCAAACCCAGCTACAAAACACTTGCTAAAATTGCAACTGAACAACAAAGAGCTATGGAACATACTCAAAAACTGTTAGACAAAAGCGATGACCTGTTGGACGCGGAAATGACACGTTCACAGTCCTTAGTTGAAGACATTAAAAATCTTCATGCTAAGTACTAAGAACTTGAAAGTCGTCATGAAACGCTATCAACTACTCATGAGAGGCTCTCCTATGATTATCTTCAAAGGAAGCAAGAGCTTGAGAAATTGAAAGCGACTCATGAAGATCTTCAAAAAGAGAGTGAGTCACTTCGCGCTCAACAGATCAGTTCCGCTCAGGATGGATTTGAACCACCCTGTCTAAAATGTCTTGAGCGTGATATCACTACTCTGTTGCTGAATGTTCAAGCGATGCTCTGTTGCATTGTCTTCAACTACCAATGTGGTTACTAACCCCTCTGCGGAGGATACCACCGCCATTCTTGATGAAAATGCTAGGTTGAAGACATTGCTTGAAACGAGGATGTATAAAAGTGCGAAGGGCATCGGACACTTTGCGATGTCCTCAAAAGCAGATTCTGAACCGAAACCCGGGAAAGAGGGTGTTGGGTTGAGAGGAAAATGAATGTTGATGGTTCCTCTTTGGAAGCCTGAGCGGTACCCCAAAACCACATGGGTTGCTGCAAAGGGACCTTGATGGATCCATCCACCTTATCTGGCTTTACTGTGCTAACCCTATTATCATTGATGAATCCTTTGATGCAAACTATAAGCTGTTCAAGAATCAGAATGGTGAAGTGTTTGCGGTATATTGGTACTAAGCTGCAGGAATGGACCGCCTAAGAAGAAGATCTGGGTTCCCAAAAGCTGTCTTGAGAATCTTCCAGTGAATGTCATCATGACACTACATGGGAAGAAGACAAACCCCAGACCAAAGGCGTCATATGATCCAAAAGCTTCATACAGACAGAGGACTCACTTGAGTCACCCTAACACCAATGTTTTGCAGGGAAACCGTACTCAAATTTATGAATATGAGCGTGTGTCTTCAAACCGCTATGTTCATAGAACTAAGAACTTTTACCTTATTCATACAGTATCATTCATCTCCTGCAAGGCTATTTGCTAGGGCACCAAAGCGAAATTCTCGGATGCTGCACTTAGACTCATTGCTTCTAAGCCACCCCGAAGATGTGGGTGGTTAAGAAGAATTAACTCTCTTTTGCGGGGAAAGGGTCTCGGCCGAAAATCAAAGGCGTATGATGCTATTCTTTGGGGACCTAAAACATCTTGTAGGGCACAAGATCAAATGCCCAAATGGTCTCACTATGTATTTTGTTCTGAATCGTTTGCCATTCATCACATCAGTCCTAATCTTGATTTAAGCTTCAATAATCCACTTATCGTCAAATGTTTATGCTTCACAATGCTCTTGGTGAAGCCTATCCCCTAACTGCATCTTGAGGGTATGACACCTCATGCTTGAGAATGGATTATGGACGGTGGATGCACTAATCATATATTTGGTGATCGAAGTCTTCTCATGGACTCAACCTTACGTCCATAAGACAAGAGTCACATCACATTTCTTGACCTTTGGTAAAAGCAAGGTATTGGGTCTAGGTAGAGTTGCAATATCAAAGGTGTTGGGGAACGTTGCAGAAAATTAAAATTTTTCCTACGGTTTCACCAAGATCCATCTATGAGTTCTACTAAGCAGCGAGTAACGAGAGAGTTTGCATCTACATACCACTTGTAGATCGAGTGCGGAAGCGTTCGAGGAGTGGTGATGATGAAGGCGTTCCCAGCGTGATTCCGATCACCGATGACCAAATCTTGAAAGGACAGCACCTCCGTGTTCAACACACGTGCGGGACGATGGCGTCTCCTCCATCTTGATCCAGCAAGAATGAAGGAGAGGTTGAGAAGACAACTCAATGGCAGCACGACGGCGTGGTGCAGTTGGTCTGGCGATTCTCGGCAGGAGGCCGCCAAGCTTGCGTGGAGAAAGAGAGGTGTTGGGGAGGGAGGGCTGCGCCTTCAATTGTATTGGCAGCCTCCCCCACCCCTCTATTTATAGGAGGAGAGGGCAAGGGGGCGGCCCTCTAGGGAAAACCCTAGGGGCGGCGGCCAAGGAGAGGAGGAAAGGGGTGGCTTGCCCCCAAGCCGGGCGCCCTTTTCCCTTAGGGTTTCCTCCTCCCAAACCCTAGCCGCATGGGCCTAGGTGGGGCGCGCCCAGCCACCGGGGCTGGCTCCTCTCCCACTTAGCCCATGTGGCCCCCGGGAGGGGTGGCCCCTCCGTGGACCTCGGAACCCTCCAGTGGCCCGGTACTTTACAGTATACCCCGAAACTTTCGAGTCCGTTTAACCACTTTCCATATATAAATCTTTACCTCCGGACCATTCCGGAACTCCTCGTGACGTCAGGGATCTCATCAGGGACTCGAACAACATTCGGTAATCACATACTTGTCTTCCTATTAACCCTAGCGTCACCGAACCTTAAGTGTGTAGACCCTACGGGTTCGGGAGACATCTGAACATGACCGAGACTACCTCAAGTCAATAACCAACAGCGGGATCTGGATACCCATGTTGGCTCCCACATGCTCCTCGATGTTGTCATCGGATGAACCACGATGTCAAGGGTTCAAGCAACCCGTATTCTATTCCCTTTGTCGACGGTATGTTACTTGCGAGACTTGATCGTCGGTATCCCAATACCTCGTTTAGTCTCGTTACGGCAAGTCACTTTACTCGTACCGCAATGCATGATCCGTGACCGGACACTTGATCACTTTGAGCTCATTATGATGATGCATTACCGAGTGGGCGGTGATACATCTCCGTAACACGGGTGACAAATCGATCTCGATCCGTGTCAACCCAATGGTCACTTTCGGAGATACTGTAGTGCACCTTTATAGTCACCCGATTCGTTGTGACGTTTGATACACCCAAAGCACTCCTACGGTATCCGGGAATTGCATGATCTCATGGTCTAAGGAAGAGATACTTGACATTGGAAAAGCTCTAGCAAAGCGAACTACGATCTTTGTGCTATGCTTAGGATTGGGTCTTGTCCATCACGTCATTCTCCTAATGGCGTGATCCGTTATCAATGACATCCGATGTCCATAGTCGAAACCATGACTATCTGTTGACCAACGAGCTAGTCAACTAGAGGCTTACTAGGGACGTATTGTGGTCTATGTATTCACACGTGTATCACGATTTCCGGATAATACTGTTATAGCATGAATAAAGACAATTATCATGAACAAGGAAATATAATAATAATGCTTTTATTATTGCCTCTAGGGCATATTTCCAACAGTCTCCCACTTGCACTAGAGTCAATAATCTAGTTTACATTGTGATGAATCGAACACCCATAGAGTTACGGTGTTGATCATGTTTTGCCCATGGAAGAGGTTTAGTCAGCGGATCTGCGACATTCAGATCCGTATGCACTTTACAAATTTCTATGTCTCCATTCGAACATTTTCACGGATGGAGTTGAGCGGCAACTTGATGTGCCTGGTCTTCTTGTGAAACCTGGGCTCCTTGGCAAGTGCAATAGCTCGGTGTTGTCACAGAAGAGTTTGATCGGCCCCGACGCATTGGGTATGACTCCTAGGTCGGTGATGAACTCCTTCACCCAAATTGCTTCATGTGCTGCCTCCGAGGCTGCCATGTACTCCGCTTCACATGTAGATCCCGCCACGGCGCTCTGCTTGCAGCTGCACCAGCTCTTGCTCCACCATTCAACATATACACGTATCCGGTTTGTGACTTAGAGTCATCAGATCTGTGTCGAAGCTAAGCGTCGGCGTAACCTGTTACAACGAGCTCTTCGTCACCTCCATAAGCGAAACATATCCTTTGTCCTTTTCGGTGCTTCAGGATATTATTGACCGCTGTCGGTGTTCCTTGCGGGATTACTTTGGTACCTTCCTACCAAACTTACGGCAAGGTTTACATCAGGTGCAGTACACAGCATGGCATACATAATAGATCCTATGGCTGAAGCATAGGGATGACACTCATCTCTTCTTTATCTTTTGCCGTGGTCGGGCATTGAGCTGAGCTCAATCTCACACCTTGCAATCTGAGGCAAGAACCCTTTCTTGGACTGATCCATTTGAACTTCTTCAAAATCTTATCAAGGTATGTGCTTTGTGAAAGACCTATGAGGCGTCTCGATCTATCTCTATAGATCTTGATGCCTAATATATAAGCAACTTCTCCAAGGTCCTTCATTGAAAAACACTTATTCAAGTAGGCCTTAATGCTGTCCAAGAATTCTATATCATTTCCCATCAAGTATGTCATCTACATATAATATGAGAAATGCTCTGAGCTCCCACTCACTTTCTTGTAAGCGCAGGCTTCTCCATAAGTCTCGCATAAACTAACGCTTTGATCATCTCATCAAAGCGAATGTTCTAACTCGAGATGCTTGCACCAGCCCATAAATGGATCGCTGGAGCTTGCATACTTTGTCGACATTCTTAGGATCGACAAAACCTTCCGGCTGTATCATATACAGCTCTTCCTTAAGATAGCCGTTAAGGGAACGCTGTTTTGGCGTCCATCGCCATATCTCATAATCATAGTATCACGGCAATTGCTAACATGATTGGACGGACTTAAGCTTCGCTACGGAGAAAAATTCTCATCGTAGTCAATCCCTTGAACTTGCCGATAACCCTTAGCGACAAGTCGAGCTTTATAGATGGTGACATTACCATCGCGTCCGTCTTCTTCTTAAAGATCCATTTGTTTTCTATCGCTCGCCGATCATCGGGCAAGTCAGTCAAAGTCCATACTTTGTTTTCATACATGGATTCTATCTCGGACTTCATGGCTTCTAGCCATTTGTTGGAATCTGGGCCGCCATCGCTTCTTCATAGTTCGAAGGTTCATTGTTGTCTAACAACATGATTTCCAGGACAGGGTTGCCGTACCACTCTGGTGCGGAGCGTGTCCTAGTGGACCTACGAAGTTCAGTAGCAACTTGATCCGAAGTACCTTGATCATCATCATGAATTTCCTCTTGGTTGGTGTAGGCATCACGGGAACATTTTCTGAGCTGCACTACTTTCTGTTCAAGAGGTAGTACTTCATCGAGTTCTACTTTCCTCCACTTACTTCTTTCGAGAGAAACTCTTTTCGAGAAAGGTTCCGTTCACGGCAACAAAGATCTTGCCTTCGGATCTAAGGTAGAAGGTATACCCAAAGGTTTCCTTAGGGTATCCTATGAAGACGCATTTTTCCGACTTGGGTTCGAGCTTTTCAGGTTGAAGTTTCTTGACATAAGCATCGCATCCCCAAACTTTTAGAAGCGACGACTTAGGTTTCTTCCCAAACCATAATTCATACGGTGTCGTCTCAGCGGTTTAGGCGGTGCCCTATTTAAAGTGAATGTAGCTGTCTCTAGGCGTATCCCCAAAATGATAGCGGTAAATCGGTAAGAGACATCATAGACCGCACCATATCCAATAGAGTGCGATTCTGACGTTCGGACACACCATTCTGTTGAGGTGTTCGGTGGCGTTAGTTGTGAAACGATTCCACATTTTCTTAAGTGTGTACCAAATTCGTGACTTAAATATTCTCCTCCACGATCGATCGTAAGAATTTTATCTTTCGGTCACGTTGATTCTCTACTTCATTCTGAAATTCCTTGAACTTTTCAAAGGTCTCGGACTTGTGTTTCATTAAATAGACATACCCATATCTACTTAAGTCATCTGTGAGAGTGAGAACATAACGATATCCTCCATGAGCCTCAGCGCTCATTGGACCGCACACATCGGTATGTATGATTTCCAACAAGTTGGTTGCTCGCTCCATTGTTCCGAGAATGGAGTCTTGGTCATTTTGCCCATGAGGCATGGTTAGCATGTGTCAAATGATTCATAATCAAGAGACTCCAAAGTCCATCAGCATGGAGCTTCTTCATGCGCTTGACACCAATGTGACCAAGGCGGCGGTGCCACAAGTATGTGGGACTATCGTTATCAACTTTACATCTTTTGGTATTCACGCTATGAACATGTGTAATACTAAACCGAGATTCATTAAGAATAAACCATTGACCATCGGAGCATTACCATAAAACATATCTCTCATATAAATAGAACAACCATTATTTTCGGATTTAAATGAGTAGACATCTCGCATTAAGCGAGATCCGGATACAATATTCATGCTCAAACTTGGCACCAAATAACAATTATTAAGGTTCATAACTAATCCCGTGGGTAAATGAAGAGGTAGCGTGCGACGGCGATCACATCGACTCTGGAACCATTCCCGGCGCGATCGTCACCTCGTCCTTCGCCGATCTCCGCTTATTCCACAGCTCTGCTGTGAGTTACAAATATGAACAGCGGCACGGTATCAAATACCGGGGAGTTACTACGATTCTTGGTAAGGTACACATCAATTACATGTATATCAAATATACCTTTGGTGTTGCGGCCTTCTTATCCGCTAAGTATTTGGGGCAGTTCCGCTTCGGTGACCCTTCCCTTGCAATAAAAGCACTCGGTCTCGGGCTTGGGTCCATTCTTTGACTTCTTCCGGCAACTTGCTTGCAGGGCGCGGCAACCTCCTTGCCGTCCTTCTTGAAGTTCTTCTTGCCCTTGCCCTTCTTAAACTTAGTGGTCTTATTGACCATCAACACTTGATGTTCTTTCTTGATTTCAACCTCGGTGACTTGAGATAGAGAACACTTCAGAATGGTCTTTACCATCCCCGCATGTTGTAGTTCATCACAAAGCTCTTGTAGCTTGGTGGGAGGCGGAGGATTCATCAATGACCGCCTCATCGGGGAGGTTAATATTCATTTGGGTCATACGGTTGTGCAACGGACATCTTTAGAATGTGCTCCTTGTGAACTGTTTTCCTCCATCTTACAACTATAGAACTTGTCGGAGATGTCATATCTCTCGACCCGGCGTGAGCTTGGAAAACAAGTTTCAGCTCTTGAACATCTCATATGCTCCGTGATGCTCAAAACGCTTTTGGAGCCCGGTTCTAAGCTGTAAAGCATGCCGCCTTGAGCGAGGGAGTAATCATCAAGACGAGACTGCCAAGCATTCATAATGTCTTGGTTCTGCAGGGACGGGCGTCACCTAGCGGTCCTTCTAGGGCGTATTGTTTCTGGCAGCTATGAGGATGATCCTCGGGTTCGGACCAGTCCGTATAGTTCTTGCCGTCATCTTTCAGCTTGGTTTTCTCTAGAGCAGCGTTGAAGTTCAAGTTGACATGGCGTTGGCCATTTGATCTACAAGACATATAATTCAAAAGTTTTAGACTAAGTTCATGATAATTAAGTTCATCTAATCAAATTATTAATGAACTCCCACTTAGATTAGACATCCCTCTAGTCATCTAAGTGTTACGATCCGAGTCAACTAGGCCGTGTCCGATCAACACGTGAGACGGACTAGTCTGCGTCGGTGAACATTCTCATGTTGATCGTATCTTCCATCGACTCGTGTTCGACCTTTCGGTCTCCGTGTTCGAGGCCATGTCTTCACATGCTAGGCTCGTCAAGTTAACCCTAAGTGTTTCTGCGTGTGTAAATCTTGCTTACACCCGTTGTATGTGAGCGTAAGAATCCATCACACCGATTAACACGTGGTGCTTAGAAGCGACGAACTGTAGCAGCGGTGCACGATTAGGGAGAACACTTCTTGAAATTGTTCTAAGGGATCATCTTATTTACTACCGTCGTTCTAAGTAAACAAGATGTATAATCATAATAAACATCACATGCAATTATAAAGTAGTGACATGATATGGCCAATATCATATAGCTCCTTTGATCTTCATCTTCGGGGCTCCATGATCATCCTGTCACCGGCATGACACCATGATCTCCATCATCATGATCTCCATCATCGTGCCTCCATGAAGTTGTCACGCCAGCGACTACTTCTACTTCTATGGCTAACGCGTTTAGCAATAAAGTAAAGTAAATTACATGGCGTTCTTCAATGACACGCAGGTCATACAAAAATAAAGACAACTCCTATGGCTCCTGCGGTTGTCATACTCATCGACATGCAAGTCGTGATTCCTATTACAAGAACATGATCTCATACATCACAATATATCATCATTCATCACAACTTGGCCATATCCGTCACATGACAATTGCTGCAAAAACAAGTTAGGCGTCCTCTAATTGTTGTTGCATCTTTTACGTGGCTGCAATTGGGTTCTAGCAAAACGTTTTCTTACCTCGAATAACCACAGCGTGATCTTGTCAACTTCTATTTACCCTTCATAAGGACCCTGTTCATCAAATCCGCTCCAACTAAAGTAGGAGAGCAGACACCCGCCAGCCACCTTATGCAACTAGTGCATGTCGATCGGTGGAACCGGTCTCACGTAAAATGCGTGTAAGGTTGGTCGGGCGCTTCATCCCACAATACCGCGGAAGCAAGAAGCGACTAGTAGCGGCAAGTAAGTTGACAAGATCCGCCCACAACAAAATTGTGTTCTACTCGTGCAAAGAGAACTACGCATAGACCAAGCTCATGATGCCTTTGTTGGGGAGCGTTGCAGAAAATTAAAATTTTCCTACGGTTTCACCAAGATCCATCTATGAGTTCTACTAAGCAATGAGTAACGAGAGAGTTTGCATCTACATACCACTTGTAGATCGATGCGGAAGCGTTCGAGGGAGTGGTGATGATGAAGGCGTTCCCAGCGTGATTCCGATCACCGATGACCAAAGTCTTGAAAGGACAGCACCTCCGTGTTCAACACACGTCACGGGACGATGGCGTCTCCTCCGTCTTGATCCAGCAAGAATGAAGGAGAGGTTGAGAAGACAACTCCAATGGCAGCACGACGGCGTGGTGCGGTTGGTCTGGCAGTTCTCGGCGAGGCTTCGCCAAGCTTGCGTGGAGAAAGAGAGGTGTTGGGGAGGGAGGGCTGCGCCTTCAATTGTATTGGCAGCCTCCCCCCCCCTCTATTTATAGGAGGAGAGGGCAAGGGGCCGGCCCTCTAGGGAAAACCCTAGGGGGGGCGGCCAAGGAGAGGAGGAAAGGGTGGCTTGCCCCCAAGCCGGGGGCGCCTTTTCCCTTAGGGTTTCCTCCTCCCAAACCCTAGCCGCATGGGCCTAGGTGGGGAGGCACGCCCAGCCCACCAGGGCTGGCTCCCTCTCCACTTAGGCCATGTGGCCCCAGGAGGTGGCCCCTCCAGTGGACCTCCGGAACCCTCCGGTGGCCCCGGTACTTTACAGTATACCCCGAAACTTTCAGTCCGTTTAACCACTTTCCATATATAAATCTTTACCTCCGGACCATTCCGGAACTCCTCGTGACGTCAGGGATCTCATCAGGGACTCGAACAACATTCGGTAATCACATACTTGTCTTCCTATTAACCCTAGCGTCACGAACCTTAAGTGTGTAGACCCTACGGGTTGGGAGAGATCTGAACATGACCGAGACTACCTCAATTCAATAACCAACAGCGGGATCTGGATACCCATGTTGGCTCCCACATGCTCCTCGATGTTGTCATCGGATGAACCACGATGTCAAGGGTTCAAGCAACCCGTATTCTATTCCCTTTGTCGACGGTATGTTACTTGCGAGACTTGATCGTCGGTATCCCAATACCTCGTTTAGTCTCGTTACGGCAAGTCACTTTACTCGTACCGCAATGCATGATCCGTGACGGACACTTGATCACTTTGAGCTCATTATGATGATGCATTACGAGTGGGCCCGGTGATACCTCTCCGTAACACGGAGTGACAAATCGATCTCGATCCGTGTCAACCCAATGGTCACTTTCGGAGATACCTGTAGTGCACCTTTATAGTCACCCGATTACGTTGTGACGTTTGATACACCAAAGCACTCCTACGGTATCCGGAATTGCGATCTCATGGTCTAAGGAAGAGATACTTGACATTGGAAAAGCTCTAGCAAAGCGAACTACGATCTTTGTGCTATGCTTAGGATTGGGTCTTGTCCATCACGTCATTCTCTAATGGCGTGATCCGTTATCAATGACATCCGATGTCCATAGTCAGGAAACCATGACTATCTGTTGACCAACGAGCTAGTCAACTAGAGGCTTACTAGGGACGTATTGTGGTCTATGTATTCACACGTGTATCACGATTTCCGTATAATACAGTTATAGCATGAATAAAAGACAATTATCATGAACAAGGAAGTATAATAATAATGCTTTTATTATTGCCTCTAGGGCATATTTCCAACAAAAGGATCAACACATGGACAAAGTGATGCTTGTTGAGTCCCTTGGTTTCAACAATATACATCTCAATGCTTTGTGACTTGAACATGATTGTAATATTCGAAAAATATCGTTGCCTTGTACTAATGGAATCGACAAGTCTCTAGTCTTTGAAGGGTATAGGAAAGATGATCTATACATGGTAGATTTCTCGGCAGGTCCACGACTTGTCGTATGTCTTCTTGCAAAAGCTTGAATCTTGGCTCGGCATCGGAGGCTGGGGCATCTTGGATGAGGAACTTACACACACTCGCCAAGAAGAAGCATGTCATTGGCATCGAAGGTGTCAAGTTCAAGAAGGATCATTTGTGTGGTGCTGCGAAATTTGGAAAGATGACTAGGGCAAAGCACCCCTCGAAGACAATCATGGCGACATCTCAACCCTTCGAGCTGCTTCACATGGATTTGTTTGGCCCTACTCATTACTCTACCCTCACAACAACTGCTTGTCTCTATGGCTTCGTCATTGTAGATGACTACTCAAGATACACATGGGTGCACATAATTCTCTACAAGACTGAAGTGCAAGATGTCTTCAGACGATTCGCCAATCGAGCAATGAACAATTATGGTGTCAAGATCAAGCATATCAGAAGTGATAACGACACTGAGTTCAAGAACACCAGACTTGATCTTTATCTGGATACCATGGGAATCACTCATGAGTTCTCTGCTCCTTACACACCCCAGCAAAATGGCATCGTGGAGCGCAAGAACAGAACCCTCATTGAGATGGCTCGAACAATGATCGACGAGTACAAGACACTAAGAAAGTTCTGGCCTTAAGCCATTGATACAGCTTGTCACGTCATCAACCGTGTTTATATCCATAAGCTTCTGAACAAAACATCCTATGAGCTCCTTCTTGGCAAGAAGCCAAATGTCGATTATTTGAGTATTTGGGGCTAAGTCTTTGGATCAAGGATCCTCATCACAAGTCAAAATTTGAACCCAAAGCTCACGAAGGCTTCATGCTCGATTCTGGAAAGGACTCACACTCTTCAGAGTCTTCAATCTCTATCTCTACAAAATCGTCGAAGCTGTAGATGTGCGATTTGATGAAACCAATAGTTCACAAAGAGAGTTCTGCCAAGCACACTGAGCGAAGCTCCACCCAGTGAATCTATCAAGCTAATGGGGCTGGTGAAATCATGCCCTACGAAGCATAGTCGAAGAGGAACTTATCATTCTGGACCTAACCAACTTTGAAGACAATGCTCGACTGAAGACAATCCTTCCAATGGCGACAACGATTAGCATGAACAAAATCTTCGTCCAGTTCATCCTCGTGTTGCAAATGAAGTACAGATTGAGAAGATAATCGATAGCATCAATGCACCTGGTCCGCTTACTCGCTCAAAGGGCAACACAGCTAGCAAATTTCTGTGGGCACTTTTCATTTGTGTCAATATCGAGAACCCAAGAAAGTTCTTGAAGCCTTTATGGAACGAGAATGGATTCAAGCTATGCAAGAAGAACTTCAGCAGTTCAAGCTGAATAATGTTTGGGAACTTGTCAAGCGTCGACCCTCGCAAGCATAACATTATTGGCACCAAATGGATATATCGAAACAAGCAAGATGAGCATGGTCAAGTAAATCGAGAAACAAAGCAAGGCTTGTGGCTCAAGGATATACTCAAGTTGAAGGAATTGACTTGATGAAACATTTTCTCCTGTAGCTAGGCTTGAAGCTATTCGCATACTACTAGCCTATGCTAACCACCACAACATCTTGCTCTATCAAATGGATGTGAAGAGTGCATTTCTCAGCGGCAAGATTGAAGAAGAAGTATATGTCGCTCAACCACGGCTTTGAAGATCCAAAACATCCCGATATGGTGTACAAGCTAAATAAAGCAACTTGTATGGCCTCAAACAAGCTCCTCGCGCCTGGTATGATACAATCAAAGACTTCCTGAAGAGCAAAGGCTTCAAACCTGGATCCCTTGATCCCACACTCTTCACGAAGACATATGATGGTGAACTATTTGTATGCCAAATATATGTGGATGACATTATCTTGGTGCACCAACCGAAGTATAGTGATGAATTTGGATACATGATGCAAGAGCAATATCGAGATGTCCATGATGGGAGAGATCAAGTTCTTCCTTGGTCTTCAGATCCGTCAGCAAAGAAATGGCATCTTTATATCTCAAGAAAAATACCTCCAAGATTGTATGAAGAAGTTTGGAATGCAAGAGTGCAAAGGATACACGCGCCAATGCCATTAAACACCACTTGGGTCCCGACGACAATGGTAAAGAGTTCGATCAAAAGGTATACCGCTCCATGATTGGTTCCTTACTTTACCTATGTGCATCTAGGCAGATATTATGCTTAGTGTTTGCATGTGTGCTCGATTCCAGCGACACCAAAGGAATCGCATCACTTAGGCGTGAAGCGAATTCTTGATATTTGGCTCACACCCCAACACTCGGATTATGGTATCCAAAGGGCTAAAATTTTGATTTAGTTGGATTTTGGGATCTGATTATCTTTGGTGACAAAGTGGATCGTAAGTCTACATCGGGCACATGTCACTTTCGGGACGATCACTCGTCTGTTGGTCTTCAAAGAAGCGAACTGTGTCACTCTCAAGCTGCTGAATCTGAATACATTCTTCTTTGGATCTTGTTGTGCTCAACTTCTATGGATGAAGCGAACTCTCAAGGACTATGGCATCAACCTGACACAAGTACCTCTTTTCTGCGACAACGAAAGCGCCATCAAGATTGCCAACAATCCAGTCCAGCACTCAAAGACAAAGCACATTGAAATTCTTCATCATTTTCTCAGGGATCATGTCATGAAGAAAGATATTGACATCATTCATGTCAACCTTTGAAGAGCAATGGCGAGATATCTTCACAAAGCCCTTGGATGAGAAAAGGTTTTGCAAGTTACGGTGTGAGCTAAATATCTTGGAATCCTCAAATGTCACTGTGATCAAGCACACATCCTAACACTTATGCATGTTGATGACTTAGATGTGCAACACGAAGTAGCGTATATCTTCAATCAATGAAGACTTACATTCTAAGTGTGAATACATTAACGTGGAATTTGACTTGAGCGCCACGATAATTGTGCGCCGTGTCTCGGTCTAATACTTCCTATCTGGTGGATAACGCCACCACCAAATTTCTTTGTTTGAAGTGTTACATGGCGTTATTTCTTGAAGCTATTAGCATTTGATTTGACTTCAACTTCAACCTATTTTCATGGCGTTCTTCACTATGATGATTTGGTTCTTTATCGATATATATATATATATATATATATATATATATATATATATATATATATATATATATATATATATATATATATATATATACATCTCTCTGACATTCACTTATAGCTATGTCTTCAAGTTGAATCTTTTGAACTAAGTGAATGTGATCGGACCCCAAATCTCTCTATGCTTTCTATCTCAAACTCTATCTGTCCAAATCATATGCATTCTATTGAAGCTGTCGAATGTCTTCTCTGCGTCCTTGTCGGAGAAGACACGAGAAAAACTTTAAGTCTATTTTAAATGATTCATCATTCTGTTGAACTCGAGAAGCCGGAGCGACCATCAAACAAACCGGGCGGGCGTGGGGCGTGGGATAACTCATTGCATGTTGCATGCGTGCCACGTGCCCCTCGGATGTGAACCGCCGAGGGCACTGAGTAATTGCGCTCGTCGCACACCTCGTTATAAATACCCGTCCCTGCGGTAAAGAAAATCTTCTTCCACCTCCCCACCTCGTCAAAACCCTAAGCGCCACCGCTAGCTCTCGGCGACGCCCGGCGATGAAGCGCTTAGCTGCCGCGACTTCTCCGGCCGCCGTCCTCACGCCGGCATGAACGTCTTCATCTCCGCCGCCACCCTAGGCGTCCTCCGTCGCCAAGTTAGGGCACGGTGGACTGAACTGCTCGGCCTCCTTTCCTTCCGTCTAGCAGTTCTTCGAAGCGGTAAATATATCTCTATTTTTACCAACTTTTTGATCTTCAAGATTCATCCTACTTGCCAAAAATGGTTTCTGCCCATACAAAGTTAGATCTATTCTATCTGCATCTCGTACTACTTAGTATATTCACTTAAGCTTCACAACTAGTTAGATTCCTCACTTGTACTTATTCACGGATTCGTACAAATCTGGAACCAACTCTCAGCGTAAAAGTGAATGTCTTCGCATCATGAGGTCAATGTCTTCAAACCGATTTATCTTCAAAATCTTCTGAGAATGCATATGACCTCTTCCCCTTCCCTCGCATCTCTAATGCTGTCACAGGTACATGTCCGTGGGAGAATCCCTTGGTTCTCATAGTGCGCATTCGTTTGCAGAATTCTTGACATCAAACCAACTCTCCGAAGCAGTTCTGTACATCAACCAAGCGCAAGCCTTTGAAGCCCTTGATTGTGAAGCCATACGGTTTGAAGCTCATGGCTACAGATAAATCAGTCGAGGAAGAGGCGGCGGAGACAGCGTCATGAGGAACCTCAAAGATCGCACTGATGACCTCGCAGAGCTGTACAAGACAGACCTCGAAGAGACTTACAATCAGCGCAAGACCACGAATCAAATGGATTCGACGCTATTGGGCTGAACAGATGGTTCAAGTACAATTTCGTCACACAAGAATATCCGAGAAGTATGCCATCGAAGCCCTTGGGGTGATATTCTGTTTGAAGCCTCCTCCCTAGAGCATGGTGAAGCTATTGCACAAGGTTTCTATCCTTGCATGGTCCGTGGACCTCGGCTGAAAATGCCGACCAGCGTCTTTGCTCACGGTGTCGTGATGACAATCTCTTCAAGCGCAACTTCCAAAGACGCATAAAGGCTTACGCAAGGAAAACAAAAGTCATTGGGATTAGACTTCAACCCTGGTCCCTCTGCTCCCCGTCCGACGGCTCACGTGGCCTTGAACCCAATGTCATCGGTCCTTTTCAAACCTTGAAGGCCTCATCACTTATATCTTGGTCCAAGGTGCCAAAGTGGATCACTCGATGGCGAGGCTGATTCGATGAAGCCCGGCTCCAGCTCCTACTCCTGCTCCAAAGCCACGAAGCAAAAGAAAGTGAAGGCTTCAAAGTCAATCTGCTCCTCCAAAAGCTTCACGTGTGAAGCCATCGCCATGCACCTCCCGAAGCGATTACGCAGTCGAGATCAATCCGTATCTCCAAGAAGGCGGAGAAGAGAAAGAAAAGTGTCGAGAATCTTGAGCGACATCGACTCCTGCTGCTATTCTGCGTGAAGAGCACATTGATCATCAAGTGATGACGATCTTGCGAGATGATGCTCTTGAGCAGCTTATCAAGAGCAAAGAAGAAGCGAAATCTTCAACAACTTGCCTCTCTTTGATGTGGCAATCATCCATCACTTCATTGATGAGTGGTTTGACACACCAAACATCAACTTTGAAGATCTGCAACTTCCAATTGGCCTCGGCGTCTCTTTCAGCAGCGCCATTGCTTCGAGCTAGCTCTAGCTCGGTAATTGTTGAACTGAAGCACAAGATTGACTATGAAAAGGCTCAGTTCAAGAAGCACATGGCTGCACTCAGCGTGTAAGACGTGAAAAACTTCAAGGTCATGTTGCACGACCTCAAAGAAAACTTTCTCAAGAAGCGTGAAGAAGCCAGAGGCTCTCGTGAGTGCATGAAGGCTTTGGCTGAAAAGTGTGTGCTTGCCTACAATGAAATTTGAGAAGCGCCAAGGCACTTGGCCGTCTGGCATCGCCCTGGGATGGCTGCAAAGAAAAAAGTCTTCAATGACCAAGCTGCACCTTCAAGGCAGGAGCCCCGCATAGTCTTCCCAAGCAGCATGGTGGCTCGAAGCCAAAGGTATGGTCAACCGCTTCGAACAGAAGAAGGCGAGGGCTCCGAGGCTGAAGCGAAAGAGGAAAAATCCGAGCGCCTCGGTGCTGCTCCTCCAAGAAGAAGCTAAAGACCAAGAAGAATCGGGCTGCTCCCACAGAGCCCTTGATTGTTGAACCCATTTACGTGGTTAGTCCACGTCTGCAACCCAAGAACTTCGCATGACTGTTCATGAGCACGCTTCCACAGAGGCTCCGAAAGTTGAAGATATTCCAGCGGTGATCCCTCACTGCTGAAGACATTGGTCATCATGACAATGTTGAAGATGATGAAGTTCTTCCTCAAATCGAGTACAATGTGGTATCATCGCTGTTAAATGCGAACATCGAACTCATCAAGCATTGGTCGTCCTCGGCGCCAATTGCACAGGATGCTTCATGGGCTGATCGCCCGCAACAACAAGACTCCCCAGTGCTCCCCAACAACACGTCACTCCTCAACAGCAACACCAAGAAGAAGAGGAAGACTTTGAGGCCGAGCAACCCCATCTCCAAAGGCGTCGCTTGACATTTATGAGCTTCGCAGAAGGTCAAAGGCCTCAAGTGCCTCTTCCGGCGTTCGAAGGAGAAGTGCACCACCAACCTGTTGCACATCAAGTGTTTTGAAGCCACCCAAGCTGTGAGCGTCTCGAGTGCAAGCTAAAGCTCTTGAAGACAATCTGCTGCATCACCGGCTGACACCCAAGAAGAAGAAGAAGAACGTGTCCCTACACCCCGGTAACTAAAGAAGTCATACACGATATCAGCGTGCGGTGCCCGACCCTCCGGCTCCTCAAGTGGAGGTTGAAAACAATGAGGCTGCCACCTCCAACACCAATGAAGCCAATGGCGTGGTCATGGCTGAAACCAATGTGGACTGTCCCAAGCGCTTGAAGCCAATGAAGGGCGTGCTGAAGCCAATGAGGCAAGCTGCTCCGAAGCATCTGCTTGAGCGACTGAAGCCTCGATTCTTGCCATTGCTCGATTCCGCCACCAAGGCCCTACACAATCGAGCAAGCATACGGCTATGGCGAGCTAGTCACGATAAGATGGCCCATTTCGTCCCTCCGCCTCATGCCTCGGTCCTCAATTCGACTATCATATTGCGCATAGGCCTCCGGTCCGTAAGCGAAGCCAAGGCGCCAATGTTTCGAGCATCGCCACCTCAACTGGTTCTTTCAATGCAAATGGCTTCAAAGCCCACAATACTTTCTTTGATAGTGCAAAGAACCCTACTGAAGGCCAAGGATCTCATCTGACCGGTTCTGGAGCTATCAGCAAAGAAGCTATTACTCTGTGTTCTGTATGACCAAGGCCGCATTTTCCCTCATATGCGCCTTGACACTGAAGCCATTGCCGGACTACCGTGTTTAGAAGAAGCACTTGATTGC
This sequence comes from Aegilops longissima, assembly GCA_021605205.1. Classification (NCBI taxonomy): domain Eukaryota; kingdom Viridiplantae; phylum Streptophyta; class Magnoliopsida; order Poales; family Poaceae; genus Aegilops; species Aegilops longissima. Next base: position 318,763,669 of record CM038682.1, read on the forward strand.
TTTCATGATGCAGGTCTACTTGGCCGTAATGCATAAAAACCTTTGGAGCGAAGAATTAGTGCTTCAATTCTTTGCCACACTCCACATCCGCGGTTTCAACAGAGATACGAAGACATGGGTTCTCGAGTGGATGACTGGAAATATCCATCATGAAGCCAAAGCTCTTGACATCATTGAGCTCACAGGCCTACCCACTCCCGGAGAGCTGTTTGAACCTGGATGTCAACTCCACCGCGATGCCTTGGAGAGCATATTTCATAAGCCAGAACCCGACATGAGTCAGATGCTGAGCATGATGAAGCCACTGCCACACGATGCTGAATACCCTCAGCACTTCCTTGTTGATGACCTTGAGTATCTGCCACGCACCATATATCACATCATCAGGCGAACTCTATGGCCAATCAAAGGGCATTCATCATCCGCAAAGCTTGAAGGAGCAATGAAGACATTGGTCTTCTACATTCTCAATGGCATCAGCTTCAACACGCAAGATTTCTTCATCAGGCAATTGGCTGCATCTGGATCTGATCTATTTGGTCTGAAGTTCTATGCTCCATGGGTCATGCACATCATTAAGATGCACTCAGCTATCAACTATCAACCCTCTGCTCGCAATCATCGATCTTTCTACGAGAGGTTGATATATGCATTGAAGCCATATACCCTGAGCCTGCCAAAACACCACTAAGTCTTCAGAACGCAGATCACCACAGCTTCTCTCAACCCATAGAAGGCGTCCAAGCAGTATCTCGTGTCTATCCCCTGGCTGGAAACACACGTCTGCCTCATCGTGCATGGACTGAAGCCACTGAGAGCACAATTGGCCAAAGGCCTCGGAAGCGCTCTCGAGTCCTCAATGATCGAGAACTTCTTGTGGCGCTGCATCAAAAGCAAGACAAGCATCACTCCTGGCTAAAGCGTCAAATGCAAAGCCTCTTGGTGGACGTCAATCGCATTCGCAACCTTGCCACCAAGAATGCTTTTGTCACTCACGAGACTTGTCGGCGATCATGGAAGAGTTTGACCACGCTAAATCTTTGAAGCTGATCTTCAAGGCGATGGCTTCACTGAGCGTTTCAAGTTTGACTCCACTCCTCCACGGAATGCAGTCCACGGCGAACTCCATCTCTTGAAGACTCGATTATTCTTCCTCCGTGGCAATGGTCAATGCGAGTGATCGATGATGAAGCCGATGCTACTTCACGCCCCTACTTACGCACGAATCGACCTTTGCACCAAGCTAAATCGCACCGCCAACCAACAACGACAACCTGCTGCATCATCTTCTTGAGAAGAGGGCGAGTAGATGCTCTATGTCTTCAAACCTTTTGGTCCTTCTTGACAAAGGGGAGAAGCATATGAGTTTGATAGTCTTCAAGCGGGTTCATATGGGCGGTTGCACTATATTTTGCCTAGTGTTTACAACTCTCGTCTTGATACATTTGGTTCTTTGAGTTGTAACACTTAAACTCGATGGTTAAATCGCTACTTATTTGCTTTACTCAGTGCGATGATAAATTCGCATGTGCGACGATAACTTCCGCACTTAGATCATTCTGCAGAGCGTCCATTTTTCATTATGCATGTCATTCTCTTAGCTATATTACCTCATGCATGATGAATTATCTTCATAAGTTGAAGAGGATCTCCACAAGTACAACCTGCCATGTGCATTTGCATTCCAAAAGCAAACTACTTATATGCACATCTTGAGGGGAGCCTTTGCCACTTATGAAGACAATTCCTATCCTTTACAATTTCACATATTTTATCCCGTTGAAAACTTCAACCAGTTTGTCATCAATCACCAAAAGGGGAGATTGTAAGTGCATCTAGTGCCACCCCTAGTTGGTTTTGGAGTATTGACGACAAATGTGGTTGAGGACTAATGCGTTTGTGAGAATTGCAGGATAACGCAGGTAGTGTCCCTCATTGATTTGGTTTACCTACCGGAGATGACCCTAAAAATGTATGAAGACATTGGCGACAATGGTGGTATGTGAAGATATTCACATTGAAGACTATGACATGAGAAGACATTGAGTGAAGACTATGGGCCTTGAAAGACGTGTCGTTTCGTTGTTTCCTTTTCTTCTTTGTTGAGTCATAGGAACCACCGTCTTTGTTAAGTGGGGTCCAAGTGATCATAGTCGAGAATGGTCAAGTGATGCTCAACCCAAATCCTATGTCTTGACGAAGAAAATGAGAGCAAAACTTATCGAGCTGGATGAGTCAGCTTTGCTTGTAGCCCAAGTAAAGTTGCCGTGAGTGTTTGAAATCGACCGTTGGAACACGTGTCGGCTCCTTAGTGACCGAGGTCATTTCGGACATAACAGGTCGGGTTGCCTAGTGGCTATAAATAGCCCCCCCTACACCATAAATTGGTGGCTTCTCGAGTTAGTGCACGGCTTTTGTCGTTTGAGAGCAACCCACCTCGAAGCATTGAGAGAGAAATCCCTGCGAGGACAAAGCCCAAAACACCCGAGCCAAAGAGTGTTAGGCATCTTGAAGTTTTCTGTCTGTGTGACACGAAGACTTATTACACTTGAGGACTATGAATCCTCGGCCGGTCTATTCCCTTTGTCGACGGTATGTTACTTGCCCGAGACTTGATCGTCGGTATCCCAATACCTCGCTTAGTCTCGTTACGGCAAGTCACTTTACTCGCATCGCAATGCATGATCCCGTGACCGGACACTTGATCACTTTGAGCTCATTATGATGATGCATTACCGAGTGGGCCCAGTGATACCTCTCCGTAACACGGAGTGACAAATCCCAGCCTCGATCCGTGTCAACCCAATGGTCACTTTCGGAGATACCGTAGTGCACCTTTATAGTCACCCAGATTACGTTGTGACGCTTGATACACCCAAAGCACTCCTACGGTATCCGGAATTGCACGATCTCATGGTCTAAGGAAGAGATACTTGACATTGGAAAAGCTCTAGCAAAACGAACTACACGATCTTTGTGCTATGCTTAGATTGTCTTGTCCATCACGCCATTCTCCTAATGACGTGATCCCGTTGTCAATGACATCCGATGTCCATAGTCAGGAAACCATGACTATCTGTTGACCAACGAGCTAGTCAACTAGAGGCTTACTAGGGACGTATTGTGGTCTATGTATTCACACGTGTATCACGATTTCCGTATAATACAGTTATAGCATGAATAAAAGACAATTATCATGAACAAGGAAGTATAATAATAATGCTTTTATTATTGCCTCTAGGGCATATTTCCAACAAAAGGATCAACACATGGACAAAGTGATGCTTGTTGAGTCCCTTGGTTTCAACTTAATGTCTGTCTCAATGCTTTGTGACTTGAACATGATTGTAATATTCGAAAAATATCGTTGCCTTGTACTAATGGAATCGACAAGTCTCTAGTCTTTGAAGGGTATAGGAAAGATGATCTATACATGGTAGATTTCAAAGAGTCCACGACTTGTCGATGTCTTCTTGCAAAAGCTTCGAATGTCTGGCTCGCATCGGAGGTGGGGCATGTGGATGAGGAACTTACACACACTCGCCAAGAAGAAGCATGTCATTGGCATCGAAGGTGTCAAGTTCAAGAAGGATCATTTGTGTGGTGCTCGCGGTCGAAAGATGACTAGGGCAAAGCACCCCTCAAGACAATCATGACGACATCTCAACCCTTCGAGCTGCTTCACATGGATTTGTTTGGCCCTACTCATTACTCTACCCTCACAACAACTGCTTGTCTCTATGGCTTCGCCATTGTAGATGACTACTCAAGATACACATGGGTGCACATAATTCTCTACAAGACCGAAGTGCAAGATGTCTTGCACGATTCGCCAATCGAGCAATGAACAATTATGGTGTCAAGATCAAGCATATCGAAGTGATAACGACATCGAAGTTCAAGAACACCGGACTTGATCTTTATCCGATACCATGGAATCACTCATGAGTTCTCTCCTTACACACCCCAAAGCAAAATGGCATCGTGGAGCGCAAGAACAGAACCCTCATTGAGATGGCTCGAACAATGATCGACAGTACAAGACACTAAGAAAGTTTCGCCTTAAGCCATTGATACAGCTTGTCACGCCATCAACCGTGTTTATATCCATAAGCTTCTGAACAAAACATCCTATGAGCTCCTTACTGGCAAGAAGCCAAATGTCAGTTATTTCAGAGTATTTGGGGCTAAGTGCTGGATCAAGGATCCTCATCACAAGTCAAAATTTGAACCCAAAGCTCACGAAGGCTTCATGCTCGCCACGGAAAGGACTCACACTCTTACAGTAGTCTTCAATCTCTATCTCTACAAAATCGCCGAAATCAGATGTGCGATTTGATGAAACCAATGGTTCACAAAGAGAGTTCTGCCAAGCACACTAGACGAAGCTCCACCCAGCGAATCTATCAAGCTAATGGGAACTGGTGAAATCATGCCCTCTGAAGCATAGTCTGAAGAGGAACTTATCATTTCTGGACCTAACCAACCTGAAGACAATGCTCAGCCTGAAGACAATCCTTCCAATGACGACAACGATTAGCATGAACAAAATCTTCGTCCAGTTCATCCTCGTGTTGCAAATGAAGTACAGATTGAGAAGATAATCGATAGCATCAATGCACCTGGTCCGCTTACTCGCTCAAGGGCAACACAGCTAGCAAATTTCTGTGGGCACTTTTCATTTGTGTCAATATCGTAACCCAAGAAAGTTGTGAAGCCTTTATGGAACCGTAATGGATTCAAGCTATGCAAGAAGAACTTCAATAGCTCAAGCTGAATAATGTTTGGGAACTTGTCAAGCGCCCCGACCTCGCAAGCATAACATTATTGGCACCAAATGGATATATCGAAACAAGCAAGATGAGCATGGTCAAGTCGTCAAACAAAGCAAGGCTTGTGGCTCAAGGATATACTCAAGTTGAAGGAATTGACTTCGATGAAACATTTTCTCCTCAGTAGCTAGGCTTGAAGCTATTCGCATACTACTAGCCTATGCTAACCACCACAACATCTTGCTCTATCAAATGGATGTGAAGAGTGCATTTCAACGGCAAGATTGAAGAAGAAGTATATGTCGCTCAACCACCGGCTTTGAAGATCCAAAACATCCCGATATGGTGTACAAGCTAAATAAAGCATCAGATGGCCTCAAACAAGCTCCTCGCTACTGGTATGATACAATCAAAGACTTCAAGAGCAAAGGCTTCAAACCTGGATCCCTTGATCCCACACTCTTCACGAAGACATATGATGGTGAACTATTTGTATGCCAAATATATGTGGATGACATTATCTTCTACCGCACCAACCGTAAGTATAGTGATGAATTTGGATACATGATGCAAGAGCAATATCGATGTCCATGATGGAGAGATCAAGTTCTTCCTTGGTCTTCAAATCCCACAAGAAAGAAATGGCATCTTTATATCTCAAGAAAAATACCTCCAAGATTGTATGAAGAAGTTTGGAATGCAAGAGTGCAAAGGATACACGACGCCAATGCCGCCTAAACACCACTTGGGTCCCGACGACAATGGTAAAGAGTTCGATCAAAAGGTATACCGCCCATGATTGGTTCCTTACTTTACCTATGTGCATCTAGGCCAGATATTATGCTTAGTGTTTGCATGTGTGCTCGATTCCAAGCGACACCAAAGGAATCGCATCACTTAGCCGTGAAGTTTAATTCTTCGATATTTGGCTCACACCCCAACACTCGGATTATGGTATCCAAAGGGCTAAAATTTTGATTTAGTTGGATTTTCGGATGCTGATTATGCTGGTGACAAAGTGGATCGCAAGTCTACATCAGGCACATGTCACTTTCGGGACGATCACTGTCTGTTGGTCTTCAAAGAAGCGTAACGTGTGTCACTCTCAACTGCTGAATCTGAATACATTGCTGCTGGATCTTGTTGTGCTCAACTTCTATGGATGAAGCGAACTCTCAAGGACTATGGCATCAACCTGACACAAGTACCTCTTTTCTGCGACAACGAAAGCGCCATCAAGATTGCCAACAATCCAGTCCAGACTCAAAGACAAAGCACATTGAAATTCTTCATCATTTTCTCGTGGATCATGTCATGAAGAAAGATATTGACATCATTCATGTCAACATCAAGAGCAATCGCAGATATCTTCACAAAGCCCTTGGATGAGAAAAGGTTTTGCAAGTTACGTGTGAGCTAAATATCTTGGAATCCTCAAATGTCCCGTGATCAAGCACACATCCTAACACTTATGCATGTTGATGACTTAGATGTGCAACACACGAAGTAACGTATATCTTCAATCAATGAAGACTTACATTCTAAGTGTGAATACATTAACGTGGAATTTGACTTCGGAGCGCCACGATAATTGTGCGCCGTGTCTCGGTCTAATACTTCCTATACGGTGGATAACGCCACCACCAAATTTCTTTGTTTGAAGTGTTACATGGCGTTATTTCTTGAAGCTATTCGCATTTGATTTGACTTCAACTTCAACCTATTTTCATGACGTTCTTCACTATGATGATTTGTTGTTGTCTATATATATATATATATATATATATATATATATATATATATATATATATATATATATATATATATATATATATATATATATTCTGTCTCTACAAAGATTCACTTATAGCTATGTCTTCAAGTTGAATCTTTTGAACTAAGTGAATGTGATCGACCCCAAATCTCTATGCTTTCTATCTCAAACTCTATCTGTCCAAATCATATGCATTCTATTGAAATCGTTGAATGTCTTCTCTGCGTCCTTGTCGCCAGTAAGACACGAGAGAAAACTTTAAGTCTATTTTAAATGATTCATCATTGCTGTTGAACTCCGGAGAAGCCGGAACGACCATCCGACAAACCGGGCGGGCGTGGGAACGTGGGATAACTCATTGCATGTTGCATGCGTGCCACGTGCCCCTCAGATGTGAACCGCCAGGGGCACCTGAGTAATTGCGCTGCGTCGCACACCTCGTTATAAATACCCGTCCCCTGCGGTAAAGAAAATCTTCTTCCACCTCCCCACCTCGTCAAAACCCTAGCGCCACCGCTAGCTCTCGACGACGCCGGCGATGAAGCGCTTAGCTGCCGCGACTTCTCCGACGCCGTCCTCACGCCGGCCGCGAACGTCTTCATCTCCGCCGCCACCCTAGGCGTCCTCCGTCGCCAAGTTAGGGCACGGTGGACTGAACTGCTCGGCCTCCTTTCCTTCCGTCTAGCAGTTCTTCAAAGCGGTAAATATATCTCTATTTTTACCAACTTTTTGATCTTCAAGATTCATCCTACTTGCCAAAAATGGTTTCTGCCCATACAAAGTTAGATCTATTCTATCTCGCATCTCGATTACTTAGTATATTCACTTAAGCTTCACAACTAGTTAGATTCCTCACTTGTACTTATTCACGGATTCGCATAAATCTGGAACCAACTCTCAGCAGAAAAGTGAATGTCTTCGCATCATGAGGTCAATGTCTTCAAACCGATTTATCTTCAAAATCTTCTGAGAATGCATATGACCTCTTCCCCTTCCCTCGCATCTCTAATGCTGTCACAGTACATGTCCGTGGGAGAATCCCTTGGTTCTCATAGTCCGCATTCGCTTGCAGAATTCTTACAAGATCAAACCAACTCTCCCGGCCGCCTCCGCTCACAACCAGACGCAAGCCTTTGAAGCCCTTGATTGTGAAGCCATACAGTTTGAAGCTCATGGCTACAGATAAATCAGTCAGGAAGGGCGGCAGACAGCGTCATGAGGGAACCTCAAAAGATCTGCCTGATGACCTCGCAGAGCTGTACAAGACAGACCCTGAAGAGACTTACAATCAGCGCAAGACACGAATCAAATGGATTCGACGCTATTGGGCTGAACAGTGGTTCAAGTACAATTTCGTCACACAAGAATATGCCGAGAAGTATGCCATCAGAAGCCCTTGGGGTGATATTCTGTTTCAAGCCTCCTCCCTAGAGCATGGTGAAGCTATTGCACAAGGTTTCTATCCTTGCATGGTCCGTGGACCTCACTGAAAATGCCGATTCGACGCCTTTGCTCGTGTCGTGATGACAATCTCTTCAAGCGCAACTTCCAAAGACGCAAAGGCTTCGCAAAGGAAAACAAGAAGTCATTGGGATTAGACTTCAACCCTGGTCCCTCTCGCTCCCCGGCCGACGGCTCACGTGACGCCAACCCAATGTCATCGGTCCTTTTCAAACCTTGAAGGCCTCATCACTTATATCTTGGTCCAAGGTGCCAAAGTGGATCACTCGATGACGAGGCTGATTCTCGATGAAGCCCCAGCCCAGCTCCTACTCCTGCTCCAAAGCCACGAAGCAAAAGAAAGTGAAGGCTTCAAAGTCAATCGCTCCTCCAAAAGCTTCACGTGTGAAGCCATCGCCATCGCACCTCCCCGGAAGCGTACATACCGAGGATCAATCCAGATTCCAAGAAGACGGAGAAGAGAAAGAAAAGTGTCAAGAATATCGAATCGACATCGACTCCGCTGCTATTCTGCGTGAAGAGCACATTGATCCGTCAAGTGATGACGATCTTGCAGATGATGCTCTTGAGCAGCTTATCAAGAGCAAATAAGAAGCGTAAATCTTCAACAACTTGCCTCTCTTTGATGTGGCAATCATCCATCACTTCATTGATGAGTGGTTTGACACACCAAACATCAGCTTTGAAGATCTGCAACTTCCAATTGGCCTCGGCGTCTCTTTCAACGACGCCATTGCTTCGAAGCTAGCTCTAGCTCAATAATTGTTGAACTCAAGCACAAGATTGACTATGAAAAGGCTCAGCCAAGAAGCACATGGCTGCACTCAGCGTGTAAGACGTGAAAACTTCAAGGTCATGTTGCACGACCTCAAAGAAAACTTTCTCAAGAAGCGTGAAGAAGCCAGAGGCTCTCGTGAGTGCATGAAGGCTTTGGCTGAAAAGTGTGTGCTTGCCTACAATGAGGCTGAGAAGCGCAAGGCACTTGGCCGCCCCGCATCGCCCCTGTGATGGCTGCAAAGAAAAAGAAGTCTTCAACTGACCAAGCTGCACCTTCAAGGCAGGAGCCCCGCATAGTCTTCCCAAGCAGCATGACTGGCTCGAAGCCAAAGGTATGGTCAACCGCTTCTGAACAGAAGAAGACGAGGGCTACCGAGGCTGAAGCCAGAAAGAGGAAAAATCCTGACGCCTCTGGTGCTGCTCCCTCCAAGAAGAAGCTAAAGACCAAGAAGAATCGGGCTGCTCCCACAGAGCCCTTGATTGTTGAACCCATTTCGTGGTTCGCCCCACGCTCGCAACCCAAGAACTTCGCAGATGACTGCTCATGAGCCCGCTTCCACAGAGGCTCCCGAAGTTGAAGATATTCCAAGAAATGATCCCTCATCGCTGAAGACATTGGTCATCATGACAATGTTGAAGATGATGAAGTTCTTCCTCAAATCGAGTACAATGTGGTATCATCGCTTTGTTCGCATTTAACATCGAACTCATCAGCATTGGTCGCCCTCTCGACGCCAATTGCACAGATGCTTCATGGGCTGATCGCCGCAACAACAAGACTCCCCAAGACTCCCCAACAACACGTCACTCCTCAACAAGAACACCAAGAAGAAGAGGAAGACTTTGAGGCCCGTGCAACCCCATCTCCAAAGGCGCCGCCAAGATTTCGCAGCTTCGCAGAGGTCAAAGGCCTCAAGTGCCTCTTCCGAAGCGTTCAGAAGGAGAAGTGCACCACCAACCTGTTGCACATCAAGTGTTTTCGAAGCCACCCAACTGTGAACGTCTCTCGAGTCCAAGCTAAAGCTGTTGAAGACAATCTGGCTGCATCACCACGACACCCAAGAAGAAGAAGAAGAACGTGTCCCTACACCCCAAAGAATTCAAAGAAGTCATACACGATATCAGCGCAAGTGCCCGACCCTCCGGCTCCTCAAGTGGAGGTTGAAAACAATGAGGCTGCCACCTCCAACACCAATGAAGCCAATGACGTGGTCATGGCTGAAACCAATGTGGAGCCCTGCCCCAACCGCTCTCAAGCCAATGAAGGGCGTGCTGAAGCCAATGAGGCAACTGCTCGAGCATCTCGCCGAGCAACTGAAGCCTCGATTGTCGCCATCGCCTCAGCTCCGCCACCAAGGCCCTACACAATCGAGCAAGCATACGGCTATGGCGAAGCTAGTCACAAGAAGATGGCCCATTTCGATCCCTCCGCCTCATGCCTCGGGTCCTCAATTCGACTATCATATTGCGATAGGCCTCCGTCCGTAAGCCGGGCCAAGATCGCCAATGTTTCGTGCATCGCCACCTCAACTGGTTCTTTCAATGCAAATGGCTTCAAAGCCCACAATACTTTCTTTGATAGTGCAAAGAACCCCTGTAAGGCCAAGGATCTCATCGACCGGTTCGGAGCTATCAGCAAAGAAGCTATTACTCACAGTGTTCTCAGATGACCAAGGCCGATTTTCCTCATATGCGCCTTTGACATCGAAGCCATTGCCGGACTACCGTGTTTAGAAGAAGCACTTGATTGCTTTCATGATGCAGGTCTACTTGGCTTCGTAACAGACAAAGAGCACTGGAACGAAGAATTAGTGCTTCAATTCTTTGCCACACTCCACATCCGCGGTTTCAACAGAGATACGAAGACATGGGTTCTCGAGTGGTTGACTGGAAATATCCATCATGAAGCCAAAGCTCTTGACATCATTGAGCTCACAGGCCTACCCACTCCCGGAGAGCTGTTTGAACCTGGATGTCAACTCCACCGCGATGCCTTGGAGAGCATATTTCATAAGCCAGAACCCGACATGAGTCAGATGCTGAGCATGATGAAGCCACTGCCACACGATGCTGAATACCCTCAGCACTTCCTTGTTGATGACCTTGAGTATCTGCCACGCACCATATATCACATCATCAAAGCGAACTCTATGGCCAATCAAAGGGCATTCATCATCCGCAAAGCTTGAAGGAGCAATGAAGACATTGGTCTTCTACATTCTCAATGGCATCAGCTTCAACACGCAAGATTTCTTCATCGTGCAATTGGCTCGCATCTGGATCTCGATCTATTTGGTCCAAGTTCTATGCTCCATGGGTCATGCACATCATTAAGATGCACTCAGCTATCAACTATCAACCCTCCGCCGCAATCATCGATCTTTCTACCAGAGGTTGATATGTCCGCTGAAGCCATATACCCCGAGCCCGCCAAAACACCACTAAGTCTTCGTAACGCAGATCACCACAGCTTCTCTCAACCCATAGAAGGCGCCCAGCAAAGATCTCGTGTCTATCCCTGGCTGGAAACACACGCCCGCCTCATCGTCGCATGGATGAAGCCACCGAGAGCACAATTGGCCAAAGGCCTCTAAGCGCCTCGAGTCCTCAATGATCGAGAACTTCTTGTGGCGCTGCATCAAAAGCAAGACAAGCATCACTCCTGGCTAAAGCGCCAAATGCAAAGCCTCTTGGTGGACGCCAATCGCATTCGCAACCTTGCCACCAAGAATGCTTTTGTCACCACGAGACTTGTCGGCGATCATGGAAGAGTTTGACCGCTAAATGTCAAGCTGATCTTCAAGACGATGGCTTCACCGAACGCTTCAAGTTTGACTCCACCTCCACGGAATGCAGTCCCACGGCGAACTCCATCTCTTGAAGACTCGATTATTCTTCCTCCGTGGCAATGGTCAATGCCAGAGTGATCGATGATGAAGCCGATGCTACTTCACCGCCCCTACTTCGCACGAATCGACATCGCACCAAGCTCGCCTCGCACCGCCAACCAACAACGATAACCTGCTGCATCATCTTCTTGAAGAGGACGAGTAGATGCTCTATGTCTTCAAACCTTTTGGTCCCATCGACAAAAGGGGAGAAGCATATGAGTTTGATAGTCTTCAAGCCGGTTCATATGGGCGGTTGCACTATATTTTGCCTAGTGTTTACAACTCGCCTTGATACATTTGGTTCTTTGAGTTGTAACACCTAAACTCGATGGTCGCCTCGCTACTTATTTGCTTTACTCGTGCGATGATAAATTCCGATGTGCGATTTATAACTTCCGCGACTTAGATCATTCTGCAGACGTCCATTTTTCATTATGCATGTCATTCTCTTAGCTATATTACCTCATGCATGATGAATTATCTTCATAAGTTGAAGAGGATCTCCACAAGTACAACCTGCCATGTGCATTTGCATTCCAAAAGCAAACTACTTATATGCACATCTTCAGGGGGAGCCTTTGCCACTTATGAAGACAATTCCTATCCTTACAATTTCACATATTTTATCCCGTTGAAAACTTCAACCAGTTTGTCATCAATCACCAAAAAGGGGGAGATTGTAAGTGCATCTAGTGCCACCCCTAGTTGGTTTTGGAGTATTGACGACAAATGTGGTTGAGGGACTAATGCGTTTGTGAGAATTGCAGGATAACGCAGGTAGTGTCCCTCATTGATTTGGTTTACCTACCGGAGATGACCCCTAAAAATGTATGAAGACATTGACGACAATGGTGGTATGTGAAGATATTCACATTGAAGACTATGACATGAGAAGACATTGAGTGAAGACTATGGAGCGCGAAGACTGTGTCGTTTCGTTGTTTCCTTTTCTTCTTTGTTGAGTCATAGGAACCACCGTACTGTTAAGTGGGGTCCAAGTGATCATAGTCAGAATGACTGAAGTGATGCTCAACCCAAATCCTATGTCTTCGAGCGAAGAAAATGAGAGCAAAACTTATCCAGAGCTGGATGAGTCAGCTTTGCTTGTAGCCCAAGTAAAGTTGCCGTGAGTGTTTGAAATCTGACCGTTGGAACACGTGTCGGCTCCTTAGTGACCCAGGGTCATTTCGGACATAACAGGTCGGGTTGCCTAGTGGCTATAAATAGCCCACCCCTACACCATAAATTGGTGGCTTCTCAGAGTTAGTGCACGGCTTTTGTCGCTTGAGAGCAACCCACCTCAAGCATTGAGAGAGAAAATCTTGCGAGGACAAAGCCCAAAACACCCAGAGCCAAAGAGTGTTAGGCATCATCAAGTTTTCCGTCTGTGTGACTCAAGACTTATTACACTTGAGGACTATGAATCCTCCGGCCGGTTAGGCATCGCGCTCGAGCATCCAAGAGTCATTGTGGATTGCCGTGAACGTCGTCTGTGAAGGTTCGGAAGTCTACCTTGAAGGCTTACCAGAGTGATTGGGCGAGGACTGTGTCCTTAGCTCAAGGGGAATAAGGTGAAGACGCGGTCTTCTTGAGTTGAATCTCAGCCTCCCTAACTGGATGTACAGTTGTCACAAAGAATCGAACTGGTCCAACAAATCCTATGTCTTCAACAAGTGACTGGTTCTATCCCTTCCCTCCTTTACCTTGAGTTTGTCTTCATGAAGTCATTGCTTGTATGCCCTATCTGTTTGACTTCATTGCTTGACTACTTTTGTTGATTGGCTTCATACTATCTTCCATCCTGATCCTTACTACATAGCTGCTATTGGTCTTGTCTGTTCACATTATTGCATACTTGACTATGGCTTGCTTGTTGTAGTTATCTTCCGCTGCATATCAACTAGGTCATTTCTGTTGTTTGTCTTCGAAACATCCGTGTTTTGAAGACTTTCATAAAAATCGCCTATTCACCCCCCCCCCCTCTAGTCGATAACTAGCACTTTCACCCTCCACAAGGACACTCGCAAGAGAAGCGGCCTTCCAGTCGACCTGGTAGGTTTCCACTCGACAGATTCAAAGACACTCGACCATGAAGACCCACTCGACCACCAGGAGTCCAAGAGCCACTCGGTGCCCAAACGGTCTCAGTAGTTAAATAGTCTTTATGATCTTAATGACACTTCATGTAAGGCGCTACCAAGAACGCCTAGCCTTAACGCACCTTAAACCCTCTCGCGTGGGCTGGCTGAGGTCCTGGCGCACTCTATATAAGCCACCCCTCCACAGTAGAAGGGTTCGCACTTGTAACACATACGCATATAATCCAATCGACCGCCTCCGGCCCGAGACGAGGGCTATTACTTCCTCCGAGAAGGGCCTGAACTCGTAAATCCCTTGCGTATACAACTACTCCATAGCTTGGATCTTGTCTCTCCATACCTACCCCCCATTCTACTGTCAGACTTAGAACCACGACAGTTGGCGCCCACCGTGGGGCAGGTGTTCTAGCGATTTGTTGGAGAAGTTGGGATTCTTTCGATCTGCTACATCATGGTTTCAGGTGGAGTTCTGGCTGACGGCCACGAGATCCGCCTCGGTGCGCCACGCTCGTCGCCGACGACTCCGCTTTGGCTTTAGGAGGCTCCACTCGACGTGGGACGCGCCCCGTCTCTGGGCGACGACTTTCGCTGCGTGTGTCCACGGTGTCCTCCTGCGGCAACCGCCGACCCAAGATGGGTCGGCTCCGTGCCGTCTTCGCTCTGGGCCTCCCACCGGCGCAAGCATTCCGGTCGGTCGAGGCTTCAGCGGTGGGTGAGGCATGCGGTGGCCCGCCATCAGCCACCCCCAAGTCGCGCGATCGAGCCCGACGAATCTCTCTACGGCCTGCTCGACCGGGTTCGCAGAGATCTGCGTCCGAATGCGATAGCAATGACCCGGCGGCAGAGGTTCTGATGGTCGATGGACCACGCAGTCCCCCCGGATTCACCCGCACCAACGGAGGTGACGGTTGAGGCGATCTGGAGCAAGCCCACGAAGAGTACCTGCCCGAGCCCCTCACTTCGCCTCCGAGGGAGGAGCTGCCGCTGGAACATGGATGCACTTCACACTCCTATCGTTGGAGAAACCCCGAGGCTCGTGCCTTGGAGGATGCGCGCTATTAACCTGGCTGAGCGCACTCGACCGAGAACCTTCAGCGAGTACTCGACTAGCTGCGACCAAGGGTTCCGTAATCCAATCGACGCCGCCTCTTTCAACCTCCAACTCAGGTATACCGAACTCCGATTCAGAATTTAGCAGCTGCCGCCCAGATAGCAGTAGTCAATCCAGCCTTCCCAATGGAGGCGGTAGAGGTTTGCTGCAAATCAGAGATCTGCTCCGGCGGCAGGAGATCAAAACTCAGTTGTATCACATCCAGGAACAGGATTCACACCGATCCGTCGCTGCGAATTCAGTCCAGTCGGCCCATAGTCCGAGATCACCCCCGAGGCGTGAGGAACGTGGGGGCCGGCGTGATGATCAAGACAAGGGCCATGAAAGCAGATGAGCACCAATTTTATCGCAATGATCGACGCCGAGTGCCCTCCTCCCCAAGGGGTGGATCATACGCCTCGGCAGCAGGACGACGTGACGCCAAAGATAGTGTTGGGCGAAGAGTTCGGTCGACCCTGTGGAACCAGGCTTTGATGCGAGATCTATTATCGTTCAAGGTTTGGTCGACAGGAACAGAGCTCACCGAGACAGCCATGATAGAGATGTTCCTTCCAGCAGCAGAGTTCATGTCTCGGGACCGAGTGTTTCAGCAGAGCCATCGAGCAGCGGTGATTCCTCCCAACTTCAGGTTGGCGATCGGAGTCGATAAGTTCATCGGTGAATCCAAGCCTGACACTTGGCTTGAAGATTACCGAGTGGATGTTCAGATCGGCGGTGGCAACGATGAGGTAGCCATGAAGCATTTGCCTCTCATGTTGGAGGGTTCAGCCAGGGCGTGGTTGAATCGATTAGCACCAGAAAGATTTACACTTGGGAAGATCTTGCCCGAGTGTTTGTCAGACATTTGAAGGAACTTGCAAACCACCAGCAGGATTGACGGAGTTGCAGTCGTGTGTGCAAAAGTCGAGTGAAACTTTGAGAGATTATATCTAGAGGTGGATCACTTTGCACCACACAATCGAGAATGTATCTCGATCACCAGCGATCTGTGCCTTCAAAGAAGGTATCAAGAATGAGAGTTGAGTTTGAAATTTGGTCGAACCGAGATATGACCCGAGTCGGATGATGGAGATTGCCACCAAGTATGCAAATGGAGAAGAAGAGGATCGGCCCGAGTGGTAATACAAATCGTCCGCCAATGAGGCCGGCGGAGGAAATTCCATCGGAGCGAAGCGCAAAGCCGAGCCAGCCGCTCCCGGAGAGGCCTTTGGTGTGACCCTGTGAAAGTTCAAGGGGAAACCCAAGGGTCCTTGGAACCCCAAGAAGGTGAAAGATCAGGATGGAAACGACGTGTTGGATTTGCCATGTCATATTCATACAAATAAAGATGAAGAGGGTAAACTCATTTACCCAAAACATACCACTCGATGTTGTCGGCTTTGATTCAGCAGCCCAAGGAAACAGCTCAAGGATAAGGATAAGGAAGCAGACAAAGTTGAGGACAAAGATGACGGTGATGATGGATATCCCGTGTCAATTCCACCTCGATGATTTTTGCCGACGCCGAAAGCAAAAGTCGATTGAAGGTTATCAATCGGAAGTGAACTTGGTTGCTCGCGACTCCCAATTATCTGAAATGGTCCTGCATCGCCATCACATTCGACCGGCCCGATCACCCGACGACATTGCCACCCCGGAGGCAAGCATTGGTGGTCGACCCAGCTTGTTGAGGGCACTGACCGACCAAAGTCCCGATGGATGGTGGTAGTGGCTTGAACATATTGTACGCGGAGACGCTGAAAGGATGGGCATTCGATGTCCAGCCTCGATTCAAGAATATGAGCTTCCACGAGTCATTCACGGAAAGAAGGCTGAGTCACTCGCCAAATTGCTCTTGATGTAGTTTTTGGTGATTCAAGCATTTCCGAAAGAAAAGTTGACCTTTGAGGTCGTGGATTTCAGAGCGCTTATCACGCTATTTCGGGAAGGCCAGCTTATGCACGCTTCATGGCCCCACCATGTTACGTGTATCTTAAGCGAAGATGCCTGGTCCCAAGGGCGTGATCACCGTTACGGCAATCGGAAGAAGGCGGAAGAGTGCTTCCAAAGGCTCTAAGATCGCCGATGCTCGCTTGGCGATGGTAGAGCTACAAGAGTATCGAAAACTGCAGATCCGAGTGATTTGTTGCGAGCTAAGAAGCTGCTACTGAGTCAGATTTCACCGGTGGTGAGACGTAAACAGGTTCACATTCACCCGATCGATCCCAATGTTGTTCGACCAACATCTCAACAACACTCGACTCAAAATAGGAAGAAGCACTCATCCAGTTCCTCCGTGAGAATCGGGACATCTTTGCATGGAAGCTCACGACATGCCGGTGTTCTGTGGAGCTGGTTGAGCATCGCCACGAGTCAACCCAAAATTCAAACCGTTAAAGAATATCTTGGCGGTCCGCCGCCCGTAAGAGAAAGGCCATTGGCGAGGAGGTGGCTCGGCTCTTAGCGCAGAGTTCATCCGAGAGATCTACCACTCCGAGTGGCTCGCCAATGTCGCCATGGTCCCCAAGAAGGACAAGTCGTTGCGCATGTGCATCGATTTCAAGCATATCAATCGGGCCTGCCCGAAAGATCATTCCCTCTTCCTCGCATTGACCAAATAGTCGACTCAAGCTGCGGGATGTGAGAGGTTGTCTTTTTAGACGCCTATTCGGGTACCATCAGATCCGTCAGATGGACCCGATGAGATTAAAACAGCGCTCATCACTCCATTCGGTGCTTCGTTATGTCACCATGCCATTCGGTCTCAAGAATGCCGGAGCCACATTCATGAGGATGATTCCGAAGTGTTTGCTCACCAAATCAGTCGGAATGTGGAAGCGCACATGGATGATATAGTGGTCAAGTCACGAAAGGGTTCCGACCTGTTGACCGACCTTGCTGAAATATTTGCCAATCTCGTGGAGGTATGATATCAAGCTTAACCCATCAAAGTGTACATTTGAGTTCCCGTGGAAAGTTACTCGGTTTTCGCTTCGAGCGAGGAATCGATGCTAACCCAAAAGGTTGGCACCATACTCCGAATGAAGCGCCTCGCGTGCGTGCACGATGTCCGTAAACTTCTTGGATGCTTGGCCGCTTTAAGTCGATTCATCTCTCACCTCGGTGAAAAGGCATTGCCTTTGTACCGATTGATGAAGAAGTCGACAAGTTCGAGTGGACTCTAGAAGTCGATGCAGCGCTTGCGAGCTCAAAGCTCGCTCTCCACCAATGGTGCTTGCTGCCCCAATCAGCAAAGAGCCTTTGCTGCTTTACATTGCAGCCATTGGACAAGTCGTCAAGACCGCATTTACGGTCGGCGGGAAGAAGAAGGAAAAGCCTTCAAAGTTCAACGCCCAGTTTATTATCTTTCAAGTGTCAACCCCATCAAAGCAAAGATACCCTCACTATCGAGAAGCTTGTTTATGGGATCTATATGACCACAAAGAAGGTTGCTCATTATTTCTCCGATCATTCCATTACGATCGTCGCCGACGCCCATTGTCGGAAATTCTTCATAACAGAGATGCAAGCTGGTCGAGTGGCAAATGGGCGATTGAACTCCTTCCCTTGATATCAAATTCGAGGCAAAGAAAGCCATCAAGTCCCAAGCAATAGCAGACTTCCTCACGAGTGGATGAACAGCAGCTCCGACTCAAGTTCACTCGGAACACCGGACTATGTTTTTCGACGGTTCCAAGATCTTTGAACGGTTCGTGCAGGGGTTGTATTGGTTTCCCCGAGGAGATAGGCTTAAATATGTTCTCCAGATTCACTTTGATTCTTCCAACAACGAAGCAGAATATGAAGCACTCCTGTATGGGTTGCACATGGCCATTTCACTCGGCGTCCGTCGCCTTATGGTCTACGGCGACTCGGATCTGGTTGTTAATCAAGTGATAAAGGAGTGGGATGTCAGAAGCCCAGCTATGACAGGTTATTGTAATGCAGTGAGAAAGCTGGAGAAGAAATTCGAGGGGTTATAGCTTCATCATATACCCCGACTGAAAAATCAAGCTGCGGATGATTTGGCGAAGATAGGATCCAAGAAGGAAGCCATTCCTAGTAATGTATTTTTGGAGCACATTCATGCACCATCAGTGCAGGAGGATCCTTTCACAGAAGAAGCCCCGCAGCAAAAGAGTGCCAATGATCCGATGAAGTTGAGGTCCCACCGTGGTCGACCTAATTATGGAAGTTGTGGTCATCACTCCCGATTGACAAAGGCCGTACATCGCATATATCCTAAGGAAAGAGCTCCCAGAGAATGAAGAAGAGGTTCGACAGATCGTCCAACGATCCAAGGCCTTTCAAAGTGATCAAGGGACAGTTGTTCGAGAAAGCGGATCGAGTCGGCCGTAAGTGTATCACCCGTAAGAAGGTCGATAATTCTTGAGGATATCCACTGGGACTGTGTATATCATGCGTCCTCTCGGACCATTGTGGCTAAAGCATACCGAGCGGATTTTACCGGCAAAGCAAATGAAATGGCAAAATAAATAGTTGACAAGTGTGAAGGATGTCGGTTCTATTCCAACATGTCGCACAAGCCCGCCTCAGCCTTGAAGACCATTCCACTCGTCGGCCCTTCGCTGTTTGGGGATTGGACATGATTGGACCGTTGAGAACTGGCGAAGCGGCTTCACTCATTTTCTAGTAGCAATGACAAGTTCACCAAGTGGATCGGCCAAGCCCATCAAGAACCTCGATGCATGCATCGCTATCGTTTCATCGAGAGTTGATATTCAGATGTGGAGTTCCGTGATAGCATCATCACCGACAATGGGTCAAACTTCGATAATGACAAGTTCAAAGCCTTCTGCGCCTCTCAAGGCACGCGGGTCGACTATGCTTCAGTGGCTCATCCTCAGTCGAATTGACAAGCAGAACGTGCAAACGGCCTCATTCTCAAAGGGCTGAAACCACGGCTGATGTGTGATCTCAAACACGCAGCAGGAGCTTGGGTTGACGAACTTCCATCGGTTCTCTAGGGATTGAGGACCACTCCTAATCGGTCGACTGGGAGAACTCCATTCTTCCTGGTCTAGGGAGCTGAAGCAGTTCTGCCGAGTGACCTGCTTCACAATGCGCCTCGAGTCGAACTATACTCTGAAGAAGAAGCGGAACAAGCCCGACAAGATGCAGTCGACCTGTTGGAAGAGGAGAGATAAATGGCCCTGATCCGCTCGACTATCTATCAGCAAGACTTGCGTCGATTCCATGCCAGAAATGTGAAGAGTCGAGCCTTCCAAGAGGGAGATTTGGTCCTCCGAGTGGATCAACAGAAACCACACAAGCTCGCTCCCACTTGGGAAGGTCCCTTCATCGTCACAAGAGTTCTCCACAACGGAGCGTATCATCTCTACAACGTTGATCGCCAGATCGACGAGCCTCGAGCTTGGAACGCGGAACTGCTCCGCCCCTTTTACACTTAATACTCACTCGGTTGAGATGTAATAAAATTACTTTTGTAGTTTGTTTATCTAAGACAAGAATGTTATAATTTTCCCAGTGATTGTTATTCCTTTTTGTTGAAATTTCCCCCAGTGGGTGGCTTAGTTGCGAATCCGGTTCGCCTAAGTTTGTAAAAAAAATCCTTTCCGAGTGGCGAGCCGTCTCTCACTGGGGCTTAGCTGCGAATCCGCTTTGCCTAAGTATTCAAAATCCCACCGAGTGGCGAGCCGCCTCCCACTCGAGGCTTAGCTGCAGTCCAAGTACTCGCCTAAGTATTCAAAATCCCACCGAGTGGCGCAGCCCGCCTCCCACTCGGGGCTTAGCTGCAGTCCAAGTACTCGCCTAAGTATTCAAATCCCACCGAGTGGCGAGCCAGCCTCCCACTCGGAGGCTTAGCTGCAGTCCAAGCACTCGCCTAAGTATTCAAAATCCCACCGAGTGGCGAGCCAGCCTCCCACTCGGAGGCTTAGCTGCAGTCCAAGTACTCGCCTAAGTATTCAAAATCCTACCGAGTGGCGAGCCAGCCTCCCACTCGGAGGCTTAGCTGCAGTCCAAGTACTCGCCTAAGTATTCAAAATCCTACCGAGTGGCGAGCCAGCCTCCCACTCGGAGGCTTAGCTGCAGTCCAAGTACTCGCCTAAGTATTCAAATCCTACCGAGTGGTGAGCCAGCCTCCCACTCGGGGGCTTGCAACAGCCCAAGGATTCACCTTAACATCCAAAATAATGAAAATCGCAAGGACGACGAGGTGCAGGTCGACTGTTACCTCCTCCTTCAAAGCTACGCCATAAAAATCCTACCGAGTGGAGAGCAAACCTCCCACTCGGGGGCTTAGCTGCAGCCCAGTGCTCGCCTAAGTAATAGAAATCCTACCGAGTGGTGAGCAAACCTCCCACTCGGGGGCTTAGCTGCAGCCCAGCGCTCGCCTAAGTAATAGAAATCCTACCGAGTGGTGAGCAAACCTCCCACTGGGGCTTAGCTGCAGCCCAGCGCCGCCTAAGTAATAGAAATCCTACCGAGTGGAGAGCAAACCTCCCACTCGGAGGCTTAGCTGCAGCCCAGTGCTCGCCTAAGTAATAAAAGTCCTACCGAGTGGAGAGCAAACCTCCCACTCGGAGGCTTAGCTGCAGCCCAGTGCTCGCCTAAGTAATAAAAACCCTACCGAGTGGAGAGCAAACCTCCCACTCGGGAGCTTAGCTGCGGTCCGGTGCTCGCCTAAGTAAGGAATTCATACCAATCCGCAAGGACGACGAGGTGCAGGTCGACTGTTACCTTCTCCTTCGGAGCTTCGCCATAAGTACAACGTGCGGTTCATCCCAATCCGCAAGGACGACGAGGTCAGTCGCAGTCTGTGTTCCATCTCTACCTGCAGGATAGATGAAGCACAAGTCGACTAGAGTTTCAACGGAATATCTTCCGTATGAGGAATAAAGTTCTCTCGAAGGCAAACAAAGCATGTTAAAGGATAAATCAAGTTCGCATAAACGTCCTACGGATCCAAAGGTGCTCAGGCGTTAAGCCTGTTAAAGTTTATCGGTTACAAAAACCACTCGGCATTCTGAGGCAAATTTAAGGTGGGACTTAGAATTTTTACTCCTCCGCGGAGGATGGAAGGTGCAACAAACTGGTCGAGGTCGATTAAATGGCGGCAATACGGGTAGCAGCAGCGATGAAAGTCTCCATGAAAGATCTGAAGTCGTGCTTCCCGGTGTTGGCAACCTTGAGAGACACAAGCTTGTCCTCTTGCGCTTCTTTGCAAAGTGGACACGAACCAGATAGAGCAACATCAGCACCACACGGCGAAGACTTTTTCCATTCTTGCACTCGACTTGGAATCTCATTCATCGAGTCATCGTGATTCAAGGTAATTACAAGCGCCCGATCCGGCCGGAGAGTCGAGTCGATCCGCGACATCGCAACTTTCAATGAAAGCAGATAATCCACCACGCTAGCAACGCGAGACTCCAGTCGGAGCACATTCATAGCAGCTTCGTCCTTCACAGGAGAGTTGATGGGGTCCAAACTGGTTTCCACTCGACTGGTTTCTTCTTCAAAGTTTTGACAGAATTCTGAAAACACAACTCAGATTCAAAATAACGATCATGTGATGAGCCGGTGATAGCAAGACAGTCGGGTAAAAGTTATTACCTTCAAGCATGAGAAACAGCTTCTTGGCGAGCCCTCCAAGATAAATCTCCAGGTCATTTCGCTTCCCCGCCAGTTGGCCAGCATTGTCAGACAGAGCGATCTTGTCGTTCTTCAGTTGACTAACTTCCTTGTTAGCCGCGTCAAGAGCGGCTTTCAGCTTGGCATTTTCATCTTCAAGTTTGTCGACTGAGGCAAGCTTCTCTTCAGCGAGCTTTGTTTTCTCCAAAGCATATACGTGCCTCTCGCAAGGTCAAGGTCCTTCTTCTTCAAAGTCTCTTCCAGTTTATCTGCAAAGCAACAATGAGAACAGAGTTGAGGATGAACAGAAAAACAAAGGCAGTCGTCAAAAGTTCTCACCAGCCATAACTTTTGCTTCATCCTTTGCCTTCTGTAAATTCTCCTGAGCAAGCTTCAAATCGAGGTTGAGCTGGATCTGTTTCTTCTCTAACTCAGTATAGCGAGCCACAAGCTCGCAAGATTTCTACAAAGAGTCAACCAACGAAAGACATCCAAGACATATCACTTCCGAGTGATTACGGAAAAATAGTAGCATTTCTAAGACTACAGTCGAATTAAAACATTCGACAGTTGTAACGCCCTCGATGCGGCTATATCTCCCACGTGTCGAAGCACGACTTAGAGGCATAACCGCATTGAAAGCAATGTCGCAAGTGAGGTAATCTTCACACAACCCATGTAATACATAAGGGAAAAAGAGATACATAGTTGGCTTACAATCGCCACTTCACACAATACATGAGTAAAGCATTACATCATACAGATACAATCAAGGTCTGACTACGGAACCAAAATAAAAGAAGACTACCCCAAATGCTACACAGATCCCCGATCGTCCCAACTGGCTCCACTCATCGATCGATCAAACGAAACAACACAATGAACAAGATCTTCATCGAGCTCCTCCTTGAGCTCGGTGTGTCATCTGCACGGTTTCATCGGCACCGCAAACTGGTTTTGAAGTATCTGTGAGTCACGGGACTCAGCAATCTCACACCAGCGAGATCAAGACTATTTAAGCTTAAAGGTAGGACAGGGTAGTGAGGTGGAGCTGCAGCAAGCGACTAGCATATCTGCTGGCTACAATCGCAAAAGAGAGCGAGAAGAGAAAGCAAGGCACGGTCGAACAACTATGATCAAGAAGTGATCCTGAAACTACTTACGCCAAACATAACTCCAACACGTGTTCACTTCCGGACTCCACGAGAAGAGACCATCACGGTTACACACGCGTTGATGTATTTTAATTAAGGTCAACTTCGGTTTTCTACAACCGACATTAACAAATTCCCATCTGCCTCATAACCGCGGGCACGGCTTTCAAAGATAATACCTGCAGGGTGTCCCAACTTAGCCCATTATAAGCTCTCACGGTCAACGAAGGATATTCCTTCTACCGGAAGACCCGATCGATCTCGGAATCCCGGACTACAAGACATTTCGACAGCAATAAAACAAGACCAGCAAAGCCTCCCGAATGTGCCGACAAATCCTGATAGGAGCTGCACATATCTCGGTCTCAGGGCACACCGGATAGGTCAGCCTACAAGTAAAACCAGCCCTCGAGTTGCCCCGTGGTGGCCCCTGATCTGCCGTTTGGCCAGCACTCAAGGAGCACCGTCCGGGGTTAAAATAAAGATGACCCTTGAGTCTGCAGAACCCAAGGGAAAAAGGCTTAGGTGGCAAATGTTAAAACCAATGTTGGGCCTTGCTGGAGGAGTCTTATTCAAAGCGAACTGTCAAGGGGGTCCCATAAATCACCCAACCGCGTTAGGGACGCAAAATCCGGGAACATAATACCGATATGACGGAAACTAGGGCGGCAAGAGTGGAACAAAACACCAGGCATAAGGCCGAGCCTTCCACCCTTTACCAAGTATATAGATGCATTAATTTAATAAGACATATTGCGATATCCCAACAAGTAAACATGTTCCAACAAGGAACAACATCTCCATGTTCCAACAAGGAACAAACTTCATCTTCACCTGCAACTAACAACGCTATAAGAGGGGCTGAGCAAAGCGGTAACATAGCCAATCAACGGTTTGCTAGGAAAGGATGGTTAGAGGCTTGACATGGCAATGTGGGTGGCATGATAAGCAAGTGGTAGGCATCGTAGCATAGGCATAGCAAAAGAGCGAGCATCTAGCAAGCAAAGATAGAAGTGATTTCGAGGGTATGGTCATCTTGCCTGAAATCCCGCAAGGAAGAAGAACGAGTCCATGAAGAAGACAAACGGAAGAAGTCGAACGAATCCTCACAACTCCGGAACGAAACCGAAGCTAAGCGAGAAGCAAACCGGAAAGAAGCAAACAACATAGTAAAACAACCATCACATAAACATGGCATGATGCGCAAACAAGTATGATGCATGTCCGTTTAATGAGGCATGGCATGGCAATATGCACAAACAAAACTACAAGTTAGTGGAGCTCAATATGCAACGGGTTGCATATTGACAAAACACCACAACACTTATTTAGTTCTCTCCCGATTAGGTACTCAACAATATTAAATGTTATTAAACATGGCAAGAGGTGAAGCATAAATAAACTATCTATTTAGGCAAGTCTAAATGAGGCCGGAAATAACAAACAACAATTCCGGAAAATCCTCATGTGCATATTCGAATTTGGTACTGTTCTGCCCTAAACACAATTTTAATGTTGTTAAACATGCAAAGTGATGCTACCATGTTAATCTATGCATTTTTCTACCCCATCTACATATATAATTTATTTAAATCCGAGCTACGGTTATTTAGTTATGAAATAAATCATTTTAGCATGGCAATTATGCAAAATAATGCAAACAGCAATTATAAACATTTAAATGTTGTTATCATGATGCGGATGACATGTGCAAGTTTTAAGCAATTTTATGAACATGTTGACAAGAGCATTATGAAGCATTTGGTCACCATGGCGGAACAAAACGGGTGCCACGGCAACGAATCCGAAAATGGTGCCACGGCAACATTTCGGTTCCGGTAGCTCATGGAGATATCGGTGCAAAAGAAAGTGGGCGTGAGCGTGTCATGCAAGGATGGTGGGGTGCTCCCGGATTCCGGGTTCCCACGGGACGGTGGCATGGCAAAAGAGGGGCATCGCAAGGACAAACGGGCACAGTGCAAACTCGAGCATCTCATACAACACACATTCATTCGGTCCACGACGGTCGTCTCGGGGTTATACCTTCAAAACATGCATTTTCGGAGCGGAACGCGTTTCGTAGAAGGAAGTAGACGTTCTCGCGATGGTAGGGGGAGTAGGGGTACACGTTCGTTTTCGAAGAGGTACTTGACGGGTCCGAATCCCTTCGGGGTTGTCGTGGTACTTGCGATCTCGGCGATGGTAGTCGTACACGTTCGGAGAGGAACTTGGCGAATCTGCGTAGTCAAACTTGGCGCTCGTGGTACACGTGTCTTCGGGTGACGGTAGATGTACTTGGCGCGTCACCGTGTAGTCGAACTTGGCGGTCTTGAGGAACCGTAGTGGTACTGGACGAGATACACGGCCACGGTAGACTTCGGACTTGGTAATCTTGAAGAACTGAAAGGGCAACGAGGAACTTGCAAGGCTCGCCTCGGAGGTCACCGGGACCGCTGTTGCTCTTGGCGCATGGCGAGCAGCGGCTGGACGGCGAAAGTGGCGGCGTTGGCCTTGGCTGCAAAGGAGGTTGCATCCACGGAGACCTGCCGAGGCGAAGCAGGGGCGCGAGGAGGCGGAGAGGGACGGGAGGCCGGAGGCCATGGAAGGCGTTCGAGCGCGAGGAACGGGGCCGCGGGCGACCTCGCTCGGGGAGCTCCTCGGGCGCATCTGGTCGGAGAAGAAGCCGACGAGGCGAGGGCGACCCGGAGCATGGCGGCACGGTGGACAGACTTGGCGCAGGGGGAAGGATGGCGCGGAGCGGGGTCGCGGGAAACCGAGGCGAGGCAGGTCGGGCGCAGTGCTTTCATGCACAGAGGCGACGGGCCGCCGGAGTTGGCTGCACTGATGGAGTCGCGGAGGCCGGGCACGGGCCGGCAGGGCGTGGTGCGGGCTCGCTGGTCGCATGAGGGGTTGGAGGCGCGAGGCGACGAGGAGGGCCGCGGGACGGGACGAGGCGGCAGGAGGGAGAGATGGCGCGGATTCGGCCAGGAAGAGGGCCGTGGCGGCAGGAGCCTCGTGGGCAGCCACGACGAGGGAGACGAGGTGAGGAGGAGCAGCTCGGGTGGAGAAGGGATGCGGGGAAGGCGGCAAGGCGGTCGGAGGGGTCGCCGGCGTGGTGGCTCGGGAGGAGCGGGGCTCTGCTCCTCTCTGGCAGCGCGAGGGCTCTGCTCCTCTCTCTCCCTGCGAGTGGCGGCGCCAGGAGGAGAATGAAGGGAGAGAGCTGGGGATCGGGAGAGGGGAGCTCGATGCGTGCGGGCTGGATCGGTTGGGGGCTAGGGTTAGGATGGTTGGTGGGCCTTGGGCCATTTCGGTGGAGGGGGAAAAAAAGCCAGGAGGCCTAGCAGATCGGATTAAAAGAAAAGAAGGGAAAATCCTTTTCTATTTACGTAAAAGAGATAGAAGCAAAATATCTATTTGGAGGGCCAAATACATACAAGTTGAGTTGAAAATCTGGCATGGAGCTACTTTGACATATTTCAAAGTGCCACAACTGGAATTTAAGTATTTGGAGAAAGATCAAGACATAGAATATTTGAAAACGAGAGAAATTTAAAATGCAAGTTTGTTTGATGGCTTCCATATAAATGGAATATTTTGTTATAGCTCCCTTATATCGGGAGGGTATGTTATAAAGAGAAATCACCATTGTGAATATCCTCGATTTAAATGGACCAAGATCCATACGATTTATTTAGTTGAGTTTTAAAATTAATGATATGATGGCATGATGAGATGATGCAATGCAAGAGATGACATGATGAATGCAAAACAAAACAAATCACACGACAAAACTGGAAACCCCGAAGGCAATCAAGCTCCGATCTTGGGGCGTCACAACACTCCACCACTACGAGAGGATCTCGTCCCGAGATCTAGGATGGCACCGGAGAAAAGTGGAAGAGGAAGAGGTAAAACAAAGTTGCTTCGTTGACAAACGAGTGAAACCAATGAACCTTGAGAGGTTGACAAAATTGAAAGGAAAAAAATACAATGAAGATGACGAGATTGCAAACACTCCGTAAGATAAGAAGAACATGGGATACAAAGAGAACCATGAGGTTAAGTGACAAGATAGATATTGACACCACTCCGGTTAAAACAAGATAGAGAAGGAGTAAGAATGATATAATTTTGGCAGCACTCCGACTGAAAATGGAAGGAAAACTTGATAAGATGAAAAGAACCTGAAGAGATGACACAACACTCCGGTTAAATGGATAAGCATGAAAAAGAACATGATCTTGACAAAACGAGACGATGGGTCGAAGAGAGCAACATCACAATGCCTTCGGAACGAAAGAATAGAATCTAGATTGTTGGGATAAAGGGACGGAGAAGAAAATGACAACTTCTACCACAAATGAGTTTGAAAGAAGCATCCTTACAAAGAAGGATAGAACGGAGTTGTTGGAAAACCAACAACGAAAAGAATAACCTTGTAGTGGGCTTATGGAAACAACTCAAAATTGCAGCGAAATACTGCCACTATGGAAACAATAGATTGGATCGGTATGAACAAGGAGACGAGAAACTTATTTCACCGAGAGGACAAATGAAGAACTTGGGTCCTTTATAAGCACCATAAATAGCAACAATCCTTAGGGAAAGCTTTAGGTGAAATATAACCCAAGATAACTCCAATGAAGAGATTGATGGATTTAAGTATCTCATTCTTGACAACAAGTGAATCATGAAACATGAATGAAACTGTCAAAATGACATAACACCACCTTAAAAGATATTGTAGAAAGAATTGCACTTCGGAATGCAAGAAGAAGAATACTTGAACTCCTCAAAGAAAAACATGTGTTGAGCACCATGTTTATTTTAGAGTATAGCTTGGCAGATCATAACCTCGAGAGAAGTCTTGAAGAACAATTGAAGAATGAAAAGAATCCTTGACGAACCATCATGTAGAGCCTCCATGAAGAACTCCGGTAAGAAAAGGATGATGGAAAGAAAGAGAAGTTGCAAACACAAGGTGAAGCCTTGCAATGATTTAGATGGATCTTTAAAATGATATAACCGAGAAAACTTTGAACTCCGGAAAGAAAGATGAATAAATGAAATAAAGAATTTTGATGAACCTCCGAAATAAGGAATTGAATCACTTGGATGAAACAAGAACAAGAATTATGTTATGCTCATCCTTCACCAATTGGATTGATGACAAGCAATGGATTTGTCATACTACTTATTCTCGTAGAAAGTATTAAGATAGATATAGCGTAAACTTGGGAAGGTCTTCAACGAACCACCGGTAGGATTTGGGAAGAACGAATGAATCTATATAATAACGAAGGAAGAGAACTCTTGAACAAACCACCGTAAGAATTGAAAATGAACGAAGAAAAAGAACGAATCGCCGTAAGGAATTAGAAATGAACGAAGATACTTGAGAGAATTTAGATACATGAGAACGGAGAGATCATGAACTGATTAGTGAATACTTGAATGATGCACCGGTAAGATTTGGGGAACAAGAGCTGAAAGCTGGAATGAATAATTCTGAGATGATGGGCTCAGAAGAATCAAACTGAAAAGACTCCTGAATTGCTCCGGATGGGTGAAAAGAATTCTCACAATCTAAAACAATTATGAGAGGATGGCACGAAGCTAGAACCATGAATCTTGAAGAGAATGGAGCAAGATTAAAGAGAAACTCTTATTTGGTCTTCAAAATCCGAGAATGACGACGAGAAACACCACCATGAATTGTTGAGGCACTCCGGGATGAAAATTAGAAAGGTTGAACCAACGATGAAGATAATTTGGAAGATCTTGGAGAAAGCCTTGACTGATGATAATTCATTCTTACGTCAAATTTAGAAAAGAATTTTAGAAGCTCCGGGAAAATTAGAAGAGTCAGGTAAGATCCTGGGAAAAGACCTGTGGGTTAGGGCCCACTCAAAAGAACCACCGTTGAACAATTGTTTGAAATAGATATTGCACCGGTAGAATTAAATGGCTCAAAAGGGATAACAACTACGAGAAATCTTGCACGGATTAGGAATGAAAACACGAATCTTCTGAGATAATCTTCGGCACTCCGGAACAATTGAATAACAAGAACTGAAAGATTATGAGGTGCACCGGTATAGGAAAACATTTGAAACGAGGAAGGGAATATGATCAACACCGAAAACTTGACTTGAGTCCACCGGAGAAGAAAATTAGAATGGAACAATGATAAGGTGGAAACTTCCTTAGCGTCTTCATGAGAAATCACCGGATAAAACATTAAAGGAAAAGAATGAAGAAACTTCACTCAATAAAATGGATACTTGATTAAGAAATCTGAGTCCTTGAAGAAAAAGGGGTGGGAGGGTGGGAAAACAAAAACAACTTGGGTCGGATGAAACGAACACCGTTGAGAAAAAGCTTAGAATTGATCTTGCAAATGTTGGAATGATCGGATTTAATTGGAGAGAAGCACACGGTTGGAAAGGATTGAAAAGACGACCTTGGTGAACAAGAAGGATTAGCATCCACATAGAAATATGAGAACACCGTTTAGAATAAGGTATGGAATCAACACTTGGCATTGAAGCAACTTGAATACCACAAAACAAAACAAAAACAAAGGATTTGGCTTGCGGAATAAGCCGGAACAAATACATATGATAGAGATTTACCAAATCCCATATCATGCATCTGTCGGAAAGATATTCTAGGAGCTACTTGAATACCCACCTATAAACTCCCGAAACTTTCTGGTTATGCAATCTGGTGTTGGGGATACAGGGGACACAAAATATATCACCCAAACTAACAATACCTAGATCCAGCTGTATCCATCCTTCAACACATAACCAAGAAACCTTCGGAAATCGTTTACCTCGACCTTCGAAAAGCATCCGTTACACGAGTCATGGCAATACTCTCGAGCTCGCTCCAGTACTGGGTTATCGAGCTTATCTCACCAACAACTGCATAAAAGAGATTTTCGATGTCGACAAGGCTCAGGTATTCCAGAACTGCAACGATAAAATTGTGACGACAACACCTCGGAGCTCAACTCCGGGACACCGCCACAACCCCTAAATGTCGAGGCACCAAGAACAATGTTCTCGTCAGAAAACCATCGGAACGATTCCAAGATACCCGCGTGATCCTAAAATTTTTTTTAGTGAAATTTGAGGAGAGGAAAGTCAAAACTCTACGTCAGGATGCCTCACCAGAGCGACGAAGGGACTGAGGAGTAAAAGAATCCTACTCTCCGATATATATAATCCTAAGACTCAAAACATTTTCCGTTCTAGACTCAACAACGCCAGCAAACAATCAAGTAGGGGCTCCTAAGTCGGGAAGGCTCGATTACCAACTTGCGCCCTCGATGCGGCTATATCTCCCACGTGTCGGAAGCACGACTTAGAGGCATAACCGCATTGAAAGCAATGTCGCAAGTGAGGTAATCTTCACACAACCCATGTAATACATAAGGAAAAATAGATACATAGTTGGCTTACAATCGCCACTTCACACAATACATGAGTAAAGCATTACATCATACAGATACAATCAAGGTCCGACTACGGAACCAAAATAAAAGAAGACTACCCCAAATGCTACACAGATCCCCGATCGTCCCAACTGGGATCCACTCTTGATCAATGAAATGAAACAACACAATGAACAAGATCTTCATCGAGCTCCTCCTTGAGCTCGGTGTGTGTCATCCTGACGGTTTCATCGGCACCGCAAACTGGTTTTGAAGTATCCGTGAGTCACGGGACTCAGCAATCTCACACCCGCGAGATCAAGACTATTTAAGCTTAAAGGTAGGACAGGGTAGTGAGGTGGAGCTGCAGCAAGCGACTAGCATATCTGGTGGCTACAATCGCAAAAGAGAGCGAGAAGAGAAAGCAAGGCACGGTCGAACAACTATGATCAAGAAGTGATCCCGAAACTACTTACGCCAAACATAACTCCAACACCGTGTTCACTTCCGGACCACGAGAAGAGACCATCATGGTTACACACGCGGTTGATGTATTTTAATTAAGGTCAACTTCGGTTTTCTACAACGGACATTAACAAATTCCCATCTGCCTCATAACGCGGGCACGGCTTTGAAAGATAATACCTGCAGGGTGTCCCAACTTAGCCCATTATAAGCTCTCACGGTCAACGAAGGATATTCCTTCTACGGGAAGACCGATCGATCTCGGAATCCCGGACTACAAGACATTTCGACAGCAATAAAACAAGACCAGCAAAGCCGCCCGAATGTGCCGACAAATCCTAATAGGAGCTGCACATATCTCGGTCTCAGGGCACACCGGATAGGTCAGCCTACGAGTAAAACCAGCCCTCGAGTTGCCCCGTGGTGGCCCCTCAGTCTGCCCGTTTCGGGCCAGCACTCGAAGGAGCACTGGTCCGGGGGGGTTAAAATAAAGATGACCCTTGAGTCTGCAGAACCCAAGGGAAAAAGGCTTAGGTGGCAAATGTTAAAACCAATGTTGGGCCTTCTTTGGAGGAGTCTTATTCAAAGCGAACTGTCAAGGGGTCCCATAAATCACCCAACCGCGTTAGGGACGCAAAATCCGGGAACATAATACCGATATGACGGAAACTAGGGCGGCAAGAGTGGAACAAAACACGGGCATAAGGCCGAGCCTTCCACCCTTTACCAAGTATATAGATGCATTAATTTAATAAGACATATTGTGATATCCCAACAAGTAAACATGTTCCAACAAGGAACAACATCTCCATGTTCCAACAAGGAACAAACTTCATCTTCACCGCAACTAACAACGCTATAAGAGGGGCTGAGCAAAGCGGTAACATAGCCAATCAACGGTTTGCTAGGAAAGGATGGTTAGAGGCTTGACATGGCAATGTGGGTGGCATGATAAGCAAGTGGTAGGCATCATAGCATAGGCATAGCAAAAGAGCGAGCATCTAGCAAGCAAAGATAGAAGTGATTTCGAGGGTATGGTCATCTTGCCTGAAATCCCGCAAGGAAGAAGAACGAGTCCATGAAGAAGACAAACGGAAGAAGTCGAACGAATCCTCACAACTCCGGAACGAAACCGAAGCTAAGCGAGAAGCAAACCGGAAAGAAGCAAACAACATAGTAAAACAACCATCACATAAACATGGCATGATGCGCAAACAAGTATGATGCATGTCCGGTTTAATGAGGCATGGCATGGCAATATGCACAAACAAAACTACAAGTTAAGTGGAGCTCAATATGCAACGGGTTGCATATTGACAAAACACCACAACACTTATTTAGTTCTCTCCCGATTAGGTACTCAACAATATTAAATGTTATTAAACATGGCAAGAGGTGAAGCATAAATAAACTATCTATTTAGGCAAGTCTAAATGAGGCCGGAAATAACAAACAACAATTCCGGAAAATCCTCATGTGCATATTTGAATTTGGTACTGTTCTGCCCTAAACACAATTTTAATGTTGTTAAACATGCAAAGTGATGCTACCATGTTAATCTATGCATTTTTCTACCCCATCTACATATATAATTTATTTAAATCCGAGCTACGGTTATTTAGTTATGAAATAAATCATTTTAGCATGGCAATTATGCAAAATAATGCAAACAGCAATTATAAACATTTAAATGTTGTTATCATGATGCGGATGACATGTGCAAGTTTTAAGCAATTTTATGAACATGTTGACAAGAGCATTATGAAGCATTTGGTCACCATGGCGGAACAAAACAGGTGCCACGGCAACGAATCCGAAAATGGTGCCACGGCAACATTTCGGTTCCGGTAGCTCATGGAGATATCGGTGCAAAAGAAAGTGGGCGTGAGCGTGTCATGCAAGGATGGTGGGGTGCTCCCGGATTCCGGGTTCCCACGGGACGGTGGCATGGCAAAAGAGGGGCATCGCAAGGACAAACGGGCACGGTGCAAACTCGAGCATCTAATACAACACACATTCATTCGGTCCACGACGGTCGTCTCGGGGTTATACCTTCGAAACGTGCATTTTCGGAGCGGAACGCGTTTCGTAGAGGGAAGTAGACATTCTCGCGATGGTAGGGGGAGTAGGGGTACACGTTCATTTTCGAAGAGGTACTTGACGGGTCCGAATCCCTTCGGGGTTGTCGTGGTACTTGCGATCTCGGCGATGGTAGTCGTACACGTTCGGAGAGGAACTTGGCGAATCTGCGTAGTCAAACTTGGCGCTCGTGGTACACGTGTCTTCGGGCGACGGTAGATGTACTTGGCGCGTCACCGTGTAGTCGAACTTGGCGGTCTTGAGGAACCGTAGTGGTACTGGGCGAGATACACGCCACGGTAGTCTTCGGACTTGGTAATCTTGAAGAACCGACAGGCAACGAGGGACTTGCAAGGCTCGCCTCGGGAGGTCACCGGGGACCGCTCAAGCTGCTTGGCGCATGGCGAGCAGCGGCTGGACGGTGGCGGCGTTGGCCTTGGCTGCAAAGGAGGTTGCATCCACGGGAGGCTGTCGAGGCGGAAGCAGGGCGCGAGGAGGCGGCAGAGGACGGGAGGCCGGAGGCCATGGAAGGCGTCGAAGCGAGGAACGCTGGGCGCTGGGCGACCTCGCTCGGGAGCTCCTCGGCGATCTGGTCGGAGAAGAAGCCGATGAGGCGAGGGCGACCCGAGCATGGCGGCACGGTGGACAGACTTGGCGCAGGGGAAGGATGGCGCGGAGCGGGTCGCGGGAAACCGAGGCGAGGCAGGTCGGGTAGCGGTGCTCAAGGCTGCAGAGGCGACGGGCCGCCGGAGTTGGCCGCTGTGATGGAGTCGCGGAGGCCGGGCACGGGGCCGGCAGGCGTGGTCGCGGGGCTCGCTGGTCGCGCGAGGGGTTGGAGGCGCGAGGCGACGAGGAGGGGCCGCGGGGACGGGACGAGGCGGCAGGAGGGAGAGATGGCGGCGGATTCGGACAGGAAGAGGCGCTGGCGGCAGGAGCCTCGTGGGCAGCCACGACGAGGGAGACGAGGTGAGGAGGAGCAGCTCGGGTGGAGAAGGGATCGGGAAGGCGGCAAGGCGGTCGGAGGGTCGCCGGCGTGGTGGATCGGGAGGCGGGGCTCTGCTCCTCTGGCAGCAGTGAGGCTCTGCTCCTCTCTCTCCCTGCGAGTGGCGGCGCCAGGAGGAGAACGAAGGGAGAGAGCTGGGGATCGGGAGAGGGGAGCTCGATGCGTGCGGGCTGGATCGGTTGGGGGCTAGGGTTAGGATGGTTGGTGGGCCTTGGGCCATTTCGGTGGAGGGAAAAAAGCCAGGAGGCCTAGCAGTGGATTAAAAGAAAAGAAGGGAAAATCCTTTTCTATTTAGAGAAAAGAGATAGAAGCAAAATATCTATTTGGAGGGCCAAATACATACAAGTTGAGTTGAAAACTGGCATGGAGCTACTTTGACATATTTCAAAGTGCCACAACTGGAATTTAAGTATTTGGAGAAAGATCAAGACATAGAATATTTGAAAACGAGAGAAATTTAAAATGCAAGTTTGTTTCGATGGCTTCCATATAAATGGAATATTTTGTTATAGCTCCCTTATATCGGGAGGGTATGTTATAAAGAGAAATCACCATTGTGAATATCCCTCGATTTAAATGGACCGAAGATCCATACGATTTATTTAGTTGAGTTTTTAAAATTAATGATATGATGGCATGATGAGATGATGCAATGCAAGAGATGACATGATGAATGCAAAAACAAAACAAATCACACGACAAAACTCGGAAACCCTGGAAGGCAACTGAAGCTCCGGTCTTGGGGCGTCACAACAGTAGTCTCAGGGACTACACCCAGCGGGTGCACTCAGCGTGCCCCCACTGGTTTTACCAATTTGGTTCGACCAGTCGACCAAAAGAGGCAAAAAGGTTATGTGTCAGCGGTCAGCCGCGATAAAAAAATAAAAAAAAATAACAACAACACACAGTTCTTTAGACTATAGTCGACTGCATGCGATCGACCATAGTCTCGGGACTACACCGGTGGGTGCACTTAGCGTGCCCCACCAGTTTTACGGTTCCATTCGACTTGGTCCGTCCGGTCGAGTGAAGAAGTTCACATCATAAAGACTATAGCCGATCGCACGCATCGACCATAGTCTCGGGGACTACACCGGTGGGTGCACTCAGCGTGCCCCACAAAATTCAATCTACACACCCACCCGGTGGGTGTACAGATATGGAAATCTCCGGAAGGAAGCAGTTTGGTAGCATATCCTAACAAAGCAAGCAACGATCGACTTACTTGGACATTGCTCGAGAGCTGAACTAGCATCATAGGCCGCTGGCTAGCCTCTCGGACCGCTTTCACTTGCTCCATCATGATCCCTGCTCGGGCGATGGCCTCCTTAGCAGCACTCACTTGGTCTTCGGGACGTGGTGTATAGCAAAGAGAGATGGTGGATCAGCGATCGAAGAAGTGGGTCGGGCATTTGTCGTGGTACAATGAAGACACGAAGCCAGTGGGGTTGCCTCCCTCGAAACCAGCGTCTCGGGAATCGCCTTGACCGAGCAGCCTTGCCAGCAGACACTCTCTTGTTCTTCCTCTTCCTCAATGGCGCTTCCTCGTCATCATCGGGGAGATCAATGACGTGAGGCGGAACTACAAGAAAGATTCAAAAGTAAACATGGAAGTCCAATCGACTAAAATCGAAACCTCAGAGATCATACCAAGGTTGGAGGTGGCAGCATCCTCCATTTCCTGATCTTCGTGCTTGGCTCAAGTCTCGGAGGTAGCGGCATTTGAGATTTCAAGAATCGGCTGATCGGTCATCAAGTCGACCAAAAGTTCACTCATGTGGAATAAGGAAATACAAGGTTACATTGGTTACCGGAGATGGTGGGGATGACCATCCGCATCTTGGGCAGAGCCTTCGCCGGCTTTGACGACGTTGCTCGAGGTTGCTTCGGCGGTTTCTCAGTCGGCGCAGGGGAAGTTGTCCTAGGTCGCTTCGTCGACTGCCCAGTGGGCACAACAGCTTTATCGCCGCCGTCACTGGGTCATGCGTCAACTTGGACCTTCCCTCCGAGCGAGGAGGATCGACGTCTTCCTCCTCTTCCTCCTCCTCCTCCTCTTCATCAGAGCTGTCATCCCCCTCATCCTCCTCGCCGTTGGACTCCCATTCCTCCGGACTTTCACCTCCACTTCCTTCTTCTTCTTCGGCTGTTTCCTGCGCCCCGTTGGGCATCGAGTACATCTCAGTGGTGACCTAGAAGACAACAAAACAAGGCGAAAGTCAGTCGAGGAATTGACATCTAAACAGAATGAATGCAGCCGAATCACAGTCGAAGATAAGTAGTTGTACCTTGTCTACTTCGTAAGTCTGGTCGAGTGGTGGAATCCTCCTAGCTCCGCGAGGGTTATCTTTGTTTCCTGTGATGGCAGTCATCCACTTCTCTAGCGTGGCGTCATCGACCTCCTCTGGATGGACCCGAGTGGTATCATCAGTACCAGAGTACATCCACATCGGATGACCTCGGTATTGGAGTGGCTGAATACGCCGTCGGAGGAAAACCTCCAGGAGATCCATGCCGGTCACCCCATCGCAAATGAGCTGGACTACGTGCTCCATCAGCAATTTTACTTGGGCCTTCTCCTCTGGTAACACCTTCAGGGAAGATGGCTTGTTCACTCGACTCATGGAGAAAGGAGGGAGCCCAATGACCGCCCGGTGTCGGCTGGTCTTGGCGATAGAACCAGGTCATTCGCCACCCTCTAACCGAGTCGGGGAGAGTCATAGCCGGAAAGGCGCTCTTCCCCCTCATCTGGACCCCGAGTCCCCCACACATCTGGATTACTTGGGTTCTCTCGTCATTCGGGTTCGTTTTCTTCATCGTCTGAGAGCGACAGGTGAATATATGCTTGAAGAGACCCCAGTGCGGTCGACAACCCAAGAAGTTTTCGCATAACGAAATGAAAGCAGCAAGGTAGACAATAGAGTTGGGAGTGAAATGATGGAGTTGCGCTCCAAAAAGTTCGAAACCCCGGAAAAAAGGATTCGTGGCGAGAAAATCCCGATCTCGTGGGTGGCAGGAGAACGCACTCACCCTCTTGAGCTGCGGTTGCCACTCCGTTCCGGAAGCCTCGCCGACCCATGGGGATCAGTCCTTCATTGGCCGATTGGTGAGGTCCTTCTCGGTGATGGTCGGCGGATCCGATCTCCTTGGACCCAGCCTTGCGGCAGTTTGGACCGCGAAGAGGATCCGCCCGGTGGCGCTCTCCCTTAGCCTTCGCCGCCTTCTTCACCCGTTCGGGGCTGCGGTCTTCTCCTTCACCATGGTCACCGCGAAGCGAAGTATCTGAGTTGCGGCGCTGAACAGACTAAGAGCGCGCGAGAAGGTTTGGAGGCGGAGGAGGAGAAGATTGAGGTCGCCTTGTTCAAAATACCATGTCGGCGCTTTATATGGGGCCGCTTCGAGTGGGCTGACGGTAGGCCCGAGCAATCCGTCAAATCCCATAACGCACGCGACACGTGGAGAAAAAGCGCGCGAAGATCGGCGTCATCGTCTTATCCCATCCGAAAGTGCCGCAGTTTTTCGCTTCGCAGCGCTTCCCAAAATTCGGATCTCGAAATCCGCTAACCGCGGAGCAACCGTCCGATAGCAGATTTCCTAGGATCCGTCGCTCGGAAATCCTCAAGTTCACAGAGTTCACTCGACA
Source organism: Aegilops longissima (assembly GCA_021605205.1). Classification (NCBI taxonomy): domain Eukaryota; kingdom Viridiplantae; phylum Streptophyta; class Magnoliopsida; order Poales; family Poaceae; genus Aegilops; species Aegilops longissima. The sequence continues at coordinate 318,801,932 of CM038682.1, forward strand.
AAATGTGAAGAATGGATCAAGGCGACTGAAAGAGAAGTTGATGCCATCACTAAAAGGTCGTTGATCCAGAGTAAGAAACACTCGTAACACGAAGAACAGGTCGGAAAGATTATCAACTCCTTCCTCACTCAAACCTCGATCCATTCGGGGCTAATGATGAAGTCATGTACTGGGTAGGGTCATAGACCTGCCCAAAGGTACCCTCAAAAGGACACTCGCAAGAGAAGCGGCCTTCCAATCGACCTGGTAGGTTTCCACTCGATGATTCAAAGACACTCGACCATGAAGACCCACTCGAGCACCGGAGTCCAAGAGCCACTCGGTGCCCAAAGCGGTCTGTAGTTAAATAGTCTTTATGATCTTAATGACACTTTATGTAAGGCGTTACCAAGAACGCCTAGCCTTAACGCACCTTAAACCTCTCGCTTTCGTGGCTCTGGCTGAGGTCTGGCGCACTCTATATAAGCCACCCCTCCACGGTAGAAGGGTTCGCACTCTGTAACACATACGCATATAATCCGATCGACCGCCTCCGGGCTCCGAGACGAGGGCTATTACTTCCTCCGAGAAGGGCCTGAACTCGTAAATCCCTTGCGTATACAACTACTCCATAGCTAGGATCTTGCCTCTCCATACCTACCCCCCATTCTACTGTCAGACTTAGAACCACGACAGCGCACTCTGGGTATTCTATCGCAGACAAACAAATAAGCATACAATAAGTACTCAACTAATGCACAGGTAAAACTCAAATAAGAGATCTAACCAGAAGGTTCAACTTAAGAACTCCGGTTTGTAAAAAGAACCAAATCAAACGAAGCAACGAAAGTCAAACGGCGAAAGAAAACAACTTCATTTTACTAATCTGGACCTAAGTCAAATTTTACAGAAACAAAAACTTGTTTAAGTTGGTTATTCGGAAAGAGGGTTTCGAGACGAAACTCCAGGCGCTTGAATCGCCTGATTCCGATAAACGAGCGAAAAGTTATACTAAAACGAAAATCGGATCAGAAATCGCGATCAGAAATAACCGCGGAAAATCCGAGAAAAAGAAAAACGACGAACAGCTTAACGAATGAACGTTCGTTAACTGGATCCAAACGATGAACATGCTCGGTAAAACAAACGAACGAGCGAACGCTCGCTATTTAACCGAACCAAAAATAAATAAACCGATCTAATAAAAAACGGAAACTAAAAAAACCGGCAAAAAAACGACGGAAAAACCGAACGTTTTTTCGAGAAAAAAAACCGGCGGTGCGGATTTCGAGGCAACCTCGGGCGGCGTCGGCGAGACGGCGGCAATGGCTCGTGGCGACGTCGGCGGGTGGCGGCGGCGGCATGGCGCGGGCTAGGGTTTCAAGCGCAGGGCTGGCGGGCTGGGCTGGCTCCCCGGCTTATAAAGCCTAGGCGGGCCGGAGTCCCGGTCGGACACGGCCCGTAGGTCGGTTCGTTTTTTTTAATAATTCCGCGCAGAAAATCAAGCGAAAGAAATACTAAACGGACTCCAAAAATCCCGAAATAAATTTTTCCCGACTTCTAAAATCAAGCCGGACAAGATGAACATTTATTTGGGGCCTAAATGCAATTTTGAAAAACGCATATTTTTCCTAAATTCAAATAAAATGGCGAAAAACTCCAAAATAAAATCTTATTTGATTTTATTATTAAATCCTCAATATTTCTTTATTTTGGGAAAGTCATTTTATTCCCTCTCTCATATTTTTGTAATAGAAATAATTGATGATAAAATAATTAAAATCAAATGATCCTATTTTCAAAATTTGAGAAAACTCAAATATGAAAATAACGAAATCCCCAACTCTCTCCGCGGGTCCTTGAGTTGCGTAGAATTTCTAGGATCCAAAACCCAAAGCAAATAAAATATGATATGCATTGATGATCTAATGTATAACATTCTAAATTGAAAATTTGGGATGTTACAGATGCTTGTTCAATTAAGAACAGCACCCAAGCACCGGTCCACCCACATATCAAATTATCAAAGTACCGAACGCGAATCATATGAACATGATGAAAATTGAGGATATTCCCATGTGTCCTCGGGAGCGCTTTTCCTTATATAAGAGTTTGTCCAGGCTTGTCCTTTGCTACAAAAAGGATTGGGCCATCTTGCTGCACTTTATTTACTTTTGTTACTTGTTGCTCGTTACAAATTATCCTATCACAAAACTATCTTTTACCACTTATTTCAGTACTTGCAGAGAATACCTTGCTGAAAACCGCTTGTCATTTCCTTCTGCTCCTCGTTGGGTTCGACACTCTTACTTATCGAAAGGACTACGATAGATCCCCTATACTTGTGGGTCAACATGCCCCCCCTAGGGCGCGCCCCCCTACCTCGTGGGCCCCCTGAGGCTCCTTCGACGCCAACTCCAACTATATATATTTGCTTTCGGGGAGAAAAAAATCAAGGAGAAGAAATCATCGCGTTTTACGATACGGAGCCGCCGCCAAGCCCTAAAACCTCTCGGGAGGGCTGATCTGGAGTCCGTTCGGGGCTCCGAAGAGGGGGATTCGTCGCCATCGTCGTCATCAACCATCCTCCATCACCAATTTCATGATGCTCACCGCCGTGCGTGAGTAATTCCATCGTAGGCTTGCTGGACGGTGATGGGTTGGATGAGATCTATCATGTAATCGAGTTAGTTTTGTTAGGGTTTGATCCCTAGTATCCACTATGTTCTGAGATTGATGTTGCTATGACTTTGCTATGCTTAATGCTTGTCACTAGGGCCCGAGTTCCATGATTTCAGATCTGAACCTATTATGTTTTCATGAATATATGTGTGTTCTTGATCCTATCTTGCAACTCTATAGTCACCTACTATGTGTTATGATCCGGCAACCCCGAAGTGACAATAATCGGGACCACTCCCGGTGATGACCATAGTTTGAGGAGTTCATGTATTCACTATGTGCTAATGCTTTGTTCTGGTTCTCTATTAAAAGGAGGCCTTAATATCCTTAGTTTCCATTAGGACCCCGCTGCCACGGGAGGGTAGGACAAAAGATGCCATGCAAATTCTTTTCCATAAGCACGTATGACTATATTTGGAAAACATGCCTACATTACATTGATGAATTGGAGCTAGTTCTATATCACCCTATGTTATGACTGTTATATGATGAACCGCATCCGGCATAATTATCCATCACCGATCCGATGCCTACGAGCTTTCCATATACTGGTTCTCGCTTATTTACTTTCCCGTTGCTACTGTTACAATCACTACAAAATACCAAAAATATTACTTTTGCTTATGTTACTTTTGTTACCGTTACCACTACTATCATATTACTTTGCTACTAAATACTTTGCTGCAGATATTAAGTTATCCAGGTGTGGTTGAATTGACAACTCAACTGCTAATACTTAAGAATATTCTTTGGCTCCCCTTGTGTCGAATCAATAAATTTGGGTTGAATACTCTACACTCGAAAGCTGTTGCGATCCTCTACACTTGTGGGTTATCAATCATAAACCCACAATTCATCGGATCTCGACAAACACACCGCAAAAATAGTTGCATCGAATAGATCTCCAAGAATATCGAGGAGAACTTTGTTTTGAGATCCAAAGAGAGAGAAGAAGCCATCTAGCTAATAACTATGGACCCGAAGGTCTGTGGTAAACTACTCACACATCATCGGAGAGGCTATGTTGTTGATGTAGAAGCCCTCCGTGATTGATTCCCCCTCCGGCGGAGCGCCAGAAAAGGCCCCAAGATGGGATCTCACGGGTACAGAAGGTTGCGGGGTGGAATTAGGTTTTCGTGGTGCTCCTCGATGGTTTCGGGGTACATAGGTATATATAGGAGGAAGAAGTAGGTCGGTGGAGCCACGAGGGGCCCACGAGGGTGGAGGGCGCACCCAGGGGGTAGGCGCGCCCCCTGCCTCATGGACTCCTCGATGATTTCTTGACGTCCACTCCAAGTACTCTGGATCACGTTTGTTCAGAAAATAACTCTCCCGAAGGTTTCATTCCGTTTGGACTCTGTTTGATATTCCTTTTCTGCGAATCACTGAAATAGGCAAAAAAACAGCAATTTGCACTGGGCCTTGGGTTAATAGGTTAGTCCCAAAAATAATATAAAAGTGTATAAATAAGCCCATTAAACATCCAAAACAGAATATATAATAGCATGGAATAATAAAAAATTATAGATACGTTGGAGACGTATCAAGCATCCCCAAGCTTAATTCTTGCTCGTCCTCGAGTAGGTAAATGATAAAACAGAATTTTTGATGTGGAATTCTACCTAGCATATTTCTCAATGTAATTTTCTTTATTGTGGCATGAATGTTCAGATCCGAAAGATTCAAGACAAAAGTTTAATGTTGACATAAAAATAATAATACTTCAAGCATACTAACAAAGCAATCATGTCTTCTCAAAATAACATGGCCAAAGAAAGTTATCCCTACAAAATCATATAGTCTGGCTATGCTCTATGTCCATCACGCAAATTATTTAATCATGCACAACCCTGATGACAAGCCACGCAATTGTTTCATACTTTTGATGTTCTCAAACTTTTTCAATCTTCACGCAATAAATGAGCGTGAGCCATGGACATAGCACTATGGGTGGAATAGAATGGTGGTTGTGGAGAAGACAAAAAAGAAGAAGATAGTCTCACATCAACTAGGCATATCAACGGGCTATGGAGATGCCCATCAATATATATCAATGTGAGTGAGTAGGGATTGCCATGCAACGGATGCACTAGAGCTATAAGTGTATGAAAGCTCAACAAAAGAAACTAAGTGGGTGTGCATCCAACTCGCTTGCTCACGAAGACCTAGGGCATTTTGAGGAAGCCCGTCATTGGAATATAAAAGCCAAGTTCTATAATGTAAAATTCCCACTAGTATATGAAAGTGACAACATAGGAGACTCTCTATCATAAAGATCATAGTGCTACTTTGAAGCACAAGTGTGGTAAAAGGATAGTAACATTGTCCCTTCTCTCTTTTTCTCTCATTTTTTTTATTTGGGGCTTTCCCCTTCTTTTTTTGGCCTCTTTTTTTCTTTTTTTTTCTTTTCGTCCGGAGTCTCATCCCGACTTGTGGGGGAATCATAGTCTCCATCATCCTTTCCTCACATGGGACAATGCTCTAATAATGATGGTCATCACACTTTTATTTACTTACAACTCAAGAATTACAACTCGATACTTAGAACAAAATATGACTCTATGTGAATGCCTCCGGCGGTGTACCGGGATATGCAATGAATCAAGAGTGGCATGTATGAAAGAATTATAAAGGTGGCTTTGCCACAAATACAATGTCAACTACATGATCATGCAAAGCAATATGACAATGATGAAGCGTGTCATAAGAACAGTGGTAAGTTGCATGGCAATATATCTCGGAATGGCTATGGCAATGTCGTAATAGGTAGGTATGGTGGCTGTTTTGAGGAAGGTATATGGTGGGTGTATGATACTGGCTAAAGGTGCACGATATTAGAGAGGCTAGCAATGGTGGAAGCATGAGAGTGCGTATAATCCATGGACTCAACATTAGTCATAAAGAACTCACATACTTATTGCAAAAATCTATTAGTTATCGAAACAAAGTACTACGCACATGCTCCTAGGGGGATAGATTGGTAGGAAAAGACCACCACTCGTCCCCGACCACCACTCATAAGGAAGTCAATCAATAAATAAATCATGCTCCGACTTCATCACATAACGGTTCACCATATGTGCATGCTACGGGAATCACAAACTTTAGAACAAGTATTTCTCAAATTCACAACTACTCAACTAGCATGACTCTAATATCACCATCTTCATATCTCAAAACAATCATCAAGTATCTAACTTCTCTTAGTATTCAATGCACTTATATGGAAGTTTTTATTATATCCAACTTGGATGCCTATCATATTAGGACTAATTTTATAACCAAGGAAAACTACCATGCAGTTCTAAAGGACTCTCAAAATAATATAAGTGAAGCATGAGAGATCAATAATTTCTATAAAATATAACCACCACCGTGCTCTAAAAGATATAAGTGAAGCACTAGAGCAAAATTGTTTAGCTCAAAAGATATAAGTGAAGAACGTAGAGTATTTTAATAAATTCCGATTAACTCTCTCAAAAGGTGTGTACAGAAAGGATGATTGTGGTGAACTAAAAATCAAAGACTCAAATCATACAAGACGCTCCAAGCAAAACACATATCATGTGGTGAATAAAAATATAGCTCCAAGTAAAGTTTACTGATGGACGAAGACAAAAGAGGGGATGCCTTTCGGGGCATCCCCAAGCTTAGGCTTTTGGTTATCCTTAGATTTTACCTTGGGGTGCCTTGGGAATCCCCAAGCTTAGGCTCTTGCCACTCCTTGTTCCATAATCCATCAAATCTTTACCCAAAACTTGAAAACTTCACAACACAAAACTTAACAGAAAATCTCGTGAGCTCCGTTAGCGAAACAAAACAAAACACCACTTTAAATTACTGTAATTAACTCATTATTTATTTATATTGGTGTTAAACCTACTGTGTTCCAACTTTTCTATGGTTCATAAACTCCATTACTAGCCATAGATTCATCAAAATAAGCAAACAACACACGAAAAACAGAATCTGTCAAAAACAGAACAGTCTGTAGTAATCTGTAACTAACGCAAACTTCTGGAACTCCAAAAATTCTAAAATAAATTTCTGGACATGAGGAATTTATCTATTAATCATCTTCAAAAAGAATCAACTAAATATCGCTCTCCAGTAAAAAGTTGTAGCTAATTTCGTGAGCGCTAAAGTTTCTGTTTTTTACAGCAAGATTGCAAAGACTTTCCCCAAGTCTTCCCAAAGGTTCTACTTGGCACAAACACTAATTAAAACACAAAACCAAATCTAAACAGAAGCTAGATGGATTATTTATTCCTAAACAGAACCAAAAAGCAAAAAAACTAAAATAAAATTGGGTTGCCTCCCAACAAGCGGTATCGTTTAACGCCCCTAGCTAGGCATTTAGGCAAGGATAGATCTAGGTATTGCCATATTTGGTGTTGGGGAAGAAAATAGAAAATTTCTTATCTATATCATTTATCTTTCTATTTTGAGAAAGCACGTGACCATTAATGGTGGAAGAAAGATTAAGCACGCTACGGAAATTTGCATCTAAGCTAGCCTTCATCTCCTTGATAATTTCGTTTTGGAAAAAGCACAAAAGAGAGGTGGATTCAACTTTCTTACTCATGGGGTGCCCAAATATAGTTTTAGTCTTTTCATAGGTATCTATGGGATCCCCTTCAAGAAAACCATCTTCAAAAATAGAATCTAGAACTTGTTTGAACGAAGCGGGCAACCCAACATAAAAGCTTTTTAGGTATATCTGAATTTGATATTGAGGCACATAGCTAGCTCAGATCCTTAAAAGCCTATCCCAAGCATCTTTCAAAGACTCATCAAGTAAATAACGAAAAATTCCGGGATCATCTTCATCGAAATTATTCGAACCCTCATTGATAACCCCGGTAGGTCTTTCCATAGCATAATTATTATGAGCTTAGAAAGGACAGAGGGACTATCCAAAGTAAAACCCTGGAGAGAACCCTTAGCCCTTTTTGATTCGGCCATGGCACACGGAAAACAACGAGAAAGCGGCGAACAGAAAGAGAGGGCGAATAAAACAACAAGGGTGAAGTGGGGGAGAGGAAAATGGGAGGCAAATGGCAAATAATGTAATGCGAGGGATAAGAGTTTGTGATGGGTACTTGGTATGTCTTGACTTGTGCGTAGACTCCCCGGCAACGGCGCCAGAAATGGCTCGTTGATGGGAAATTAAATCTTGACTTGACTTGGTGCACACCTCCCCGGCAATGGCGCCAGAAATCCTTCTTGCTACCTCTTGAGCATGCATTGGTTTTTTCCTTGAAGAGGAAAGGGTGATGCAGCAAAGTAGCGTAAGTATTTCCCTCGGTTTTTGAGAACCAAGGTATCAATCCAGTAGGAGGCCACACGCAAGTCCCTCGTACCTACACAAACAAATAAGAACCTTGCAACCAACGCGATAAAGGGGTTGTCAATCCCTTCACGGCCACTTGCAAAAGTGAGATATGATAGAGATGATAAGATAATATTTTGGTATTTTTATGATAAGGACTAAAAGTAAAGAAAGCAAAATAAACGGCGATAGAAATAACTTGTTGACGGGAGATTAATATGATGGAAAATAGACCTGGGGGCCATAGGTTTCACTAGTGGCTTCTCTCAAGATAGCATAAGTATTACGGTGAGTGAACAAATTACTGTCGAGCAATTGATAGAAAAGTGCATAATTATGAGAATATCTAGGCATGATCATGTATATAGGCATCACGTCCGTGACAAGTAGACCGACTCCTGCCTACATCTACTACTATTACTCCACACATCGACCGCTATCCAGCAAGCATCTAGAGTATTAAGTTCATAAGAACAGAGTAACGCATTAGGTAAGATGACATGATGTAGAGGGATAAACTCAAGCAATATGATATAAACCCCATCTTTTTATCCTCGATGGCAACAATACAATACGTGTCGTTTCCCCATCACATCCTTTGGGATCGAGCACCGCATGATTGAACCCAAAGCTAAGCACTTCTCCCATTGCAAGAAAGATCAATCTAGTAGGCCAAACCAAACTAATAATTCGAAGAGACTTGCAAAGATAACCAATCATACATAAAAGAATTCAGAGAAGATTCAAATATTGTTCACAGATAATCTTGATCATAAACCCACAATTCATCGGATCTCGACAAACACACCGCAAAAGAGTTACATCGAATAGATCTCCAAGAAGATCGAGGAGAACATTGTATTGAGATCCAAAGAGAGAGAAGAAGGCATCTAGCTAATAACTATGGACCCAAAGGTCTGTGGTAAACTACTCACACATCATTGGAGAGGCTATGGTGTTGATGTAGAAGCCCTCCGTGATCGATTCCCCCTTCGGCAGAGCGCTGGAAAAGGCCCCAAGATGGGATCTCACGGGTACAGAAGGTTGCGGCGGTGGAATTAGGTTTTCATGGTGCTCCTCGATGTTTTCGGGGTACGTAGGTCTATATAGGAGGAAGAAGTAGGTCGGTGGAGCCACGAGGGGCCCACGAGGGTGGAGGGCGCGCCCGGGGGGGTAGGCGCGCCCCCTGCCTCGTGGCCTCCTCGATGATTTCTTGACGTCCACTCCAAGTCCTCTGGATCACGTTTGTTCCAAAAATAACTCTCCCGAAGGTTTCATTCCGTTTGGACTCCGTTTGATATTCCTTTTTCGAAAACTTTGAAATAGGCAAAAAAACAGCAATTTGCACTGGGCCTTGGGTTAATAGGTTAGTCCCAAAATAATATAAAAGTGTATAAATAAGCCCATTAAACATTCAAAACAGAATATATAATAGCATGGAACAATCAAAAATTATAGATACGTTGGAGACGTACAAGGGTCGACGTTGGCGTGGGGTGGGAAGCTGCCCGTGTTGCCTAGAGCGAGAATGTTTCGAGCACATAATTCAAACTTTGTGTATCAAGGTTAGGATTCATGCTTGTCAATTTGTTATCCTGAGACTCAAGCAAAGGGCTGCCGTATAATTCAAACGAATAAACTTGATGGGGTAATTCGTGCCAACATGTAGGTGACACACGGAATTTATAGGCTAGCTTGTTAAACTATTGGTGAAATATATATTTCAAAGAAAAGCACCCGCGTCCCCCACGCCATCCTCCCCATCGACACAGGGAACCCTAGCCTTCGTCGGCCACATGACCTCCCACCCTCCTTCTTCTCCCGTCATTGTGCCACCACCTAAGGGGTGTCAACAAATCCGGAGCAGGAACTAGTGAAGGTGTCGGAATGGCCCCTCTCATGCGCGGATGACGGTGGCATCGATGCGGTGGCATGGTGCTGGGAGGTCATGGTGGATGCGGTAGTGTCACAGAGGCGCAGGTGGTGCGGTCCACTCGCATGTCTTGGCTTGCAACAAATTGAAGGAAATATGCCCTAGAGGCAATAATACAGTTGTTATTTATATTTCCTTATATCATGATAATTTTTTATTATTCATGCTAGAATTGTATTAACCGGAAACTTAGTACATGTGTGAATACATAGACAAACAGAGTGTCACTAGTATGCCTTTACTTGACTAGCTCGTTGAATCAAAGATGGTTATGTTTCCTAACCATAGACATGAGTTGTCATTTGATTAACGGGATCACATCATTAGAGAATGATGTGATTGACTCGACCCATTCCGTTAGCTTAGCATTTAATCGTTTAGTATATTGCTATTGCTTTCTTCATGACTTATACATGTTCCTATGACTATGAGATTATGCAACTCCCGAATACCGAAGGAACACTTTGTGTGCTACCAAATGTCACAACGTAACTGGGTGATTATAAAGGTGCTCTACAGGTGTCTCCGATGGTACTTGTTGAGATGGCATAGATCAAGATTAGGATTTGTCACTCCTATTGTCGGAGAGGTATCTCTGGGCCCTCTCGGTAATGCACATCACTATAAGCCTTGCAAGCAATGTAAGTAATGAGTTAGTTGCGGGATGATGCATTACAGAACGAGTAAAGAGACTTGCCGGTAACGAGATCGAACTAGGTATTGAGATACCGACGATCAAATCTCGGGCAAGTAACATACCGATGACAAAGGGAACAACGTATGTTGTTATGTGGTTTGACCAATAAAGATTTTCGTAGAATATGTAGGAGCCAATATGAGCATCCAGGTTTCGCTATTGGTTATTGACCGGAGACATGTCTAGGTCATGTCTACATAGTTCTCGAACCGGTAGGGTCCGCACGCTTAACGTTCGGTGACGATCGGTATTATGAGTTTATGTGTTTTGATGTACCGAAGATAGTTAGGAGTCCCGGATGTGATCACGGACAGGACGAGGAGTCTCGAAATGGTCTAGACATAAAGATTGATATATTGGACGACTATATTCGGACACCGGATGAGTTCCGTGGGTCACCGGATATTTATCGGAGTGTCGGGGGTTATCGGAACCCCTGGGGGATATAATGGGCCAACATGGGCCTTGTGGGAGAGAGAGGAGAGGGCCTAGAGCTGCCCCCCTTGGGAGTCCGAATTGGACAAGGAGGGGGGGGGGCGGCGCCCCCTCTTTCCTCCCTCTCTCGCTCTCCTTCCTTCCTCCTTCCTCCTTCCTAGTTGTACTAGGAAAGGGGAGTCCTACTCCCACTAGGAGGAGGACTCCCCCCTCTCCTTGGCGTGCCCCAAGGCCGGCCCGCCTCCCCCCTTGCTCCTTTATATACGGGGGCAGGGGGCACCCTAGAACATACAAGTTGATTGTTCCAAGCCGTGTGCGGTGCCCCCCTCCACCATAATCCACCTCGGTCATATCGTCGTAGTGCTTAGGCGAAGCCCTACGCCGGTAGCTTCATCATCACCGTCATCACGCCGTCGTGCTGACGAAGCTCTCCCTCGAAGCTCTACTGGATCGTGAGTTCGCAGGACGTCACTGAGCTGAACGTGTGCAGATCGCGGAGGTGCCATACGTTCGGTACTAGGATCGGTCGATCGTGGAGACGTACGACTACATCAACCGCGTTGTCATAACGCTTCCTCTTTCGATCTACGAGGGTACGTGGACAACACTCTCCCCTCTTGTTGCTATGCATCACCATGATCTTGCGTGTGCGTAGGAAATTTTTTGAAATTACTGCGTTCCCCAACACAAATCTGGGTGGTGCGGCTGACGACGCCTTAGCGGGCTCGTGCTGGCCGACATCTCTTCGCCCTCGGGGTGGACGAGTCCCTGTTGGGCTTGGGCCAAGTGGTCCATTGGCTGGCGGGTGGCGTGGTGCTTCTCTTCGTGGGCATGGTTGCTTCTGGTCGGAGTGGGGGGCAAGGAGTTGCCTTCTCTCCGGGGCTGAATCTCATCGTGTGTGGTCAGGTTCTTCTTTGGCCGCAGACGTGTCGGTGGCTTTGGTATCCCTTCATCCATGGCGGGGCCTCGTGGGTTGGGTGGGAGGTGCTTGCTTCCCTTCCTGGTGGGTGGCGTCAGTGCGTTATGGCGTTGGTGAAGGGTTCCACATATGTTGCCAAGGCGGCGGCCTCGGATGGCGGCCTACCTGGTCGACTCTCCGGGGGGATCCGTGGTGGTGGTGGTGGTTATGCGTCTTGGTCGTGTGCGTGGCAAGGGTTACAATAGCGGGTGGCCCTAGCTTGTACTCTTCCGGATGAAGTGGCGGTTTCCAGGTTTGGGTGGGCTGGACATCGTCGCAGCGATGACCAAGGTGCCTCGTGGTGGTGCGGGTGAGTTTCGAGGAAAGCTTTGCAACAGTGACCTAGGTGCCTCGTGATGGTGCAGGTGAATTTCAAGGAAAGCTTCAGATTTGACGCCGGCGCCGGTGGCGCCCGCGGTTCTGCCTTCCTCTCAAGGACGTCATGATGGATTTCATCCCGATGACACGGCTTCGGGTGAAAACCCATGTTTATCTGTTTGATCTCGACAGCGGCGATGCTTTGTGTTGTTACCCTCCTGGGGAGGTTGTCATGCAGCTCAAGCGTCATCGGTCCAGTCATGATGGTGTGTTCAATCCGCCTTCCTCTCAAGGACACCATGGTGGATTTCATCGCAATGACACGGCTTCGGGTGAAAACCCATGTTTATCTGTTTGATCTCGACAGCGGCGATGCTTTGTAGTGTTCCCCTCCTTGGGACATTGTCTTGCAGCTCAGGCGTCATCGGTCCGACCATGATGGTGTGTTCAATCCGTCATTTGCTCTTGTTTGGCAGCATCTTCGTGTCGTTTTCGTGTCTTTGTGCCTTTGTGCATGTTTTTTTAATCCTGTTGTTCGGTCATACTTTGATGTATTTTGTAAAAAAGGCTTCCTCACTATTTTATACCGTTTGATCATGTAATGTGGATTTTGTTTTATATATAAAGCCGGATGAAAACCTAGTTCAAGAGCTCGTTGTATAAGCCCCGGCTATCTAAACAATCTATTCACGAAATAAATACCAATATAGCTCTGTCGTGGTTAAGCATCTGCCATCAACACATGGCGTTTGCGTACCAGATTTTAATTAAAACAAGAAGAACATAACCACATTTTTTCAGGATATTACTGCAAACCGTCACTTCCACATGAAGAAACACAAGTCTCAACTCTCCATCTACTTATCTGGGGTAAAACAACAGTACGTCATCCGAACGAATCCTTTTACCACGTGAGTAGATACACACCGTCTAAAGCATCGTCGTTGTGTGGGAACTTGCAGAGTTATGGAAACAAACATGAAGGATAGAAGAAAGGGAGAGGATAGAAGGGCGTGTGCTTGTCCGAAAATCAGAAGATGGATGAGATGACAGCAGAGACGACGGCCGCCGCCACGACGCCATAACCGAGCCCCGTCGGAACCTTGAAGCCGTCGGCGGTGTCTCTCGCCGGTGCGGCAGTGGCCGGAGTAACTGCAGGGGAGAACAACACTAGTAAATTTCACAAAAATGAAGACAGAGACAACTCGCTTTTACTATATTTCGCCATCATATTCAAGAACATGTTTCACAGAACTAAATGTTTTAGCCAACTCCGTATCTGTATCAAATTGTCTAGAAGCCGCAGTTCTCTGAAATAGGTTCTTAAATTTGCAGTTACTAATCGATCATAATTGTGATATCGAGGCAAAGGATTCAGAAAACTCACTCTTGGAAGCATTTGCGAAGAGAGCGTAGTCTGGCGAGCTCGGGGTCAGGTGCAGCAGGTCTAGCAGGGGAGAGCATCATCAGCAATTAGAATGTGTTAGAAAATAACCACTGTCAAACTTGACTATCAACAATTATGTAAATTAGTTTAGTTGTGAGATGAGAATGAACACCCCTTTTTTGCAGGGGAGAATGAACACTATCAATAAAATATTTGAAGTGAAACATATAAGAAAAGAAAGGCAAGTAACTTTAGGCACTCTGACTCACTGAGAAGTGATTTTTTTTCATGGAAATTCAGTGCTTAGAAACAAGATAATTGCGGAAAATTGAGAACATGAGAGGGGTTTTTTATTTTTTGAGAATCAAATACGAGAGTTTGTGTTTTTTTAGAATCAATATGAGAGAGTGTGTGTGTGCGCGCGTGCGCAAAATGGGCTCAATCTTGTACGCGAGTCAATGACCTGACCATCTGTAGCTAGGCCCAACATGCGCAGGTGGCCTGCTTTCTCCGCGTACCATGGCTATGAGCTGCGATTTTGGTGCAAACGCAGGGTTTTACAAATGTAGGAATAGAAAAACGCGCAAAATATAATTGAAAAGCAGGTGCGAAACAAAGGGTTGGAAACCACAGAAGTTCTATAGACTTGTATGTTTGATTCACATGAATAGCAAAACACAGGAATTCCACTATACATGACTAAAATCAAAGTCAAACCAGGCCAGTATAAATTCTAAAAAAGAGATCCAAGTGAATTGTGAGATCAAATAAAACTTTCCTTCACTTTTTCTTTGCTCCATTCCTCTGAACCAAAGGAATGAATAGTGCTTGCAAAGCTTTTATTTTTCTATTCTTACGCTTTTCCTTTTACTTTTCCTATGAATCAAACAAGCCTTAAAATGGCGCCATATCCCCATTTCATCACCATTGACTTCCTGACGCCAAGGGACTCTACTTATTTCAAAAACCATCGAATACAAGAGAGACACACTCATGCACGTGCTCATGTAGACCATAATATAGTGCATGTTTACACAAAACATTAACTGAAGATTTAGTTAATTGAGATTGACGAAATCACAATTATTGTCTTGTTACTGACAAATACACTGAGTAAAGTATTTCACCAACCACTAAGGGCATCTACAACGCGGGCCGCCTGACTAGGCTCTCATGGAGGGAAAAAATAATAAACTAGAAAATATCTAAGAGCTCTACCTTTCAAAGCATAGTAATTCTCAAAAAAAAAAAACGCCAGACGCTAATAAAAAAATGCCAGACGCTAATTAAAAAAAAACGCCAGACGCTAATAATGGACGTTAGTCATACGCTAACTAAACGGTTTATGCGCCACATGCCAAAAAAAGAAAGGAAGGAAGCATCCGACGCATCTTTTTGACGGCTCCAACTGCCAATCGATTGGCACATCGATAGGAAAGAAATCCTGGTGCCTACCCAAGCGGCCCGCGTTCGAATTGCCCTAAGAAGTTATTCGTAAACTCGAGGTTTGATTTTCGATGTGAGCTAGGATACAACCACCTCCACACTAACCACCCTATCTATACTTCTATACTACTATTAAACAAGCAAGCATATTCATCGCTAAGTGCACACAGCCTTACGTACACACAACAACACGAACCAATTACAGCCTCACGATCAGTGACACCTAATTTAATCTAACCGTTAAAATTATATTAACCCATGTCAAAAGTGCGTTTAGCCATTTGTCTAGGCGGACGAAAACTCTGCCGAGAACGTTCCCCGCCCCGCATCCCTTTCGTGTATCCTATAAACTAGGAAACTAACACCGCGAGAATAAATAAGGCGTTTGAAAAAAGAGAAAGAAATAAGGCGTTTAAATAAGGCGAGTACCATGCATGCGGAGGAGCAATCGGTGGAAACTTACCATGCGGGAGAACAGGGTCGCATGCACCAGGTAACTATTGTGCTCCCGCTAATCAAGGTAGAAAACGAAGAAGATTAAAGCAAAACCATCTTGGATATTCGTCCTGCAAATACGACGCCTTAATACGAACAAAGGCGTGGCCCAGCGGCTCTTCACGTCGCTCACTGGCACAACGAACGTGTTCGCCGCCGACGTCCGCGCTGCCGTGGGCAGGAGCCCGGACCGTTTGCTCTACTGGCACGCCTTCTCGACATGGTATTCCACGACCGACACGGTAAAAAGTGATCTCTTCATTCAATTGGACAAGAACCTTTCCGCCGTTGTTGAGGAAGTCTTCAAGCTTCTCGGCCATGCTTGCGATGCCTTCTCCTGCGGCCCTTACGACGCCGCAGCTGTCTCCCATCGTGCAGGATTAGTTCCGATCGCACCACTCGGCGATGCCGCTCGCGCCCGAGGCGCCGTCGTCTGTCCGCGAAAAGAAGAGTAGGTCTCAGCCGGCGTGCATGCAGAGAAACCTGGATGGTCAAACGAACTCAGACCGCCGCCGGAATCACTATAGACGTAGTGTCAGTACGTGTACGGCTCCTTCCATGGCACGCGGAATTTTTCCTCGAGGGCAGGAGGCTCGCCAGGTCGGCCATGCGGCATGCGCGCATCGTCGACGTCATCAGGACGGATACAACACCTTCAACCTATAACCTATACTCCCCCTCTTCGTCTTCTCCATCTTCATTACAATGGAATCTAGCTAGCTGCACTAACGTGTCCCCAGCGGCCCCGCCTCCATGTCTGGTGAGAAGAAACCCTACAATATGCATGCATCTTGTCAATCCCCTCTTATATTCTCAGCTAGATAGCAACGTTTGAGGCAGGAACTGCAATTGCTTTAGCCAGTGGGATCTATGATGCGAGTGAACGGACATGCCATAGGGCACACGTGAGTCCCCTGGGTGCTCTTTGTATTACTATTCTTATTTTTCTATTGGTTCTACTCTTCTTGATCCTTTTCGCAGGATAGTACCGTGCATGTTTGTGATACTTCTATCTACTAATCTTCTTGATCCATTTCTTATCATGGGCAAAATGAGTTGAATTTCTTTAATTCAAGGTTTGTTTATTGCTACCACTTAATAGTTGTCCAATTCCTGGTAGAGGTAACTCTTTTTGTTGTATCCATGCTCTGCTCTATATATGCACTGTGGGATGGGGGAGGGAGGGAGAGGGAGAAGTTTATCGCATAGGCACACCTTGCTAAGGCTAGCACATTGTGAAATACTACTTTCGTCACGAGATACATCCGTTTCGGTGACAATTAATATGGGACGGGGGGAGTATAACCCATCAGTGTGTGTAACCTTTTGGGAAAGGGAGATAGAAGTTTATAGTGACGCAATTGAGAACTACAAGAAAGTATTGCCAAGAAGAGCATGTTGTGCAATATAACAAAGAGTACACAGTTATGTGTTTGGAGTTCTTAGGGGGGGGGGGGGTGGTGGCACGCAAGGGGGGATTTTGAGCTGGATGGACATTTGTCAGCAGTGACAAATGTCCATTGGGGATGTGATGAGGTGCATATGCAGGATACATTGGGGATGTGACGAGGTAAATATAATTAGTATATTTAAGCCCAATGATTCAATGTGTTCAACAATGGGGTTTTGGAGGATTAATTAGTAGATTTAATGTTCATCGTTTACTATCTATAGATACTGAATGGATGAAACAATATATTATTATTTTATGAGGCAATGTGACCACCATGGTGTGCAATTTACCTAAAAATACATCCTAAGTGATATTTTTCTCGGACGTGCGTTGCACGTGCCAGCTTACTAGTAAGTATCAACACACGAAAAGTGTGTCACAGAAATGCTTTTTTTTTAAGAAAAGAGGGGAACGCCCTCAGTCTCTGCATCTAGTGTGTAACAAAACTGTAGAATACTATATTTTTTCCTTTTCTATGCTTTTACCTGTTTTTTACTTCCTTATAAGAACCTAACTAATTAATCAAGTTACTGTCGGGTACTGTATAGTGTGAGTGATGAGATCTCGAGATTCAAACGCATGAACAGCAGAACTAAGAAGGCAAACAAATAAACTAATCAAACACAGAGAGGTCAATCGGAGCTAGGTGGCGTGTGACTAGCTGAGCAAGGTACTCACTGATGCAGAGGGAGACGTTGGCGTTGGGGAGCTTGCAAGCGGCGGGCTGGGCCAGGAGGCGGTCGAAGCGGAGGCCGAGCTGCTGCACGCCGTGGCTGCCGCTGTGCACCTGCTGGATGATGGAGCAGAGGCACTCGGGCCGCGACTTCTGCGTGTCCGCCGTGTCCTCGCAGCACTTGGCCGACGGCGTGTCCTCGTGCCCCGTCGCGTAGTCCATGCAGTCCGACAGCTTCTGCAGGTCCTCCTGGCACTTGGTCTGCAGCGCGTCCTGCGCCACCGACGTCGACGCCGCCATCGACACGGCGAGCAGCACCGCCGCCAGCTCACACCACCGCGCCATCTCTCGGTCGATCGCCGGCTGTCTTGGCTAGGTTAGGTCCCTTCTTTCGTTTGGCTCCGCTTCGCTCTGTGCTCGGTTCTGAGCTGCTCTGCTTCTTGATAGCTGGCTAAGCAGGAGACGTGGAGGAGGAGGAGGAGGAGGAGGAGAAGGCATGGTGTGGCCGGCCGGCGTTTATAGATAGCCATGATAGGAGACGTCGCGTGGGCATTCAAGTGGGCGGTGAAGGTTAGATGTGTTTGCATTTAAGACGGGAGCGGCAGGGGGCAGGGCTGGTCAGTACAGTTCCTGTGATGCTACGTACTCCTACCATACGTGTCCTGGCTTTGCTTTGGCTACGTATATACATACCCCGACAGGCCTCTCATGCTGAAAACTAGAGCTCTCTTTTTTGTAAAATAAGAGCAAAAGCGAGAGACCATATTTTAGCATCATGTGTGCTACTACTCCGTTCGATCCATATTAATTGACGCTATTTTAGTACAATGTTAAGACATTATAGTTGGATAAGATACCTTTTTTTTGCAGGGTATAGTTGGATAAGATACCACTTCATCTTCATTCAAGAACATGTAAAAATATGGAGCTGTAACGAAATCGTGTATGTTATTATTGAGCAATAATGATAAATGGAACTCGGGCTCCATGGAGCCTGAATTTTTAAACAATTCAATGATCATACTTTTGTGTTTCAAAAAATTCTGGAAAAAATACGCATATATCCAGGAAAGTAATGTACACATGTCTAAATTTTCATGATCAAATACATTAAAATAAGAGTTACAAACACACACACACACACACAATCTCAGGCTTTTTAGCACATGCACTATGCACTCTCAATACCCCTCCTTCTCAAAATCTTAGGCGCCTAAGTTTTTTCAGAAAATCACAAAATATAAGGCGTGTTAGCTTAGCTCCTGATATTCTCTCTTGTATGGTCAGCGTAAGCTAACAATTGCCAATCATGGATCAGCCAAGCACTTTTGTTAAAGGATGTCGTGGAGGAAACATTCTGTAACCATGGGTCAGCAATTTGTGACTAGCCTTGAGCTAATTCCGTACCAAAAATTTACGTGCCCTGCATAATGGAAAGACTAGAGTTTTGTGTGTGTGTGTGTGTTCGTTTGCACTTCACGTTCTCGCTGGACTGGACACGTGTTAGTTGTATGAAGTATGATTAAGAAAGTGACTTTGATTCGCCATTTCAGGCTCAACTCCTCGCTTTACGCTGGCGGACTTACAGGTCAGGTTGGGGCTCTTTCTTTCTGTATGGGACGCTCGGCTTGCAATTCAAGGTGTTTGGCCGTGAAGCTTTACAAACATACATTACATCCTTATATACGTGTATACTTTTTTCAAAACTAAACCAGAAAAATTGAAAATTTATTTTCTTTATTAAAAAGAGAGGCTCCATGGAGCCCGTCCTCAAAAGCGCCCTACTCATTATTGAATTGCTTGATTTTTTTTCTTAAGATCTTGTTTGTCCCTGCCGAGGCGAGGACGACACAATCAGTAAAGGTGAGGTTAGATTCGACGCAAAATGACGAGGAGTGGTAACACCGATGTAGCGAAGCAGTGACATCGACAAAAAGGCGAGGCTAGAGGATTAGGGTTTTAGGGAATAGAACCGGGAATGTGCGCACCGACGCTCCCTAGGGCAAAAATGGTTGATGGTCATGGGTGGTGCAAGGATGCGATGCCAGCCATGGGCATGGGAGATATCTGGTGTGTAGCATAAGAGAGCGGGTTAGTAAGATGGTGGTGGCATAGTTGCCAGAATGGGACGGAAGGGGGTGAGAAAGAGGGCGATAGAGACGATAGGTTAGGGTTATAGGATGAAAATCACGCATGTGAATGATCTGAAATTCAGCTTGCGCCGAGAACAATTAATTTGACATTGAAATCCATGCAATATTCATATTTTTCCCAAACTACGGGAACAAACACCATGAATTTTTTGCACTAGATGAAACAAATTATTAAATCATGCGATGAATATGTTTCTGTCGCACGGTGACTATTTATTTTGATTTACATAAATACCTTTTATAAAATCTATTAAGAATTAGTTCATTCTTAGTTGTTGTCTTTTTTTGGGGAAAGTTCATTCTTAGTCAACTATGATATATACTTTTTTAAGGGAAAAAACTACTCCCTTCGTCCGGAAATACTTATCGAAAAAATGAATTTATTTAGATGTATTTTAGTTCTAGATACGTACATTTTTACCTATTTCTGCGACGAGTAATTCCGAACGGAGGGAGTATGATATATACACCCGGCGCAAAGAACTTATGGACAAAAAGGTGAGTGAAGTCAAAGAAAAATAACTGAATAACTATCTCATACCTTTTTTTAAGGGAAAACTATCTCAAACTGGAAATGTACACACACACTATCGGGATGATTTATGATTTACGGGGGAACACGACAGCATGTCTAGTTTGAAGGCGCTCGCTCGCAGCATGAGTGGTCCGTCGGCAATTCCTTGGTCCGTTCCATGGAATCTGCCTTGAATGCATGGCATGGGTGGGTGCGCCGGTTTGGGTCACGGCCATTTCGGCGTGCGCTGCGCCGCGCTGGTCCCGCGCGTCATGCCTGCCTGCCGTCGCCCGCCGTTGCCGTTGGGAGGTCGGACAACGCCGCCGCTCATCGCTTGAACAGTTGAGAGTTTTAAACCGATCGCACTCCTTGCCCGCAGCCGCTCGTCCGTCGTGGCCAAGCAATGCATGCGCCCGGAGGTCCAAACTCCAATGGCTTTGGCGCCTTGCATACGTATGAGACTATGCGTAGATAAAACGATCACGCGAAGTATACATGCATGGGGACGCACGTACGTTGCGCGTATCCTCGAAATTGTACGTGTACCATTACGGGTACTGGCCAAGAATGTCACCGATGGTTTGCTTGATGTTTTCGTGTGACCAGGATTTAGGCTAGCCATAGTGGGGATAAGGCTGGTCATAGTGGGAGTAACTTAGGGAGTAACATAGATGCCACACAAGCAAAAATGATGAGGTGGCAAGTAGTTAATGAGGAGAGAGGCAAATAGAGTAACATAATATGTTACCATCACATAGCGCTTTCCAATGTAAAATGAGTCTACAAAGTGATAAATAAAGACATCTATGTTACTACACATATGACACTACCCACTATGAAGGTAGTAACATAGACTAGTAACATATGCATGTTACTACTCTAAGTTACTTTCCACTATGACCAGCCTAACATAAGTAGTATCATGCACTTGGGACTCGCAAACATTGCTTATGTGTCAAGCAATTAAAGAAAAGAGAGATGGTCATAGTAATATAGGTAGATACTGTAACATAATAAATGTTATGCTACTATGTGTCATGCATGGCAATAAATGAGATCACTTATGATATTATTCTATGATACTATGCACTATGAAGGTAGTACAATACACTAGTATCATATGCACGATACTAGTATATGATACTCCACTATAACCAGCCTTAGAGCGGCACAGGCTGTGCTCGGCTGTGTTCTCCGTTCATTCATTCATTAGGTGGACGGGACGGGCCAGAGTTGTAGAAGTTGTCCACTTCGTGTGCTGGTCTAGCGCTAGAAGACTATTAGTACCAGCCGTTTATTACTACCTCTGGTATTGATGTGTACTCATGCATCGCATGTGTGCCGGCAGCTACTGGGTATTGGAGTGGTTCACACTGGTACACACGCTCCCATCTTCGGCTGCTGCCTGCGGCTTTCCGGAATTCATTGCGGGCATCTTCTCTAGACTAGATGCTCACACGCACCAAACAGCTACTCACAGCATTTACACATACCATGGACCATTGCTTTCATCCGAAATCACTACTATTAGTATACTGGTACTACGTAGTTACAGATAACCATCATTTGCTTATAATATTAAAATAAGTCAAATCTCCTTTGCATCCCTCTCCTACATGAATGACTGCATCTCAGGCAAGGCACCTGCGACAGTGATCACGAAGATGATGTGGCGCAGACGATTTTTCAGGTTCTTTTCTTTTTCTTTTTGCACGGTGATTTCACCTTCTTTTTTCTTCTGTGTCTGTGTCGATCGAGATAAAATCACAGGGAACCTGGAAGGGATCATACGAGAAATGCCCCTTTCTGCAGCTGGCTGGCGTGTAGGGATCGATGAGTAACTGATTTCAGCTGCCGTCTCGGTTGGTTGGGCGCTCAGCAGCTGGTGGGGCAGCGCCGCACGGAAAGCCCCAAGTGCATGAACGCAAGTGGCCCGATCCATCCATATTTTCATTCAAGGCAAAGGGAGTGACAGACAGGTCTGGGGGCGGCAAACCGTCTTCAATTCCTCTTCCTCTTGTGGCTACTGCGACGGCGAGACCCAACCGCCTGCGACTCGTTCTTCAGAAAAGGAAGCCACGCCTAAATTCAGGAAACAACGCCTCGCTTTCGCAAGGTCAGGCATCTTCCATCGTTTCTACTAGTAGAACTTCAGAACATGCCATTTCGACGAAAATCAGCTATGCGAAGCTTCGGCTCAGTCAGGGCAAAAAGTGGTCAGGGGAAAACGGAAAATGTTGGCGAAATGGCGAAAAAATATGGATATCAGTCAGCACATGGAATTGTAAGTGTCATTTTCGAAGAACTCATATATGGAGTCACAAAGGATTATACATATGTAAAACAAGAATCCACAAACAAGTGATGGCGCACAGTTCAGTGTTACAGTTTCAAGGGGGCAACAAGGGAGCGCCTTCTGACGGAGCATTAGACCCTAGATGTCCCCAGCTTGCGCTCGAAGAGTCGGCGCAACAGGTAGACTTGAATGACGCTGGCTGCGATGAGCGCGGCCGACTCGAAAAGTGCCTTGTGGATGGCCCTCCTGCTCATATTCTCGTTCACTGCACCGCAGCGGGAAACACGTGGTTAAATGACAAAAGGGATTAGATTATAAAGATTGTGAGAAGAGTGCAATTCACTGGCTGCTTGGACAGCAGGCATAAGCTCATACACTGAAGTTATAGTTATCGAAAGATTTCTCGACAAACCATGGTAGTACTTGGCTAGCCGGTGTTGCACCCACCAGAGTTATAACAAATTCAGAAATTGCAGACAGCCTTCCGCAAACACTGGCAAATCCTAACTTGATCTGGTGGACTTGGATTACAGGTTAAAATTTAGATAAGTCAAACTTGCGGGCTGCTGGAGTAAAGTCTACCTGGGCATCGAGCACCAAGAACTGCCAAAAACTGGCATAATGCTCCTCTCCAACGGAGGGGGTAGGAACACGCCATCCTAATTTAGGTAAGAATAGGTCATTACTTATTAGTCTGGTGGACTGCAGGTTAAATTTACGAGAAGTCCAACTTGCGGGCTGCTAGAGTGAAGTCTATCTGGGCATCGAGCACCAAGAACTGCCAAAACTGGCATCATGCTCCTCTCAAACGCAGGGGTGAGATACATGACATCCTTATTTAGGTTATAAATAAATAAACATTTAACAACTGATATCACTACCAGTGAACAAGCTGGTGAATGCTAGTATTTTAAGCCAAATAACCAGTGTATTTCTTGTAGTACAAAGGACAAGAACACTAGTAGTAAGATTTGAATAGTACTCCCTCCGTTCCTAAATATTTGTCTTTCTAGAGATTTCAAATGGTCACCACATACGGATGTATATAGACATATTTTAGAGTGTAGATTCACTCATTTTGTTCCGTATGTAGTCACCATTAGAAACCTCTAGAAAGACAAATATTTAGGAACGGAGGGAGTAGGATTCTCAAAACAAATGAATAATAGAGGATACTCACGTATCGCTTGCCGGTCGGTTTGGGCTTCCAGCCAGTGCTGCTCAAACTGAATGTTGTAAAGTGCTTCATCCAACTTAGCAATTTGTTCGAACAACGGTGAAAAATGTTCTGCATCCATTACAGGAAAAGACAAGGGTGACGGCATGTTCTTGCTTACCCAAAGTTGCGGAGATTTCAGAAATTCTTACCATCTTTCGCATGCTGGTCAAAATATGAATAATGTCCAACATGCACATCAAAGTCTATGGTTTCGTGATATGGGGATTTATTGGTGAAACAGAAGCGATGGACACCTCTCTTCTGAACTATGAACTCAAATTTGTCACTAGTTTTGTCACGGGAATCACGGACTTGAGCTCCATTAGAATCTTTAACCTGTTATTAGTCAACATGGAACAAACTTAACAGTGGATTATACTAAAACTAAAGAAGTACATTGACAGTTACTGTTACATGGCAGTTACTGTTACAAGGTGCTCTAATTCAAGTTGCAGCACAGTACAAGTTAGAATCATCCTTAATAAATTGCTGACCACAAAAGGAGTGATACAGTTGCATAAATAGGCAAATAATGGGGAAATATCGTAGCAAATTGTATTGTATTCGTTCTAGGAGGCACTCATATATAGGAAGACCAAGAGCACAAAAAATGAGCAAAACAATCCCAAGCAGAACTACTTTAACTTGTTTATTCAAAGGTCCATCCACCAAAATCTACTCAGAACTACTCTAGCAAAAGGAAGCAATGATGTTCCGCATTTTTTTAGTAAATCACATAAGTAAATTTATCCTAACAAAATAAAGCTATGCTCCGCTGTTCTTAGTTATTACTAGCAAATAAAAGCAAGGATACCCGGAAGTAGAAAAAGTATTCCCTCCGATTCATATTAATTGTCACTAATTTAGTACAAGGTTGTACTAAATCAGCGACAATTATTATGGATAAGAGAGGGTACCAATCAAAGTTAAAATTGTCACAATCCAAATAATATCTTCATAAATTATGTGACAATAAATATAATACTGAACGGCTTGTGTCTTCTATGTACCTATAACATCCAGGTTAATACGATTAACAGGCGTGCTCGGCTTGGAGCCCATCTGCAAGGAACCTCAAAGTTAAGCGTGCTCGGCTTGGAGCAATTTGAGAATGGGTGGCCGATTGGGAAGTTGATCCCAGGTGTGCATGAGTGAGGACAAAGTGCGCAGGAAAAACTAGTGTTGGTGTTGGTCCGTGGGGCCAGTCTAGTTCTCACGTGGTAGCCAGACATAGCGGCCTTATAACCGGTAGCCAGTACAGGGGTGTTGCAGAATGTTTGTTTGAGGAAAAAAAAACTATTAGCTCCCTTGGTCGATATTTCTGAGAGCAAGTGCACTATCAAGTACTAGTAAGCTGGTACGTGCAAGCACGTGCAAAGTTTTAATTCATGTGTTTCGATGAAAAATCAAGGAATCAGCCGTCTTGTTTTGTGTGTATGTAAAGCTCTTGTGATAATTATTACAGTGGGATAATTTCATGAACCAGTACTACAATGGGGTTCCGATGCGCTTAATTTATTTAGCAATGAAAAAAAAGATCTCTCGTAGTTACATTTGTTCCTAGAATTTTTTAATGTAATCTTTAAAAAAAAAGTTGGATCCTGGCCTTTGCATCATTAATTACTACACACACAAAATTGAGAAAAATATACATACCAAAAGATACATTTGAAGCTACTGTATGCTCTAATCACAAGGCTACATCTAATGAGCTGCTAATTCTGTACAGGGGGGTTCCCGTGAAGCCTTTGGGGACAGGCAGACAGCATCAACGGTCTCCGGAGGGCCTAGAATTTTCAGCTTCTAGAGCCATCGTTCGGCCTAGGCAAGGTCTTGCAAGTACTGTCGTCCACGTGACCTACAGTGAACGCCTCCGGAGGGCCTAGAATTTTCTGGAATAAAGTGAGACGATACACTGGTACTGTAGACGCAAATCCCTTCATTTTGAGCCATAGGATTGACACTGATCAACGGCTCAAGTTGCTTCTCAGGCTTAGGATTCAAAATTTCAAAACTCATGCACTATATAGTAGTTCAAGTATAATGTAGGGTTTCAAATTCCACAGGATGATGGCTCAAGTTGTAAGCCCCATACCACGATAATGTTAATTTCCACCCAATCACTAGACCAATCATGATGTTAATAATTACTTCCTCCGTCTGGAATTACTTTCGCTCAAACGGAAGTATCTAGCGGCTAGATACATCCATTTAAGCGACAAGTATTTCCGGACGGAGGGAGTACCGTCCAACCAATGGGCCATCAATATCGTAATATATGTTATATCTATTCCCTGTGATAAAACCCTTCTAACAAAACTTAGTTTTGTGCATCATTGTTTATAAGGCGGTAAAGCAACCTAAGGCGAGCACAAACCGCCCTAACACCTAAGGCACCTGCCTAAGCACCTAACGCGAGCAAAATTACCGCCTAAGAGTCACCGAAGAGTCCAAGGTGGGACGCCTTATAAATAATGCCGTGCATGTTTTCATTGAACAGATTTGAAATCCTACATGTTAAAGGTGTTCAAAACCTACAAATTATACATGAATGACTAAAAGGCGCTATAATCAAAACTGATTTGAAAACAAAAAATTAATGTAGTACTTCAAATACCAACACATCATATACTTAAGATAATATTACTAGTTTTTTGTATGCATCTCTAGAATAGAAAGTATAGCATGAATTCACACAAAATAAATGACAAAATAGTTGTGATACTATACCAGCAGAACAAACATTCTAGTAGACTGTGCCTTCCTTTGATACCCAATAATGCATCAAACATCTAAGTAATCATTTGATGATGCTTATTCTTGTGTGATTTACATAGATATAAAAAAGGGGTTAAGTCCTTACCACAAGATCCACCCCATCCTCGCTATAATGCCACGGAGTGTCAGCCTTGATCACCACAAAGGATACATGAACAGTATCCCCCTCATATTCCACGTTATGCGAGAAACACTCCTCCCTATCAATCACAAAGCGGATAGCCGCAGCCGGGTGCAAGAACGGCATGATGCAGAGGGCCAAGACACAAGCCCTTGTCCAACTCAGCCCCTCCATCTTCTATCAGCAGAGGAGCAATAGCAGATTGTACAGAGCTTCCTGCAGAGAAAAAATTCCAAAGTGTCAATTGATCTCTTAGACTATCCACACAAGCATGCATCCCGTTCATGGGTGTGAGCTTTTGAGATCCTGTGATGTCACAGAACGCCAAAATTCTACCAGAACATGGTTGTTTAGATAGGTCGAGCAAACAACAAGGCTAGATGGGTGTTTATTCTACGGGCGCATACAAAGGGGAGGGCATGGTGGAACCGTACAAATTACTCATCAATTATCTTAACTTATGCTCTGGAATCATACAAGGAAGGTGAGATAGATCAATCGATCGATTTCCAACCAAGGCTTGCCTGCCAAGAGGTGAGAGTCCGGTCGGATCTGACCTCTGGAAGCTCATGATTCCCGTCCAGTAGGAAGAATTGGGGCTAAGGGGTGAAGAGGAGGAGGAGGAGCTTACTCGGTTACCGCCTGCAGGCGGCCGTCGGAGAAATCGCTGCTGGCGTCCGGCTCCGGTGATTCCAAGCGGCGCTCCCCTTCCCTTCTCGGCGGAGGAAGAAGCAGTCGATACTCAAGATGTCACGAAGAGCTGACTGACCTTGGGGAGAACGCGACCTCTCTCTTTCCGTGGTTTTTCTACTACTTCACTTTCCGCCGAGTGGCCCTATTGACCGGGCGGGGCGCAGTCGGCCCATTATTAGCCTTGCTGGGCCAGGCAGAGGCCTGCTGCCGTCGGGCCAAAAATTGCGAGAGCAGGAGGTTTCTCTCTCTCTCAAAAAAAAGAGAGAGAGCAGGAGGTGATGGAATTCCCTATTGGACGCATATTGCGTCAAACTGTCGACGGATCGCACAGGGCATACCGAGCTATTTTGGGCCGGCCCTGTAGCGTCTACAGGTTCCGGTTTTGGGAACCTTCTAGAGCGTCCCAGCCGGTTCTTACTGGTTTTAGTAACCATCTAGAAGGTTCCTGAACCGGTTTTCTATTTTTCTTTTTTCTTTTTTTACTCTTTCTGTTTCTTCTTCTTTCTTTTTCTGGTTTTTTTTCTTTTCTTTTCGTTGTTTTCTTGTTTTCTTTCAGTTTTCCTTTTCAAGTTAATTTCTCTTTTCAACAAATTTTCTTTCTTTGGTTTTTTTTCTTTTTCTTTTCTTCTCTTTCTTTCACACTTTTTTCAAAATATTAAAGTTTTGTTCATGTTTCCAGAAAATGTTTCAGTTTTGGAAAAAATGTTCTCAAAATTCAACATTGTTCAAAACTTTCAAAATTCAGAAAATGTACCGGATTTCATTTTTTTTCATGTATTCAAAAAAATCCACGTTTCCGAATTTGTTCGTGAATTTTCAAAATTGTTCTCCATTTCAAAATTTGTTCTCAAGATTCAAATAATATTTGTGCTTTAAACAATTTTTTGTGCTTCGAAATTTGCTCTCAAGATTCAAAAAATGTCCGTGCTTTAAAAAATTGTTCACAAATTTCAGAACATTCTTGTTTTCAAAAAATTTCAGTTTTCTAAAAAATGTTCTCATTACACAAAATTTTCAAAACTTTCGAAATTAAGAAAATGTACCGGATTTCAATTTTTTGTTCAACTATTCAATACAAATTCACGCTTCCAAATTTGTTCGGGTTTTTTTTCAAAATTGTTCTCCATTTCAAAATTTGTTCAAAAAATTCAAAAAAGTTCGTGCTTTGAAATTTGTTCTCCAAATCTGTACACAAATTCAAAACTTCCCCGTTTTGAAAATTTGTTCACAAATTCAAAAATTGTTCAGAGTTTTTCAAGATTTCTTCACAAATTCATAAAATGTTCCTATACGTTCACAAAGGCGAAAGTTGTTCACTGTTTTTCAAACTTGTTCGTGATTTTCATAAATTGATTGGTATTAAAAAAGGTTCATATTTTTCAAGATTGGTTCAGAAATTCAAAAAATGTTCATTCTTTAAATTTCATTCGCAAATTCAAATACTTTTCACACTGTCAAAAAGGATCCTGTTTTTCAAAATTTGTACACATCTTCAAAAATCAATCCCATTTTACAAATTTGGTTAAAAAATCCATACACAACTTTTCAAACTCGTGCGTGCTTGGTGAAAACGTCTGTAATTTAAAAAATGTTTAGTTAGTATTTTTCAAGAAATGACTAAAAAATGGGAAAATAACCCGGTCAGGCGATTTATCTAGTGTTAAAGCATTTGCGTTGCCTTTGTACCACTAAGAGTAGTAAGCCGCAGTAGCTAGCTACATGTCTGTGCAGCGCAGCGGTCGCGAGATCGAACCCTGCGTGATGCTCTGCTTTTTTTCTTACTTCTTTTACACTGCTCGTAGCTCATGCGTGGGACTGGCCCAGTCGGAGTACTGCGTATGCGAAGCCCCGACTTCCTGTCGCATAATGCGGCGTATAGGAGGTCCCGGAGGTGATGGCGTTTCCGGCAAATCCTATACGGCGCTCGTCGCGCCTGTTTCTTCACCTCGTGCAAACGGGCACATACCCCCCCCCCCCGGCTCAGAGCCGGCCCATCTTTTTTCAAAAAACTGCGTGAAGAATGAGTTTCGAACCGTCGCCCTCCTGGTCTTATATAAGCTGCGCTAAACACACCACCAGCACACCTGATGCGTTCAATTCAGTATTTTCCCATCTTTTCTTCCTTCTTGTCTTTCTTTTATCTTTTTAATTTTTTCTTGTTCCTTTTCTTTGGAAAGGTTTTGTTTGTTTTTCCTTTTTCCATTTCTTTTTTACTTTTACTCAATTGAATGAACTTTTTCAAAATCAATGAACTTTTATCAAAATTGATGAAGTTTTTTTAAAATCGATGAGCTCTTTTTCAGATTGAATGAACTTTTTTCAAAACCGGACATACTTTTCTTAAAATCAATGATTTTTATTCAAAATTGATTGGACTTTTTTTAAACCGGTGTTTTTTTACAAAATCAATGAACATTCTTAAATCAACGAACTCTTTTAAAAACAGATTAACTTTTTTCAAAATCGAGTGAACTTTTTTCAAAACCGATGAACTTTTACAAAATTGGTGAGACTTTTTCAATTCCTGTGAACTTTTTATTCAAAAATGATGAACTCTTTTCCAAATTGATGAACTTTTCTAAATTCATGTTTTTTAAATTATTTCAAAATCTGAGAGGTACAGTATAAATAGCGCGTCGACAGTAGTTCTTATAGTATTTGGTGGCTGTTATTAATTTAGTACAAAGTTGATCACTTATTTTGGGACAGAGGGAGTATTACGTAGACCGAGTGGTTAGGAAACTTTTACGGGAATCCATTGGTGCGAGCTCGAATCCTGAACAGAGCCTATTTTCATGTGCTTTTTCCGTGTTATAAGTTGTTGCGGTCGCGTTTTATGGGCCGGCCCAACTGAGCCTTACAGTACGCGCCAGTTGGTTCCACGGTGCAGAGGGCGTCCTATTCGGCGCCTTCAACGCCCGTTAACATGTATTCAATTAACTGGCGCTAAAGGCGCCTCTTACCTGGGCCAGCCCATATAACACTGTATTTCGTCAAACTCCCAACAAAAAAGGAGCAGAGACAGGATTCGATTCCGCAACCTCTGCGTTGGGAGGAAAGTGCACAAACCAATAGGCTATCAAACTATCAGACCTGTGGTGAAATATTTTTTTTATTAGCTTCTTTAGTTCGTGGGTTTTTCTCCATACGTTTTTATTCGGTTTTTCTTTTTTATTTTTCCATTTTCGTTTCCATTTTTCCTTTTTCTTTTTAAATTTGATGAACCTTTTTCCAAATCCATTGAACTTGTCCCAAAATCGGTGAACTTTTTTTAATTTGATGAAACTTTTTCAGATTTGATGAACTTTTCCAAATGCGATGAACTTTTTTCAATTTTGAGGAACTTTAAAAAAAATCTATGATCTTTTTTTCAAATCCGATGATCTTTTTCAATTATGATGAACCTTTTCCAATTATGATGAATTTTTCTCAAATTCAATGAGCTTTCTTCAAATTTAATGAACTTTAAAAACACAACGAACTTTTTTCAAATTTGAAAAACTTCATGCATTTTGAAAAAAAATCTTTGATTTTTTTAGAAAAGTGCATGCATTTTGCAAAAATAAGGCGCACAAAACCATTATGGGAAAAGAGAAAAAACCTAGTTTGGGGGCTTTGCGAGCTGCAGGAAGAATAAAAGAAAGCAATCGAAGTTACTTAGCACAGGTCGTTCGATGGCGTAGTGGTTGGTGCACTGCTCTGTGAAGCATGGGGTCCGAGTTCGAATGTTGCTCCCCGCGCACCCTTTTTTGCAGTTTCCAAAAGAAAGAAAAGAACAAATGGGCCGGCCTGCTACGCGCCCCTGCGAGCGACAGCTCTCTAATCGGCGCTAACAGCGCCGACTAGGAGGTACCCCTCAAAAAAAGAAATAGAGAGAGCAAGGAGGAGGACTCCTCCGGTAATCCCCTCTCGTTGGGGTCGTCACAACGACGCCTATTGACTTAGATCCCCGGCCCTCTCCGTCCGCCATCGAAGTCGGGGTCGCAAGACCCTCGATTAGGGCATCTTCAATGCAAAACACCTATACAAACGCTTAGGTGAATAAAAAATATCAAGAAATCGCTGAGCGCTTTCAGATGTTAATTTTCGGGTGCTAAAAAGGAACCAATCGATAGTTTGACATCCAAACTAAAACCAGTCCATTTTGCCATACGATACGATCAATGCCCACTCTCGTGCCCCCACCTACGCTCGCTCGCCATCGCACCCACCATCGTGCTGCCCAGCCACCCTCATGCCTCTCCCGGCTGGATCCTCAGGCGCGCCTCCTCCCCTGCTTGCGCCGCGGGTGTGGAGTTGCCCAGGATGCCGCTCCCGTTCTTGTACTAGGCATTCACGAAGATGTTGTGGACGACTGGATCCGTGTCGCCAGCGACGCTGGAAGCGATGGGGGCACAGCGATGGAGAGAGAGATGATACATCTCCAACGTATCTATAATTTTTGATTGCTTCATGCTATTATATTATCAATCTTGGATGTTTTATATGCTATTTTATATGATTTTTGGGACTAACCTGTTCGCTTAGAGCCAGTGTCAGTTTCTGTTTTTCCTTGTTTTTGAGTTTTGCAGAAAAGAAATATCAAATGGAGTCCAATTGACCTGAAAATTTATGGAGATTATTTTTGGGAAACATAAAAAATACTGGAATGGAAAGATATCGAAGAAGAGTCCCGGGCCACCACAAGGGTGGAGGGCGCCCCCCTAGGGCGCGCCCCCTGACCTTGTGGCTGCCTCGTGGCCCCCCTTGACTTGTTCCCGACTCCAACACCTCTTATAAATCCCAAAAACCTCAGAACAGAACCTAGATCAGGAGTTTCGCAGCCGCAAGCTTCTGTAGCCACCAAAAACTAATAGGGACCATGTTTCGGCACCCTGCCGGAGGGGGAAATCATCACCGGTGGCCATCTTCATCATCCTGGCACTTTCCATGACGAGGAGGTAGTAGTTCACCCTCGGGGTTGAGGGTATGTACCAGTAGCCATGTGTTTGATCTCTCTCTCTCTCTCTCTCTCTCTCTCTCTCTCTCTCTTTGAGGTTTTATGTGTTGGTTGAATAGATGAATTTGAGATTGTGTGATGCATATCGTATAATCATACCCACGGATACTTGAGGTGACATTGGAGTATCTAGGTGACATTAGGGTTTTGGTTGATTTGTGTCTTAAGGTGTTATTCTAGTACGAACTCTAGGGCTGTTTGTGACACTTATAGGAATAGCCCAACGGATTGATTGGAAAGAATAACTTTGAGGTGGTTTCGTACCCTACCATAATCTCTTCGTTTGTTCTCCGCTATTAGTGTCTTTGGAGTGACTCTTTGTTGCATGTTGAGGGATAGTTATATGATCCAATTATGTTATTATTGTTGAGAGAACTTGCACTAGTGAAAGCATGAACCCTAGGCCTTGTTTCCTATCATTGCAATACCGTTTACGCTCACTTTTATCATTAGTTACCTTGCTGTTTTTATATTTTCAGATTACAAAAACCTATATCTACCATCCATATTGCACTTGTATCACCATCTCTTCGCCGAACTAGTGCACCTATACAATTTACCATTGTATTGGGTGTGTTGGGGACACAAGAGACTCTTTGTTATTTGGTTGCAGGGTTGTTTGAGAGGGACCATCTTCATCCCACGCCCCCACGGATTGATAAACCTTAGGTCATCCACTTGAGGAAATTTGCTACTGTCCTACAAACCTCTGCACTTGGAGGCCCAACAACGTCTACAAAAAGAAGGTTGTGTAGTAGACATCAAGCTCTTTTTCCGGCGCCGCTGCCGGGAGGTGAGTGCTTGAAGGTATATCTTTAGATCTTGCAATAGAATCTTTTTGTTTCTTGTTTTAGCACTAGTTTAGTTTATAAAAGAAAACTACCAAAAAAATGGAATTGAGTTTACCACATACGCTTCATCTTTTTAATATATTTCGTGAGTATGATGGAAAAGAAAATTGTGCCAAAGTATTAGAAGAAGAATGTATTAAAATGTTTGGCACTAAATCTTTGAATGATGAGCATGATTGCAATGTTGTTAGTATGAACTCCTTGAATATCCATGGTACTAATGATGATTGCATTAGTTATGATGAAAATGTATCCTATAAACATGTCAATTTTTGTGGAGTGCATTGGGTTTGCAAGTACACACCAAATAGGGAAGATAGATATTGCAAGAGGCATAAGTACTTAGAAACTAAATTGTTGCAAGAAAGTCTTGATGATTGCGCTGAAAGATTCAATATTTATCGCGCTCCTGGTGAACTTTGCAATGAACATGGTCATTTAAAGCTCCAATGCTATTTGTTTCATGATCAAGTCGTGTCCAAATATTGTGATAATTTGATTACCCTTGAGCATCATAAAGAGCTTAGCCTTCTTTTGGGGTATGAAGAAATGAAACGTATAACTGAGGGTATTGCAAAATTTAATCTTGATAGATTTCTTGATTTTGATCTAGAGAAGATTTATATGTATTGTGCGGTGAATTGTATTGAAAATCCTTATATTGCCAACTACATAAAGAAAAGAGAAGAAATAGAAGATGAAGATAATGCTAACGAAAGGGAAGAGACTTCCCAATATCCTCCTATTATTTCTTACGATGAATCAGGTAACGAGGAGGAGCCTTCTATTCAACCAATCTCATCAATAAGGAGCTCCAAAAGGAGGATTGAACCCACACATGATGTGGTGAAGAAGAATAAAAGAAAAAGGAAGAGAGGTAAAAAGATATCTCTCCCAAATAATGTTGCTCCTATTATTGTTGTGCCTCATAAAGATGAATCAAAAATAATTGTGGAAGATGATGCACTTGATGATGATCTCGTTATGCCTATTGCTTGTTGTGATGATTATGATTGGGAAGGCAATGATACTTCTTATGATCTTGAAAATCTGTTTAGCACTTGCTTGGAAGAATATGATAATTGCTATACTATTGGTGCTATCCATACTATTAATAATGAGAGTGATTATGCTTATGATATGAAAAGGCCCAAGCTTGGGGAAGCTATGTTTGATGAGGATGACATATTTGAGAATATATTTGCTGAAATTAATGTTTGTCCCAAGCTTGGGGATGCTATGTTTAATAATGATGATATTTTTAGCCTCCCAAGTTTTGATATGCAAATTTATAATGATGATAGCATGCCTTCTACCTATGGTGATTATATTGATAAAAGTGGGTTTGGAAGAGTGTCAACTTTAGGAAGTAGTGATCCCACTATTTTGGAGGATGTTGAATCTTATAATATTTATGAAAGTGGATTTGGAGAGGTCATGACTTTATTTAGTGATGTATCCACTATCTTGGAAGAGGTTTCAATCGATTATGATGAGAACAAAGTTGCTACTTATGATGATTATTGTGATGAAACTTATGCTATAAAGAGTAGTGATGATTATATTTATAAAACTTGTCATGATTATGAGTACCCTTTCTTTGAACATTACTCTTTTAATGTGGAAACAATTTATAGTATTCAAGTCTCTTATGATACTCCCACTATTCCGAATGAGAATTTTTTTGCTTATGTGGAGAGTAGTAAAATTTCTATGCAAGTAGATCATGAAAATAATGCTTTAGGTGCTGGTTATATGATTTAATTCATTCATGATGCTACTGAAAATTATTATGAGAGAGGATCATATGCTTCTACATATTGCAATAATATCAAGTTTCCTCTCTATGTGCTTAAAGTTTTAAAGTTATGCTTGTTTTGCCTTCCTATGCTAGTTGATTATTGTTCCCATAAGTTGTTTGCTCACAAAATCCCTATGCATAGGAAGTGGATTAGACTTAAATGTGCTATTCATATTCTTCATGATGCTTTCTTTATGTTTCAATTCTTATATTTTATGCGAGCATCATTGAAATCATCATGCCTAGCTAGGGGCGTTAAACGTTAGCGCTTGTTGGGAGGCAACCCAACTTTATTTTAGTTTCTTGCTTTTTTGGTTCTGTTTAGCAATAAATAACCCATGTATCTTCTGTTTAGATGTGGTTTTATGTTTTAATTAGTGTTTGTGCCAAGTAGAACCTTTGGGAAGACTTGGGGTAAAGTCTTTATGATCATGCTGTAAAAAACAGAAACTTTAGGGCTCACGAGATTAGCTAAAACTTTTTACTGGAGAGTGGTATTGTCACGCCCAATATGCGACCCTATCCAAAAGGAACTCGAAGGTCCCACCAAGGATAGACCCGCATATTGAAACGCTATTGCAAGGTGGATATCATTACATCAACATTACATAATAGATGGGGATACATACATAAGGCACAAATGCCACTAGAATACATCAACATCATATACAAGATCAACATCCGACTACGGATGAAACATAAATGAAACTCAAACAATATCCACCTGCTAGCCCAGGCTGCCGACCGAACCTATCCCCGATCGAAGGAGAAGCGAAGAAGAACTCCAACACAAGCAAACATCGCTCTCACGTCATGATCATCGAATGAACCTGCACCGCAATGGTGGTGTAGTAATCAGTGAGCCACGAGGACTCAAGCAATCCCATTACCATGGGTATCAAGACTAGCAAAGCTTAATGGGAAAGGAAGGGGTAAAGTGGTGAGGCTGCAGCAGCAGCTAAGCATATATGGTGGCTAACATACGCAAATGAGAGCGAGAAGAGAAACAAAGGAACGGTCGTCAACTAGTAATGATCAATAAGTGATCCTGAACTCCTACTTACGCCAAACATAACCCGAAACCGTGTTCTCCTCTCGATCAACCCGAAAAGAGACACTCACGGTTACGCATTACGGTTGGTGTATTTTAGAAGAGTTTGCTTCAAGTTTACTACAACCGGATTATCAACAAATTCCCATCGCCACATAACCGCGGGCACGGCTCTCGAAAGTTTATACCTGCGGGGTGTCCCAACTTAGCCCATGATAAGCTCTCGCGATCAACGAAGGATATTCCTTCTCCCGGAAGACCCGATCAGTCTCGAATCCGGCTACAAGACATTTTGACACAATAAAACAAGACCAGCAAGACCGCCCAATGCGCCGACAATCCCGATAGGAGCTGCACATATCTCGTTCTCGTGGCAACACCGGATGAGACAGGCTACGAGTAAAACCAATCCTCAAGTTGCCCCAAGGTGGCCCCAGAGTGGAAGCTCGGTTCGAACCAGCACTCAGAGAAGCACCGGCCGGGGGCTAAATAAAGATGACCCTCGAGAGAGCGACTCCCAAGGGAAAAGTAGGTGGTGGTGAGGCAAATGGTAAAACCAATGTTGGGCCTTCTTTGAAATGTCTTATTCAAAGCGAACTGTCAAGGGGTCCCATAAATCACCCGACCGCGTTAGGGACGCAAAATCCGGGAACACAACACCGATATGACGGAAACTAGGGCGGCAAGAGTGGAACAAAACACAGGCATAAGGCCGAGCCTTCCACCCTTTACCAAGTATATAGATGCATTAATTAAATAAGATATATTGTGATATCCCAACAAGTAAACATGTTCCAACAAGGAACAACATCTCCATGTTCCAACAAGGAACAAACTTCATCTTCACCTGCAACTAACAACGCTATAAGAGGGGCTGAGCAAGCGGTAACATAGCCAAACAACGGTTTGCTAGGAAGGGGCAAAGGTTAGAGGCTGACATGGCAATTTGGGATGGCTTGATAAACAGGTAATAGGTAGCGCAGCATAGCGATAGAACGAAGCAACTAGCATAGCAATGATAGTAGTGAGATCCAGGGTAGCGGTCATCTTGCCTGAAATCCCGCAAGGAAGGAGAAAGAGTCCATGAAGAAGATGAAGCCATGAAGACGAACCAAGCGTAGACGAACGAATCCTCATGATCGCAACAAAACAGGAACTAACAAGAAGAAGCACACAACAAGGGTAAACACACCACACAAGAACAAGGCATGATGCACGACAAGCATGATGCATGACAAATCTAGATGAGGCTACTCATGGCAAGAGATGATGATAACAAGAGCAACACATCAAGGCAAGTTTAAATGAGGCCGGGAACAACATATAACAATTCCGGTAAGTCCTCATATGCAAATTTCGAAATTGGTCCAGATCTGAATAAACCTTATGTTCAAGTTGTTAAACAGCAAGTTAAGATGCACCACGATGATCTACACGAAATTCTAGTCAAGTTACATATAAAGTTCATTAGATTCGGAGCTACGGCCTAGAAGATATGAGCAAAACAAGTTAAACATGGCATCGATGCAAAATGCATACAAACATCAAGCAAACACCTCAAAACAAGGATACAACATGATAATATGAAGCTACATGCAAAATCAAGCAAGTTTCATATAGAGCACACTCAAAACGGAGCAACGGTTCAACACATACACATGAAACAAGTTTAAAGGACAAGCTGTCCCAAAACAGCAAGTAGGCATATTGGAAGCATCAAAACAATATGCTACAGGATCCCAACATAATAACAAAAGGCATGGGCATGATGTACAGGAAAAGCATGACAAAACATGAACACTGAGCTATCTCCATAAATGACTAGAACATGTTCAAAAACACATGGCAAGATTGCAAATAATAACAGATTCAGACTTTAGCAGAAATAACATCAGGTTGCAATGTTTAGAGTTATCAAACAACATGTTACAGGAACTTATCATGGCAAACAAAGGCATGGCATGAATCTACTCAAAGCATAGATCAAATGTCCTTTAGTGACCATGAGCCAAAAAGGATCAGAAAATATGATGGCGCCCATGTAAACATGGCAAGTTATATTACAGATTCATACATGGCAGAAACAACAACAAGTAGGCATGTTGGTGAGCTTGAACCACTCACCACAGAGCAATACATGGCATGGCAAGGCAACCAACAGTAAGAAGACATGGCATAGAAGCTATACATGGCAAGAACAACATCATAGCATACACGGATCAACTACAACAACCTTGGCAAAATTGAATAACATGTAAACAATCTGCCAGGAAACATTTTATAGCAAAAGTAGAGCTCGATTGACTCAAGCTATGGCACTCCATAATTGCAAACAAGGGCATGGATGGATAGAGTATAACCATATGTTCAAAACATCCTTACTGAAGTATCTCAAAATAAGCATGGATCTCTCTGTAGCATCAAGTTAACATGGCATAAAAATATCAGCAGAACAGGGACTGAAATCAGCAACATCATGAAGCCTAGTTTGCATGCTTGTGCTAGTCACCACAGAGATCACAAAAATACATGGCATATACCCTGGAAAAATGGCATGGCATATTACAAAACACATGTAGGACTCAAGTTCATAGGATGCACACATCAATCACGGCAAAAATGACAAAAGTGCATGTTCTGATAAGAATCTGAAACTAACATCACATAGCACTCTTCCAATAGCATTTCGGGCATCAAGATGAGCTCAAATGAAAATGATGCAATGAGATGAAATGATGTACTCTTCGAGACGAACAATTTGACATATTATACGCACAAAACGGACCTATGGATGCAGAGTTATGGCATGATGAACATGAGCACATGAGATGAAAATATCAGGACTTAGCAGATTTCGAGGGAGAGGAAAGTCAACCTTCAAACGGATCTGGATCTGGGCACGGTTCTCGAGGCAGGCGGCGGCTTGCTGGAGAAGACGACGGGACGGCGGCCGGAGCTTCACCGGAGGAGGGCCGGCGAGGGTTCCGGCGACGAGGTGCACGAAGCGGGAGGCGCCGCTTCGGCCGTGGCGGCGGCTTGGCGGCGGCGCGGCGGCGGCATGGCATGGCCGGCCGGCGGAGAAGAGGCCCGGCGAGGGCGGCGGGTCGACGGCCGGCGGGAGGCCGGCCTTGCGGCGGTATGGCGGCTCGCCGGAGACGGGCGCTGGCGCCTCAGGCGCCCATGGGAGGCGGCGCGTGGCGATGGAGCAGGGGGCCCGACCGGGCTCAGGCGGGCAGTCTGGCGTGGGTGGCGAGGAGGCCAGGTGGCGGCTTGGGACTGGCAGGCGCGGGCGGTGAGACGTGTCCGGGCGCGGCACGGACGCGCGTCGCGCGTGGAGGAAGAAGAAGGCTAGGGTTGGATCGCGCGAAAAATCCGGAGGGATCACATATTTATAGATAGAGGAGCTAGGAGATTCCAAATGAGGTGCGGTTTTCGACCACGCGATCGTGATCGAACGACCGAGAGCATGGAGGGGAGTTTGGTGGGTTTTGGGCCACTTTGGAAGGGGTGTTGGGCTGCACACAAAAGAGGGCTTTGCGGTTACCCGGTTAACCGTTGGAGTACCAAATGACCTCCAAATGGCACGAAACTTGACAGGCGGTCTACCAGTGCTATACCAAGGCCGCTTGACAAACCTCGGTCCATTCCGAGACCGTTTAATACCCGCACATGAAAATAGGTAAAAGGGGGCGCCGGGTGACATAGGAGTGCCGGATTGCAAAACGGACAACGGGGAAAATGCTTGGATGCATGAGACGAACACGTATGCAAAATGAAATGCACATGATGACATGATAAAAATGCAGATGATGACATGGCAAAGTGCAACACGCAAGCAAATGACATGGCAACGACGGCGAATAATGGCGACACACAGGCGATCGAATCCGGGGCGTTACAACACTCCTCCACTAACAAGAGATCTCGTCCCGAGATCTTAGGACCGAGACGGAAGAGAAAAGGGATGAGGCGAAACAAGAACTCAAGAGGAAAACAAAGAATCGAGAGCACTCGAGAAGAAGAGAGGAACGACGAGAATGACGAGAATCAAAAGCTCACGAAATCAGATAGACTATGAATCCACTCGTTCTAACCGGAGTGGTTAGAATGAGAAAAGAAACTAATAAGACTGAAAGGATTTAGGCAGCACTCCGGCTGAAAATGGAAGGATTAGAACATGAGCTTCAGAAGATGGAATGACACTTGATGAGATAAACAACGCAATGCCTCCGGAAGAATTGAAAGAATTTGAATGAAAAGAACTTAGAAGGAAGGGTTGAGTGGAGTTGTTGAGAAAATCAACAACGAAAGAATAAGCTTGCTGTGGTCTTGTCGGTACCATCTCAAGATCATAAGGTGATAAACTGCCAAAAATGGAAAAGATTGAATATTTGAGAAGAACGAAGAGATGCAAAACTCCACTTCAAAAGAATACGGAGAATTAATTGCACTTCGAGACGCGAGAAGAAAAGATACTTGAACTCCACCAACAAGAATCTTGATGAACTCTTGAAGAATGAATTAAATCATGAAGAACCACCGTGAAGAACTCCGGTAACAAAAGGATGATGAGATAGAAATGAAGGATGAAAGAATAAGATGAGCCTTGCGATGATTCCGATGGAGGTTCCGACGAAAAGGCCGAGGAAATTGAACTCCAGAAAAGAAAAGATGAAAAAACTTGGAAGTAGAATTTATTCCTCAAGAACAAACTCCGAAGAAAAAGATTAATCACTTTGAGGAAATAAGAATAAGATTTATTGTATGCTTATCCTTCATCAAATTGAATTGATGACAAGAAATGGATTTGGCATAATACTTATTCTCGTTGAAAAAGGATTGAGAAGTGACATATCGCAAACTTGAGAAGGACTTCAAGAATCACCGGTAGGACTGGAAAGAACGAATGAAATAGTGTGAAAATCAAAGAAAAAGAATCTTGAACGAACCACCGTAAGAAATGACAATGAACGAAGAAAATAGAAAGAATCACCGGGAAGAATTAGGAACCAAAATGTTCGAGGGGATTTAGATGCAAAAGAACGAAGAGACAACGAGCTGATTAACGACCGTTTGAATGAAGCACCGGGATAATGTTGAGACGACCGAAGCTGAAAACTTAGAACGAAGAAATCTTCCGAAAAGATGGCCTCCGGATGATTGAGACGGAAAGCAACTCCTGAAATACTCCGGATGGATGAAAAGAATTGCACGACTGGAAACAATTAGATAGGATAACATCGAGCTATCACCATGAATCTCCGGGAGAACGGAAAGATTTAAGAGAAAAATCTACGACGGTCTTCAAATGTTGAGAATGACGACGAGAACCACCATGTAGAATTGTTGAGGTACTCCGGGAGAATGAAATACAAAGAGGTTGAGCCAACAATGAAATGATTTGAAATTGATCTTGGAAAAGGCATGTGACTGATGGAATCCATTCTTACGTCACGCTTGAAAAGAATTGAGAATAACTCCGGGGGAATTAGAAGAGTCAGGTAAGATCCTGGGAAAAGACCTGTGGGTTAGGGCCCACTGAAAAGAAACACCGTTGGAAAGGGATGACGAACAGATAGATGATGCACCGGAAGAACTGAAATATTTGAATGAGGTGACAACCTCGAATTAATTCGAACACAGACGACTCTCTTGAGATGTCTTGAACACTCCGGAAGGATAAATTGGCGAGAGACGAACGAGCTGGGATAACATTTGATCCAAGGAAAAGAATATGATCAACACCGAAAAAAAAACTTGAATTGAGTCCACCGGAAAAGAAAGAGATGGAGAATGACGAACTAGACGAGAATTCACCGGTTAAAATAATTGAGGGAAGACTGAAGAGGCTCCACACGAATGAAATTGATGCTCGAAACAGACTCAGACTCCGGGAAGAAAAGGGTGGGAGGGCGGGAAAAACAAAGGCAACTTGGAAGGGGAAACGACGAATATCTTGAAGAGGTAAACACCGATTGAAATCATTGAGGAAAGAAAAGCAAATACTTCGCACGAGTAGGATGGACACTCGATTACGGACTCCGGTTCCGAGAAGAAGAAGGGAGGGCGGGTGGGAAAATAAGACAACTGAGGATTGAATTTGCGAAGATGAAGGGGTTCGAGTCGACTTGACGAGAAATGCACCGGATGAAAAGAGCTGAGAGCCAACGATCGGAAAACCAACTGCGTGATCCTAAAGAAAAATTTGAACGGGAAGAGGAGTAATTCAAAACACCTACGTCGAGATTCCTCACCAGAGCGACGAAGGGACTGAGGAGTAAAAAGAATTCCTACTCTCCGATATAACTAAACTCCGAAAACAGTTTTATTCTAGACTCAACTGCGGCCAAACTACACGTTCAATCAAGGGGGCTCCTAGGGTCGGTCGAGGCTCTGATACCAACTTTTCACGCCCAATATGCGACCCTATCCAAAAGGAACTCGAAGGTCCCACCAAGGATAGACCCGCATATTGAAACGCTATTGCAAGGTGGATATCATTACATCAACATTACATAATAGATGGGGATACATACATAAGGCACAAATGCCACCAGAATACATCAACATCATATACAAGATCAACATCCGACTATGGATGAAACATAAACAGAAACTCAAACAATATACACCCTGCTAGCCCAGGCTGCCGACCTGGAACCTATCCCCTGATCGAAGGAGAAGCAGAAGAAGAACTCCAACACAAGCAAACATCGCTCTCACGTCATGATCATTGAATGAACCTGTACCTGCAACTGGTGGTGTAGTAATCTGTGAGCCACGAGGACTCAGCAATCCCATTACCATGGGTATCAAGACTAACAAAGCTTAATGGGAAAGGAAGGGGTAAAGTGGTGAGGCTGCAGCAGCGGCTAAGCATATATGGTGGCTAACATACGCATATGATAGCGAGAAGAGAAACAAAGGAACGGTCGTCAACTAGTAATGATCAAGAAGTGATCCTGAACTCCTACTTACGTCAAACATAACCCAGAAACCGTGTTCTCCTCTCGATCAACCCCGAAAAGAGACACTCACGGTTACGCTACGGTTGGTGTATTTTAGAAGAGTTTGCTTCAAGTTTACTACAACCGGATATCAACAAATTCCCATCGCCACATAACCGCGGCACGGCTCTCGAAAGTTTATACCTGCAGGGTGTCCCAACTTAGCCCATGATAAGCTCTCGCGATCAACGAAGGATATTCCTTCT
Source organism: Aegilops longissima (assembly GCA_021605205.1). Classification (NCBI taxonomy): domain Eukaryota; kingdom Viridiplantae; phylum Streptophyta; class Magnoliopsida; order Poales; family Poaceae; genus Aegilops; species Aegilops longissima. The sequence continues at coordinate 318,845,409 of CM038682.1, forward strand.
CCCGGAAGACCCGATCAGTCTCGGAATCCGGCTACAAGACATTTCGACAAACAATAAAACAAGACCAGCAAGACCGCCCGATGCGCCGACAATCCCGATAGGAGCTGCACATATCTCGTTCTCGTGGCAACACCGGATGAGACAGAGCTACGAGTAAAACCAATCCTCAAGTTGCCCCAAGGTGGCCCAAGGGTGGCTCGGTTCGAACCAGCACTTAGAGAAGCACCGGCCGGGGGCTAAATAAAGATGACCCTCGAGAGAGCGACTCCTAAGGGAAAAGTAGGTCGTGGTGAGGCAAATGGTAAAACCAATGTTGGGCCTTGCTGGAAAGTCTTATTCAAAGCGAACTGTCAAGGGGGTCCCATAAATCACCCGACCACGTTAGGGACGCAAAATCCGGGAACATAACACCGATATGACGGAAACTAGGGGCAAGAGTGGAACAAAACACTGCATAAGGCCGAGCCTTCCACCCTTTACCAAGTATATAGATGCATTAATTAAATAAGATATATTGTGATATCCCAACAAGTAAACATGTTCCAACAAGGAACAACATCTCCATGTTCCAACAAGGAACAAACTTCATCTTCACCTGCAACTAACAACGCTATAAGAGGGGCTGAGCAAGCGGTAACATAGCCAAACAACGGTTTGCTAGGAAGGGTGCAAAGGTTAGAGGCTGACATGGCAATTTGGGATGGCTTGATAAACAGGTAATAGGTAGCGCAGCATAGCGATAGAACGAAGCAACTAGCATAGCAATGATAGTAGTGAGATCCAGGGTAGCGGTCATCTTGCCTGAAATCCCGCAAGGAAGAAGAACGAGTCCATGAAGAAGATGAAGCCATGAAGACGAACCAAGCGTAGACAAACGAATCCTCACGATCGCAACGAAACAGGAACTAACAAGAAGAAGCACACAACAAGGGTAAACACACCACACAAGAACAAGGCATGATGCACGACAAGCATGATGCATGACAAATCTAGATGAGGCTACTCATGGCAAGAGATGATGCAAACAAGAGCAACACATCAAGGCAAGTTTAAATGAGGCCGGGAACAACATATAACAATTCCGGTAAGTCCTCATATGCAAATTTCGAAATTGGTCCAGATCTGAATAAACCTTATGTTCAAGTTGTTAAACAGCAAGTTAAGATGCACCACGATGATCTACACGAAATTCTAGTCAAGTTACATATAAAGTTCATTAGATTCGGAGCTACGGCCTAGAAGATATGAGCAAAACAAGTTAAACATGGCATTGATGCAAAATGCATACAAACATCAAGCAAACACCTCAAAACAAGGATACAACATGATAATATGAAGCTACATGCAAAATCAAGCAAGTTTCATATAGAGCACACTCAAAACGGAGCAACGGTTCAACACATACACATGAAACAAGTTTAAAGGACAAGCTGTCCCAAAACAGCAAGTAGGCATATTGGAAGCATCAAAACAATATGCTACAGGATCCCAACATAATAACAAAAGGCATGAACATGATGTATAGGAAAAGCATGACAAAACATGAACACTGAGCTATATCCAGAAATGACTAGAACATGTTCAAAAACACATGGCAAGATTGCAAATAATAACAGATTCAGACTTTAGCAGAAATGACATCAGTTTGCAATGTTTAGAGTTATCAAACAACATGTTACAGGAACTTATCATGGCAAACAAAGGCATGGCATGAATCTACTCAAAGCATAGATCAAATGTCCTTTAGTGACCATGAGCCAAAAATGATCAGAAAATATGATGGCACCCATGTAAACATGGCAAGTTATATTACAGATTCAAACATGGCAGGAACAACGATAAGTAGGCATGTTGGTGAGCTTGAACCACTCACCACAGAGCAATACATGATAAACTAATCATACATCCATCAAGAAGACATGGCATAGAAGCTATACATGGCAAGAACAACATCATAGCATACACGGATCAACTACAACAACCTTGGCAAAATTGAATAACATGTAAACAATCTGCCAGGAAACATTTTATAGCAAAAGTAGAGCTCGATTGACTCAAGCTATGGCACTCCATAATTGCAAACAAGGGCATGGATGGATAGAGTATAACCATATGTTCAAAACATCCTTACTGAAGTATCTCAAAATAAGCATGGATCTCTCTGTAGCATCAAGTTAACATGGCATAAAAATATCAGTGAGCAGGACTGAAATCAGCAACATCATGAAGCCTAGTTTGCATGCTTGTGCTAGTCACCACAGAGATCACAAAAATACATGGAATACACCCCTGGAAATATGGCATGGCATATTACAAAACACATGTAGGACTCAAGTTCATAGGATGCACACATCAATCACGGCAAAAATGACAAAAGTGCATGTTCTGATAAGAATCTGAAACTAACATCACATAGCACTCTTCCAACAGCATTTCGGGCATCAAGATGAGCTCAAATGAAAATGATGCAATGAGATGAAATGATCTACTCTTCGAGACGAACAATTTGACATATTATACGCACAAAACGGACCTACGGATGCGGAGTTATGGCATGATGAACATGAGCACATGAGATGAAAATATCAGGACTTAGCAGATTTCGGGGGAGAGGAAAGTCAACCTTCAAACGGATCTGGATCTGGGCACGGTTCTCGAGGCAGGCGGCGGCTCGCCGGAGAAGACGACGGGACGGCGGCCGGAGCTTCACCGGAGGAGGGCCGGCGAGGGTTCCGGCGACGAGGTGCACTGGGGCGTGGGAGGCGCTCGACCGTGGCCGTGGCGGCGGCCGGGCCGCGGGCGGGCGGGCATGGAGCCGGCCGGCGGAGAAGAGGCCCGGCGAGGGCGGCGGGTCGACGGCCGACCGGGAGGCCGGCGCGGTGGCCTTGTGCGGCGTTTCGCCGAAGACGGGCTGGCGCTCAGGCGCCATGAGGAGGGGCGCGGCGATGGGCTTGGGGGCCCGACCGGGCTCAGGCGGGCAGGCTGGGCTGGTGGCGAGGAGGCCACGTGGCGGCTTGGGACTGGCAGGCGCGGGCGGCACGGACGTGTCGGCGCCAAGACGGACGCGTCCGCGCATGAGGAAGAAGGCTAGGGTTGAAGCTGCGAAAAATCCGGAGGGGATCACATATTTATAGATAGAGGGAGCTAGGAGAGTCCAAATGAGGTGCGGTTTTCGCCCACGCGATCGTGATCGAACGAACGAGAGCATGGAGGGGAGTTTGGTGGGTTTTGGGACACTTTGGAAGGGGTGTTGGGCTGCACACAAAAGAGGGCTTTGCGGTTACCCGGTTAACCGTTGGAGTACCAAACGATCTCCAAATGGCACGAAACTTGACAGGCGGTCTACCGGTGCTATACCAAGGCCGCTTGACAAACCTCGGTCCATTCCGAGACCGTTTAATACCCGCACACGAAAATAGGTAAAAGGGGGCGCCGGGTGACATAGGAGTGACGGATTGCAAAACGGACAACGGGGAAAATGCTCGGATGCATGAGACGAACACGTATGCAAAATGAAATGCACATGATGACATGATAAAAATGCAGATGATGACATGGCAAAGTGCAACACGCAAGCAAATGACATGGCAATAACGGCGAATAACTGGCAGACACCTGGCGCATCGAATCCGGGGCGTTACAGGTATTTAGTTGATTATTTTTGCAGATGATTACTAGATAAATTCCTCAGGTCCACCAATTTATTTTAGAATTTTGGAGTTCCGAAGTTTGCGTTAGAATTCTGATTACTACAGACTGTTCTGCTTTTTGATGATTCTATTTTTCGTGTGTTGTTTGCTTATTTTGATGACTCTATGGCTAGTAAAATAGTTTATAAACCATAGAGAAGTTGTAATACAGTACGTTTAACACCAATATAAATAAAGAATGAGTTTGTTACAGTACCTTGAAGTGGTGTTTTGTTTTCTTTCGCTAACGGAGCTCATGAGATCTTCTGTTAAGTTTTGTGTTGTGAAGTTTTCAAGTTTTGGGTAAAGATTCGACGGACTATGGAATAAGGAGTGGAAAGAGCCTAATCTTGGGGATGCCCAAGGCACCCCAAGGTAATATTCAAGGATAACCAAGCGTCGATGCCCCGGAAGGCATCCCCTCTTTCGTCTTCGTTCATCGGTAACTTTACTTGGAGCTATATTTTTATTCACCACATGATATGTGTTTTGCTTGGAGCGTCATTTTATTTTCTTTTGTTTTGCTTGCTGTTTGAATAAAATACCAAGATCTGAAATTGTTAAATGTTAGAGAGTCTTCACATAGTTGCATAATTATTCGACTACTCATTGATCTTCACCTATATCTTTCGGAGTAGTTTGTTGTTTGCTCTAGTGCTTCACTTATTTCTTTTAGAGCATGGTGGTAGTTTTATTTTGAAGAAATATATGAACTCTCATGCTTCACTTTTATCATTTTGAGAGTCTTAAATAGCATGGTGATGTGCTTAATCCTAATATGCTAGGTATTCAAGAATAGTAAAAAAATTCTTATGAGTGTTTTGAATACTAAGAGAAGTTTGATGCTTGATGATTGTTTTTAGATATGGAGGTAATAGTATCAAAGTCGTGCTAGTTGAGTAGTTGTGAATTTGAGAAATACTTGTGTTGAAGTTTGCAAGTCCCGTAGCATGCACGTATGGTAAACGTTATGTAACAAATTTGAAACATGAGGTGTTCTTTGATTGTCTTCCTTATGAGTGGCGGTAGGGGATGAGCGATGGTATTTTCCTACCAATCTACCCCCCTAGGAGCATGCGCGTAGTGCTTGGTTTTTGATGACTTGTAGATTTTTGCAATAAGTATATGAGTTCTTTATGACTAATGTTGAGTCCATGGATTATACGCACTCTCACCCTTCCATCACTGCTAGCCTCTTCGGTACCGTGCATTGCCCTTTCTCACATTGAGAGTTGGTGCAAACTTCGCCGGTGCATCCAAACCCCGTGATATGATAATCTCTTTCACACATAAACCTCCTTATATCTTCCTCAAAACAGCCACCATACCTACCTATTATGGCATTTCCATAGCCATTCCGAGATATATTTCCATGCAACTTTCCACCATTCCGTTTATAATGACACATTCATCATTGTCATATTGCTTAGCATGATCATGTAGTTGACATAAGCCACCATTCATAATTCTTTCATACATGTCACTCTTGATTCATTGCATATCCCGGTACACCGCCGGGGGCATTCATATAGAGTCATACTATGTTCTAGTATCGAGTTGTAAATAAATAGAAGTGTGATGATCATCATTTAATAGAGCATTGTCCCAAAAAAAAGAAGAGAAAGGCCAAAAAGAAAAAATAAAGGAAGGCCCAAAAAAAAAGAAATAAAAAGGGGCAATGCTACTATCCTTTTTTCCACACTTGTGCTTCAAAGTAGCACCATAATCTTCATGATAGAGAGTCTCTTGTTTTGTCACTTTCATATACTAGTGGGAATTTTTCATTATAGAACTTGGCTTGTATATTCCAATAATGGGCCTTCTCAAGTGCCCTAGGTCTTCGTGAGCAAGCAAGTTGGATGCACACCCACTTAGTTTCTTTTGTTGAGCTTTCATACATTTATAGCTCTAGTGCATCTGTTGCATGGCAATCCCTACTCCTTGCATTAACATCAATCGGTGGGCATCTCCATAGCCCATTGATTAGCCTCGTTGATGTGAGACTTTCTCCTTTTTGTCTTCTCCACATAACCCCCATCATCATATTCTATTCCACCCATAGTGCTATATCCATGGCTCGCGCTCATGTATTGCGTGAAGGTTTATGAGTTTGAGATTACTTAAGTATGAAACAATTGCTTGTCTTGTCATCGGGGTTGTGCATGATGAGAGCATTCTTGTGTGATGAAAATGGAGCATGACTAAACTATATGATTTTGTAGGTATGAACTTTCTATGGCCATGTTATTTTGAGAAGACATAATTGCTTAGTTAGTATGCTTGAAGTATTATTATTTTTATGTCAATATGAACTTTTGTCTTGAATCTTTCGGATCTGAATATTCATATCACAATTAAGAAGAATTACATTGAAATTATGCCAACTAGCATTCCACATCAAAAATTATCTTTTGTATCATTTACCTACTCGAGGACGAGCAGGAATTAAGCTTGGGGATGCTTGATACGTCTCCAACGTATCTATAATTTTTGATTGCTCCATGCTATATTATCTACTGTTTTGGATAATATTGGGCTTTATTATCCACTTCTATATTATTTTTGGGACTAACCTATTAACCAGAGGCCCAGCCCAGAATTGCTGTTTTTTTTTGCATATTTCAGTGTTTAGAAGAAAAGGAATATCAAACGGAGTCGAAATGGAATGAAACCAACTAGAGAAGTTGAAAGCTACCGGAAAAGCTTGGAGTGCATGTCAGGAAAGGAACGAGGGAGCCACGAGGCAGGGGGCGCGCCCTCCCCCCCAGGCGCGCCCTCCACCCTCGTGGCTCCCCTGACGTACTTCTTCCTCCTATATATACCCATATACCCTAAAAACTTGGGAACAGAATAGGTCGAGAGTTCCGCCGCAAGCCTCTGTAGCCACCAAAACCAATCGGGACCTGTTCAAGCACCTGCCGGGGGGGGAACCTCACCGTGGCCATCTTCATCATCCCGACGCTCTCCATGACAAGGAGGAGTAGTTCACCCGGGCTGAGGGTATGTACTAGTAGCTATGTGTTTGATCTCTCTCTCTCTCTCTCTCTCTCTCTCTCTCTCTCGTGTTCTTGATTTGGCACGATCTTGATGTATCGCGAGCTTTGCTATTATAGTTGGATCTTATGTTTCTTCTCCCCCTCTACTCTCTTGTAATGGATTGAGTTTTCCCTTTGAAGTAATCTTATCGGATTGAGTCTTTAATGATTTTAGAACACTTGATGTATGCCTTGCCGTGCGTATCTGTGGTGACAATGGGATCACGTGACTCACTTGATGTATGTTTTGGTGATCAACTTGTGGGTTCCGCCCATGAACCTATGCATAGGGGTTGGCACACGTTTTCGTCTTGACTCTCCGGTATAAACTTTGGGGCACTCTTTGAGGTTTTATGTGTTGGTTGAATAGATGAATTTGAGATTGTGTGATGCATATCGTATAATCATACCCACGGATACTTGAGGTGACATTGGAGTATCTAGGTGACATTAGGGTTTTGGTTGATTTGTGCCTTAAGGTGTTATTCTAGTACAAACTCTAGGGCTGTTTGTGACACTTATAGGAATAGCCCAACAGATTGATTGGAAAGAATAACTTTGAGGTGGTTTCGTACCCTACCATAATCTCTTCGTTTGTTCTCGCTATTAGTGTCTTTGGAGTGACTCTTTGTTGCATGTTGAGGGATAGTTATATGATCCAATTATGTTATTATTGTTGAGAGAACTTGCACTAGTGAAAGTATGAACCCTAGGCCTTGTTTCCTATCATTGCAATACCGTTTACGCTCACTTTTATCATTAGTTACCTTGCTGTTTTTATATTTTCAGATTACAAAAACCTATATCTACCATCCATATTGCACTTGTATCACCATCTCTTTGCCGAACTAGTGCACCTATACAATTTACCATTGTATTGGGTGTGTTGGGGACACAAGAGACTCTTTGTTATTTGGTTGCAGGGTTGTTTGAGAGAGACCATCTTCATCCCACGCCTCTTGCGGATTGATAAACCTTAGGTCATCCACTTGAGGGAAATTTGCTACTGTCCTACAAACCTCTGCACTTGGAGGCCCAACAACGTCTACAAGAAGAAGGTTGTGTAGTAGACATCAACTATATGCGGGCTTCCAATGTGCGTGAAATTATCACCTTTATATACAACTTCTCCATATATGGAAAACATTGCAGCAAGCCAATAATCTTGTTCAGATCAAAACTATTCATTTGGATATATAAGATCTTGACAGAATCCAACACCATTGATAGGCCATCCATGGAGAAACTCTTCATTGAGCATAGAACATAATATTAGTACAAAGTGTGTACTCCAAGATGACATATAACTTATGCGCAGAAATTTAAAATGCAACTTATGGTTACAAGTGTAGATGATAATGTAAAGTACTTGAAGAACTGTTGAGCCAAACACCATATTGAAATGAGCACAGAGATCATGTATTACACCCAAGGTCTCCAGTTTAGGCGCAGAGAGGACAGTTTTTTGCAACGATGAATAACTAGAATCAAGGATCAACCTTTGAAGTGAAGGGGCATCTTGGATGATGAGCTGCCTTCCGTCAAAACAAATTCCAATTCTTACAAGGTTAGGCGACTTTATTTGGAGACAACTGATTCTAACTGTGAAAACAAGCACCAAGCACTCCAGGGCAGGGCAACTGGAGTGGATGATGTTGTGTAATGAGGCCTCAGATATACAAACCCGCACAAGTGAAAGTTTCTTGAGAAATGGGAGTCGAAGGTTTAGTACCAGATTGTCTGGTAGGTCACACAACGCAAAGGTGGCGGTGTGGAGAGAGGAGGAAAACCGCGAGATGGACATCGGTGCTGAGGGCACAGGTAGATGGCGTTCGATATCTGGTAGGTGATTTCCAGGGGAATAGTAGAACTCAAGCAGCTATTGTTCTGTGAATTCAGGGGATTTCAGCTAGGCGTCCACCGTGCATGGCATGGTATGCTTGCTCAGGTAGCATGATGGGATGCATAGGCTTTGAATGGAGCCCTGGTGGGAGGAAATGATGGCTCTGGGGATTTGAAAATCATTGAAGAGAGATAGCTGATGACAGTCGAGATTAAGGGGCATGACGCGCCATAGAGGGCGCCACCAAATTGAGAGGACTCGGGTGCGGCAGCAATCCTTGGTGGGGACAAGCGAGACGATCTCCCCAAGGACGGCGTCCGGGAGATCGCTGATGCGGTCCACCCGAGATTCTACGAGTTCTGGGATCCGGTGGGGGCGGGTCGCCGCTTCTCCCAGCTGCCAGTGCAGGATCTGTGAGCGTCGCCCGCTGGCGGAGCCTCATCTTCTTGGCGCTGGGGTCAGCCGACTCCATTTTCCTCGAGGCGCCGCGTCGCCACGAATTTGAGCAGAGTATGTGAATGACGAGCCTAGTTGTAGTCTGAGTGAAGAAGAAGGGAGCTGGGGTTTTTACGTAGTAGTGAGGAAGAAGGGGAGCTTGGGTTTTCTGTAGGAGTGAGGTGAGGAATTTGGGGGTACGAGTGGAGAGAGCTGATGTGAGGTGGGTGGGAGTGAGGAGGAAGAAGAACACCCTGGTTTTTTTGGGGGGCGGTGTGCTGGGTGTGGGTAGCACCTCTCATTCAGTAAATATATGGAGTTTTGAATTGATTTTACTATTTACTAGGGTGGATTGGCTGTTTTGTCTTGGGCCCAAAGAAACAATTACTACTAGTACAGTGGTGACACTCTACAGCTACCCAGAAAAACAATTACTACTAGTACAGTCGATACAATACCGCTTCTGGCTCCTCCTAGGTCATTGAAACATCTCCCTCTACTGAATGCCGTTATACTTTTGTTCACCAACATGCGGGCCATGCAGCGCGTGGGCCCAAATGCCATCCACCAAATTAGAAGGCCGTATGCAGGCGGAGAGTCACCCCGGTCGTAGCGCGGCAATAACGAGCCGTCTTATCACAAAACCCCACCTCCCCGCAGTCTAAGTTTGACGGACGAAGCAACCATCATTTCACTCTTCGCTGAATCCCCTTCTCCCACTGTTCTTCTCTCCCAACAAAGGGAAGGTAAGCAGATCCGTGATGTTGGTATATTTTGGTTCAGAGAAAAAAAAAGAACTTTTGCAAAGTAGTAACCGATCCTCACTCTCTTTTTTGTTTCATTGTCATTGTGATTGTGTTTTCCTTTTAGTTGTCTCCTAGTATTCGTCAGTCTCATGATGGACCAAGGAGAACCAGGGAAAGATTTGCCGATATTGGAGCAGATGCGGGAGACTAATCCCCACGAGACAGAGAGCTCCAAGAAGATGGAGGCAGCCACCAGCTGACCCCAGATACGCTCACGGCCACTACTGAGATGGTCAACGCCCCGTTTGAGGTTACAGCCCCCGTGGCACTGCAGGAGAAGTTTTCCCCTTCGAGGATGTGTCCCCCATTGAGCTGCCCAAGGTGATTTTCTTCTTTGCCGATCTCGATTGTGGTTTTCATCTAAGTATGTGGTGATGAATAATGCAAAATTTTATTAGCTTCGATGCCATGCTATACATAGTGGTTTAAATAACTTGTGTTTCTTATCTTTGGAAAGTAATTCAGAATTTGTTTCATTTCAATTAGAGCCCCGATGCGAGACAAGGATTGTGTAGTTGTACATGTCACTCGCTATGAGGCGGATGACCTGAATATACGCACTGGGAAAACAGAGTTTTTAGGCTGTTGGATCCTGGAAGCCATTTGCGCTTATACCAATGAAGAGTTGTATTCTAGCCTCACTATTGTCGGGCGTGTTGTCCAGGGTGTACTGAAGCACAAGAAGTTCAAAACTACTCCTTCATTTGTGAGGCATACTATTCTTGTCAAGCTTACGCAGGAAGATGGCGTGGCATGCCTCCACAAACAAGTTTATGAGTGGCAAGGCCACAAGGTTGTCTTCATGAAGGTTCACATGATTGAGCTGCTGCCGGACGTCCTCGATGATGTTCATGGCAAGGTCCGTCTTCTGTCTAGCCCAAATTAGACCGAGGCATGAAATAGTTGCCCCAACTAGTGTTTAATAGTAGTTTGGATTGTGCCTAATTATCCGAACCTTGCCTGTTATCGAGCCCTCTGGGGCTAGTACTCTGTTTGAATCCGTCTATGGGAACTGCTGCTACTTTTTGTGTGCCTGTGAATCATGTGAGAACCATCGTAATTGTTGCTGAAACAGATGCGTTCTCACTAGTTTTTTCATGAATATGGCATGGTAAGACATAAGTTGTCATAGTTTATCATACGGGCAGTGTGTGTTTTGATGAAATAGAGTACTCGTTCGAGAACTGTGCGCCAACGTATACATAAGTACTTGTAAACACTGTTGGTGCTACCCCACTTGTAAGCAGTTGTGCAAAAAACGGCACATTGGCTCAGCTCGCTTCAACACTAGGCTATCGACCAGCTAACAATCAACAATCTGTTGTCTGACATATAAGCAACTATGTATCTTGTTACAGTGGTTTCATGCAGTTAACTGAGGCCACAATGTAAATTCCAAACGTTCACACGCTAGTCCAGCGTTCATGTGGAACACTCACATTAAACTCGGCTTCATAAAAAACTTGAAAAGCATAGGTTAAGAAATTTTATACATCTCAATGATTCATAGAACATAACAAACATATACTAGTTCACATCAAAAGACAAAGTTGTGAGAGGGTTTACAAATCAGGAAAAAACAAGCAAGGCTTCTCTGAGCAAAGGGCCTCCCGGCAGGCTTAAATTTCCTGGAGTTCACTCTGGTTTTTTCTTGTTGCCACCATCTAGGGTTAGGTTCTCTCATTCTAGAATAACCAATTATAATTGTGTTCTCAGCTAGAATGCTGAACTAAACCATGTAGTGTACTGACCAGCTGAAATTCTTGTGCATTCCACTAAATTTAAGCACCGCTATTTGCAGAAATAAGCAGACCACAATGCCTCTTATCCGCGCACCTGTCCAAAAACCCGCCGTGCAGCCGTGCCAGCTAGTCCTTGGTCCACGGATGAACTGGTAGAAAGTGCATTCCGGACTAGGATGCAGTTGTTTTGGCTCGTCCCTACACTGCAATCAGGAAGTAAACCGTACGAATCAACTTATTTTATATTGCGTTGGTCATTCTACCTAGTAACTACCAATGTAGGAATACCTGGAAGACGGGTGGTGTCGGTGTCAAAACCGGCGGATCTCGGGTAGGGGGTCCCGAACTGTGCGTCTAGGCGGATGGTAACAAGAGACAAGGGACACAATGTTTTTACCCAGGTTCGGGCCCTCTCGGTGGAGGTAAAACCCTAATCCTGCTTGATTGATATTGATGATATGAGTATTACAAGAGTTGATCTACCACGAGATCGGAGAGGCTAAACCCTAGAAGCTAGCCTATGGTATGATTGTTGTTCTTGGTCCTACGGACTAAACCCTCCGGTTTATATAGACACTGGAGGGGGCTAGGGTTACACAGAGTCGGTTACAAGGAAGGAGATCTACATATCCGTATCGCCAAGCTTGCCTTCCACGCCAAGGAGAGTCCCATTCGGACACGGGACGAAGTCTTCAATCTTGTATCTTCATAGTCCAACAGTCCGGTCAAAGTATATAGTCCGGCTGTCCGGATACCCCCTAATCCAGGACTCCCTTAGTAGCCCATGAACCAGGCTTCAATGATGATGAGTCCGGCGCGCAGATTGTCTTCGGCATTGCAAGGCGGGTTCCTCCTCCGAATACTTCATAAAAGATTTTGAACACGAGGATCGTGTCCGGCTCTGCAAAACAAGTTCCACATACCACCATAGAGAGAATAATATTTCCACAAATCTAATCTGCTGACATACCCCGTAGTGCGACATCACACCACAGCCAGGTCTTTATTCGATTCATTTTTCAAAACCAATCTCAGCGTGTTTCGCGAGGCGGTTTCCTTGACACGTCTTGTCGAAGCAGAGACCGTGTCCCTTTTATTACGGGATTCTCATCAACACGGACGTGGGTAACCCAATCGTGCCCGTTGGTATGACCCCTCGGTTGGAGGTAAGTCCCAAATGGTCACGAGGAGGGCTCTTGGTATTCAATCTCTTTATAAAGGGACCAAGGCCTATTCTTTTCTTTCGATCTCAATCAAATTCGCCTCCCGCCTCGAGTTCCAACACCCAAAGCTCAGGTTCAGGCGCTTCGGACCCCTGATTATGCCCGGATCCAACCTTCAAGGTCGGTGGATGCCTTCCTCCGTCATGGAGGAAGACGTAATAAAGCTAAGGGAGGCCAGGTACCTAACCGGCAAAATCCCGCATAGGCTGCCTGCTCAAGGGCAGGTTATTCCCACTCCCAAGCCCGGTGAGAGCGTCCTGTTCGTATCTCACTTCCTCCGAGGGCTAGGCTTCGCGCCAGATCCCTTCGTGAGGGGGCTTATGTTTTATTATGGGCTGGACTTCCATGATTTAACTCCGGAGTCTATCCTCCACATCTCATCGTTCATCGTCGTGTGCGAAGCTTTCCTCCGTATTACCCTCACTTCGGACTGTGGCTCAAGACCTTCAAAGTGGAGCCGAAGATGATCGAGGGGCGGCATGCAGAGTGCGGGGGCGCCGTAATAAGCAAAAACGTCGACGCCCCCTAGCCCGAGGGCTCTTTCCAGGAGGTGCCCAGTTTATGGCAACAAGAGTGGTTTTATATCACAGCTCCCAGGGGTACCAAGTGGGTGGCACCACCTGTCTTTCGCTCGGGCTCCCCGCCACGACTAACGTCATGGGTCAACAAGGGGCTGGACTGGGGGCTAGTAAAGGATGTGCCCATATTGCAGAGCCGCATCCGAGATCTCCTTGAGAGAGATGTCAGTCTGGTCATGGTGATGCAAGTCATGTTAATTCGCCGAGTCCTGCCCTGCAAGCGTCGTCCCCTCCGCCTGTGGGAGTTCAACCGCAGGGACCACGAGCTCTTCAACACTTCCTCGACATGACGCCCGAGGAGATGTACAAATTGTTCTTCGGACCAAAAATAACGTGTCCGGACACCACAGAGGATGCAGGTCTGAGCTGCAATCGCCCGGATACCCAAGTAAGTAGCCCCACGTCCGAACACACTGTCTGTTTATTTATCGCAACGTCGCCCTAAAAAAGCCGCCTTTTGACCAGGATTGGATAGCGAAGGCAAAGTTGATCAGGTGTCCTGCCCCCCTCCCTAAGACCTCACCAGATCTCGTGTTAACCAGGATGCTGGAGATCGCGCCTTATCAAGCGCCTTCAAGAGAAGATAAAGGGGGGAACAAGGAGGCTAGCGCCTCCGCGAAGGAGGTTAGCCGGGGAGGAGAAATTGAAACTTCCTCTCCCCAGGGAAGGAAGAGGACCGCCTCCGAGGACCCGCAGACGATGGTCTCCAAACGGGGGAAGAAACCTTCGCCGGAGGGTCCTGCCCTAGGGGATACCCCGGCCGCACTATGCCCTCAAGGGGATCAGCCCTCCACCAAGCTATAAGTAAAAGGGTACCTTAATAATGAAAATATCTTGCTTTACTTCTGAGGAAAATAACCGAAGCCTTTATTTTGCAGTTCGGATTTTCAGCGGAGCTCGTCTTCGGGGGATCTTCTTCCAGAGATGATGGAGAACGAAACGGCTCCCCCTGCCATACCGCCTCATGGTAGGCGACCCCAGTGTCGTCGTGGAGGTTTCTCTGATCCGCAAGGCCAGAAGGTAATCGTATGGCCACCCGAAGTCCTCAGTATCCGGCTCTTGAAGAGAGCAATCGAAAGAGTCCGACACCATCTGGTATGCGGTCGGACATACTGAGGAATCTGTTAGAGCAAGCCGCTATCTCAGAAGAGCACCGCACGTTGATGGTACGGTGATTGAAAGGATCTCGTCCGCCGAAAGCGGGTTGCATGAAGCCTTTACGAGTCTACTGACAGGCTTTGAGGTACGCGAAATGATGTACATTTTTGACAGTACCGCACATTTTTAGATGTGCCCTATGTAGATAGTAGCCCATGAGACTCTGGGTGCTGTCGAAGACGACGGCGCACAGAGGATCATAGTCCCAGGAATAATCTTGCCGCCTTAATATGCAGGTGGTGAAGTGTCCGTGGCGGTCGGATGATGAGTTTGCCGAGTTAAAGCGGTAGCAGCGTGGCAGATGCCGACATCGCACTTGTCAACAAAGCGGCAGACGGGCACAGGGTATGTGATTCCTTCGGTAATACATGGGAAGAGGAGCATGATGCCAGTATCTATAACATGTGTGTGAATGCAGTTGGAGCTGCAGCCGTGGAAAACCTTCGGGCGGAACTTGCCCGAGCCAACGAACAAGCCAGGAAAAGCGATGCGGCTGCCCTAAAGGCAATCGAGGCTGAAAGCGAACAGGCTGCTCTTTGCCAAAGCAAGGAGGAGATAGCGGGATGGTTGTGGAATTGAAGAATGCCGCGAGCGTTGCAAGCTTCTTGAAAAGGAAGATCAAGCGAAGAGGACAGACCTAGAGAAGGCCACGATGGCGGCCAAAGACACCCGCTCTGCAATGAGAGCGATGAAGGAGGAGCTGCGTCAAGCCGGGGATATCGCGGCTGGGAAGCCCTTTATCTTTGTGGATGAAGTTCGGAGATCCTAAATCGCCCCTTTGGACGGTTGTGGAGTTCTGCGGATGCATATCTGGACTTAGCGGCGAGTGCTGCCGATCGACGAATACTTTCAAGATCAAAAGATCGCGAAGTGGAAAAGCTGTTACGGTCACAATTTAACATTCAGGCGTCCGCTTCCATTGGTGATCGGTTGGCGAATGGGCGAGCTGAATAGGTTATGCGGACTCGCCATGAGGTCTGTTGTGGATCATCTGTGGCCGGGAAGGCCGAAGCCGAACAGTTATTTTAGTTTGGTGCAGCAGTTCCTTGGTGCGGTGCTGCACATCAATGCAATGAAGAGGTCGCGTGCGTAGAGGGTGCGCGGATGGCCCTTGCCCATGTGAAGACATACTGGGCGGAGATGGAGGCCACCGCCATTGCAGCCCAAGATTTGGACGAGAGCCGAGTACCCGCCGAGCACTACTTTCGAGAAGTTCTCGAGGGCGCTTGTTTAATAGAAGCGCAGTGCTCGAAGAATATTATGTTCTAATGACATGTATTCCCATTGAAAAACAATGTTTTACTGAATTGTAAAGGCTATTTTATACTTTTGCCTAAAAGAATTATAATACCTCCTGTGCGGCCGTTTATGTATGTATGTATATAACACGAAAGATGGCGTCGTGGCCATTACGCATATAATGCGGGGTGCTCCTGAAAGACGCATGTTCACACTTGATCCAACGTCTTGGTCCATTAAGGAGGTGATAGCGCGCGAACTAGGCAATCGACTATAATACTTTAACACTTTCACTTAGCCATAGGAGTTTGGCGATTGGGGCTACTATATAGCCCTGGTTGCTCGCGCTCATCGGTCGGGCGCGTACATGCCTGGCCGGGAAACGGCCCTTCATTAAGGCGGAGGAATCCCGAAGATTTCGCTAGGTCATCAAGTGGTTGACCAGTCTCACGCTATATCATGGCAGTCAGTTTTCGGCTTTCTCTACTGAGGTGTTCGTGCGGATGAACCAGGGCACAATCGCAGTAGTTCTCCTGGTGCCGCCTTAGCCGATAGAGCGGAACGTAAGGCAACAAAACACAGGAGCGGGCCAAACCCAACATTTGACCAAAGACATGATTCGGAGCTGATGCATATAAGGCCAAACTTGCGACGCCAAACACTCCCGAAGGTATTCAGTCTTTATGAGGTAAACCGAGCTAAACGGTGCCCTTTGTAATAAGCCCCTGGTGTCCAGGTACGTGCAATATTCTGACGTGGTCACATGACAATCGTCGACATCCCTCTCGTTATCTTTGGGAATCCGGGGATGTGTATCAACAAGAGACAGTAAAAAAGGTTTACGCAGGGTCTTAATCTAAAAAGAATCCTTGGAACGGGTCCCTGCTGCATGTCTGCGCCTGTGTCTCCGTTGTGCCGTATCCTGGGCGAGTGTAGCACGATGGTCATCTGTAAAAGAGAGGAACTTAGTTGAAAAGTAGTCGTGCAAAGAGGTAGGTTATACTAAATAAACCATGTACAGTTCAAGATGAGTAAAGTTGAGCCTAATTGTCACTTGTTTACACGCGTTGAGTCCCTTGTATTGTTGTAGGGGTATAGTCATCAAACCTATATCAATTATGTATAGCTAGACCGGACTCGTCTAACCGTGTCTGTGGTCTTAATGACCTGTCAGATGCTCTAGTTGGTGAGGCCGTCTAGTGTGTGGCTGCCAAGGCAGCCGCACGGTCTTCCGCGCGCAAGGAGCGCTCAATATTTCCATTTACTATAATGATGCCACGTGGACCGGGCATCTTAAGCATGAGAGAAGTGTAATTCGGTATTGCGTTAAAGCGGGCGAAAGCGTCGCGTCCGAGTAGTGCTTGATAGCCACTTTGGAATGGAGCGATGTGGAAGGTTAACTTTTCGCTGCGGAAGTTATCGGGAAAGCCGAATATAACCTCTAGTAGCAGGGAACCCGTGCAATGGGCTTCTGGGCCTGGCGTTACTCCTTTAAAGGTAGTATTGCTATGGCTGATTTTTGTTGGGTCTATCCCCATTTTGCGGACTGTGTCCTGATATATCAGGTTTAAACTACTGCCGCCGTCCATCAGGACTCGTGTAAAGTGGTATCCGTCAATTATTGGGTCTAACACCAAGGCAGCCCATCCTGCATGCCGGATACTGGCCGAGTAATCCCGATGGTCGAAGGTGACCGGTTGGGACGACCAGTGGCAGAACTCTGCAGTAATGGGCTGTAACACCCTGGATGTAAACTTTCCCTTTTGGGCAATATATCAATTTGACCTCATCCAATTCTTGTGGGTTCTTGTCATGCTTGGCCTCTTTGGTTTGGTTATGTTGGGTTTTTCTTTTCTTTGTTTTGCTCCTTTTGCCATATTGCATTTGTGCCTCTTGTCATCTTGCATTTCCCTTCTTGTCATGTGATTGTGGGGTTCTCTTGCATGTCATGTGGTTGTGGTTTTCCCTTGCATGTCATGTGGTTGCATGTGCCATTCCTATTTGCATTACCATCTCCTCCTTCCCTCTACTTCTTCCTTTTTCAAATGCCATATATTTCCTTTCTAAATTAATGTTCATCTTCTCCTAATAATCTTGCTTGTTGCACTAAACCTCTCGCCTAAAATCTCCTCATTTGAAGTTGTTATGGTCAGGTTCAAAAATGGCACAAGTTTGAAATATTTCCAAACTTGCATTATTTTCTACCTCTAAAAATGTCCATTACAATTTAGTTAAATTGTGGTGAATTCAGGAGTGTGGGGATATTTTCCTTTCACTCAAAATCTTTTCCTTTCTCCTGTACTTTCTTTCTCTTCCTTTTTATTTTTTAAAGGAAAAGAGGAAGGAGGCAGCAGCAGCGATGGCAGCCATCTACTCCTCCCCACAGGCCCGGCCTCTCGAGCAAGGCCAGTTCCCCTCAACCCATGGTTGTGAGAGAGCGCTTGCCACCCGACCTTTCCCTCTCCTGTCTTGCGACCCACTTCGCGCTTACCCCCGCTAGCCCCCGTCCACGTGGCAGCGCCGGCCCCGCCTGGCAGCGACCGCCCGGTGTTTCTCACCCACCTTTCCCTCTCCTCTCGCTAGCGCCATGGGGACCCCGAGCACGGGGAGCGTGAGCTCGCCCCGTCGCCCTAGCCCCCTTCTTATCCCCTCTCCGCGTCAAATCGAACCCTAGGGTTCCCCTCTCCCTCTCGCCGCCGCCGTAGGAAACCACCCGATTCGCCGCCCTTTCGTTCCAGCGCATCTGGGGCGTGGCCTCGTCGCCGGCGCGCTCTCGGCCACCACGACCGGCGGCCCGTGTCTACCTTCATCCTCATCGTCGACTTCGTCCACAGCGTCATCTCTGAGGCCGGGCGCCAAGTTCATCAGCGCCTCTGTTCGGTCTTCTTCTCGGTCACGTTTCCCGGCGAAGTTCAGCGTCCGATCTCGTCGCCGTCAGCCCGTCTCCGTCGCCGATCTCGTGTCCTAGGGTAAGGAGGTATACCCCACTTCCTCCCTGCTCCTTCTTGTCGTCGCTAGTTCTCCATAGAGTAGGATCCGGCCCGTGTCTTTGTCGCGCTCGCCGTGCTCCGGCGTGTTCATAGATGTGGGGTTGAGTCGTGTTGGCGGCGTAGATGCCGCTAGCCCCGCTCGGGCTTGTCCCTTCTTGTTCCTGTGGAGCCTTTCGTGCGTAGCCAGTCGTGTCCGAGGGCGCAGAGCCCCTGCCTCCGCCGTTGCCTCGCCGGCATCGTAGGTGTTCCTCTCTGTTCTTAGATCAGCCCAGTAGTTTTGGTCAAGTAGCCAGGTTCCCGTATCCTACCGTATCCCCTACCCTAGCCGAGCTGGTTGACTCCCCTCTCTCTCACCGCGGCGACCTGGGTTCGAACCCCAGGCGCGCCACTCCCCCCTTTTTATTTTCTGTTTTCGCGTTTCCCCCGGTTCGTCTCTGTAGCAGTAGAAGCAGTTAAGGGCCGAGGCCCTTCTTCTGTCAGTCGCCGCCGCCTAGCTCAGTGGTAGCAGGTGCAGGTTTCCAACGGGGAGACCCGGGTTCGAATCCCCCCTGAGGCTGTTTTCTTCCCCCCTTTTTACACCTGCTAAACCCCTGTCTCTATGACAGTGGGGCCCCCTTGTCAGCCTCTCAGCGCCTCCCCCCTTATGCATAATTTTTTCTTTTACCCTAGTTTCCATTTCTGGTTTGTTCCCTTGTCTGTTTTGGGCAAGTCCATTTCTGGACATTTCCAAATCTGGAAATTGCCTATTCTGTCAACTTCCATATTAGGCAGGTTTTAACTTAATGCTTTCGGGTTGATTTCTCTACTGCAACCCTAACATATTATATATGTTTTTGGGGTAGAAAAATCCCACCAACTCAGTGGTGGCAATAGTTTTTGCATTTGAACAAGTTTGTGTTCATGTCTTATTGCATCATGTTTAGGTGTTGTCTTCCTTGTGCATATTTATTTGACTTGTGCTATGATGTAGTTTGCACACATGCATGGCTTGGTTTCTTCATGCTGTTATGTAGGTTTTCTCACCAATCTTGTGTTGCCCGTCTTGTCCAATCCGTGCATCCGTTTCCGGTGATCTCTATATCGATTTCTAACGAAATCATCTCATCTTTCGATGGCATGCTTGGTTTGCCAAGATGATGCTGGTTTTCCATTCACCTTCGGGCGCACTCACGCATTGCATATCACTTCTTGCATATCGTGTCATGTTTTGCATCATGTTGATTGTGCATTGCACCGTGGTTGATTATGGTTCCTTGTTTTGTTGTTGCTTTGGGTAGGCGGAGGCGAGTGCGTGAGCGAGGAACTGTTGAGAAAGTTTTCGAGGATCAAGCTTTCGACAACTCGAGAACATTGCAGGCAAGATGACCATACCCTCGAAATCACTTCTATCTTTGCTATGCTAGTTGCTCGCTCTTTTCTGTGCCTATGCTGCGATGCCTACCACTTGCTATATCATGCCACCCATATTGCCATGTCAGCCTCTAACCATCCTTTCCTAGCAAACCGTTGATTGGCTATGTTACCGCTTTGCTCAGCCCTCTTATAGCGTTGCTAGTTGCGGTGAAGCTGAAGTTTGTTCCTTGTTGGAACATGGAGTTGTTGTTCCTTTTGGAACATGTTTACTTGTTGGGGATATCACAATATATAAATATATCTGCTATGTTTAATACATCTATATACTTGGTAAAGGGTGGAAGGCTCGGCCTTATGCAGTGTTTTGTTCCTCTTGCCACCTAGTTTCCGTCATACGGTGTTATGTTCCTTGATTTTGCGTTCCTTACGGTTGGGTGATTTATGGGACCCCTTGACAGTTCGCTTTGAATAAGACTCGTCCGGCAAGGCCCAACATTGGTTTTACCATTTGCCACCTAAGCCTTTTCCCCGGGTTTCGCGAGCCGAGGGTCATCTTATTTTAAACCCCGGGCCAATGCTCTCTCGAGTGTTGGTCCAAACTAAACCACTTGCGGTGCCACCACGAGGCAACTTGGGGCATCTTCGGTTGCCGTCGTAGTGTTCATCCGGATGTGCCACGAGAGCGAGATATGTGCAGCTCCTATCGGGATTTGTCGGCTGTCAGGCGGCTTTGCTGGTCTTGTTTTATTCTTTGTCGAAATGTCTTGTAGTCCGGGATTCGAGATTGATCGGGTCTTCGGTAGAAGGATAATCCTTCGTTGACCGTGAGAGCTTATAATGGGCTAAGTTGGGACACCCTGCGCAGGTAATATCTTTGAAAGCCGTGCCCGCGGTTATGAGGCAGATGGGAATTTGTTAATGTCGGTTGTAGATAACCCAAAGATGACCTCAATTATAATACACCTCAACGCGTGTGTAACCGTGATGGTCTCTTCTCGTGGTCAGGGAAGTGAACACTGATGTTGGAGTTATGTCGGCGTAAGTAGTTCGGGATCACTTCTTGGTCACTACTAGTTTCACGACCGTGCTTTGCTTCTCTTCTCGCTCTCTTTGGCGAAGTAGCCACCATATATGCTAGTCGCTTGCTGCAGCTCCACTTTAATACTATGTCCTCCCTAAAGCTTAAATAGTCTTGATCTCGGGTGTGAGATTGCTGAGTCCCGTGACTCACAGATACTTCAAAACAGTTGCGAGGTTCGAGGAGGCGGTGCAGATGATTCCACCGAGCTCAAGTGGGAGTTCGACGAGGCGTGGTCGTTACTATGTGTCGTTTCGGATGATCGATAGTGGTGCCCAGTTGGGACGATTCGGGATCTGTGTTGGCATTTGGGGTATCTTCTTTATTTTGGTTCCGTAGTCGGACCTTGAGTGTACTCTGAATGATGTATGTTTAATAATGTCTTGTGTGAAGTGGCATTGTAAGCCAACTATGTATCTTTCCCTTAATTATTACATGGGTTGTGTGAAGATTACCTCACTTGCGACATTGCTTTCAATGCGGTTATGCCTCTAAGTCGTGCCTCGACACGTGGGAGATATAGCCGCATCGGGGCGTTCAAGTTGGTAATCGAGCCTTCCCGACTTAGGAGCCCCTACTTGATTGTTTCTTGGCGTTGTTGAGTCTAGAATGGAAAATGTTTTGAGTCTTAGGATTATATATATCGAGAGTAGGATTCTTTTGCTTCCCGGTCCTTGACCTTACGGTGAGGTATCTGGCGTAGAGTTTTGACTCTTCTCTCCTCAAATTTCACTAAATTTTTTTAGGATCACGTGGGTATCTTGGAATCGTTCGATGGTTTTGTGGCGAGAACATTGTTCTTGGTGCCTCGACATTTAGGGGTTGTGGCGGTGTCCGGGAGTTGAGCTCCGAGGTGTTGTCGTCACAATTTTATCGTTGCGATTCTGGAATACGAGTTTTGCCGACATGAAATCTCTTTTGTGCAGTTGTTGGTGAGATAACCTGATAGCCCGATCTTGTGGCGAAAAGGGAGTATTGCCATGACTTGCATAACGGATGTTTTTGAAGGTCGAGGTACCACGATTTCGAGGATTTCTTGGTTATGTGTTGTGGATGGATACAAATTGGATCTAGGTATTGTTAGTTTGGGTGATATATTTTGTGTCCCTGTATCCCCAACACCAGATTGCATAACCAGAAAGTTTGGGAGTTTATAGGTGGGAATTCTAGTAGCTTACGGGATATTCTTCCCAGCGGATGTATGATTTGAGATTGGGGTTCAAAGTTTAGTGGTCCGCCCATTCACGGTCGATTCACGATGGTCGCGAGGCGTCTTAAAGAATCCTTGGCTATGCTGATTCGGGGCGTCTTGTTAGTCATTCGTGGCGTCCGCTATCGTCGTGTCCGTGTGGGCCCCACCACGAACACTTTGGCGAAATCTCTATCATGTGTTTGTTCGGCTCATTCTAGAAGCCAACCTTTTGTTTTCAGTTGTGATATTCGATTTGTTTCTAAGACAGATGTTGTTTCCATATCTTTATCTAAGTGGCTTCTCACCTTGATGGACGTGTGATGATTAACTTTGGAATTCATTCGTTTATTCTTGTTCGAATGTTTATTGTGAAGACTATATGTTGCAATTTCTATCCGTTGATTCTACTTATCATTTGTCTATCAAAGGGCTAACGGATGTCACCCTCTTGAGGATGGCTCCGCAGCGTCGAATCCGGATCGCAATGATGGGGATCGATCGAATCCTCCACCTCCACCTCCACCTCCGCCTTGGAGGCACGGCAAGCTATCATGGCAGCCACCAATGCCAATGCTCGAGATGATTTTGCAGCTCTTGCAGAAGCGTACTCGAGGGCAAGGCAATCAAGGCAATCAAGGTCAAGGCAACAATCAGCCACACTTTGCTACTCTCGGTCGGTTTCTCGCTAATCGGCGAAGTCTTTCGGTTTACGTGTTGAGGCCACGAGGCGGCGATGATTGGTTAGTGGACATCTGCAAGCACTTTGGTGTAGCAATGTCGGGCTGAGGACTTTGTCAAGTTTGCATCGTTTCAACTCAAGGATCAAGCTCTTTGAGTGGTTCGACAATACAAAGATTCGAGAGGAGGTCGTGTCATTACAGGATGAGTTCGCCGTGATTTCGAGCTCATCACATTAGAAGAGTGTTGTTGAGAGCAAGCGTGAGGAGTTCCGCAATCTCAAGCAGGGCACCTTGTCATCTATCAATACAATATCCAGTTCGAAGCTCGCTCGTTTTGCTAAGCAAGATGTACACGATGAAAGGAGTATGATCTATCGATTCGGAGGTGGTGCGAGAGAGGATCTGCAATTACCTCTTGTCTGTTTGAGCGGATAAGTATGATGATTTCTACAACATGGCACTCAAGCAAGAAGCGGCACAGCTCAAATCGAGGCTTCTAAGAAGAGAATCGGGGATGCAGATTCAGTCCTCCTCGTCCTCTCAAGTGGCAGCCAAGCGGCGAAGTTTTACCCCCCTCCTCCGTTCCGTCGGCCTTACCGGCGAGAAGAACTCAAGTGGCCGTGGATCTTCCCACCCACCCAACCCTAGCTATCGAACAAGTCTAATTCTCAAGCTCCAAGGTCAAGTGCTCCTTACCACCGTCCGCTCTCGAGGTCACTTGCAACAAGTGTCGTGGAAGGGTCACTATCTTGAACAAGTGCTTCAACGAGGCGTCTTCCGCCTCCTCCTCTGTGAAATCTTCCGGCAATGCGGTGGTCAAGCACAATCCCAAGTATGCCAAGGTCAATATGATGAATGCAGCTCGAGCGGAGGATTCTTGAGATGTGCTAATGGGTAATCTCTCGATTAATGATATTCTGCTAAAGTCTTATTTGATCTTTGGTGCATCACTTTCTTTCATTTGAGACCTTTTGTTGCCAAGCATGAATTTGTGACGGAAAAGATTCCTATTCCGTTGAAGATTGTGTCCCGGGCAAGCAAATGACATCTAATGTTTGTGTCCGGATGTTTCTATCAAGATGGGCGATTATAGATTTCTTTCTAAACCGGTGGTTCTTGGTGACTCGGATATTGATCTTATTCTCGGAATGGGTGGCTTTATCGGCACAAAGCTCAGCTTGATTGTGCTGCGGGGAAATTCAATTGACTCACTCTTCTAATGATGTGATCATCTATGCCTCTCGTGATGAAACCATTGGTTGTTTTCTCTCAATGAGAAGAAGGCGAACTGAATGCCATCTCTCGATTCGATCGTTTGTGAGTACCAAGATGTCTTTCGGAAGAGCTTCGGGTATGCCTCCTCATCGGCCGATTGAGTTCGTTATCGATCTTGAGCACAGCACGAACCCGTTTACAAGCGTCCATACAAGCTTGGACTGATGAGCTGAGGAATTGAAAAAGCAGCTCGATGAACAAGGCGTCTGGGTTTGATCGGACGAGTTCATCTCCTTGGGGTTGTGGTGTTCTTTTGTCCGGAAGAAGGATGGCGCGGACCGACTTTGTGTCGATTACCGTCCATTGAATAAGAAGACAATCAAGAACAAGTATCCACTTCCCAACATCAATGAGCTTTTCGAGCAACTCAAAGGTGCTACGGTGTTCTCTAAGCTTGACCTTCGTATGGGGTATCATCAGATTCGCATTCGTGAACAAGATATTCCCAAGGCAGCATTGAGAACAAGCTTTGGTTCTTATGAATATCTTGTCATGTCTTTCGGCCTCGTCAATGCTCCTCCAACCTTCTCTCGGATGATGAACTTCATATTCAATCCCTACACCAATGAATTCGTCTTGGTCTATCTTGATGATATATTGGTCTTCTCCAAGAATAAGAAGGATCATGCCAAACATTTGCGATTGGTGCTAGACAAGCTCGAGAGTACCAATTCTATGCTAAGTTCTCCAAATGTGAATTCGGCTTGATGAAGTGCTTTATCTTGGTCATATCATCTCGCCAAGGGCATCATTGTTGATCCGAGAAGGTGTCGCAATTGTGAATTGGGAACCTCCTCGGAATGTCAAGCAGCTCCATGCTTTCTTGGTCTTACAAGCTATTGCGAAGGTTCGTTGAGAACTTCTCCAAGATTGCAAAGCCTCTTTCCAACCTTCTCGAAGCATGTGAAGTATATACGGTCTCCCGAGTGTGGCGTTGCTTTCAATACCCTCAAAGAGAAACTTCGTCACAGCTCTGTTACGACTCCTCTGATGAATCCAAGCCTTATGAAGTTTTACGTGATGCTTCTCTTCAAGGTCTCGGTCTGTGTTAATGCAAGAGAAGAGTTGTGGCTTATACCTCTACTTGATTGAAGCCCAGCGAGAAGAACTACCCCACTCACGATCTTGAGTTGGCGGCGATTGTTCATGCATTGATTACGTGGAGACATCTCTTGTTGGGAAGGAAAGTGGACATTTTCACGATCACAAGAGTCTCAAGTACATCTTCACTCAGCCCAACCTCAACCTCGAGGCAGACTCGATGGGTGAAATGATTCAAAGTACAACCCAAGTATTGAGTATACTCGGGCAAAGCCAATGTCATTCTGAGGCGCTTTGAGCGGGAAAGCTTCTTCGCTGTGATCTAATCCTCAAGCCTTTTCAGCGGATCTCTGTGAATCTTTCCATAAGCTGAATCTTCAAGTTGTTCCTCAAGGCTTTCTTGCCAACCTCATAGTCTCTCCTACTTTGGAAGATCAGATTCGTGAGGCTCAACTTCGGATACCATGGTGAAGAAAGTGAAGCGTGGTATCGACAAGGGCATTTCAAGTACAAGTGCTTCCATGTTGATGACAAAGACACTCTGTTCTTTGAGGACGGATTATGGTTCCTAAGGGTGATCTCGAAAAGTCATTATGAGCAGAGGCTCACAATTCGCTTCTATCCATTCATCTGGAAATGCGAAGATGTACCATGACCTCAAGCAGTCATATTGGTGGACTCGAATGAGGCGAGAAATTGCTCAATTCGTGAATGAATGTGATGTCTGCGAGAAGAGTGAAAGCGAGAACACCAAAGACCAGCTGGTCTCCTTCAACCTCTTGCTATTCCTGAATGGAAGTTTGATCACATTGAAATGGACTTCGTGTTGGCTTTCCAAAGTCAAGCGTGGAAATGATGCTATCTTCGTTGTCATTGACAAGCTTACTAAAGTGGCTCATTTTCTTCCTATCAAAGAATCCATCACTGCAGCTCGGTTGGCGAGCTATACACCTCGAGTTGTATCTTTGCGGCATTCCACAAGTGATCTCTTGGACCGTGGCAGCATCTTTACCTCCAAGTTAAGGAGTCTTTTGAAGGCCATGGGCACCAACATTCGATTCAGCACAGCTTTCCATCCTCAAACAAGTGGCCAAGTTGGCGAGTAAATCAAATTCTTGAAGATATGCTCGGGGCTTGTGTCATTTCCTTCGGTATGAAGTGGGAAGATTGTCTTCCTTATGCGAGTTCTCTTACAACAACAGCTTCCAGCGAGTTGGGCAAGGCCCCATTGAAATTCTCTATGGCGAGAAAGTGCGTACTCCTCTCAATTAGTGCAGGGCAGGTGAGCGCCAACTTCTTGGCAATGACTTGATCACGAAGCGGAAGAAATGTGCAAGGTCATTCGTGAGAATCTCAAAGCAGCATAATCGCGCGGAAGAGCTATTATGATGATAAGCACCGTGATGTGACTTTTGAAATCGGAGACCATGTCTACCTCGCGTCTCTCAATGAAAGGTACTCGTAACCCGGTATCAAAGGGAAGCTTGCCCCTAGATCGTGGGTCCTTTCAAGATCATTGGGAAAAAGCGATCTAGCCTATCAACGAGCTTCCTTCCAACTTTGCAAATGTGCGATGTGTTTCACGTGTCACAACCATAAGTGCTTCAAGACTCTGAGCACTATCAACCGAAGAGATTGACCTTCAAGAAGATCTCTCTTATCATGAGCACCCGTTGCTATTCTTGAAGAAACCGGCGCAAGACTGCAACAAGTCAATCAAATTCCTGAAAGTGAAGTGGTCACACCATTCCGACCGAGAAGCTACACAGGGGCGCGAGGATCACCTCCGTTCTGAGTATCCGGAGTTCTTTCAGTCCTAGATCTCGGGACGAGATCCTCTTGTAGTGGTGGAGTGTTGTAACACCCTGGATGTAAACTTTCCCTTTTGGGCAATATATCAATTTGACCTCATCCAATTCTTGTGGGTTCTTGTCATGCTTGGCCTCTTTGGTTTGGTTATGTTGGGTTTTTCTTTTCTTTGTTTTGCTCCTTTTGCCATATTGCATTTGTGCCTCTTGTCATCTTGCATTTCCCTTCTTGTCATGTGATTGTGGGGTTCTCTTGCATGTCATGTGGTTGTGGTTTTCCCTTGCATGTCATGTGGTTGCATGTGCCATTCCTATTTGCATTACCATCTCCTCCTTCCCTCTACTTCTTCCTTTTTCAAATGCCATATATTTCCTTTCTAAATTAATGTTCATCTTCTCCCTAATAATCTTGCTTGTTGCACTAAACCTCTCTGCCCTAAAATCTCCTCATTTGAAGTTGTTATGGTCAGGTTCAAAAATGGCACAAGTTTGAAATATTTCCAAACTTGCATTATTTTTCTACCTCTAAAAAATGTCCATTACAATTTAGTTAAATTGTGGTGAATTCCAGGAGTGTGGGGATATTTTCCTTTCACTCAAAATCTTTTCCTTTCTCCTGTACTTTCTTTCTCTTCCTTTTATTTTTTAAAGGAAAAAGGAAGGAGGCAGCAGCAGCGATGCAGCCATCTACTCCTCCCACAGGCCCGGCCTCTCCGAGCAGGCCCAGTTCCCCTCGACCCTTGGGCAGAGGCCTTGACCCGCACTTTTCCTCTCTCCTGTCTTGCGCACCTGCGCGCTTACCCCGCTAGCCCCGTCCACGTGGCAGCGCCGGCCCCTTGGCAGCGACCGCCGGTGTTTCTCACCCACCTTTCCCTCTCCTCTCGCTTGGCGCCATGGGGACCCGAGCACGGGGGCGTGAGCTCGCCCGTCGCCTAGCCCCTTCTTATCCCTCTCGCGTCAAATCGAACCCTAGGGTTACCCTCTCCCTCTCGCCGCCGCCGCCGGTAGAAACCACCCGATTCGCCGCCCTTTCGTTCGGCGCATGCAGGGCGTGGCCTCGTCGCCCGGCGCTCTCCGGCCACCACGACCGGCGGCCCGTGTCTACCTTCATCCTCATCGTCGACTTCGTCCACAGCGTCATCTCTGAGGGCGGGCGCCAAGTTCGTCAGCGCCTCTGTTGGTCTTCTTCTCGGTCCGTTTCCGGCGAAGTTCAGCGTCCGATCTCGTCGCCGTCAGCCCGTCTCCGTCGCCGATCTCGTGTCCTAGGGTAAGGAGGTATACCCCACTTCCTCCCTGCTCCTTCTTGTCGTCGCTAGTTCTCCGTAGAGTAGGATCCGGCCCGTGTCTTTGTCGCGCTTCGCCGTGCTCGGCGTGTTCATAGATGTGGGGTTGAGTCGTGTTGGGCAGCGTAGATGCCGCTAGCCCGCTCGGGCTTGTCCCTTCTTGTTCCTGTGGAGCCTTTCGTGCGTACCCAGTCGTGTCCGAGGGCGCAGAGCCCCTGCCTCCGCCGTTGCCTCGCCGGCATCGTAGGTGTTCCTCTCTGTTCTTAGATCAGCCCGATGGTTTTGGTCAAGTAGCCAGGTTCCGTATCCTACGTATCCCTACCCTAGCCGAGCTGGTTGACTCCCCTCTCTCTCACATGGCGACACAGGTTCGAACCCAGCGCGCCCTCCCTTTTTTTTTTTCTGTTTTCGCGTTTCCCGGTTCGTCTCTGTAGCAGTAGAAAGCGATTAAGGGCGAGGCCCTTCTTGTCGATCGCCGCCGCCTAGCTCGGTGGTAGCAGTGCAGGTTTCCAGCAGGGAGACCGGGTTGAATCCCCACAGGCTGTTTTCTTCCCCTTTTACACTGCTAAACCCCTGTCTCTATGTGGTGGGGCCCCCTGTCGACCTCTCGGCGCCTCCCCCTTATGCATAATTTTTCTTTTACCCTAGTTTCCATTTCTGGTTTGTTCCTTATGCATTTTGGGCAAGTCCATTTCTGGACATTTCCAAATCTGGAAATTGCCTATTCATCAACTTCCATATTAGGCAGGTTTTAACTTAATGCTTTGGGTTGATTTCTCTCTGCAACCCTAACATATTATATATGTTTTGGGGTGAAAAATCCCACCAACTCAGTGGTGGCAATAGTTTTGCATTTGAACAAGTTTGTGTTCATGTCTTATTGCATCATGTTTAGGTGTTGTCTTCCTTGTGCATATTTATTTGACTTGTGCTATGATGTAGTTTGCACACATGCATGGCTTGGTTTCTTCATGCTGTTATGTAGGTTTTCTCACCAATCTTGTGTTGCCCGTCTTGTCCAATCCGTGCATCCGTTTCGGTGATCTCTATATCGATTTCTAACGAAATCATCTCATCTTTCGATGGCATGCTTGGTTTGCCAAGATGATGCCAGTTTTCCATTCACCTTCGGGCGCACTCACGCATTGCATATCACTTCTTGCATATCGTGTCATGTTTTGCATCATGTTGATTGTGCATTGCACCGTGGTTGATTATGGTTCCTTGTTTTGTTGTTGCTTTGGGTAGGCCGGAGGC
Organism: Aegilops longissima; assembly: GCA_021605205.1. Lineage (NCBI taxonomy): Eukaryota > Viridiplantae > Streptophyta > Magnoliopsida > Poales > Poaceae > Aegilops > Aegilops longissima. Next base: position 318,875,114 of record CM038682.1, read on the forward strand.
GAGTGCGTGAGCGAGGAACCTGTTGAGAAAGTTTTCGAGGATCAAGCTTTCGACAACTCGAGAACATTGCGAGCAAGATGACCATACCCTCGAAATCACTTCTATCTTTGCTATGCTAGTTGCTCGCTCTTTTGCTGTGCCTATGCTGCGATGCCTACCACTTGCTATATCATGCCACCCATATTGCCATGTCAGCCTCTAACCATCCTTTCCTAGCAAACCGTTGATTGGCTATGTTACCGCTTTGCTCAGCCCTCTTATAGCGTTGCTAGTTGCAGGTGAAGCTGAAGTTTGTTCCTTGTTGGAACATGGAGTTGTTGTTCCTTTTTGGAACATGTTTACTTGTTGGGGATATCACAATATATAAATATATCTGCTATGTTTAATACATCTATATACTTGGTAAAGGGTGGAAGGCTCGGCCTTATGCAGTGTTTTGTTCCTCTTGCCACCTAGTTTCCGTCATACGGTGTTATGTTCCTTGATTTTGCGTTCCTTACGGTTGGGTGATTTATGGGACCCCCTTGACAGTTCGCTTTGAATAAGACTCGTCGGCAAGGCCCAACATTGGTTTTACCATTTGCCACCTAAGCCTTTTCCCCGGGTTTCGCGAGCCGAGGGTCATCTTATTTAAACCCCGGGCCAATGCTCCTCTGAGTGTTGGTCAAACTAAACCACTTGCGGTGCCACCACGAGGCAACTTGGGGCATCTTCGGTTGCCGTCGTAGTGTTCATCCGGATGTGCCACGAGCGAGATATGTGCAGCTCCTATCGGGATTTGTCGGCTGTCAGGTGGCTTTGCTGGTCTTGTTTTATTCTTTGTCGAAATGTCTTGTAGTCCGGGATTCGAGATTGATCGGGTCTTCGGTAGAAGGATAATCCTTCGTTGACCGTGAGAGCTTATAATGGGCTAAGTTGGGACACCCTGCGAGGTAATATCTTTGAAAGCCGTGCCCATGGTTATGAGGCAGATGGGAATTTGTTAATGTCGGTTGTAGATAACCCAAAGATGACCTCAATTATAATACACCTCAACGCGTGTGTAACGTGATGGTCTCTTCTCGTGAGTCCGGGAAGTGAACACGATGTTGGAGTTATGTCGGCGTAAGTAGTTGAGGATCACTTCTTGGTCACTACTAGTTTCACGACCGTGCTTTGCTTCTCTTCTCGCTCTCTTTGGCGAAGTAGCCACCATATATGCTAGTCGCTTGCTGCAGCTCCACTTTAATACTATGTCCTCCTAAAGCTTAAATAGTCTTGATCTCGGGTGTGAGATTGCTGAGTCCCGTGACTCACGAGATACTTCAAAACAGTTGCGAGGTTCGAGGAGGCGGTGCGAGATGATTCCACCGAGCTCAAGTGGGAGTTCGACGAGGCGTGGTCGTTACTATGTGTCGTTTCAGATGATCGATAGTGGTGCCCGGTTGGGACGATTCGGGGATCTGTGTTGGCATTTGGGGTATCTTCTTTATTTTGGTTCCGTAGTCGGACCTTGAGTGTACTCTGAATGATGTATGTTTAATAATGTACTGTGTGAAGTGGCGACTGTAAGCCAACTATGTATCTTTCCCTTAATTATTACATGGGTTGTGTGAAGATTACCTCACTTGCGACATTGCTTTCAATGCGGTTATGCCTCTAAGTCGTGCCTCGACACGTGGGAGATATAGCCGCATCGGGGGCGTTTCATGGGCCCTGGGGCATGTGTCTCTAGGAGCGCCGCTTTGTTTTTCCCCTTCGTCACATGTAACATGTTTACTGTTTTGACTTCTTGTGGGAATTTCTTCTGTTCCCCAGTGCTTTGTTTGCGAGGCTCATCCTCGTCTTCACTTGGTGTATCCAGCCCCTTGTGTTCGGCGTTGAGTTTGCCGGACTGCTTGAAGACCCAACATTCTCTATGGGTATGATTTGCGGGTTTATCGAAGTCTTGTGGATCTGACATAGTTTGTCCAGAATCTTGTTTAGGCTGGACAGTTCGTCTCTATTGCCTTTGGGGGGCAGCTTTTGCTGACCCGGCCGAGAGCTTTTGAATCCGGCGTTTACCGCCGTGCTCTTCAGGTTGTCTTCTTTATTCCAGCGCTTGTTTTTGCTGCGTCGTGGCTTCCCGTTTCCGTCCCTGACTTCGGATGTACTTGGGTCGCTGGTGCTACATCGGGCTAACCAGCTGTCCTCGCCCGCGCAAAAGCGGGTCATGAGGCTTGTTAATGCTGCCATTGTTCTCGGCTTTTCTTGTCCGAGGTGTCTGGCGAGCCATTCTTCTCGAACACTGTGTTTGAAAGCTGCTAAGGCTTCGGCGTCCGGACAGTCGACTATTTGGTTCTTTTTAGTGAGAACCTGTTCCAAAGCTTTCGGGCCGACTCTCCGGGCTGTTGAGTTATATGACTTAGATCGTCTGCATCCGGTGGTCGGACATAGGTCCCTTGAAAATTTGCCCGAAAAGCATCCTCGGGCTCTTCCCAACTTCCAATGGTGTTTTCGTGGAGCCTTTTAGGCCAGTGCCGGCTGGCCCTTTGAGCTTGAGGGGTAAGTACTTGATGGCGTGGAGATCGTCTCCTCGACCCATGTGGATATGGAGGATGTAGTCCTCAATCCAGACCCCAGGGTCTGTCGTTCCGTCGTACGCCTCTATGTTTACGGGTTTGAATCCCTCTGGAAATTCATGGTCCATCACCTCATCGGTGAAACATAGGGGTGTCGGCACCCTATGTTGGGTGTCTGATGAGTGTTGGATGTTTGTTGTGTTGCATTGCGTGCTGGAGCGCGTTTTCTTGGCCCGTAGATGGATCTGGTTGGGCCGTCCTTTTGATGCAAGTCCTCACGTGGATCGCGTACTGGTTTGTGTGCGGCGTCGTTTGCCGCTCTATGTTGTACAGTGCGTCTATCCGGCGGGATGGCTATTTTGTTTTTTGATTGCGGGGGCTCTAAGGCCTCATCATCGAATTCAGGTAGTAGCTTTCGCTTCGGGTAGCTCTTTGTGTGGCGACTGCCGCCATACTTTTCTACGGTGTTGAGTACTTTACTCCATCTAATTCTGAGTGTATCTTGCGCAGCCTTGAGCTTTCGCTTTTGCTTTTTCAGACTCCGCTCAGTGGCGACAAGCCTTTGACGGAGATTCTGTTGCTCCAGGTGTTTGTCCGGTGTGATATCATCCGAACTGTTATCTTCACTGGAGACGGGTTGTTCAGTTTGATTCTCCGTGTTGTCGTGGTCGGAAGGTGGTTCAATGCCGTGTTCATTGTCCGCTGGCTCACCCTGCTCTATCGCTGGGTCTATATGAGCGCTGTTTCTGCCGAGGCGGGATTTGGAGCGGCGCTTACGCCGCCGCCTTGACCGCTTCTCAAGGGAATGATCCTTCGCTGCGTCCTTCCGCTCCTCGTCGTCATTTTTTTTGGTGTGTCCACCATGTATACATCATATGATGAAGTGGGCGTCCAGTGCCTTGTGGGCAGTGGCTCCTGTTCGTCTCCTGCATCATCGTCCATACCGTCGATGTCTTCAGATTCGAAGTCGAGCATGTTGGTCAAATCGTCGACAGTGGCTATTAAGTGGGTGGTGGGTGGGCGGCAAATTTCTTCGTCATCGCATCCCAATCCGCGGACATAGTTGGCCAGGATTCTCGATAAGGAGAGACCTTAATGAGTTGATATGTCACAGAAGGCGAGTCTGAAAGATATCCATGGAGGTGAACTCCATGATCGGCGCCGATCGGACTCGATAAACGCAGGCGCAGAGCGGTTGAGTCGTGGCGGGGAAGAGTCTGGCAGTTTGGCGTCCACGGCTCTCGTGAAGGTAAGGTCGATACTCGGCTCGATCGCCGCTGAGTGTGCGGCCTCCGTGGCGGGGTCTATCCACCCGTCCATGGATGGCGCAATTGGCTCGAGTTGAGGTCGGGCGGTTGCCGATCACGGTCTCTGAACTTTGTCGGTGGCGAGGGCTAAATCATGCTCACCGTGACCGTGCGGCGCACTCGGCAGGGGCTCGAATCCGTCGAAGATCAAGTCTCCGCGGATGTTAGCCATGTAGTTTAAGCTTCCAAACCTGACCTGGTGGCCAGGGGCGTAACTCTCGATCTGCTCCAGATGGCCAAGCGAGTTGGCCCGCAGTGCGGAGCCGCCGAATACAAAGATCTGTCCGGGGAGAAAAGCCTCACCCTGGACTGCATCGCTATCGATGATCGAAGGAGCCATCAAGCCTGACGATGACGACACAGTGGAACTCTCAATGAAAGCATCAATGTCGGTGTCAAAACCGGCAGATCTCGGGTAGGGGTCCCGAACTGTGCGTCTAGGCGGATGGTAACATGAGACAAGGGACACGATGTTTTTACCCAGGTTCGGGCCCTCTCGGTGGAGGTAAAACCCTACTCCTGCTTGATTGATCTTGATGATATGAGTATTACAAGAGTTGATCTACCACGAGATTGGAGAGGCTAAACCCTAGAAGCTAGCCTATGGTATGATTGTTGTTCTTGGTCCTACGGATTAAATCCTCCGGTTTATATAGACAGGAGGGCTAGGGATTACAGTGGGTTACAAGGAAGGAGATCTACATATCCGTATGCGCAAGCTCGCCTTCCACACCAAGGAGAGTCCCATCCGGACACGGGACGAAGTCTTCAATCTTGTATCTTCATAGTCCAACAGTCCGGTAAAAGGATATAGTCCGGCTGTCCGGATACCCCCTAATCTAGGACTCCCTCAGGTGGTTAGACAACGGCAACGAGGGATAGCCATCTCATTTTGTGCAGTTCTACTAAAACTGAGGTGTGTGATTTTGATTGCGCGGATGGACACGATAAGGAGACATACATCCCGAAACGATATGGAGATAAACATCCCTGTTTGCGCAAATACGAAATACGGTTATTTGAACAGTAACAGATATTTGCAGTGGCGTATGATTAACAGCAGCATCTATTTTGTTATAATTGGCACTAGATTGACAATATGAAAGTGTCCTTAAGTAAGTAGCATCACATCACATCAACACTGCCACTAGATTAACATGCAGAACAATAGCATTAGTATTACTGTCATGAGAGTAGCACATGGTCAGTAAATGTGCAATCAAATTTGTGCAGTTCCACTGGGATGAAGCAATGTTAGCGGTGTGATATTTAAGTGTAACTGCAAAAACAAAATTCATGGGAAATAAAGCAAGACGGAAGCACTTCATAAAATGGTGGTGGCATTGCTTCAATTTATCGACAGCACTAGACCATTACTTATAGTGACATTAGGTGGCATTGCTAAATGATTCATGTGATTTTACATTAATGGTAGCAATATGGGTGTAGGGACAACATGGGCATAAAGTGGTGAGGCAGATGTGGTTGCCGAGAGCGGCAAACACTCAGGCAGCATGTCTGCATTTGTCCCATTTTTTATCTCCTCGGCGACATTTTCCTATGTGAGCACAGGAAATCTAGACCTGCTCATTCTCATTGCGTTGTCCCCAACACCCGTCACTTTCTTTCCTTTTCAACCAAGAGATAGGTCCACTTCCCCCCACCCTTCACCATCCACCATGCTTTCTTCGTCTTTTCAACCAAGAGACCGGTTGGGTAGCTAGTATCTACTACTTTCCCCCCATTTCCTCTTAGAACCAAGTCCTAGATTCATGCTACAGCTTTCCCACTTTCTTCCCTATTTGAACCAACTCTTAGAGTCGACTGTATGAACTCGATTTACCTCTAATAATAGTAAAAGTCTAGGTGGCTTTGGAACAGAGGACGGAAGTAGAAAAAGATCCACGAAGCCAAGTGGGGAGCTGGGGCGATGAAACAAGGCAGGTTTGAGTAATATATACTTGAGGTCATCGGCATGTGGCAAAGGCAGTGGCGGGAGGCCGCATCTTGGCCACAATACCGCAGGGAGGAAGAAGGGGTCGAGGCCCTCCGGAGCCGGTGCTCTCTCAGAGAGAACGGCACGGCCGCCGATCGGGACGCGGGGCACCCGTTGGTCTCCTCCCTCGCTGCCGACGACAGCGTGAACAATGCACCTAAACCCCTGCCCCGGTCGAGGTTGCCCGGCCGAATTTGTGACCAGCCGTGAGCTGAGAGAGAGAGAGAGTGTGGCCACCTATGTCTTGCTTAGATCTGGAGAGCATGAGAGAGTGAACGAGAGGAACCCTAGTAAAGCAAGCGCTAAGGCTCCTGCTTATATATATAGTGGAGTGATTTTGTTGTACCAGCTTCAAAAAAAAATGCGCTCCTATGTGTACCCGCGAGAGGGTGTGAGAGAACTAGTGCGTGCATGCACCGCTTCTCTTTCTTGAGAGTACAATATACTATGCCCAAGAGCGTTAGCTACAAGAGTAATAGTATAAGTGTGTGACGTGTGAGCTAAAATAAAATGTCTTGTGACGTCTTTTGTTTTTAGAAGTTACGAGGTAGGGTGTGAAGAGCACATATGTGTGTGGCGTCTACTGCAGATAGATGGTGGGTGCGAGAGGACTCGGGAGGGTGCATGTGTGTGTGAGAGAGGGGGGCACATATCAATGCAATGCATGTGTCCGTAAATCATTATCCGAGAAACGTTCGCCACAAGCCTTTTCACTGCGATTTAACGTAAGAACCGTTAGATCAGCATCGGCGGTGTCGGTTTGCCATGTCATTTAACAGAACAGCCACTCCTCCTACACACAAATCTTCCACGTGAGTGTTAGCAACTGCTGTATGCTCCCTCCGTTCGAAAATGCAGTGCATATAGCTTTATTGAAAATTCGAACCTCGCAAACTTTTACCGAGTTTTCGTGTACCAAATTGCACATGTAGAATATCCTGTATATATCATTTCATTCATCTTCGAGAGGTAACTATAAAGATGGGGGAGGAGTCTACAAAGAAAGACCATCGTATCACCTGCAGCAATTTCAACCATCCTTTGGTGTGGAGGAATATCATAGGAACTCTATATGATATGATTTTTCTAGGATTTTTTCCTTGAGAGCCAACTGGTTCATAGGAATAGATTCGTATACTCCACATTTCAAAGGAAATGCACATGATATCATTTCTATAGCTTTAGAGCCACTTGGTTCATATGAATGGATTCCTATACTCCCATAATTTCAAAGGAAAATAAACATTAGCGTATATTCAATAGAAAAGTTCCTATGATATGAACCAAATTACATCTCTTTTCTAATCCCTCCTCATAGGAATTAAGATACATGTCATCTCTAGATTCAATAGAAAAGTTCCTATGATGTGAACCAAATGACATCTCTTTTCCAATCCCTACTCATAGGAATTGAGATACTCCATGTCATCTCTTTCCCTAAAACTTCCATGTATACATCTTCTATTCCTAAATAGCTAGTACAACCCACTAGTAGCTTTTTTCCAAGACATGCAACTATGGCACAAGAACTATATAGTGTGCGAATAACTTGAAAGATGGTCGCTGGATGAAGCTAATCCGACAGTGCAGAGATAGCAAATGCGAGGACTACTAGCTGTTGGATATCACCAACATTCCACCAGATTTGCCACATGTACAATTTAGAAGACTCCATGGTTGAACTTAAGCATAATGCACAAACCTCAAAACACAAGAACTTCTCCTTTGTTCTAGAATCTTTCGTATCATAATTGATTTTTTTTCTAAATGAATTGCCATTATTTGTTTTTACTTTATGCTTTACAATGTACAGCCCCATGAATCTTAACATTTTTATAAAACTAATTGATTTTGAATGAGATGAACTATAAGAACTAAACGAACATCTACATCATGCATATATGACTCAAAGCTTTACATGCTATAGTGTGTATTTATTCATAATTTGGTTTCGAAATCTCATGCGTTCAATGCATGTGTACCTTACTAGTTTTGAGTAGAGTAGCAAATTTCCACGGCCCGGGTATATCAAAATGCAGGGCCCATGCGTCATTGCCTTCGGTCGAACCTCGTCCGAGCGTTTTATGCGTACTATATCTCCCTTGGTCCCCGAACCCAAAATGCTGCCTCGTTCCCCTAAAACCAAGCGGCCCACACATATTTAAGGCGTTGACTCGAACTCAATCCCTCTCCCATTTACTACGACATGGCCCTGCACGCCATAGTAGTACTCCTAGAAACCCTACCGCCGCACGCATCATCGGTTTTCTCCAAGAGGACAAGGGAGAAGCCGATTGGTAGTGGGCGCTTTAAAAAATGATCGTAGTGGAGACCCCTACCTAGGGTGCCCTAGGTAGCTGCCGCACGCATCATTGGTTTTCTCTTTCTTTATGCTCTTGCGCCCTAGAGTGAAATGATGGTTGCTTCGTCCGTCCAGCTTAATGCGGGAAAGGTGGGGCTTTGTGATTTGACCCTCATCGCTCATTTTCTACTCTCTTGGCGCTTCGACCGGGTGCCTCCAATTCCAACCGCTGCTCGAACTATAATTTGGTGCATCATACGTGGAACAAGGCGGTGGATGAGCCACATGTCGGCCAAAGGGGTCTGTTAAGTGTGTAAGCCATTTAGGTGTGCGGATGACCCTACTTGAGTCGCTCGCCAACACGACAGGTGCAGCCTACCACTTGGTTTTGCTCCTTGGTGTATCCCGACTATATTGATCTAAAAAGATACGTACTGAACTACCCTCTCCGTCTCGTTTTTAGGCGTCTCGGTTTATAGGGCGTGCACGTAGTTCTAGGCTATCCATTTGACTAACTAAATATGAGTTACTATGTCACAAAAAGTATATCATTGGATTATTAAGCGGATGTAGTTTCTAAACATATACTGTTCATCACATATATAGCCAGTTAAATTCTCAACCTAGAACTACGTGCATGCCATGTAAACCGATACAAAGGAAGTATAGTAGTAAAAATGAGGTGATTTTACCGAGCGATCGGCGGGGGAGCATGGCCTGTCATGCGGTCCCACGTGTCATGATGTACCAAGGCGATGCGCATGTACCTCTTGAGGCAGAAGCAATACTATGTGGTTTGAGATGATGGCGAACCGAAGTGTGAAATAATGGTTGCTTCGTCCGTCTGGGAAGGTGCGACATTGTGATTTAACGTCTCATTGCTCATTACTACTACTACTGGGGCGGTACAACTGGGGTGCGTCCCCTGCTGTTCTACACTGTTATTTGGTGCTTGACACGTCGACCCGGTTGCTATATTCCCACAAGTCGGTGACAGGAAGTACAAAATTCATGAAAGCGAGCGTCGACGGAGGAGTACAAGACACGACTTGGGTTTTTGCTGCTTCGCACGATCCATCGATACAAACCCGGACTAAAAAAGGTGAGGGCGGGTCTTTTCCCGTGCGGCAGGCCGGGGAGTTTGGCATAGTCTGTTCGAGGCAAGGAGGCAGGAAGGAAACAAGCAAATAAAGGTTGAGCGACTTAGTTTTGGGAAAATCTGATTTTATAGATACGCACCCACTAGGGTTTATAGGGCTCATCTAAAAACATTCGTTTTTCCATTTTATAAGTCTCAATTCTACTACTAGTAGTAGTACCATCACATGTTGGATTTCGAGGTGCGTTAGATCACCTGATGCAAGCAGCGTCAAGAGAAAACTCACCAATGCATGTAGAAGTTCATGGAAATTTAGTGGTCATTCATGCATTCATTCTAATTAATGCCTCGGTAAACATAACTTATTGAGAAAAACGAGCGTACTAATTACTTGTGCAAACTAGGAGTACGAAATTAATTCGACCACTCACCGTCTACCTTGGTTGGAGAGATTTTGAAATTGAGCCATAAACTGGAAAGGAGGGAGTAGTAACTTTTGTCTTTATTACTATTTGTGGCCTTGTATAGATGCAATTTTTTTTATAGTGGCCTTGTATAAGTAAATGGAGGGAGTATAAAGGACATATATATTCCAAACAATATGATAATCTCTCTAACCAAGGTAGTAGGGACGAGGAGTAAACGGAGGGAGTAGTAAAATTTTCTGCTCGTCCTGTGAGCCACCGCGCGCGTGGGCGAGGGAGCGGGCGCAAGGCGTACAATACTACTACTAGTAAGCAAGCTTCACCTCATCCTGCGAGGCACCGCGCTCGTGGGCGGGGGAGAAGGTGTACTGAGCAAGCTTCTCCTCCTTCTGCGAGTTCACGGGACACATCAAAAGTACCCCAGTGTATAGAGCCTTGCCTATAAGGTAGGCCCCACATGGTTTGCCTCTTTTTTAACATAACGCGTCAAGTTGCAATTTGTTTGTTCATCCGTGGTAGACGATCCTCCCTCCATCAAGTGGACAACCAGTACACGTGTCAAATTATCACGTGGGCTGCCTTTTCGTACAGAAATGAGCTCCACCGTGTACCCGCGTGGGTGTGGTTGGGAAAGAGACGAGAGTACGTGCGCCGTGCGTGCACCTCTTCTCTTCATGCATGTCCCCCACCTACGTGGGTGTGTGTGAGATATACAAACCTAGATAAATGGCTTGTGCGGAATAACTACTCTTCGTAAGCCATTGTAAGAGTGGACAAAATGGTGAAGGAGGAGATAGGGGAGCGGCGGAGGTGGTGCGATTCTTGGCCAGCATTTGGCCTCGTTTAAATAGGAGATTAAATAGACGGCGGACGGGAGGAGCTCGGCCGGCGTTGCGTTTAATGCCGGCCCGGTCATGAACGTACATGTGTCTAGAGTGGGTTTCTCGGCTTCCACACGGGCGGGTTTCATGGAGGCGTTTGAATGCGGCAAGGAGGCATGTTCAGCAGGGCGTGCAGCGAGTGGCGCCCTCGACTCTGATGTAGGACACCGCACCATTCTTCCACTGACGTGTGGGATCTTTGGGTACATGGCCTGCATGTCAGTGACCCACCCCAGGCAGCGCACAGCAGAGGAACCTTTGGTGGGCCAGGGCGGTCAGAAGCGGGAATTTCATAAACCGATGATTGTTCATTGAGTGTGATGTCATCCTTTTCATGTAGATAAGCCTACTATGTTGATAACCCGTTCGATACGTTGTGATTCATAAAGACCGCTGCAAACATCAATGTTCTGCTTATCACAGATAAGATTGATTAATACCCATAACAATCCATGTCCTTAACAAAGGGTGCATCCATGTATAGGTTGAGCGCGTGTCTTGCATCGTGTGCTGTGTGCATGCAGGCGTGCGAGTGTTGCGTGCGTGCAAGGGTACATTTCAGTGGTGCATGCATGTGTGCATACGTGCGTGTGTTCGTGAGTGCATGTGTACATGTCAGTGTTGCACGCCTGCATGCGTGCGTGTGTTTGTTGTGTGTACGTGTCAGTGTTGCACGCCTGCATGCGTGCGTGTCTTGCGTGCATGCATGTGTACGTGCGGGGTGAGGCTACACGTCAGTCGACTGACTTTTTCATCTCTGTTCATTAGATTTTCCAGCCGTTGGATACGAAATCAAGGGCCTGCAATTTATCATCAAACTCCACCCCCCCTGAGTCGCCAGCCACCACCGGCCGAACCGCCGGCCCCCGCCGCCCGCCCCGAAACCACTCCCCACCGCTGGCCCGCCGCCGCACCCCCGTGCCGAGCTTTTTCTCCGGTGATCCCCACCCCACCGCCCAATCAACACGCCCCCCACCGCCGGCGACTGCCAACCAGAGGTCTCACGAATTCGAGTACCCACCGACCACTAATTTATTACCATTTCTGTCCTTCATATACGCGCTGACGGGTGGGCCCTATGGTAATGTGTGCTGCTGAATGTCGACCGTTTGACTGGTCAATTGATCGTGTCATCAACAAATTACGGAGCTGCATGGTGAGCCAGTGACCGTATGATCACCCTAAAATGTATTTTATTAACATAGTACATACTCAAACTACCATTCTTTCTTTCATATACAGGCCGACAGGTGGGCCCCCCGGTTACGCGCCCCGATGGTGCAACACTAGTTGCGCCACGTGGAACGTTTGACTGGTCAATTGATTGTGTCATGAACAAAATACGGAGTTATACGGGTGAGCTAGTGACCGTATAATCATGACATGTATTTTTTTAACACGGTACAAACGCAAGGGCTCATATATACGCGCAAGCACTCACCACTATAAGCGCACACACGCTGACCCTAACCCTATGAGCACCTTCGAGAGAGTGAGCCAGCATTGTCGGTGTTTTGGGAACGGGGGTCCCCAGACTTGCCTACCTACGGCCTGCGGCGTGGCTCAAGGGGTGGCCAAGACGTCCCATCTTCATCAACACAAGTGAAGACCCTCGCGAGGCCAAGCCTCATGAGGCGGACGACAGGGAGCTTCCTCGAGTGCACGCCTCGTCAAGTTGGCTCGCGAGGAGGCGGAGAGATCAAGGCGGGGTACCTCACGAGGTGCCCATGGCGAAGCCATGGCGCACCAAGGGCGCCAGGGCGCCAGCCCAGCAGATGTCCTCCTTTCCTCTTTGGTGCAAAGGAGCAAGCGCGAGCAAGAGCAAAGCAAGCAAAGGCATCCGTTTGGTGCAACAAGACCAAGACCGTCATGAACGGCAGGAAGGAAGTCATTGTGGAGCCCAAGCCGGCGTCACCACGAGCCTTTGACAAAGCGAGGACCAACTTTAGTCGGGATAAGTGTACTAGATGTTCCCCTTCAAATTGGCCAATTGTTGGCGCCCTTCCTGCTCAATATTTGGGAAGAGGCCCAGGGCCCCTGCCTATAAATAGGACTAGCCACCCACAGAGTAGGGGCATTGGATCCGGCATCTAGAGAGAGGATCCACCATCTGGGATCTGCAGAGAGAGAGCGACTGAACTCCCCCTAGCAGTTCATCGCACCAGCCAAGAACAGACTGTCGGTGTCAAAACCGGCGGATCTCGGGTAGGGGGTCCCGAACTATGCGTCTAGGCGGATGGTAACATGAGACAAGGGACACGATGTTTTTACCCAGGTTGGGCCCTCTCGATGGAGTAATACCCTACTCTGCTTGATTAATATTGATGATATGGGTAGTACAAGAGTAGATCTACCACGAGATCAAGGAGGCTAAATCCTAGAAGCTAGCCTATGGTATGATTGTTGTTAGATCCTCACAGACTAAAACCCTCCGGTTTATATAGACACCGGATAGGTTAGGGTTACAGTCGGTTATAATGGTAGGAGATCTACATATCCGTATCGCCAAGCTTGCCTTCCATGCCAAAGAAAGTCCCATCCGGACACGGGACGAAGTCTTCAATCTTGTATCTTCATAGTCCAAGGGTCCGGCCAACGGTGATAGTTCGCTATCCGGACACCCCTAATCGGGACTCCTCGGTAGCCCCGAACCAGGCTTCAATGACGATGAGTCCGCGCGTTGATTGTCTTGACATTGCGGCGGGTTCTTCTCCAAATTCCATATACTTGTCGAATAGTGTCTAAACCACGATAAATGCTGCACTCCTTGGCTTCTCGCCCAATAGTGGCCATCTTCCACGTGTTTGAGCGAATGCGAAAAGCCGGGTATTTTTACACTTACCCCTAGCTGCGCAAATGAGCTGCCTATAAAAGGCGAGGATCTAGATCTGAGTCACACCATCCCCTTCATGAGCTTTCATCGGGCGCCTCGACCAAAGCCCATTCCATCATGGACGGTCGACGCGGCTCCTCCTCTCGCGCCCCAGCCCTCAGCACAGAAATTGGGAGAGATGCTCAGTCCCGCATAGCGAGCTAGTTATACTCCAAACCAAGGATTTCTTCCCCGGCCTTCATGGTTCCGTTCGAGCGGACTCGCCACCTACAAGGGCGGAAAGCAAGCGGAGAGTGCCCGATCCCTCTAAAGGAGAGCGGGTATGCTTCATCTCTTATCTAGTAAGAGGACTCGGATTTCCAATCCATCCGTTTCTCAAGGGCTCTTGGAGTTCTCGGCCTCCGGTTGCACCACCTCACGCCTGCCTCCATTTTGCACATCGCGGGCTTCGTGGCCCTTTGCGAGCTGTTCTTGGCGTCGAGGCTCATTTCACGTTGTGGAAGAGATTATTCTGCCTAGTACCCCGTTCTCATGAGGGGTCAATATATCAAGTGGGCGGAGCGAACTATGGCGATCGCCGGGACGGATATCTATCCGAACCCGAAGAAGGTGTCCAAGACCGGCCTTGAATGGTTTTACATGGAGGGCGCCCCGCTGCCGGATCCTGTTGGATCGGCCTTCCGGAGTTTAGCAATGCTCCTCGAAGAAGCGCCTAAGCTGGCGCCCTCGGAGCTCGGAGGAAAATGACCGGGATGTCCTCTACTTGATGAGCGAATAAGATTCTGGCTCATGCGGATTGACCATGATTGGAGTCATGGCAATCTGCATTATGAGGAGTGCAGCCGCACCTATATAGGGGCCACCCATGTGGGACTTCAGCGGGGAGGACGATGCCACCCGCCATGGCCGCAAAGGGCCGGGATTGGTCACCGAACTGGTGAAGACCTTGTCTGCCATGTATAAAAGGGAGGAGGAGGATTTCCTCCGCATCAATCCACTGAAGGAGTTTTCTTCGAATAATCCTCGAAGTTGGGTAAGCAACCATCTTTGTGGCCTGTCCGATCCATGTTCCCGTGGTTAAATATCTCATTTCATGGTTTCTGCGCAGGAACTGCGCCGGACTGTGGAGAAGATACACAACTCGCCCCCACAACCCGAGGATCCGGAACGTTCCCTCGATCCGGCCTCCGAAGAGGATTCGAATATAAAGGTGGAGTTGATCGACGGGGTATTCCACCAACTTAGCATCGACAATGCTTTGGTTGCCATTACGGCCGATTACCCCGGAATACTTCCAGCCTCGCAGGTAACTGAGACCGAGGTCCCAATATTATGATAATGACCCATCCGTGCTTATTTCTAGTGGTGTTTCGCAGGGGGTACCTTCGAGGCAGGAAGCCGAGCTCATGATGGCTAGCCAACAAGGGGCGACGCCCCGCATGGTTGAAAAGAAGTGCGGTCGGATCGAAACTCCGCCGCAGCGGTATGGCGTGTCACCATGTTCCTAGGTTGATTCTGGAAGGCGTACTAACGCCGATGCTCTTTTCAGGAAAAAGCTCGCGGACTGATTCCGGAGAGGTTGCCAATCAAACCTCCGCCAGCCAGGCTCCCAAGCCGGGTCAGAAAGTGGAAGCGAGCACGAGGCGTGCGTCGAATGTTCCTCCGACAGAGGATGCCGACAGACTGTCCGCCACCAATTCCGAGGTGGAGAGCGCCATGAATCACAGGCGCCTCCGGACAGTTCTTCGCTACGCATGTTTCTCCCAAGAGGCCTTGAATGCCTTCAATTAGGAGATCGCACCTCCGTGCCGCTCAAGATGGTCTAGCGAGCCACGAGCAGTATGTAAAGGACATCTGGTGAGAAAATTTGTGATTATATATGCGGTAGTCCCCGAGACTTAAAATAGTTAGAATAACTGATTTAAGGATCATTTGTTATCTGAGGATCTTACAAAAAGAGTACCCGACTGTCCCCAGAGCTGAAGAATGCAAGGCCCAACTTGAGGCCGCACTAGCCGCTCTGGGGGAGCCACAGAGACCCCTCGGTAATATATGCTTCAAAAGATAAATAGTTTATGAAGTGCAGCGGGTGTGTAAATCGACAAAATATTGCAGATGGCGCGGACTAGATCCGAACAAGCAACAGCTCTTGCACCAGCTAAAGGCGGCGAGCGTGCTTACGAGGGTGCGGCGGAGAAAAATAACCTCAAGATGCCAACACCAAACTGGGTGAGGAACTAAAGGATGTTCGTGTCCGGTTATGCGACTCAGAAGGAGAATCGGCGGCTTCGCGGCATTTTCATAAGTGCTTGAGCGAACTTTGAAAGAGTTGGCGAGGAAGGCGACTAACATAAACATGTATGTAGGTTTGCTCACAGTCGTCTGAGGAGGAGATGCCCAGTTCTTCTTGGTGATCTTCTTCCCGAACTGCGTCTACCGCACGAACGAGTCCGGCGGTGATGAAAGGCGTCGGCCAGGCCTTGTGACCATCTATCTCCCCGCCGAAGGCATTGGGGAGCTGGCGAGCGGCTTCAAGGAGCACGGCGGCGCTTCCGACTATGGAAGATATCGGCCTGCCGTCAAGGCGCCAGGAGGCTGGGCCATGGTAAAGACGCGGTACACGAAGGTGACCCAAACCACATGGCGAGGTCGGACCTTTGGGGCTGATGGGAAGGAGATCCTGTAAGCTTAGTGTACGGCCAAGTAGAATTGGCCACCAAGTATTCCAACAAGATTGTAAATTAGATAGCCTATTAGATGGCATTGAGGAGGAAT
Organism: Aegilops longissima; assembly: GCA_021605205.1. Classification (NCBI taxonomy): domain Eukaryota; kingdom Viridiplantae; phylum Streptophyta; class Magnoliopsida; order Poales; family Poaceae; genus Aegilops; species Aegilops longissima. The sequence continues at coordinate 318,891,272 of CM038682.1, forward strand.
ACAATGAGTCGAGTTGACTATGTAAAAATATGACATGAAAAATGTCTTCTAGCGGATTATAGATCGTTTGTCATAGCGGACCTTTTAAGCCGACCTCGGGACCCAATAGTCCGAGTGTGTCCGAATACCTTCGTGGTTATATAAGAACCGGGTATGCATGGAGACAAGGCGTGGGGTCATTATTGCTGTATCGGACAAGTGCCCAACTAGTTATGTTATATTACATGGATAGTAAGAAACATCTTCCGGGAGAATAGTTCCGTTAAGGGTTCCTTTCACTTTGGGATGCATGCCCTAAAGTGCATGTCAAAACTGCTAGGAAAGCAGAAAATCATCTGGGGTAGATGGGTAAATAGTTAAAATCATCTTTCAGTTCACCGACCGAATATTCCCTTAAGAACGCTAGCTTCGGCTTCACCCGGTCGAGGTACACATCCGGTGACCGGCAATAACAATCGCAGAGGTGCTCCTTTACCACCTAGCCTAACAATCGGGAGCGAGGGGTAAGCACGTGAGCCGAGCAACCCAGCTTGGCCAAAACTTAAGTCATATCGATGCATATAATGGTGAATAAAAGGTACATGCGGAAGTTTGGCGTATGTGTTGGGCATGAAGCCCGTATAAATAAGCTTCGGTAAAGAAGCCCCTCAGTATAATGTAGCAGACAACGCGTCAAATATCTTGAACAAAGCATAAGCGAGCCTCTAAAGGCTTCAGGAAGAAGGAGGAGGAAGGAGAGAAATAAAAGACAGCAAAAATAGAAAATGTGGACGGAGGAAGGAAGCGAACTTGGAGTCCGCGCTTAGGCGTAGAATCTTCAGAGACGGGCTGCGTTCCATGGGTTCGGCTTGAGTCGGTTATCCGATGCGTTTCGCAGACGGTATGCCCGCCGGTCGGGACCTGGTCGATGATGAAGGACCTTCCCATTTGGGCTTGAGTTTGTCCTTTTCTTGTCCGGCAGCGAGAACTAGTTCGCCAACGTTATAAGCTTTGGCCCGTGCTTCCTCGCTTTGATATCTTTGAGCCTGCTGTTGATAGAATGCGAGCGAGCTTTTGCCATGTCGCTCCTCCTCCAATGAGTCCAACTGTCCTGCCGATCGAGCTCGGCTTCTCTTTCTTCATACATGCGCACGCGAGGTGAGTCATGAATTATGTCACAGGCAGGACTGCCTCGCACCGTACACCATAAAAATGGTGTGAATCCGTAGTACGATTCAGCGTGGTCCGCAGCCCCCAGTCTGGTCGAGCTCCTCAACCCAAAGTCGTGTTAGATTCCTTGAGGACCGCACTAGTGCGGGTTTAATGCCGCTCATGATTAGACCGTTTGCTCGTTCGACTTGGCCGTTGGTTTGAGGGTGATAGGCGAGGCGTAATCGAGCTTGATGCCCATGTTTTTGCACCATAATTTGACCTCATCGGCCGTGAAGTTGGTGCCGTTATCGGTGATGATCTTGTGGGGACACCGTAACGGTGAACTACCCCGATATGAAGTCTATCACCGGTCCGGATTCGCCGTTTTAACAGAGTTTGGCCTCTATCCATTTGGTGAATTTATCCACCATGACCAATAGGTATTTTTGCTTGTGGGTTCCCCCTTGAGGGGTCCAACCATGTCAAGCCCCGCACCATGAACGGCCGGTGATGGGTATAGTTTTGAGGCGGTGGGTGGCATGTGGCTTTAGTTAGCAAAAAGCTGGCAACTGACGCATCATTGGACTAAATCCTGCGCATCTGCCCGGGCCGTCGGCCAATAAAATCCTGTACGGAAGGCCTTGCCTACAAGGGCCCGGCTGCGGCATGGTGCCCACCCAGTCCGGCATGAATTTCAGCCAGGAGGTTTCGCCCTTCCTCTTCGGAGATACACCTTTGAAGGACTCCTGTTGTGCTTTTCTTATAAAGCTCTCCCTCATGGACTTTATAGGCTTTAGATCGCCGTACTATGCAGCGAGCCTCATTTTGGTCTTCGGGGAGTTCCTGCCTAGTTAGGTAGGCTAGGATTGGCTCCGTCCACGGGGCGATAACCGCCATTATTTCGTGGGCGGAGGGTGTTATCTCGGTGGCAGAGCCGCCGATTGTGTCAGAGTGTTCGGCGTCACGCAATGCGGTTGGATCCGGATTGTTATTTCCGGACTCCCCTTCCCATAGTACAGATGGCTTGAATAGCCGTTCCAGGAAGATGTTGGGCGGGACGGCATCGCGTTTTGCACCGATGCGTGCCAATATGTCCGCCGCCTGGTTGTTATCCCGGGCTATATGATGGAATTCGAGCCCTTCAAACTGTGCTGACATTTTTAGGACCGCATTGCGGTATGCTGCCATTTTCGGATCTTTGGCATCAAAGTCTCCGTTTATTTGAGATATCGCGAGGTTCGAATCGCCGCGCACCTCTAGGCGTTTAATGCCCATGGAGACTGCCATCCGGAGGCCATGCAGAAGGGCCTCGTATTCGGCTGCGTTGTTGGAGTCCGTATACATTATCTGAAGAACGTATTGGACTGTGTCCCCGGTTGGGGACGCCAGGACGACGCCAACCCCAGTGCCGCCAACATTTTGGAGCCGTCAAAGTGCATGATCCAATTGGAGTATGCGCCGTACTCTTTAGGGAGTTCGGCTTCAGTCCATTCGGCCAAAACCTGCGACTTAATAGCTCGTCGTGGCTTATAAGTTATGTCGAATGGAAGGAGCTCTATGGCCCATTTAGCAATCCGGCCCGTCGCGTCGCGGTTGTTTATAATGTCGTTAAGAGGTACTTCGGAGGCTACCGTTATCGAACACTCTTGAAAGTAGTGTCGCAGCTTCCGGATGCCATGAACACGCGTATGCTATCTTTTGATAGTGTGGGTACGGGACTTGCATGGAGTTAGGACGGTGGACACATAGTAAACGGTTTTGAATAGGGAACGGTGTCCGTCCGTTCTCGCTCGACGACGAGCACCGCGCTGACAACTTGATGTGTTGCGGCGATATATAATAGCAATGGTTCGCCCATGCGTTGCCGCGACCGGATTTGTTGCCAATATGGCTTTTATCTCTTTGAGTCCGGCCGTGGCGGCGTCAAATCCACTCAAGTGTTGGTGCGGCGGAGGAGGCGGTAAAGGGTAACGCCTTTTCTCCCAAACGGGAAATAAAGCGGCTTAGAGCCGCCACGCATCCGATCAATTTTGTATTTGTTTGAGGTCTTTTGGAATATCCAATTGTGACAGAGCTCGGATCTTGGCTGGGTTTGCTTTAATTCCTCTACCGGACACAATGAAGCCCAGGAGCTTTCCGGTTGGAACGCCGAAGACGCATTTTTCCGGATTGAGCTTGATGTCATATTTTTGAAGGTAGTCGAATGTGAGCCTCAAGTCGTCTACTAGAGTTTCGACATGCTTGGTTTTGACGACCACGTCATCTACATATGCTTCCTTTGTTTTGCCGATCTGGTTTGCGGACATGTACGAATCATGCGCCGATATGTTGCGGCGTTTTTGAGCCGAAGGGCATTGTGTTGAAGCATAACGGGTCGTATGGAGTGATGAATGCTGTTGCAGCTTGGCAGCTCCGCCATCTTGATTTGGTGGTAGCCGGAGTACGCTACGAGGAAGCACAATGAGTCGTGGTGTCCTGCTGTAGCATCGATAATTTGATCAATTAGAGGGAGGGGAAGGATCCTTTGGGCAAGCCTTATTAAGGTCTTTGAAATCAACACATAGGCGCCAGGATTTATCCTTCTTTGGTACCATCACCAGGTTTGCTAGCCAGTCCGGATGTTTTATATCTCGATGAATCCGGCTTCCAAAGTTTGGCTAGATCCTCTCCATGGCCTGTCTCTTGGGTTGGAAAAGCGCCAAGAGCCTGTTTGATGGCTTGAATCCTTTTAGGATATTTAGGCTGTGCTCGCCAGCCGGCGTGGGATTCTGGCATGTCGAAGGGTGCCAGGCAAAGATGTCCCAGTTTTCTCGTAGAAATTCTCGTAGTGCGGCGTCTACATCATGGTTTAATTGTGCCCCAATGGAGGCCGTCTTTGCAGGATCCGTTGGGTGGACTTGGAATTTGACTATTTCATCCGCTGGTTTAAAAGAGGTGGACTTGGATCTTTTATCAAGTATCACATCGTCCCTGTTCGCCGTGGAGCGCATCGCAGTGAGTTCCTCGGCCGCTAGGGCTTCGGATAGTGCCTCGAGGGCTAGTGCGGCTGTCTTGTTTTGGTAGCGGAGTGCTATGTTCAGATCACTAGCGAGAGTGATGATTCCATTAGGTCCGGCATTTTAAGCTTCATGTACCCATAATGGGGTATAGCGTGAAAATTGTGAATGCCTCTCGCCTAATAAAGCATGATATCTATCTGCTGAACGGGCCACTTGAAATGTGACCTCCTCGACCTGTAATTGTCCGCGAGCTAACACTACGCCGGTGTGATTTTTCCTGTGCAGCATGCTTCCGGCTAGGGATTATTCCTCTAAAGGTTGTGCTGCTTCGCTCAATGCGGTTCTAGTCTATTTCCATTTTTCGAGGGTTTTTCATAGATGAGGTTTAGTCCGCCCCGCCATCCATGAGTACCTTAATAAGGCGTAAAGCCGCCCACTATCGGACTGAGGACCAATGCGGTGGTGCTCGGGCTGTTCGAATTTAGGTTAAATCATTGGCATTAAAGGTAATAGCCGTGTTACCCATGGATTTATTGTTGCTACTTGGTAGACTTCGCAAGGTTATGGAGTGTTCATTTTCGCATGTTATTTGATGCGAACGTCTCGAAGACTGTTAACACCGTCATTGGTGTTCTTTGGGCTGGGTTTATGAAGCTAGAAGCTCTTCGCCACTTTTGGCCACTGCCGTAGTATCCAACATGCTCAAGGCTATGAGTTGGAGTGGCGCCCTCGTGCTATGAATTTTGCAGGGTCCGTTTAGCCAACCCTCCAGTATGGTTCCATACCCTTTAGGGGGTTTTGGTTTTTTGGTGTTTAACCCAGGTGCTTGGTAATGGTGCACCCTTTTATTTCGGACTAGGGATGTATTGGGGCGGATTATCCCAAAATTTATATTCGGTTTTCGAGCGCTCTCCATCGCACAAGACTTTTGTACTATGGTCACCAAGTCAGCAAAGCGTGTAATTTCGCGATGACTTATGGCGCTTAGGATTCCCTTGTCCGCAATTATTGCAGAAAATTGGGATTCGTCCTCCTCTCGGCAGTCCTTTATCCTGTCCATAACCGGGAGGAATCGCCCAAGAATGATGTATTGCTTCAGCGGGCTCTTGCCGATTCGGGATAGATCGCTAATGTTTGGGTGGGCAGGTGGAATCGATCCGAACCCGTCAATTTAAGACTCAGGGCCGGAAGTTTCGAACTTCGGAAGTTTGGATTTTGAATGCTATCCAATAATCCATCCCGTCGCTGACTTTAAGTTCGTGGCTTGATCAACATCCGTCCCTCTGCGGGAATCCGCATGGAGGGATCGAATCCGGACGTAGCTAGTCCTTAAGATAGAAGAAGAATCGCCGCATTGCTCCTCTATCACAGCAACATGATGGGTAGCCCGGGAGAGTTGATCTCTAAGATCGGTTTTAGGCCCAATCCGTCGTAGATGTGGCGACTCCCGGCGGCGATGCGATCCAAGAGCTCGTTTACGGAGGAGAGCTCGATCGATCTAACTGTTCGGCAAGTTCAATTAACGTGAAGATTGGTTTCGATGACTCGAGAAGTCATCGTCGGCGCTGATGGCGAACTGGCGGTCATAAGAAACCACCTAGCCAAGAGTCGACCGATGGCCAGGCTCCTTTGGCGATAGTATCATCTTTAAAGACGGATGAGGCATCCTTCCGACGGCGACATAGAGGAACTCTCAATGAAAGCACCAATGTCGGTGTCAAAACCGGCGGATCTCGGTAGGGGGTCCCGAACTATGCGTCTAGGCGGATGGTAACAGGAGACAAGGGACACGATGTTTTTACCAGGTTGGGCCCTCCGATGGAGGTAATACCCTACTCCCGCTTGATTAATATTGATGATATGGGTAGTACAAGAGTAGATCTACCACGAGATCAAGGAGGCTAAACCCTAGAAGCTAGCCTATGGTATGATTGTTGTTCGTCCTACGGACTAAAACCCTCCGGTTTATATAGACACCGGATAGGTTAGGGTTACACAGAGTCGGTTACAATGGTAGGAGATCTACATATCCGTATCGCCAAGCTTGCCTTCCACGCCAAGGGAAGTCCCATCCGGACACGGGACGAAGTCTTCAATCTTGTAACTTCATAGTCCAGGAGTCCGGCCAACGGTGATAGTTCGGCTATCCGGACACCCCCTAATCCGGGACTCCCTCACAGACCCTCGCGAGGCTGTTCTTCCTTGTATTGTTCATCATCATCAGCCCAAGAGGCAATCCACCACACCACAAACTAGAGTAGGTTATTACACCACAATGGTGGCCCGAACTAGTATAAACCCTGTGTCTCTTGTGTTGTTCCTTTCATAGTTTAGATCTTAGCGAGGCGGCGAGGTGCAGGTAGGTAGAGGGCGAGATCTCCGCGCGCACCCCAGTGTTCGAACCTAGAGGGTCTGCCGGAACCCAAAATCCGAGATTTGGCACGCCTGTAGGTGCGCCGAATCCGCCTCCGCCGCCGCGCCCGTCGCATCATCATCATCATGTCCGCGACCCGGCGGGCAACCCCGATCCTCGGGCGGCCTGGCCCGCCCACGCAGAGTCAGCCGGTCCATTGTGGCGCCTGGGGCGCAGTGACGCGGACGATCAACGACAGCTCTCACGCCACGGCAGCGCGGTCAGCGGCGAGGCCTCCAACCACGCCACGGCCACGACGCCGCACTTCGACGGGAGCAGGAGAACTCAAGGGCGCGCCACGGTGGCCCGAGAGTTACCGCAATGCTGAGCTGCCGGAGGGCGGCCGCGACGCTCTTCGAACGGGTGGCAGAGCTCCTGGCCGCCGCGATCGGGCTCACCCTTCGCACCCAACTCCCACCTCAGGTCAGGCGGCCCACGCAGAGGCTCCACGCTTGCGCCGCGCAGCTCCAAGCGGACTCCAAGGCCACCCCAACACCAGCCAGGCCGTCAGCACCGGGCCAGCAGCGGTGCTACCTCCGCCACCGGCCAGCGAAGAAGGACTCGTCACGACCCACGGCCCCTGTGGGCTGCCGCGCTACCACCCCCAGGTGGGCGCCTCAAGCAGAACTGCGTGGCACACGGAGCACTACGGCGTAGCCTTTGGGATGGCGGCCCTAGAAGAGTACGTGCCCCACATGATGGACCAAGGGCACGCGCATGAGGACGAACAAGGCTCGCTCCTCGGCCCAAGCTGGGGGACGAGCACCGTGTGAGCTCTTCCAGAGTCGGGGAAGGCGCGTCACCACGCAGAAGCGGCGATTATCAGGTACCGCTAATTCCTCAGGAGCAGGCATACGCTAACCATGGATCACAGGAGGTGCAGGTCACCGCAGCAGGCGGCTGCCCCACTCCTGCAGTTTCCTACCCCTCAGGAGGAGGGCGCCGGGGGCTGCAGGAGAGGGGCTGAGATCCGGCATCACCACCGCAACGTTCGGAGCAAGGCGTCCTCAGGAGGTAGGCCCTCTGCTGGGGAGGTGCCTCAGGGCCTGCCCCTGGCAGAGGACCCGTGGTCGGCGGGGGAACCGCTGGCGACCGCTCTACCCCATCGGCGGCGTCCTGGTTTCCGGTCGTCGTCGGTGGCACTAGAGTGTGGTGCAAGCGGGGCCCTCGTGCAGCGATATGAAGCAAGGCGGTACACTGTGAAGAAGGCCCGGTGCTGTGAAGCTCGCCGCCCGTGACACTCTCACGTAATAATGAGTGGGGCTGTACACGCCCGGAGTCTCGGGGTGCGGCCTCAGCCCAGGGCTCCCTCCCACGCCCGATGGCAGCACTTAGCTCGCTGCTGGTGAGAAGACGCCCAAGACTAGACTAGGTGCGGACGCGCCTTTTTTCTGCTTTCATTGCTTTTTCCCTTGGCTGTCGTTTTCCACCGTTGGATTTAAGTTGGATTTGAACTTGAGATTTGCATGTGTCCGGGGAAGGGGTGTTTAGTCTCGTTCGAGAAATCTCTCGCGTTCTGGTTACCACTTTGCCTCAGCTGCCTCCCCTCGTGAGCCCCGCGAGCCAAGTCAGGCCCAGCTTGCGTGCAGCCCAGACTGCCGTCGCCGCGCCCTCTCAGGAGGTCTTTATTACAGGTCCTATGGGCTCGATCAGGAGACACTCGAGACACCGCAGCCCTCCGCAGGCTATCTCAGGGCCCACGCGGGTCGAAGGTAAACTAGCCAACCAGCTCGTCGTAAAGCCAGCCGCTTGGCGCAGGCGTACGGGTGAAATAGCATCTACTAATATGCTGAATGCAAGTTTTTACATGAGGGGCTCCCCCTCCCAAAATTCTCTTACAACCTTCAGGGCAAAGCCCGAACTCTATCCGCGCAGGGTTAGGAAGCAGGGACGGCACGCGGTCAGTCGGATAAATCCCCCAATGCATCCTCAGGGGCACCCCCTGAATCGTCGCTGGCGTCATTGGCCTCGCCATCGCTCTCTGTGTTGCCGTCAGCGGCGTCAGGGCCGTTCACCACGCCGCCTTCATCAGCAGCCACGACCACGCCGTCGTTATCAGAAGCGAAGGCCCTGACGAGGGCATCCACGTTGTCTTCCACCTAGTGCGCCAGGTCATCCCGGACGGCCTGAGGTACTGGGGTGATGGCGGCGCCAAAGTCGAAGTTGGGGTCCATGTTTCGGAGATGGCTGAAGACACGAGAAAAGGCGCGCCCGAGCAGGGCGCGGCTCCTCTCCTCCACCAACCTGTTGGCGCTGACCGACCGCACCTCCAGCTGCGTCACCACGTCAGTGAAGAACTGAAGGTTGCCGGCGTAGTTGACTGCGTGGGGCTCGCCAACGGCCGCCTCGCAGATGTTACCCAAGGCCGTGTTGGCTCTCTCCCGGAGCGTGGTGAGCATGGGGCCGTGCTCATGCTCCAGGATCCGCCGCTGGCGTATCTCGTCCTCGTTCTGCCGCGCAACGGCCTCAGCCTCGTCCACCCATTGGCGGAGAAGAAGCTCCTCAGCGCGGGAGGTAGTCAACTCCTCCTGCGCCGCACCAAGGGCGGCCCGAGAAGCATCGGCCCGCCGCGTCACTTCACCCAGCTTGGCCCTCAGGGCGGTGGTCCTGCCTTCAGCTTCGACCCGAATCAACCCCAGCCTCTCCTCGAACTCGCGCTCAAGGTTCAAGCGGGCCGTCGCCACCCGGCGTCCAACCTCTTCCAGGACGCGGGCTTCCCACGCAGCGACGTCATCCTCTGCCTGTGCCACCAAGCGCTCCCTCGTCTCCAGACGCTCAAGATCGCGCGCGCGTCCGGCAGCTTCCAGCATCAGTGCCTCCTCACGCCTCTGGAGCTCTGCCTGGTCGACCATAGCCACCTTCATCGATGCAAGGGCCATCTCACGCAGCTCCACCTGCTGCTCCAGGGAATGGCACCGGGCCTGGAGTTCCCGCGCCCGCTCCTCCGCCGCCTCGCGCCGCCGGTCAGCCTCTCGGGCCTCCTCGACGACCCGGGAACGGGCCTCCCGAGAGGCTGCCAGTGACGGCTCGGCTTCCTCATTGTCGAGGCCACGCTGGTGGCGCGCAAGGGCAACAGCCGCCTTTAGCTTGCGCCTCTCTTCAGCCAGGCACATGCCCTCATCCTCAAGGCGCGCGTCTTCGTCAGCGAGCTCTTCACCAAGCAGGCTCACAGCGTCATCCGCCCTTCGAAGAAACCCTTGGCAAAGAGCGCGACGCTCCCGAGCATGCTCGAGCACGTCTTCTGCGCCATCATCCGCCCCAAGTAAGCGCGGAGGGCCACGAACCAGCGCTCCCCCTCTGGGCAGGGGGCTGGGGGCTGGCGCCCTCGCGATGGCCGGGCACGCCTCGCCAGAAGCCCGGCCTGGAGCCAGCCCATCCCCAAATGAAGATCGCAGGGCTGACCTCAGCCAATCGCCATCCACGACCAGACGAGAAACCCACGGCAGGCTGGCTATGCCACGAGAAGGCTCGCGAAGGAGGGTCGCGAGGCGCGCAGAGCCGCGATGCGCCTCAGGATGGCTCACCTCTCCGACCGGCCTCACCACAAGGGCTATGCTTGAGCTCGGAGCGCTCGAAGGTGGTGGAGAGGGTGAAGCCTGGGGGGATGGCTCCTCAGCCATCTCCGTGAGCTCGGCAGGAAGGGCCCTGCAGAGCAAGGATCAGCCAAAGCAACAGGAGGATCAGAAGCTAGGAAAGGGGAAGGCTTACTCATCAATGGTGAAATACTTCCCGCGCTTCAGCAGGCGGCAAGGGTAATCGTCACCCAAGGCCTCCCTTCTCTTCCGGAGAGCCTCGAAGTCCACGCGGAAGCGGCCCAGGAGTTGAGCGCAGGGGTCAGCCTGCGACGAGGAAGAAGCATCAAGGTGACCAGCGTCAGGGGCGTCGTCCTGATGCACGCCGACGGTCGCCTCACCAAGAAGGGTAGCTGGGGCCTCAGGGGCCTCAACCACGGGCGCCGCGGGCAGCGGCTCAACGCCTTCAGCCGCAGTAGTACGGGCCTCAGGAGCTGCCCCCTCAGGAGTGCTGCCTAGCGTCGTCATCCCGGCGGGGGCCCCCTCAGCCTCCAGCGGCCCATGCCTCCCTGCTCCGCCACTCGAGGAAGGACCGCCGTGGGCAACTGGAAGGGCAGTCACCACCACTGGATTCTCGCGAGGCCCCATGAGGCCAGCAGGGCGCAGCCCCCATTCGTCGAAGCTGGGCATCTGATTCACAAAGTCACCCCTGTTCGAGCAAAAGTACAACAAAGCCCCCCCTTGCCGGATGCTGCCGGGGGTGGGATCCCCAGTCAAGACCAAGAGCACCTTCCGCAGCACTTCAGGCGTCAGGTCCTCCTCCTGGAGCCTCATGCGATCCTCACGCCCGCCGAAGGTCCACATCCGGCGAGAGTGACGCTGGAGAGGGGCAATGCGGCATAACAGGAACTCCTTCACCACCTTGGGTGCCGTCACGCCGAGCGCCCTCAGGAACGCGAAGCGATGCCAGACGAAGATGAGCCGGGGCTCGTGGCGTCTCTGGCCCGGCCTGAATTGGGGACAGCGGGAGATGTTGGCTCCGAAAGCAGGGGGCTGGGCACCCCGACATCCACGTACAGCCACCGCTCGCGGAACCCAGGCGCGGGCTGAGGAAGACTAAAATCGATCCATGAAGCCGCAGTTTCTGGTGCGGCGATGAAGCTCACGCACCCCGAGCATTGGGTGGGGTCGACGAGGCGTAGAGAGAAGAAGTGACGCAGCAAGGCAACTGAAGGAGGGATGCCCATCATTGCCTCACAGACAAAGGCGAAGACGGCAAGAAGAGTAATGGATTTAGGACCCAAATGCATCATATGGATCGGTAATGGGAAAGCACAACATTGAAGAAATTGGAAAAGGGGAACCAGTCCGCCCGCGTCGTCGGCAAAATACCGGACCTCGGTGACTATTACGTCGATGGAGAAGTGAGACGCGGGCCAGGCCGTCATCCTCCCGCACTCGTTGAAGATGGTGGCCAGAGCAGAGCTGACCTTGCCCAAGCCTTCTCGGTTGAGTATGATCGACCGATCGACGGCAGGGGCCGCCGACGGCGGCGAGCGAGGCGGAGGCACGGGTTTCTTCCCTTTCCCCTTCTTTGTCGGAGCCATGGCGACGGAAAGGGGGAGGATTCGAGATTTGATTGGAAGCGGAGATTTGAGCTCGAGAGGAGGAAGAGCAGGGGACGGTCGAGCAGCGAGAAGGGGAACGACTGTGTGCAACCACGGGTCCGCCTAGCTGGGCGCAAAATAAGGAGGCGTGGGGAAACAGTGCCGCCCACGTCCAATCTACCGCCACGCGGCGCCCAAGGCCGCAGGCTGTTAGGGCCCATGGCGCTTCGCACTTGCCCCTTCGCTTCTCTGCTGAGCCAAGTCCGCGCGCGCCTTGGGCCCGGGGGCTACTGTCGGCGTTCGGGAGCGGGGTCCCAGACTTGCTCACTGCGGCCTGCGGCGTGGCTCAAGGGGTGGCCCAGTACGGCCCATCTTCATCAACACAAGCTCAAGACCCTCGCGAGGGGCCAAGCCTCGTGGGGCGGACGACAGGAGCTTCCTCGGGCACTGCCTCGTCAGGCTGGCTCGCGAGGAGGCGGAGAGATCAAGGCGGGTACCTCACGAGGTGCCCATGGCGTAAGCCATGACGACCAAGGGCGCAAGCGGGCGCCAGCCCACGATGTCCTCCTTTCCTCTTTGGTGCAAAGGAGCAAGCGCAGCAAGAGCATCAAGCAAAGGCATCCGTTTCGTGCAACAAGACCAAGGCTGCCGTGAACGGCAGGAAGGAAGTCATTGTGGAGCCCAAGCGGCGTCACCACGAGCCTTTGACGGCGAGGACCAACTTTAGTCGGGGATAAGTGTACTAGATGTTCCCCTTCAAATTGGCCAATTGTTGGCGCCCTTCCCGCTCAATATTTGGGAAGAGGCCCAGGGCCCCTGCCTATAAATAGGACTAGCCACCCACAGAGTAGGGGCATTGGATCCGGCATCTAGAGAGAGGATCCAGCATCTGGGACCTGCAGAGAGAGAGAGCGACTGAACTCCCCCTAGCAGTTCATCGCATCAGCCAAGAACAGACCCTCGCGAGGCTGTTCTTCCTTGTATTGTTCATCATCATCAGCCCAAGAGGCAATCCACCACACCACAAACTAGAGTAGGGTATTACACCACAATGGTGGCCCGAACTAGTATAAACCCTGTGTCTCTTGTGTTGTTCCTTTCATAGTTTATATCTTAGCGAGGCGGCGAGGTGCAGGTAGGTAGAGGGTGAGATCTCCGCGCGCACCCCAGTGTTCGAACCTGGAGGGTCTGCTGGAACCCGAAATCTGACAAGCATATGATCTTGAGATTTTACGAAGTCACCATAGGTGCCTCGTAGTCGAGTGGAACGTCTCCTCCCACTGAACGCACATCGCCTGAATATACTGAAATTAACCTAGGATAAATGCGAGCACCGGGACTTCAACCCTGGTGGGCTCGAGAAACCACTGTCCTCCTAACCATCCAACCACATGTTGGTTAGCACGACAAAATGTATGTGGTGACCGTGATGAGCTTATTCTGAAGTCCAGTGACCATATCGTGCTTTCGCTTCAAATACAATGACCATAAGTGTCGTCAACAAAATACAGAGCACGCATCAAATGCAAAGTCCGTCAGTGTCATCAAGAAAATACGGAGACGTATCATGAGCTACATACCGTATGATCACCACGAGAATGTATACGGTGACCGTAATGAGCATATTCTGAAGTCCAGTGACCGTATAGTGCTTTAGCTTGAAATACAGTGACTGTCACGCGTGAATGTGTCGTGGCATGCATACTTTTAGAGGGTCGAGATATAGTTTGTGTGCGTACGTGAAAGTGGTGTAGAAAGAGGGGATGTCCGGTGGAGACAAGGAGAAATATGCCCTTCGTTTCTCTTTCCCGTGACTAATATTTTAGGAGAATATATAAACATTCCCAAATGCAGAACAAATATTTTTGGATGCACCATGCAATTAACTTTCATGTATAACATTGTACTATTGTATATGCTTATTTTCTTAGTGGCGATTGCGTGTGTGGTGTGGTGGGCACATCATTTCTAGTTGTGGTGGGTCAACATGAGGACTCATGGGTTGGTTCCATCCTGCGCCACATAGGTTGGATCGAGACGCGTTATACGAAGACCCATGTGGAGGACTCGGCGTACAACACGAAGCTAGCTACCAGAGTCGCGAGGACTCTATCCTCACTGGTGATAAGCCGACTATATATGATTTGTAACCCTAGGCCCCCAGTATGTTATAGAAGCTTGGGGGCTAGTTCGTCGATAGTATACACACATGCCCAAAGCCTGGTATTCACGTGTACTTTGTACACACCCCTATCACTAATATACAGTACCATGAGTAGGCTTTTTCCTCAACTACAAGGGTCCGAACTAGGGTAAAACTTTGCCTCGTATTACCATCCAGCCTAACAGTCAGGGATATCCTACCGAATGATATGATGGAATCATATCTGCCAACTACTAAGAGAGAGGTGTGTCTGCAGGGGCGCAATGTGTGTAGAGAGGCCTAAAGATAATGTGCGTCAAGGGAGACACGTAGGCACATATATGTGCGTATAGAGGGCTAGTAGAGACCGTGCGTGTGTATATATGCATGTGAGAGAAATAGTGTTTTCCAACTGAGATTAGTGAAAAGAGTGGTACATAGTAGTCAGAAAGAGAGAGAGAGAGAGAGAGATACAGAGAGAGCATGTGCGTGAGACTCCTCGACACCTCGAGAGAGATTGTGAGCATGTGTGAAAGAGAAATGCCGATGCATATAAAGTGTGTGCACTTATGCAGTAGATAGAGAGATATATAGCGCGTTTGTGAGAACGGGCCGAAGCATAGTGCATCTACGTGTAAAAGGCGGTTCTACGCATTAAATTAAAATATAAATGGCATTGTTATTTTTGGATGAGATCATGAATTTTGCAAATTGCGTATGGACGAAAATCGGTCTATCAGACACCCATACTTTGTTGAATTCTAGCATGTGCATGTGTTTATTTCATATTATCGATCCATAGAGTGAGAGCGGTTTGAAATACAGGCAATGGATGCTTTTGCAATTCATATATAAACATTAATTAGTGCACTCCATGTTGTTAGTGTGAAGCACTTTATACATTTGTCACTTGCATGGATACATTCCAAATTGCTAGCTACAAAATAGAATACATGTCGAATTCAACATAAAGGGGGTTTCGAAGATTCGAATTCATAGGAAGCGCATTCATCTATTTGAACCCGAGAAAATGGCATTTGTAAATCAGATGTAAAAGGGGGCATCAATCTTTGTTGTGCATTTGAACATGCTATATATATTCATACGCATGTCTAACTTTTTTGTTGCAACCAAGGATATTATATCTGGAACCATGCATGAACTGAGATAAGTTGCATATTTTTTAATATATACTCGTGTACAATGTATATTCAAATGTACCCCCTCCATTCCAAAATAATCGTAGCTTTAGGATTTTCAAGAGTAAAGATTTGTGAAGTTTGACAAATCCTCAAAGTTCAATTCAAGAGAACTGAAAATGTTAATGCTTCTGCTCCCAAATATTGAACGAAGCGCCAAATAGGCCTCTGGTCACCCGAAACCGCGCGAGACTAATGTTTGGTGGTAGGAAATTACTATCCTGACTCTGGCCCGTGTAGCCTATCGGCCTGATGTCCAAAGGTCTAAACCGGGGTAGGTTTGTAACTTCACCAAGACGTCAGTCTCAACCGCCTCCGAGAAGCATCCATACGCCGTGGGCGCCTAAACACCCATGCACTCGGTAGGAATCTATCACGCCCACATTTGGGACACCTGAGATTAATGTCCTACCCCCAACCCGCAATATGTCCGAAATTTTAGATGGGGGCAAAGTTTGTAACTTTCCCCAAATTTCAAACAAGCGCGTACCAAACAATTTAATGCATTCTGCTTCTAATACTTTGGCACAAATTTCCTTTCCATCATACTCATGAAAGATATTAATTAGATGAAGCGTATGAGACAAACTCAATTCCATTTTTTGGTAGTTTTCTTTTATAAACTAAACTAGTGCTAAAACAAGAAACAAAAAGATTCGATTGCAAGATCTAAAGATATACCTTCAAGCACTCACCTCCCCGGCAACGGCGCCAGAAAAGAGCTTAGTTGACGGGGTGTGAGTGCCGCCACCTAACCTCCCGGCAGCGGCGCTAGAAAAGAGCTTGATGTCTACTACGCAACCTTCTTCTTGTAGACGTTGTTGGGCCTCCAAGTGCAGAGGTTTGTAGGACAGTAGCAAATTTCCCTCAAGTGGATGACCTAAGGTTTATCAATCCGCGGGAGGCGTATTATGAAGATGGTCTCTCTCAAGCAACCCTGCAACCAAATAACAAAGAGTCTCTTGTGTCCCCAACACACCCAATACAATGGTAAATTGTATAGGTGCACTAGTTCGGCGAAGAGATGGTGATACAAGTGCAATATGGATGGTAGATATAGGTTTTTGTAATCTGAAAATATAAAAACAGCAAGGTAACAAGTGGTAAAAGTGAGCATAAACGGTATTGCAATGATTAGGAAACAAGGCCTAGGGTTCATACTTTCACTAGTGCAAGTTCTCTCAACAATAATAACATGACTGGATCATATAACTATCCCTCAACATGCAACAAAGAGTCACTCCAAAGTCACTAATAGCGGAGAACAAACGAAGAGATTATGGTAGGGTATGAAACCACCTCAAAGTTATTCTTTCCAATCAATCCGTTGGGCTATTCCTATAAGCGTCACAAACAGCCCTAGAGTTTGTACTAGAATAACACCTTAAGACACAAATCAACCAAAACCCTAATGTCACCTAGATACTCCAATGTCACCTCAAGTATCCGTGGGTATGATTATACGATATGCATCACAAAATCTCAGATTCATCTATTCAACCAACACATAGAACCTCAAAGAGTGCCCCAAATTTTCTACCAGAGAATCACGACGAAAACGTGTGCCAACCCCTATGCATAGGTTCATGGGCGGAACCCGCAAGTTGATCACCAAAACATACATCAAGTGAATCACGTGATATCCCATTGCCACCACAGATACGCACGACAAGACATACATCAAGTGTTCTCAAATCTTTAAAGACTCAATCCGATAAGATAACATCAAAGGGGAAACTCAATCCATTACAAGAGAGTAGAGGGGGAGAAGAAACATAAGATCCAACTATAATAGAAAAGCTCGCGATACATCAAGATCGTGCCAAATCAAGAACACGAGAGAGAGAGAGAGATCAAACACATAGCTACTGGTACATACCCTCAACCCCGAGGGTGAACTACTCCCTCCTCGTCATGGAGAGCACCGGGATGATGAAGATGGCCACCGGTGTGGGTTCCCCCCTCCGACAGGGTGCCGGAACAGGGTCCCAATTGACTTTTGGTGGCTACAGAGGCTTGCGGCGGTGGAACTCCCGATCTAATCTCTGTTCTGGAAGTTTTAGGGTACGTAGGTATATATGGGTACAGGAAGTACGTTGGTGGAGCTTCGGGGGCTCCACGAGGCAGGGGGCGCGCCCTAGGGGGGTGGACACGCCCCCTACCCTCGTGAGCACCTCCCTTTGCTCCTGACGTGGGGTCCAAGTCCATCCGGTAGCTTTCCTTCCAAAAATAACTTCTCCAGTTGATTTCGTTCCGTTTCGACTCTGTTTGATATTCCTTTTCCTCGAAACACTGAAATAGGCAAAAAAAACAGCAAATCTGGGCTGGGCCTCGGGTTAATAGGTTAGTCCCAAAAGTAATATAAAAGTGGAAAATAAAGCCCAATATTTCCCAAAACAATAGATAATATAGCTTGGAGCAATCAAAAATTATAGATACGTTGGAGACGTATCAAGCATCCCCAAGCTTAATTCCTGCTCGTCCTCGAGTAGGTAAACGATAAAAAAGATAATTTTTGATGTGGAATGCTAGATGGCATAATTTCAATGTAATTCTTCTTTCTTGTGATATGAATATTCAGATCCGAAAGATTCAAGATAAAAGTTCATATTGACATAAAATAATAATACTTCAAGCATACTAACAAAGCAATCGTGTCTTCTCAAAATAACATGGCCAAAGAAAGTTATCCCTACAATATCATATAGTCTGGCTATGCTCTATCTTCACCACACAAAGTATTTAAATCATGCACAACCCCGATGACAAGCCAAGCAATTGTTTCATACTTTTGACATTTTCAAAACTTTTTCAATCTTCACGCAATACATGAGCGTGAGCCATGGATATAGCACTATATGTGGAATAGAATGGTGGTTTTGGAGAAGACAAAAGGAGGGGAAGATAGTCTCACATCAACCAGGCGTATCAACGGGCTATGGAGATGCCCATCAATAGATATCAATGTGAGTGAGTAGGGATTTCCATGCAACGGATGCACTAGAGCTATAAGTATATGAAAGCTCAACAAAAGAAATTAAGTGGGTGTGTATCCAACTCGCTTGCTCACGAAGACCTAGGGCATTTGAGGAAGCCCATCATTGGAATATACAAGCCAAGTTCTAGAATGAAAAATTCCCACTAGTATATGAAAGTGACATCATATGAGACTCTCTATCATGAAGATCATGGTGCTACTTTGAAGCACAAGTGTGGTAAAAGGATAGTAGCATTGCCCCTTCTCTCTTTTTCTCTCATTTTTTAATAATTTTTTTTATTTAGGCCTTTTCTCTTTTTTTTATGGCCTCTTTTTTTCTCTTTTTTTATTTTTCTTCCGGAGTCTCATCCCGACTTGTGGGGGAATCATGGTCTCCATCATCCTTTCCTCACTGGGACAATGCTATAATAATGATGATCATCACACTTTTATTTACTTACAACTCAGCAATTACAACTCGATACTTAGAACAAAATATGACTCTATAGGAATGCCTCTGGCGGTGTACCGAGATACGCAATGAATCAAGAGTGACATGTATGAAAGAATTATGAATGATGGCTTTGCCACAAATACGATGTCCACTACATGATCATGCTAGCAATATGACAATGATGGAGCGTGTCATAATAAACGGAATGGTGGTAAGTTGCATGGCAATATATCTCAGAATGACTATGGAAATGCCATGATAGGTAGGTATGGTGGCTGTTTTGAGGAAGGTATATGGTGGTTGGATGATACCGGCGAAAGGTGCGCGGTATTAGAGAGGCTAGCAATGGTGGAAGGAAGAAAAGTGTGTATAATCCATGGACTCAACATTAGTCATAAAGAACTCATATACTTATTGCAAAAATCTAGAAGTTATCAAAGCAAAGTATTACGCACATGCTCCTAGGGGGATAGATTGGTAGGAAAAGACCATCGCTCGTCCCCGACCGCCACTCATAAGGAAGACAATCAATAAATAAATCATGCTCCGACTTCATCACATAACGGTTCACCATACGTGCATGCTACGGGAATCACAAAATTTAACACAAGTATTTCTCAAATTCAGAACTACTCAACTAGCATGCTCTAATATCACCATCTTCATATCTCAAAACAATTATCAAGCATCAAACTTTTCTTAGTATTCAACACACTCATAAGAATTCTTACAAATCTTTTATGCTTAGCATATTAGGATTATTCAAGCAATTACCAAGCTATTTAAGACTCTCAAAATAATTTAAGTGAAGCTTGAGAGTTCATCTATTTCTTCAAAATAAAACTACCACCATGCTCTAAAAGATATAAGTGAAGCACTAGAGCAACAACAAACTACTGCGAAATATATAAGTGAAGATCAATGAGTAGTCGAATAATTATGCAACTTTGCGAAGACTCTCCCATTTAATAATTTCAGATCTTAGTACTTTATTCAAACAGCAAGCAAAGTTAAATGAAATAAAATTACGCTCCAAGCAAAACACATATCATGTGGTGAATAAAAATATAGCTCCAAGTAAAGTTACCGATGAACGAAGACGAAAGAGGGGATGCTTTCTGGGGCATCCCCAAGCTTAGGCTCCTGGATATCCTTGAATATTACCTTGGGGTGCCTTGGGCATCCCCAAGCTTAGGCTCTTGCCACTCCTTATTCTGTAGTCCATTGAATCTTTACCCAAAACTTGAAAACTTTACAACACAAAACTTAACAGAAAACTCGTAAGCTCCGTTAGCGAAAGAAAACAAAACACCACTTAAAGGTACTGTAATGAACTCATTATTTATTTGTATTGGTGTTAAACTTACTGTATTCCAACTTCCCTATGGTTTATAAACTATTTTACTAGCCATAGAGTCATCAAAATAAGCAAACAACACACGAAAAACAGAATCTGTCAAAAACAGAACAGTATGTAGTAATCTGTAACTAACGCAAACTTCTGGAACTCCAAAAATTCTAAAATAAATTGGTGGACCTGAGGAATTTTTCTAGTAATCATCTGCAAAAAGAATCAACTAAATATCACTCTCCAGTAAAAAGTTCTAGCTAATCTCGTGAGCGCTAAAGTTTCTGTTTTTTACAGCATGATCATAAAGACTTCACCAAGTCTTCCCAAAGGTTCTACTTGGCACAAACACTAACTAAAACATAAAACCACATCTAAACAGAAGCTTGATGGATTATTTATTACTAAACATAATAAAAAGGCAAGGAACTAAAATAAAATTGGGCTGCCTCCCAAAAAGCGCTATCGTTTAACGCCCCTAGCTAGGCATGATGATTTCAATGATGCTCGCATAAAAGATAAGAATTGAAACATAAAGAGAGCATCATGAAGAATATTACTAGCACATTTAAGTCTAACCCACTTCCTATGCATAGGGATTTTGTGAGCAAACAACTTATGGGAACAATAATCAACTAGCATAGGAAGGCAAAACAAGCATAACTTTAAAACTTTAAGCACATAGAGAGGAAACTTGATATTATTGCAACTCCTACAAGCATATATTCCTCCCTCATAATAATTTTCAGTAGCATCATGAATGAATTCAACAATATAACCAGCACCTAAAACATTCTTTTCATGATCTACTTGCATAGAAAATTTATTACTCTCCACATAAGCAAATTTCTTCTCATGAATAATAGTGGGAGCAAACTCAACGAAATAACTATCATGTGACTGAAAATTAAGATCAAGATGACAAGTTTCATGGTTATAATTATTATTTATAGCATAGGTGTCATCACAATAATCATCATAGATAGGAGGCATGCTTTCATCATAGTAAATTTGCTCATCAAAGCTTGGGGGACAAAAAATATCATCTTCATCAAACATAGGTTCCCCAAGCTTGTGGCTTCGCATATCATTAGCATCATGGATATTCAAGGAATTCATACTAACAAAATTGCAATCATGATCATCATTAAAATATTTAGTGCCAAACAATTTAATGCATTCTTCTTCTAATACTTTGGCACAATTTTCCTTTCCATCATACTCACGAAAGATATTAAAAAGATGAAGCGCATGAGACAAACTCAATTCCATTTTTTGGTAGTTTTATTTTATAAACTAAACTAGTGCTAAAACAAGAAACAAAAAGATTCGATTGCAAGATCTAAAGATATACCTTCAAGCACTCACCTCCCTGGAAACGGCGCCAAAAAAGAGCTTAGTTGACGGGGTGTGAGTGCCGCTTACCTAGCCTCCCCGGCAACGACGCCAGAAAAGAGCTTGATGTCTACTACGCAACCTTCTTCTTGTAGACGTTGTTGGGCCTCCAAGTGCAGAGGTTTGTAGGACAGTAGAAAATTTCCCTCAAGTGGATGACCTAAGGTTTATCAATCCGCAGGAGGCGTAGGATGAAGATGGTCTCTCTCAAGCAACCCTGCAACCAAATAGCAAAGAGTCTCTTGTGTCCCCAACACACCCAATACAATGGTAAATTGTATAGGTGCACTAGTTCGGCGAAGAGATGGTGATACAAGTGCAATATGGATGGTAGATACAGGTTTTTGTAATCTGAAAATATAAAAACAGCAAGGTAACAAGTGGTAAAAGTGAGCATAAACGGTATTGCAATGATAGGAAACAAGGCCTAGGGTTCATACTTTCACTAGTGCAAGTTCTCTCAACAATAATAACATAATTGGATCATATAACTATCCCTCAACATGGAACAAAGAGTCACTCCAAAGTCACTAATAGCGGAGAACAAATGAAGAGATTATGGTAGATGCAGAAACCACCTCAAAGTTATTCTTTCCAATCAATCCGTTGGGCTATTCCTATAAGTGTCACAAACAACCCTAGAGTTCGTACTAGAATAACACCTTAAGACACAAATCAACCAAAACCCTAATGTCACCTAGATACTCCAATGTCACCTCAAGTATCCGTGGGTATGATTATACGATATGCATCACAAAATCTCAGATTCATCTATTCAACCAACACATAGAACCTCAAAGAGTGCCCCAAAGTTTCTACCGGACAATCACGACGAAAACGTGTGCCAACCCCTATGCATAGGTTCATGGGCGGAATCCGCAAGTTGATCACCAAAACATACATCAAGTGAATCACGTGATATCCCATTATGACCACAGATACGCACAGCAAGACATACATCAAGTGTTCTCAAATCTTTAAAGACTCAATCCGATAAGATAACTTCAAAGGGGAAACTCAATCCATTACAAGAGAGTAGAGGGGGAGAAGAAACATAAGATCCAACTATAATAGCAAAGCTCGCGATACATCAAGATCGTGCCAAATCAAGAACACGAGAGAGAGAGAGATCAAACACATAGCTCTTGGTACATACCCTCAGCCCGAGGGTGAACTACTCCCTCCTCGTCATGGAGAGCACCGTGATGATGAAGATGGCCACCGGTGAGGGTTCCCCCCTCCGGCAGGGTGCCGGAACAGGGTCCCTATTGACTTTTGGTGGCTACAGAGGCTTGCAGCGGTGGAACTCCCGATCTAATCTCTATTCGGAAGTTTTAGAGTGCGTGGGTATATATGGGTGCAGGAAATGCGTCGGTGGAGCCGGGGCCCCACGAGGCGGGCGCGCCCTAGGGGGTGGCGCGCCCCACCCTCGTGAGCACCTCCTTGCTCTGACGTGGGGTCCAAGTCCATCCGTAGCTTTCCTTCCAAAAATAACTTCTCCAGTTGATTTCGTTCTGTTTCGACTCCGTTTGATATTCCTTTTCCTCGAAACGCTGAAATAGGCAAAAAACAACAAATCTTGGCTGGGCCTCCGGTTAATAGGTTAGTCCCAAAAGTAATATAAAAGTGGAAAATAAAGCCCAATATTGCCCAAAACAGTAGATAATATAGCATGGAGCAATAAAAAATTATAGATACGTTGGAGACGTATCAGTGGGCGCCAAAACGCCCTCTCCACCATCCGCGAAACCCCAGCCTCCTCCGTCCTCCACCCCGTAGCGCCCAATCCACCGCCGCCCTCCTCCATCACGCCGGAGCCGGTACCCCAACGTCGTTGTCCAACACAACCGCAACCGCAACGCCCTCAAGGACTTAGCAGCTGAAGCCGAGGTAGAGCTGCCTCCACGACGCTGACGCCAACGTGCGCCGTACCAGAACCACTCCGACCACGTCGTCCTGCACCTCACTGCTGCCGCTCCACTATTGCAACCGTCCACTACACCGGAGCTGTTCCCACAACGCCGTCGTTCGCCGCCTCGGATCTGGTTCCCCGCCGCCGACAGACGGCCACCGCACCACACTCAACAACTTGGCCATGGGTTCGTCCAAGGCTGCACCGTCCTCCACAACTTCTTGTTTCCAGCGAACCACAAGAAGATCATTGAAAAAACAGAAGGAGGACACATCACTGTCAGCAGAAAGAGGTACTCCTCTTCCCTTATTCGTGCAAACCTTACGTCTCTGCTCACACCGTATTCATCCCACGAAAGAAACTAGTTGAGCGCTTCTTACTGCATCTTCTTCGTGATACTAAATGCACATGGTTTCCTCCCTTTACTATTTCACCTTTGCTAGAGGTCAGTAGCCCGCCTGGATTTCAATTCAGGGTCAGTCGAACCACAATTAAAAGAAGCAGCACCCGCTTAGGCGTGCGGAGCACCTAGTCCGCCTGCTCCCCGGGGAAGCGGGGTGTGGGGCGCAGGAGCTGCTTGCACTCGATCTGGAGGTCGGCGGGGCTTGAATGGATGGCCGGGGGGCGGTGCCTAGCACGGCGGTGTGGTGAGGTCAAGGGGAGGGCGCAGGCAGGGGACTGGGCCGGTGGTCGCTGCCGTTTCGAGGAAGATCGTCACCACTGACTGGCTGGAGGTAGATGAAGGCGATCTGCCCGTTCTTTGTATGTCGGACGGTGCAGAAAAAATGGACTGACCTATTTGTTTTCAGTCGAATGTTATTTTCATAGAATCCTGTAGTCATTTAGTGTGCCATGCATGTTGTAGAGCTATCATATGTCTCCCGTCATTTATTTCTTACCGACCTGCTATCTGCTACCTTTACACTATATTAATTGTGCACACACTTCACCCATACTCACACTATTGTTTTTTATGCATGGGTGTTTCAGATTCTGACGCGGTGTTGATGAATGTTGGAAAGAAAAGACAGAATTTGCTCTAGTGTAATTCAAAGATAAGCACTAAGCGTTTCAGCACTCTAAAGGATGCAGTGTCGTGATTGGAGGCGATGGCGTAGCTCTGCGATTGATGATCTCAATTGCCACACACAACCATCCTGTGCTTGCTTTAACTTCATTGTCAAATGTGGTTGCATGTTGCATATGGTGTCTAGCTTGTATTGCTTCCAATTTGGTTAAATTGCATCTGCTTACTTTACACATTGTACCTTTGATAATGACATGCCTTCCTGTTTTTGATACATACTACATATGTCTATTAACCATGTTCGTACATCAAACTAATGCTCTTTTGTATCCCTCATCAATCACTTATGATGAGACAGTCACCCGAGTGGGTTACTGTGAGACGCCATACTCGTTTAAGGAGTGCAGTGTCATCCTCCCCACATGATTCTGAAGAAACAGCAAGGCTAAATGAAGATAGTCAACATAGCTCTCTAGTTGATGACCGCAATTCCCCCACACCACCATCACGGGTGCTTGCTCTAACTTCGCAGTCTGATATGTGGTTGCATGTTGCATACGGTGTCTAGCTTGTAATGCTTCTAATTAGGGTAAATTGCATCTGCTTAGTTTAAACATTATACCTGTGGATATGACATGCCTTCCTATTTTTGGTACACACTACATCTATGTGTTAACCTTGTTCTTACATGAAACTACCTCTTTTCTGTATCCTGCATCAATCACTTACGACGAGTCACCTTTATTCGTTGCATATTGCATATTATTTCTAGCCTGTTAACATGTATTGCTTCTAATTTGGTCAAATGCATTTGTTAGGGCACCCTTTTAATTTGGCAGAGTGATATTGGTTTCATCTTTCATATGGTTTCTAGCTTGCATTGATTCTAACAAGTTCAAGCACCTTGTGCTTAGTTTACACTTTATACATCATACATGTCAATATGTCACGCCGTCCTGTTTTTCATACATATTCCATCCTCCTATCATGCGGCTGCCTTACATGAAAGTAGTGTTCGTCAGTATCATGCATCAATGAGTTCTGAAGAGAAAATTTAATTCCTTTTTCTTGTGGGTTTGACTTGACAAGGCAAAATCAAGAAAGAGGAAGGAAAAGAGTAAGGAAGGCGATGATGGTGGTCCTCTGCAGCAACGTAAACGCAACATCTATACCGATTCTCCTTGTACTGATAGTGCATTACAAGGTCCAAGTCTCCGCTCCCCTACTCCACCATCCAAGGTGCTTGCTCTAACTTGGCAGTGTGATATCTGGTTGCATATTGCATATGGTGTGTAGCTTGTATTGCTCCTAATTAGTGCAAACTGCATCTGCTTAACTTACACATGATACGTGTGAATATGACATGCTTTCCTGTTTTTGGTACATACTATATCTGTCTATCACACCATGTTCTTACATGAAACTACTCTTCTTGTGTATCCTGCATCAATCACTTATGATGGAACACCTTTAAGTTGGCAGTGTGATATTGGTTTACGTCTTGAATACGATTTCTAGCATGTATTGCTTCTAATTTGATGAACGCCACCTATGACGAGACAGTTTTAACTTAGCAGAGTGATATTGATTGCACCTTTCATATGGTGTCTAGTTTGCAGTGCTTCTAATTTGTTGAAGTGCCTTCTGCTTAGTTACCACATCATAGGTGTGAATATGTCAAGCCGTCCATTTTTTCGTACATATTCCATCCTCGTATCATGACTTTGCCTTTCATCAGAGTAGTGTTCGTCAGTATCATGCATGAATGAGTTCTGAAGAGCGAATTAATCCTTTTTCTTGTCAGTTTGACCTCACAATGCAAAATCAATAAAGCTGAAGGAAATTGGCAAGGCATTGGATGATGGTGGTCCTTCCGAGCAACTGAAACGGAGGTTCTCTAACGATTCTACTCCGCCATCCTCCCAACAAGATTTGCAAGGCAGACTAAGGCATAGCCTAGTGGTGGGGAGGGGTTGATGCCTTCCCACCCGCCCATGTTCAAGGCATGGTACTTACAATTTGGATTTGTTGCACCAATTATGCTGTAAGGGGTTCCCTTACAGTCTTTCTATAAAAAAAACAAGATTCGCAAGACAACGCAAGGCTAGACAGTCAACGTAGTTGTGTAGATGATGAGCACATCTCCCCTACTCCACCATCACAGGTGCTTGCTCTAACTTGACACTATTATATGTGGTTTCATGTTGCGTATGATGTCTATCTTGTATTGCTTCTAACTTTGTTGAATTGCATCTGCTTACTTTACACATAATGCCTGTGAATATGACACGTGTTCCTGTTTCTAGAACACACGTGTACATGATGAGCACATCTCCCCTACTCCACCATCACAGGTGCTTGCTCTAACTTGGCACTATTATATGTGGTTGCATGTTGCGTATGATGTCTATCTTGTATTGCTTATAACTTTGTTGAATTGCATCTACTTACTTTACACATAATGCCTGTGAATATGACACGTGTTCCTGTTTCTAGAACATACATGTACATGATGAGCACATCTCCCCTACTCCACCATCACAGGTGCTTGCTCTAACTTGGAACTGTTATATGTGGTTGCGTTTTCCGTATGATGTCTAGTTTGTATTGCTTCTGATTATGTTGAATTGCATCTGCGTAGCTTACAACTTATACCTGCAATGATCACTTACCCATAAGACACATTTAACTTGGGACTGTGATGTAGGTTGCATCTTGCATTGTCTTCTAGCTTGTACTGCTTCTAATTCCTTGAAATGGCACTTACGATGAGACACTTTTTACCTGATAGAGTGATATTGGTTGCATGTTCATATGGTGCCTAGCTTTCATTTCTTCTAATTTTGTTGAGGCCTTCCGCTTACTATTTTTTCATACATATTCCATCCTCCTATCGTACGTGTGAATATGAAACGCTGTCCTTTTTTGTATATATTCCATCCTCCTATCCTGCGCTTGCCTTACATCAAAGTAGTGTTCGTCTGTATCATGCATCAACCAGTTATGTAGAGCTAATTTTATTCATCTTCTTTTGGTTTTGACTTCATAAGGCAATATCAGAAAAATAGGAAGGAAAAGAGTAAGTTAGGGGATGTTGGTGGTCCTCCGCACCGACGCATAAGCAGAGACTCTCTAGATTTGCCACTGCTACTGCTAATAAAGTTGAAGTCCCAAGTCTACATGATGAGTTCATATCCCGTACTCCACCATCGCAGGTGCTTGCTCTAAGTTGACAGTGTGATAATTGGTTTCATGTTGCATATGTTGTCTAGCATGTATTTCTTCTATTTTGATTAAATTGCACCCGCTGAGTTCATACGTTATACATGTGCATATGACATAGCGTTTTGTGTCTAGAATACACTGCATCTATCTATCATACCATGTTCTTACATCAAAGTACTGCTGTTGTGTATCCCGCATCAGTCACTCATGATTGGACGCTTTTAACATGGCAGTTTGATAGTGGTTGCATCTTGCATTGATTTCTATGTTGTACTGCTTCTAATTTTTCGAATTGCCACTTATGACAAGATAATTTTAACTTGGGAGAGTAATATTGGTTGCATCTTTCATATGGTGTCTAGCTTGCATTACTTCTATTTTCTTGAAAATCCTTCTGCTTAGTTTACACATCGTAGCTGTGAATATGTCATGTCGTCCTGTTTTTCTTACATATTCCATCATCATATGGTTGTCTTACATCAAAGTATTGCTTGTCTGTATCATGCATCAATGAGTTCTGAAGAGCGATTTTATTCTTTTGTGTTGTGGGTACGGCTTGACATGGCTAAGTCAAAAAAGAGAAAGGAAAATAATATAGTAGGGAGTGGTGTTACTCGTCGGGTGAAATGAAAAAGGATCTGCCATCAAAATTCTGCTGGTACTTATAGTGCAGTAGAAGGTCCAAGTCCACCGGCTAAATCTACAAACACAGTATCACCTGCTCCATCAGCTGCAGGGTCCGCTTCAACTGTACCAGCATCTCAATGAGATACTCGTTTGTTTGTTCAGGAACTGGCCAGTTCCCAAGCTGCCTTCACACCTAACACTACTTCGAAGCTTCTTTGCACAACAGGACTTGGCAAGATCAGATGAACCGCATGAGCATCAACACCAAGACGGCACCTGACCGAGTCAAGTTGCAGTTGCATGCTCCTTTATATGTACTCTCACAGTTTGATGTACACTAACACTTTCCATATTCGTTGTTGAACTAGCACCACGACGCAAGCGGAAGTAGACATCAGGGATAATGCTTGACAGATTAACAAAATCTAAAGGAGGAAGAATGGAGATCCATTTTGAGGCAGGTTTAAAAAGGCCACGTGATGCTACAGAGTCAGCCGTTGCCGTTAGGTGTCATGCACGTATCCTCCCAACATGGATCTAGTACAGGAATGAGAAAGACAATACCCAGTTTAACACCTTCCTTGACCATTTATCCGTAAGTAATGTTATTCATCGCAATTAGTAATATTGTCTTGCTCATCCCATACTTTCTAGCTTCCTCCTAATAAGACTCACATTCTTTTTCAGCAGATGAGGTTCAAGTTGGATCCGAAAGATGATGCAACTAAACAAGAATGCACTCATGTTTTTCATCGCTCATGACAACGATCGGTACCACCTTAGAAAATCTCACTTTGAAGGCAAGGCTAACAATGAAATCGCCCAAACATGTCCAGTGGAATATATTACAGATGAAGACTGGACATCCCTCGTTCAACACTGGTCTGATCCAAAGTATCAGGTAGGCTATATGTATTTGATCAGACCACATATTGAACTTGTATTTATTTATGTGCCTTACAAGTGTATCTTCTTCTAGGCTAACTGTTTGAAGAACAAGACCAACCATTCTAAAGTGAAATTCCAATAGACAACAGGATCTCGTAGCTATATTGCACACTACGAGGCTCTTGTAAATAGCTGCTACTTCCTTCTTTTTTCTGTGCCATATTATCGTATCTATATTGACTTGTTCCAAATCTGAGGAGGAAAGCACGTGCGGACTAAAAGAACTGAACCGAATGCTGTGCAAATCTTCAAGGATTGCCACACCAGCAAGATGAAGGGAATGAGCACACCAGTTCAAGCCGCTATTGTAAGTCCTTACTCATCCTGCCTTTGAACTGATTGGTACTGTGATGTGTTCATTTAACTACTTGGTTTGCAGCCAATGTAAGTTACTCTATTCACTTTTATACACAGTTGTCTTAACGTATCATTTCACCTTACATAGTTTAAAAGAGATGAAGGATATTGTTTTGGTCTTGATCTGTAATCTAGTTGTTATGTTCACGTGCGCACACAATGATAAAATAGCCTGTTTGTTTTATATCTGTTTGCCCA
Source organism: Aegilops longissima (assembly GCA_021605205.1). NCBI lineage: Eukaryota > Viridiplantae > Streptophyta > Magnoliopsida > Poales > Poaceae > Aegilops > Aegilops longissima. The sequence goes on from CM038682.1 coordinate 318,920,744, forward strand.
TGATATGAATGATGTCATACTATGTTCATCATACTTTAAACCATGTCTCTTTATCCTTAGATGTCAACGAATGTGAGGAAAAAGGTGAAGATCATGCTGCTCCATCAGATTCTACAGCCTGAAACATTAGCACTCAGGTCAAATGATCTGTGCTTCTATACATCTGATGGTGCTTTCATTTGCAAGGACTGTAAACTTTATGCCAACAGGCCTTTTGTTGTATGGTTGGAATTTATTTTGTTGTGATACAGCATTTATGATCTTTGCCAAAGGCTTGATAATTACGACGCTATTTTTGTATAGTGTAGGTTTATCTTAGTAATGTATTCGATCGAAAGCTTCAGTAGGAGCCCAACATGCCAACATTAAATCGGGCCCATTCCAATTGGGCTAAAAGCGATTCTGAGCAGAAATTTGCATGTAGCCCACTAAAATATATGGGCCTAAATCAGCATAAGCTTTCATATTTTTACGGTAGGCTGTGCCCATAGTGGGCCTTTAATGAGCCTAAACATAATTTGGGCCCTCGGTAACAATAGGCCGTTTAGGTGTAAATACCTCGAGCCCAAAAAAACATGGGCCTTTAAAAGACCAAAAGTGAGATTGGGCCCTGATTGTGCCAAATAAACCACTGGTCTTAGCAGGCCGAAATGGTGGCCCATTTACGATGCAGATCTTTCACAGGCTGAAATTCGGACGGGCCGTAAATGCACCGACCTAATACACGGGCCTCTAACAGGTCGAACGTTCGGTCGGGCTAGATTATCATCATTTTTATATGGGCCTTTAATGGGCCCGATGTGACGTTGGGCCACATATGGCCCATGGATTTCATCCGACGTTAACAGGCCGAAAATCACAACAGGCCGAAAGTGGCCCAAATCTATAGTGGGCCTCAAACAGGTCGAATGTCAGACATGGACGAATATGACCCAAATACTTCACGGTCATTTATGGGCCGAAAGTTTCAATGGCCTGTAAATGGGCCCAAATGAAGCAGGACCTTTAACAGGCCGGAAATACACTCGGCCATAATTCGGCCCATATACTTAGCGGTTCCGTCGGCCAATGAGAATTTTACACGTGGAAAATCGACATTGGTTGTGGCTGTTAGAAGGGTTATCGGATCCAAAACCGGACCCGATAGCTTAACGGCGTCCCGTTACGGTGGATGCCACGTGTCAGTCACCCTTGACGAAAGCACTTCTATGAAGCGCGATTTATCGTCATGGAAGTGGACACTTCCGTGATGATAATTTTGGTAATGTAATGGAACACTTCTACGACAGCACATGTATGACTATCTTCATTCTGTCATAAATTTGTCATGGATGTACATGCATGACAGAAAACGTGACCTACTATGACAAACACGTATCATCACGGAAGTGTATTTTTTTGTAGTGCATGCCGACTACTATCCAGGCTACTGATCGATTACCAAGTTAGGCCAAAATCCTAAGTTTGAGGGAGTACGTGTTTCTCACCGACATTACATTCATGTTCACACATATCATTCCAGTTGTTCGTGCTCGCACTTTTTCATTCTATCATCCCTGCTTAAATTTATTTTCTTGCTTTCTTCTTGTGTGTTTGAAAACCTTTAGAAAAACCAAAAAAATTACTTGCAGTAATTTACTTTCTATGCATGCTTAGTAGTAGCACTAAAAAGAAAACCCAAAAAGATTTCCTTGTTCTTCTTTTGCTTGTTGGGAGCTTTCCCGTGTAAATAGTTTTTCTCGTTTTTGCTTTTCCCTTTTATTTGCTTGTTCAAGAAAACCAAAAACTCCAAAAATATTTCAGTGTGTTCCTCTGAATTTCTTTTCTTTTCATTTGAGTCGTACCGAGGAGAAGACCACGATGAAAATGTTGAGTGGCTCTCATATGAATAAATGTTAATCTAATAAAGAGCCCATTTTACCTTGTCTTATCCTATTGAATAAAATGTTTGCAGATTCCAGCTTGTTGGTGTTCTGGGAACGGGGGTCCCCAGACTTGCCTGCCTGTGGCCCATAGCGTGGCTAAACCAGTAGGCCGTACGGCCCATGTTCATCAACAAGGCATCCAAGGCCCTGGCGAGGGTCCAAGCCTCGCGAGGCAGACGACACAAGACCTCCTTTGGAGTGGCCTAGCCAGGCAGGCTCACGAGGAGCGGAGATATCAAGGCGGTGCAAACCTCACGAGGCTCTCGTGACGTGAGCCATGACGAACGGCACCAGGCGGGCGCCAGCGCGCGTAGCGTCCTTATTTCCTCTTTGGTGCTAAGGAGGCCAGCACAGGCGAAGAGTACCGAGGCATTAGGCAAAGGTTGCTATATTGGTGCAATGAGACCAAGATCAAGAGGACGGCAAGACGGAGGTCATTGTGGAGCCCAAGACGGCGTCACCAGCAGAGCTTTTCGCAGGCGAAGACCACTTTTGTCAGGATAGCTTGTACTAGCTGCCCCCCTTCAAATTTGCCCGCCGTTGTTGGCTCCCTTCCCGCTCAACATTTGGGAAGAGGACCAGGGCCTATATAAGTAGAGCTAGCCACCACAGTAGGGGCACGGAGCAGTTCATCCAGATCTCACCCACACAAGTTAGCCAGGCACAAGAACACCTCAACCTCAGGAGGCTGTTCTTCCCTTGTACTATTCATCATCAGCCAAGAGGCAATCCACCACCACCACCACACTGGAGTATAGTATTACACCACAACGATGGCCCGAACCAGTATAAACCTCGTGTCTTTCTATTTTGGGAGTTCGTCGAGTTCGTCCGCGAGATCTTAGCGAGCTAGGGCGTAGATCGGTAGGAGGGAAAGACTTCGCGCGTACCCTAGTTTCGAAACTTAAGGGTTTGCTGGAACCCCACATCCGACATTTGGCGCGCCAGGTAGGGGGTGCACTGGAGTTCGTCTCCACCAACCAGTGCCCCGTGCCGCCGCACTTCGCTCACATGGCGGGTACCCTGCCATCCACCTCCGCGACCTGCATCGACAGCGGGGCATCTGGGTACCGAGCCCTGGCCCCTGCCCTGCGCCGAGGGCGGTGGCCGACCAAGTTCAAGCCAGAGATGCCGCCGCGTTACGACGGCGCGGCAGACCCGATGTTGTTCCTGCTTTCGTACGAGGAGGCAGTCCTCGAAGCCGGAGGCGACGACAAGATCATGGCCAACTGGTTCCTGTCGGATTTCGGGTTTCGGCAGACCCTTGAGGTTCGAACACTGGGGTGCGCGCGGGGATCTCTCCCCTACCGATCTACGTTCGATCCCCTCGTGCGAACTAAGATGAAAATGATGAACAACACAAGGGACACGAGGTTTATACTGGTTCGGGCCACCGTTGTGGTCTAATACCCTACTCCAGTGTGTGGTGTGGTGGATTGCCTCAGGGGCTGATGATGAACAGTACAAGGGAGGAACAGCCTCGCGAGAGGTGTTCTTGAGGCGGCGCGATGAACTGCTTGGGTGAGTTCGATCGCTTCTCTCTCTCTATCCTTGCCTCTAGGTCCGATGCCTCACTCTGTGGTGGCTAGCTCTATTTATAGAGGCACTCGGCCTCTCCCCGAAATAATTGAGCGGGAAGGGCTCCAACAATTGGCCATTTTGAAGGGGAACATCTAGTACAAGTTATCCTGACCAAAGGTGGTCTTCGGCTGCCAAAAGCACTAGTGATGACGCCGTCTTGGGCTCCATGGTGACCTCCGTCCGGCCGTCCGGCTGGTCTTGGTCTCATTGCACCGGAATGGTAACCTTTGCCTGATGCCTTGGTCTATGCTTGCCCCCTTTGCACCAAAGGGGAAACAAGGACTCTGCGCAGGCCGGCGCCCGCTTGGCGCCCGCCTGTCCTTGATCGTCATGGCTTGCGTCACAGGATCCTCGCGAGGTACCCTTGCATTGATATCTCCGCCTCCTCGCAAGCCTGCCTGATGAGGCCGCTCCTGAGGAAGCTTTCTGTCGTCCGCCCTGCGAGGCTTGGCCCCTCACGAGGGTCTTGAGCTTGTGTTGATGAATATGGGCCGCGCTGGGCCCCCACTTGAGCCACGCCGTAGGCAGGCAAGTCTGAGGACCCCCGTTCCCAGAACACCGACAGTAGCCCCCGGGCCCAAGGCGCACGCGGGCTTGGCTTAGAGAAGAAGCGAAGGGGCAAGCGTGAAGCGCCGCGGGCCCTAACAGCCTGCGGCCTTGGGCGCCGCGTGGCGGTTGATTGGACGTGGGCGTCTGCACTTCCCACGACGCCTCGGCAACTGCACGACTGACAAAAGGGGATGCCCGGGCCAGGCTTACTTACCCATCTCTCTTCCGTCTTGCCCTAGATCCCCTTTCTCGCTCTTCTTCCTCTTGCTCCCGAAATCCTCCAGATCCGTCCTCAATACTTCGCATCTGTCAAGCCATGGCGCCTCGCAAACCTCCGGTTGATGCTTGGTACTCGCCGGCCCTGGATTCCCTGAATTTGTCGGAGAAGAACCTCGCCCTCGTGCGCCTGATGACGGTGGCGCAGGGCAGCGAGGGGGCGACTGTGCTCAAGGTCGGCTCCGACTAGCCTGAGGGCAAGGGGAGCACCTTCTATGCATTCTTCATGAGCGCCATTGTCGCCGGTCTGGTGCCTCCTTTCTCTGAGTTCTTCCATGCCGTCCTTCGCCAATATAACTTGCAGGCTCTGCACCTCCACCCCAACTCTGTCCTTCTCCTGGCGATTTTCGCCTATTATTGTGAAGCTCATGTCGGCGTGAAGCCCTCGGTGGCTCTGCTGCGCCACTTCTTCTCCCTCCGGGTTTCTGGAGCTCAAGTCTCCGCATGCGCGAGCTTCATCACGTACTCCAACTCCAACGCCATCTCGAAGCTTGGGAAGAGGATCGAGGGCTACCGGAGCAAGTGGGTCACGATGGATGTCGGGCGCCTCCATCCTCGTCTGGTATTGCCCACGGGGCAGCCTAAGTCCGTTGATGCGTGATCCCGCGCGGAGCTCATAGACCCTCGCGCGAAGGCGGTGATGAGGAGGATGAACGCGGACCTGAAGCCAGGCAACTTGGGGGCAGCGAAGCTGACCGGGGCCTCGCTCCTGAAGGAGTTCTTGGAGCACCGGGTGGCTCCGCTCCAGGAGCACCCGCTCCCCCTGTGGAGGCTTGGAAGGGCGGATGCCATCATGCGCCTGAGCTCTAAGGCGCTGATCGACGAAGACCTGGCCGCGGCCCTTCATTCCTTGGTTGGGGGAGACGAGGCGAGCCCGGTGGGCGCCCCCGTCCCCCTGCTCCTTCGTGACGATTGGGAGCAGGTGGTGAACGCCATGCCCACCTTCAACGGCGAGGGGCTGGTGCCCGCGGCAGTCCTCGAAGATCTGGCGGTCTTGGCGACGGCGAACTTGTCCTCCGGCAGCTCTAGCGGGGGAAAGGGGGGAGAAGAGGTGGAGGAGGAAGCGTCTGACTCGGAGGAGACTGGCGAGGATCGGGGGGAGTCCTTCCCTCGGCACAGGTTCCGGGCCCTTCGCTCCATGCCGGATGACGACGAGGCCGACGCCAGGCGAGGAGGGGAGGGTTCTTCCTTGGTCACGAGGAAGGGCAGGTCGAGCCTGGTTCTCCCAGGGTCTGCTCTGGTCCCTTGGGGGGTCCAAGGCCGGCTCCATCCCTCCTAACGCGCCTTCTGCTTCTGGGCCTCCCAAGGCTGACCCCTGCTGCAGGCTCTCGGGCTTCAAGTTTGGTCGGAGGTTGCTTGAGTCCACGGACGACGTCCAGTAAGTGCTCGATTTATGCTCCCCTTGGCTTCTGCTGCTGAAACTTGATGTTTGCCCCTTCTTTTTACCAGGCCGGCGCCCGCGGCCAAGAGGTTGAAAGAGGCTTCTGCGGCCCCGTTTGGGGCGAACTCGTCCGCTGGGGCGGCGCCTTCGGCCGCTGGGGGAGGGGACGGCGAGGCCCACTCCCCTCTGATCCTGCTGCCCTCGCGAGGCCAGCTGGGGCGCCTCGGCGAGGAGTCAGCCCCTACGGCCCCGCTGGACCTGGAATCGACTGTGCCCGACGCCGCTGCTGGGGCGGCCAAGGCTCAGGAGGTCCCTTCCTGCCAAGCCGTGGTCACGCTGCCATCTTCTCCGCCTGCTCCACAGGTTCTTGTCTATTCCACTTCTTCCGCTGCTGTCCTGGACCAGGTTACCAATGAGCTGAGCCAACTGCGGGAGGATCTCCTGATCTCAGACCCTCGTCTGGTGGCGGGGCGCCTGGAGTTGGCTTCTGGCTGGGCTCGCTCCGCCGCCTCCGTCCAAGCGGCGCTGAGTCTGGCTGTGTCGTCCTCCGACGAGGAGAAGCGAGCCGCTAACCAAGCCAAGGCTGCTCACGATGCTGCCCTGGGCGATGTTGCAACCGCTCAGGGCCGCTGCAAGACGCTTGAGGCCGAGCTGCAGGGCCTGCGCGATGAGCTCGCCAAGGAGGTGCACAGCCGGAAGGAGAAGGAGAAGGAGAAGGAGGCTAGGGAGGCCGCCGCCAAGGACCGGGACGCCAAGCTCGATGACCGCCACAGCCGATTGGAGATGCTGGAGCGGTCGCTAAAGGCTGAGAGGGCCGAGCTGGATGCCAAGGCGAAGGTCCTGGCAGAGGACCGGGTGGCCTTCGCGAAGCTGGAGAAGAAGGCCCGTGGCATACTGAAGACGCTGTATGAGAGCGGCCTGGAGGAGCCGTTGTGTCACGCCCAATATGCGACCCTATCCAAAAGGAACTCGACGGTCCCACCAAGGATAGACCCGCATATTGAAACGCTTTTGTAAGGTGGATATCATTACATCAACATTACATAATAGATGGGGATACATACATAAGGCACAAATGCCACAAAAATACATCAACATCATATACAAGATCAACATCCGACTATGGATGAAACATAAACAGAAACTCAAACAATATCCACCCTGCTAGCCCAAGCTGCCGACCTGGAACCTATCCCCTGATCAAAGAAGAAGCAGAAGAAGAACTCCAACACAAGCAAACATCGCTCTCGCGTCATGATCATCGCAAACCTGTACCTGCAACTGGTGGTGTAGTAATCTGTGAGCCACGAGGACTCAGCAATCCCATTACCATGGGTATCAAGACTAGCAAAGCTTAATGGGAAAGGAAGGGGTAAAGTGGTGAGGTTGTAGCAGCGACTAAGCATATATGGTGGCTAACATACGCAAATGAGGCGAGAAGAGAAACAAAGGCGGTCGTCAACTAGTAATGATCAAGAAGTGATCCTGAACTCCTACTTCGTCGGACATAACCCGAAACCGTGTTCTCCTCTCAATCAACCCGAAAAGATACACTCACGAGTTCGCACATGGTTGGTGTATTTTAGAAGAGTTTGCTTCAAGTTTACTACAACCGGATATTAACAAATTCCCATCTCGCCACATAACATGGGCATGGCTCTCGAAAGTTTATACCTGCAGGGTGTCCCAACTTAGCCCATGATAAGCTCTCGCGATCAATGAAGGATATTCCTTCTCCCGGAAGACTGATCGGTCTCGGAATCCGGCTACAAGACATTTCGTGACAATAAAACAAGACCAGCAAAGCCGCCCGATCGCCGACAATCCCGATAGGAGCTGCACATATCTCGTTCTCGTGGCAACACCGGATGAGACTAGCTACGGGTAAAACTAGCCCTCGAGGTTGCCTCAAGGTGGCCCATGATATTTCGGTTCGAACCAGCACTTAGAGAAGCACCGGCCCGGGGGGCTAAATAAAGATGACCCTCGAGGAGCGACTCCCAAGGGAAAAGTAGGTGGTGGTGAGGCAAATGGTAAAACCAATGTTGGGCGTTCTTTGGAAGAGTCTTATTCAAAGGAACTGTCAAGGGGTCCCATAAATCACCCGACCGCGTTAGGGACGCAAAATCCGGGAACATAATATCGGTATGACGGAAACTAGGGCGGCAAGAGTGGAACAAAACACCAGGCATAAGGCCGAGCCTTCCACCCTTTACCAAGTATATAGATGCATTAATTAAATAAGATATATTGTGATATCCCAACAAGTAAACATGTTCCAACAAGGAACAACATCTTAATGTTCCAACAAGGAACAAACTTCATCTTCACCTGCAACTAACAACGCTATAAGAGGGGCTGAGCAAAGCGGTAACATAGCCAAACAACGGTTTGCTAGGAAGGATGCAAAAGGTTAGAGGCTGACATGGCAATTTGGGATGGCTTGAGGAACAAGTGATAGGTAGCGCAACATAGCGATAGAACGAAACAACTAGCATAGCAATGATAGTAGTGAGATCCAAGGTAGCGGTCATCTTGCCTGAAATCCATAAGGAAGAAGAACGAGTCCATGAAGAAGATGAAGCCACGAAGGCGAACCAAGCGTGAGCGAGCGAATCCTCACGATCATAGCGAAGCAGGAACTAACAAGAAGAAGCACACAACAAGGTAAACACACCACACATGAACTTGACATGATGCACAACAAGCATGATGCATGACAAGACTACATGAAGCTACTCATGGCAAGGGATGATGCAAACAAGAGCAACACATCAAGGCAAGTTTAAATGAGGCCGGAAACAACATATAACAATTCCGGTAAGTCCTCATATGCAAATTTCGAAATTGGTCCAGATCTGAATAAACATTATGTTCAAGTTGTTAAACAGCAAGTTAAAATGCGCCACGATGATCTACACAAAATTCTAGTCAAGTTACATATAAAGTTCATTTAATTCGGAGCTACGGCCTAGAAGATATGAGCAAAACAAGATAAGCATGGCATTGATGCAAAATGCATTCAAACATCAAGCAAACACCTCAAAACAAGGATGCAACATGATAATATGAAACTACATGCAAAATCAAGCAAGTTCCATATAGAGCACACTCAAAACGGAGCAACGGTGCAACACATACACTCCAAACAATATCTATCACCAATCTGTCCATAACAGCGACTAGGCATCTTGCAAGCGCCAAAGCAACATGCTACAGCACCATAACATGATAACAAAAGGCATGGACATGATGTACAGGTAAAGCATCACAAAACATGAACACTGAGCTATCTCCAGAAATCACTAGCACATGCTCAAAATGACATGGCAAGATTGCAAATAATAACAGTTTCAGACTTATCAGGAAATAATATCAGGTTGCAATGTTTAGAGCTATCAAACAACATGCTACAGGAACTTATAATGTCAAACTAGAGAATGGCATGAACCTACTAATTGCATAGAACAAAAGTCCCTTACTGACCATGAGCCAAAAGGGAACAGAAAATACAGTTGCAAGCATGTGAATATAGCAAAAACATAAACAGATTCAGACTTAGTGCAAAACTGGAGCATGGCATAAACAGATAACAAGTAGGCATGTTGGTGAGCTTGAACCACTCACCACAGAGCAATACATGGCATGGCAAGGCAACTCACAGTAAGAAGACATGGCATAGAAGCTATACATGGCAAGAACAACATCATAGCATACACGGGTCAACTACAACAACCTTGGCAGAATTGAATAACATGTACACAATCTGCCAGGAAACATTTTATAGCAAAAGTAGAGCTCGATTGACTCAAGCTATGGCACTCCATAATTGCAAACAAGGGCATGGATGGATAGAGCATAACCATATGTTCAAAACATCCTTACTGAAGTATCTCAAAACAAGCATGGATCTCGGTAGCATCCAGTTAACATGGCATAAAAATATCAGCAAAACAGGGGCTGAAATCAGCAACATCATGAAGCCTAGTTTGCATGCTTGTGCTAGTCACCACAGAGATCACAAAAATACATGGCATACCCCCTGTAAAGATGGCATGACATATTACAAAACAAATGTAGGACTCAAGTTCATAGGGTGCACACATCAATCATGGCAAAAATGACAAAAGTGCATGTACTGATAAGAATCTGAAACTAACATCACATAGCCCTCTTGAAACGAAGATTCATGCATCAAGATGGGCTCAAATGAAAATGATGCAATGAGATGAAATGATGTACTCGACGAGGCGAACAAATTGACATATTACACGCACGAAACGGAGCAATATGCAGAGAGTTATGGCATGATGAATATGGCAAGATAATGCAAAATAATTCGGGACTTAGTGGATTTGGACCTCGAAGTCAACGCGGGCGAAGGTGCTCGTCCCCGACCTCGCCGAGGTCGAGGCGAGCCATGGCGGTGGCGGCGGCTTGATCCCGCCCAGATCTCGCCGGATCCGGGCGCGGGGGCGGCGGGGAGGAGGGATCCGGGCGGAGGCCGGCGGCGACGGCCGGAGGAGGAGGCGGCAAGAGACGGCCTTCGGGAAGAACCATGGCGCTGGCGGAGCCACGCCAGCGAAGCGGCGAGGTGGCGGGCGGGCAAAGCGGCGATCGCGGCGGCGACGCCGGTGTATGGAGGGAGGCGGACGGGCGAAGCGGGCAGCGAGGCGGCCGGCGGCGGCATGGATGGGCGGGAGGGCCCAGCAAGCTCTCCGGCTCTCCGGAAGGCGGGGCGGCGGGCGTACGTGGCAGCCAGGGAGTGGCTGCGGGCGGCGGCGCTGGGTGTCCGGCGGGCGGCGGACATGTCCGGCTGCGTGCGGGGGAATTTTAGGGTTTGATCTGCGCGAGAAAACGGAGGGAGACACATATTTATAGGTAGAAGGAGCTAGGAGAGTCCAAATGAGGTGCGGTTTTCGGCCATGCGATCGTGATCAAACAGCGGAGAGCATGGAGGGGAGTTTGCTGGGTTTTGGGCCACTTTGGAAGGGGTGTTGGGCTGCAAGGAGAAAGGGGCTTTTACGGTTACCCGGTTAACCGTTGGAGTACCAAACGACCTCCAAATGGCACGAAACTTGACAGGCGGTCTACCAGTGCTATACCAAGGCCGCTTGGCAAACCTCGGGCCATTCCGAGAAAGTTTAACACCCGCACACGAAAAAGAGGTAAAAGGGCGCCGGAGACATAGGAGTGCGGATTGCAAAAGCGGACAACGGGAAAATGCTCGGATGCATGTAGCGAACATTTATGCAAAATGAAATGCACATGATGACATGATATGAAATGCATATGATGACATGGAAAAGTGCAACACGCAATAAAAGACATGGCAATGAAGGCGAATAACTGGCGGACACCTGGCGCATCGAATCCGGGGCGTTACACGTTGGCTGGTGCAGAGGACGGCCCCGCTAAGCTGCTCCCCTTCCTGGTTGATGCGCTTGAGGACGTCGCAGAGGTCTTGGCCCCACAGTCGAGGCCGAGGCGCGTGCCCTGTCCTCCGCGGCGCTGACGCATGTCCTCAGCCGTGTCTACCTGCGCGAACCCGACGTCGACTTTGACTGCCTGCTGGAGCCCGTGAGCGGCGACCGTGCCGCCGCTGCTGCTGAGGCCGTGAAAGGTCGAGCCGAGGTTTTGCTGAGGAAGTTCCGCTCCCGTAGCGTCCTGCCCGGGCGCGGCGCCGCCGGCCTTGCGACCTCGGGAGGCGAAGTCGTTCAGCATGACTCCACCAACGGTGACGGCGTTACTTGGGAGTGATCCCTTCACGACTTCCATCCTGTTTTATTCCTGCACATGCACCATGCCTCGCGGAGGCGTTTAAATTTGTGTTTGACGTTGTGGAACAATTTTATGGCTTGTAATATTTGCTTTGAATTTCCTAGAATTTGCATTTTCCTCTCCTACTTGCTTGCGCTCTACGTCGGCAGGGCCAGGCCCCGCGCGTACCTCACCCAGCGTTAGCCCCGACCGGAAACTAGGACAGGACTAAGGAGTGAGGGGCTACGTGGCAAGTTAGGCTCCTGAGTCGCGATGCTCAGGAGTCCCCCTTGACATGCGAGCAACAAATAGGGAAGGAGGGAGGCGAGGGGTGGATTGACCGTTCTATGTCGGCAGGGCCCGGCCCCGCGCGTACCTCACCCAGCATTAGCCCCGACAGGAAACCAGGACGGGACTAAGGAGTGAGGGGCTACGTGGTAAGTTAGGCTCCTGAGTCGCGATGCTCAGGAGTCCCCCTTGACGCTCAAACGGGTTTCGTACCTTGGCTCCGCTCAGGGAGTGGCGCGCGACGACCAGGTCCGAGGGACCTGGCTGGGTGGCGTGCTCGGGCGAGGCCCGGGCGTAGCCCCCGTGTCCAGGCCCCTCGCGCGGCAATCCCGAGGGGAGGCATTGCGATGGTGCCGGACACTGAGCTCTGGGCTCCCTGAGGTTGGTACGGCCGTGGGCCACCCTCAAATGTTTATCACCAGCACGGAGCATAGCGCTTCCGTATGTGTACGGGCATAGCCGCTCCTCGGCAGTGTCGTCAGCCAGCGCGGAGCATGGTGCTTCCACTGGTGCGTGGGAGGGGCTCCCCTCGGGAGGAGCCCAGGCGTGTACAAGCCCTCCACGACATGTGGCCGGCACGGTAGGGCTAGGAGAGGTGTGTCTGGGCACCCGTGAGCGGTAGCGGGACTCACGAGGCCCTACCTCGAGGCGGGTTGCGCCTGGCTCTGGGCCTTTATCAATTGGTGTGTTCCTGCAGGGTTGTTAGAATGCAAATGCTCTACGTCCTCAGGTCCCGGCCCTCGAGCGAGCTCAACCGCCACTGGTATGACAGGTCGCGATGCCGTGGGTCAAGGCCAGGGGGTGAGGGCTAGAGAGCCAGTAGGAGCCCATGAGTCGCGATGCTCAGGCGCCCCCTTTTAACGTGCAAGCGCTTTGCATGGCAATAAGCAGTGGGAGATAACTTATGGAAACCAGATTTAGCATGAGAAAACACTTCATCCTAAGGCAAATACTAGGAAGGCAGCTGCCGAGCGGCGTGAGGGTGATGCAGCCCGAAGGGTGCCCCCAACAAGGTAAGTAAAGAACATAAGCAGAATGGATACATGCCGCGGGGACGGACCCGCGCGGCCTGGGAATGATGCAGCCCTGTGGGCGCTCCCAGCTGAAGGTAGAACTCTGAAAGATGTCACCTGACACCATTGAAGATAAAGTGATGCTAAGGAAGTAAGTGATGCGCGGTGAAGACGTCGGCCCTCATGAGCCCCAAGGCCCAGGAGCCTCGGGAGGCTCCGTGGGCCCAAGCGGGTCCTCGAAAGCCATCTCCATCTCTGCCAGGACCGCATGGCGCCTGATCTCCTGAGCCTCCAGAATGCTCCTCAGCAGCCGCTAGTGCGCGGCGGCCGCGTTTGGCAGGCCGAAGGGCATGCGAACGTAGCTGTGAGGCGGCCCCTCCTAGCGCCCCACGTGAAGGCAGGCGCTCTGAGATCTTGGCTCGGTTGAGCCCCGGGACGTCGATGCAGACGCGCAGCCCACCATCCTTGCCTGGATGTGGGGCCACGGCGGGCGAGCGGCGGCTGCCGCGCATGACTCTTGACTCTTGTAGCTCCTGAGCGTTTCTTGCGACGAACTCCTGAGGGTTCGGCTTTCCTTGCCTTGTATCTTCCTGAGGGAAACGTGCCTGAAAGCACCCCTCCAAGTGGTGCCCGAGCGCCTCCCTCGCGACCTTGGCAAGGTCGGTGGCTCTCCAAGAAAGAGCCCCTGAGCCCTGCCTAAGGAGGGCGTTGGGCACGTCTTCCTATGTGTGAGAGGGCGGCGCTCCCTGATTGAGCACAGAGCCTGACGCAACACCTCCGGAGGCGTCTGCCCCCTTGTGGCTTGAGCCTAGCAAGGTCTTCTTCTTCTTGAGAGCCACTTCGAGAGGTCTCCCGCCCCTGTGATCTGGGTCTTCAATTGCTGCGGCTTGGAACGCGTGCTCCAGTGAACATACTGCATCTCTTTCTTCACAGGGCACGGTGATGACTCCACCACTTCCAGGCATCTTGAGGACATTGTAGCCATGGTGAGTCACTGCCATGAACTTGGCTAGGGCTGGGTACCCGAGGATGGCGTTGTACGGTAGGCGGATGTGAGTGACGTCGAAGTCGATGAGCTCAGTGCGGTAGTTGTTGCGTTGCCCGAAGGTGACTGGAAGGCGCACCTGCCCAATTGGAACAGTAGAACCATCGGTGACTCCTGAGAAAGGCTTGGTTGGCTGAAGCTGATCGTACGACACTTGGAGATCGTCGAACGTCTCGACGAACAGGACGTTGAGTCCTGCTCCGCCATCGATGAGGGTCCTGGTGACCTGCACATTGCTGATGACTGGGGAGCAAAGCATCAGGAGGACTCCGGCCGTTGCAAGACTTGAGCTGATCCGCTGAGTTGAACGTGATAGTGCACGTAGACCACCTGAGAGGGCGCGTGGCCTCAAGCTTGGGAAGAACTACATTCACCTCGCGAGCAAACTGCTTGAAGATGCGCTGTGAGGCTGGAGCCTGGGCACCACCAAGATCAAAGCGATTCTTGCGGCTCTGAAGCCCCCAATCCCATCGTCTTGATGTTGGTCTTCATTCCTCCTTGGCGGTGGCGGCAGAGGAGGGAGACCTGCGTTGCTGTGCGGGCGGTCCTCGCGAGGCTTGTCCCTCCAGCCTCCCTCGCGAGGCTGGTCCTGCCAACGGTCCTCGCGAGGGCGGTCACACCATTCCTGGCGCGGGCCACGGTCTTCCCATCGTCCTCCACCTCTTCCTCCTCCTCGGCCATAGCCCCTGTCGTTGCGCTCGGGGCGTCGGCCGATCCGCCCGTCTTGCACGGCTTTGAGCTCTTGACATTCGTTGGTGTTGTGGGTGTGGAGGTCGTGGTACACGCAGTAGCGTCCGCCCTTGGATGACTCAGGCTGATCCCTGCCTCGCTTGTTGTCCGGCTCCGCTGCTAGCACAACAGCCCCCTTGCGCTTCACGTCTTTGGCATTGAGCTTCTTTTCTTCTGGGTCGGCTGCTGGGAGTTCGAGAAAGGAGAGGCGCCCTTCCTCAGCCCTGGCGCACTTGGTCGCCAAGTTGAACAGCTCCAGGGATGTGCACAGGTCTTCATGGATTGCTAGCTCCTACTTCATCTTGATGTCGCGCACACCGTCGGAGAAGGCCGAGATGATGGCTTCCTCGGTCACCTTGGGGATCTTGAGGCGAGCATAGTTGAAGCGCTGGATGTACTTCTGCAGGGTTTCCCCTGGCTGCTGCTTGATGCGGCACAGGTCGCTCACGGCCGGGGGCCGGTCGCGAGTGCCCTGGAAGTTGGCGATGAAGCGGGTGCGCATCTCACTCCAGGAGGAGATCGTGCCGGGGGCCAGGTTCAGGAGCCAGGTGCGGGCACCGTCCTTGAGTGCCATGGGGAACCAATTCGCCATGACCTTTTCGTCCCCGTTGGCGGCTACGATGCCCAGCTCGTAGAGCTGCAGGAACTCCGTGGGGTCCGTCGTGCCATCGTAGCGAGGAGGGAGGTCAGGCTTGAACTTGCCTGGCCATGTGACGCTGCACAACTCGGGGGTGAAGGCGAGGCAGCCCGCTGTGGCCACCGGCGCCCTTGGCTGGTGCCGGACTTGCTCTTGCAGGTCATCTCGCGCCACTGCTGGGAGCAGCGCGGGGTCTTGGAGTGGAGGCGCTGGGACCCGATCTTGGCGCGCCGGCGCCGGGAGCGCGCGAGCACCTTCTCGGGGATGTGGTATCTCTTGGCAGCTTCTTTCTTATTGTGCAGGCGCTGGACGGGGAGGGTCTCGCCCTGGGGCTGCACACCTTGCAGCCAAGGCGCCTTCTTGGGGAGGAGGTGGCGGAGGAACCTCCTGATCATCGCCTCCTGCACGGAACAGAGGGCGTGGTAGCGAGGGAGACCGCAAGGGGGAGCCCCCTGCGGTGCTGACGAGCTCGGTGATGCGGGCGAGCCAGTCCTCGTAGAGGTCATCGACGGGGCGGTAACGAAGAAGCTCCTTCAGCAAGAGGAGCGAGGCACGCGCGTCCATGGGGGCGCGACGGGCGTGGGACGACGAGCCAGCTGGGGTCAGCGACGGGGTGGCAGTGCGGCCATCCCGCCGCCCCGAAGGCTGTTGGGACGAGGCCTGCTGCTCGTTCCCCGCCAGGCCGGTGGCGGCGTTGGCGGCGGGCGACGGGGAACGACGACGGGGACCGCCGACGGGCGCCGTCTGGGCCCCCACTTGAGCCACGCCTCAGGCCGCAGGCACGCAAGTCTAGGGACCCCCGTTCCCAGAACGCCGACAGTTCCCCATGGCCCTTGCCGGTGAGCCGCGCGCCTGGCTGCTCAACCTCCCGGGATCCACAGTGGCTTCCTGGGGGGAACTCCGTGACCTCTTCATCAATTGCTACGCGGTGCCGGCGCATGATAACCCACAAGTATAGGGGATCGCAACAGTTTTCGAGGGTAGAATATTTAACCCAAATTTATTGATTCGACACAAGGGGAGCCAAAGAATATTCTCAAGTATTAGCAGCTGAGTTGTCAATTCAACCACACCTGGAAACTTAGTATCTGCAGCAAAGTGTTTAGTAGCAAAGTAATATGATAGTGGTGGTAGCGGCAACAAAAGTAATGTTTTTGGTATCTTGTAGTGGTTGTAACAGTAGCAGCGGGAAGGTAAATAAGCGAGAACCAGTATATGGAAAACTCGTAGGCATCGGATTAGTGATGGATAATTATGCCGGTTGCGGTTCATCATGTAATAGTCATAACATAGGGTGACACAGAACTAGCTCTAATTCATCAATGTAATGTAGGCATGTATTCCGTATATAGTCATACGTGCTTATGGAAAATAACTTGTATGACATCTTTTTTCCTACCCTCCCGTGGCAGCGGGGTCCTATTGGAAACTAAGGGATATTAAGGCCTCCTTTTAATAGAGAACCGGAACATAGCATTAGCACATAGTGAATACATGAACTCCTCAAACTAAGGTCATCACCGGGAGTGGTCCCGATTATTGTCACTTCGGGGTTGCCGGATCATAACACAAAGTAGGTGACTATTGACTTGCAAGATAGGATCAAGAACTCACATATATTCATGAAAACATAATAGGTTCAGATCTGAAATCATGGCTTTTCGGGCCCTAGTGACAAGCATTAAGCATAGCAAAGTCATAGCAACATCAATCTCAGAACATAATGGATATTAGGGATCAAACCCTAACAAAACTAACTCGATTACATGATAAATCTCATCCAACCCATCACTTTCCAGGAAGCCTACGATGGAATTACTCACGCACGGCGGTGAGCATCATGAAATTGGTGATGAAGGATGGTTGATGATGACGACGGCGACGAATCCCCCTCTCCGGAGCCCCGAACGGACTCCAGATTAGCCCTCCCGAGAGGTTTTAGGGCTTGGCGGCAGCTCCATATCGTAAAATGCGATGATTTCTTCTCTCTGATTTTTTCTCTCCGGAAGCGAATATATAGAGTTGGAATTGGCGTCGGAGGGCATCCAGGGGGCCCACGAGGTTGGGGGGCGCGCCCTAGAAGGGGGGGGGGGCGCCCCCCACCCTCGTGGACAGGGTGTGGGCCCCCTGGTCTTCATCTTTGGCGAGGATTTTTTATTATTTTTTCTAAGGTGTTCCGTGGAGTTTCAGGTCATTCCGAGAATATTTGTTTTCTGCACATAAAACAACACCATGATAATTCTACTGAAAACAACGTCAGTCCGGGTTAGTTCCATTCAAATCATACAAGTTAGAGTCCAAAACAAGGGCAAAAGTGTTTGGAAAAGTAGATACGACGGAGACGTATCAACTCCCCCAAGCTTAAAAACCTTGCTTGTCCTCAAGCAATTCAGTTGACAAATTGAAAGAAGAAAGAAAAACTTTTACAAACTCTGTTTGCTCTTGTTGTTGTAACTATGTCAAGCCAGCATTCAGGTTTTCAGCATAGATCATAACTAACCACATTTGCAATAATTCTCAGGTCTCACAATTACTCATATCAATAGCATAATCAACTAGCAAGCCATAATAATAAATCTCGGATGACAACACTTTCTCAAAACAACCATAATTATGATATAAGAAGATGGTATCTCGCTAGCCCTTTCTGAGACCGCAAAACATAAACACAGAGCACCTTTAAAGATCAAGGACTGACTAGACATTGTAATTCATGGTAAAAGAGATCCAATCATAGTCATACACAACATAGATTAGTAGTGATGAATGCAAATGATAACTGTGCTCTCCAGCTAGTGCTTTTTAATAAGAGGGTGATGACTCAACATAAAAGTAAATGGATAGGCCCTTCGCAGAGGGAAGCAGGGATTTGTAGAGGTGCCAGAGCTCGGTTTTGAAATAGAGATAAATTGCATTTTGAGCGGTATACTTTCATTGTCAACATAGCAACTAAGAGATGGCGATATCTTCCATGCTAAACACATTATAGGCGGTTCCCAAACAGAATGGTAAAGTTTATACTCCCCCTCCACCAACAAGCATCAATCCATGACTTGCTCGAAACAACGAGTGTCTCCAACATACATTAGGTCCGTGGGGAGTTTTGTTTGCAATTAATTTTGATTTAGTTTGCATAAAGCATGGGATTTGGGCATCGGTGACCAGCCATTTTCTCGTGAGTGAGGAGCGGAGTCCACTCCTCTTGAGAATAACCCGCCTAACACGGAAGATAAGGACAACCTTGGTTGATACATGAGCTATTCGAGCATACAAAACAGAATATTTATTTGAAGGTTTAGAGTTTGGCACATACAAATTTACTTGGAGCGGCGGTAGATACCGCATATAGGAAGGTATAGTGGACTCATCTGGAATAACTTTGGGGTTTAAGGGATTGGATGCACAAGCAGTATTCCGCTTAGTGCAGTGAAGGCTAGCAAAAGGCGGGAAGCGACCAACTAGAGAGCGACAACAACCATGTACATGCATTAAAATTAATAAACATTGGATGCAAGCATGAGTAGGATATAATCCACCATGAACATAAATATCGTGAAGGCTATGTTGATTTGTTTCAACTACATGCGTGAACATGTGCCAAGTCAAGTCACTTAAATCATTCAAAGGAGGATACCACCCCATCATACCACATCATAATCATCTCAATAGCATGTTGGCACGCAAGGTAAATCATTATAACTCATAGCTAATCAAGCATGACACAAGCAACTATGATCTCTAATTGTCATTGCAAACATGTTTATTCATAATATGCTGAATCAAGAACGACAGGCTCATCATATTTACAAAAACAAAAGAGGTCGAGTTCATACCAGCTTTTCTCATCTCAGTCAGTCCATCATATATGTCATCATAATTGCCTTTCACTTGCACGACCGAACGATGTGAATAATAATAAGAGTGCACGTGCATTGGACTAAGCTGGAATCTGCGAGCATTCAATAAACAGGAGAAGACAAGGCAATATGGGCTATGGGTTAAATCAACAATAATGCATAAGAGCCAGTACAACAATTTAATAATGGTCTTCTCCTATCAACCCCCAAAGAAAAGGAAAGAAAAGAAAAACTATTTACACGGGAAAGCTTCCAACAAGCAAAAGAAGAATGGGAAATATTTTTGGGTTTTCTTTTTAATTACTACTACTACAGCAGAAAAGTAAACTACTACTAATTTTTTTATTTTTCTTAAGGTTTAACAAACACACAAGAAGAAAGCAGGAAAAAGAAAATAAACTAGCATGGATATTACAGTGAAAGAGTATGAGCACCGACATCTAGCAATGAGTGTGTGTGAACATAAATGTAATGTCGGTGAGAAATACATACTCCCCCAAGCTTAGGCTTTTGGCCTAAGTTGGTTTATTGCCAGGGATAGCCTGGCGGATACCCGTAGGTGTAGCTGATTAAATCTTGCGACGAAGAATAGTTGGGATCATACTGTGATGAAGAAGAGGACTCGGCGCCTTTGGTGACAGTCGTCTCTGGATCCCAAGAATAATCAGATTGTCATGGAGGCTCATCTTGTGGTTCCGGTTCAGGGGCTAGTGCAGAGTTCTTATAAGCTTGGACAGCAGCCCACGTAACGAGATAGGGTCCTACAAAATTAAACAAAGAAGGAGCAGGCAACGTAATAGTTTCAGGATAATGTTTATCAAAGTATAACTTGTATTTGAGCTCTCCATTCCTGTCCTTAACAAGAAAATCATGGGCTATCATGCTCTTAAAATCCAAATAAGCATCAGGAAGCAATTTTTCTTCTTTCTCATAATGCCTAATAGCTATGTTAAATTGTGCAGCAAGACGGGAAGCATAAATGCCTCCAAAGATGGGGCCTTTAGTACGGTTCAGACTCAACCGCCTAGCAATAATTCCGCCCATACTGACAGTGTTGTCACGGTATAAACCATGGAACAGAATAATAATATCAGGAACACTAAAGTTCCCACAGTTCCCACGACCAACCAGGCATCGACTAGCAAATAAAGCAAAATAGCGTAACACAGGAAAATGTATGCTAGTGATCCTCGCATCAGAAACCTTCCTGGTTTCTCCCATAGAGATAAGTTTAATAAATGGTTCCAACTCCTTACGAGGTGGTTCCTCTAAGATATCCTCAGAGGGTATCTTGCAGACTGCACAAAATTCAGACAATGACATTTTCTTCACAACGTCATATAAATGAAACTCTACTTGAGGAGGTGATTCCTTAGGGTAAAAGTAGAAGTTTTGCACGAAAGTATTTGTGAGTAAGAGATACTGTGGACGTTGGTCGCGGACGAAGTCGGTTAGGCCAGCATTGTCAATTAATGAATAGAAATCCTCATAAGTCCTAGCCTCTCTCAAGAAATTATCAGAAGGCCATTCACACGGCCGGACTTCCGCGGTACGAGGCAAATTATATTTGGGCCTCTGAGCTTCTTCATTTTTTTTATCCTTTGAGCTTCGGCTCGATGAACCCCTCAAAAGTCTCCTCATTATTTCTGAAATAATCTGAAATTTTTAGTAACTTCAAACAAAAGTGAATCAACTTCAATAAACCTGATAGTAACTACTCCCACGAGTGCCTAGAGCCTATATCAAGCATTAGAACTACTTGGAACCATATAAATTTGACATGCAAGCTCAAGAACATGGTCACCTATGCAGCACAAATTTGCAAAGAATAAAGCACTAGAACAAAAACTAATTGGACCAATGGAGGAGTCACATACCAAGGAACAATCTCCCCAAGCAGTTTTGCGAGAGGTGCTTTGAGCAAGGAGATCGAAAATCACAGCAAAAGTGGCTGGAACTCGTGCTCGAGTTGGTTTTTCGGGCTTGTGTGGGACAGAGGAAGAAGATGGGTGTTGGGATAAGTGGAGGAGGGCCACCGTGGGCCCACAAGGCAGGGGGGCGTGCCCTAGGAGGGGGGGGGGGGGCACCACCCTCGTGGCAGTGGCAGCTCCTCCGTGGTAATTTTGCTGATAAATCCTCAAATATTCCCAAAAAAATCATATTAAATTGGCATGGCATTCTCAGGACTTTTATTTTCGGGATATTTTTATATTGCACGGATAAGCCAGGAAACAGACAGAGAAATACTATTTTTACTTTATTTCTACTAAATAACAGAAAGTAAAGAGAGGGTACAGAAGTTTGTGCTTCTAGTTTCATCCATCTCATGCTCATCAAAAAGAATCCACTAACAAGGTTGATCAAGTCTTGTTAACAAACCCGTTCGATAATCATGAAACCGGAGAAATTTCGAATAACACAAAGTTACCTCAACGGGGATATGCACATCCCCTATAATAAGTATATCATATTTCTTTTTGACGGTAGGAAGAAGAAATTCAAAACCTCCAAATTTAATCGATGGAATTTTGCCAATGGAGTTGATAATATGAACTTGAGGTTGTTTCCTCGGTAAGTTTACCGTATGCTCATTACCATTAACATGAAAAGTGACATTGCCTTTGTTGCAATCAATAACAGCCCCTGGAGTATTAATAAAAGGTCTTCCAAGAATAATAGACATACTATCATCCTCGGGAATATCAAGAATAACGAAGTCCGTTAAAATAGTAATGTTTGCAACCACAACAGGCACATCCTCACAAATACCGACAGATATAGCAGTTGATTTATCAGCCATTTGCAAAGATATTTCAGTAGGTGTCAGCTTATTCAAATCAAGTCTACGATATAAAGAGAGAGGCATAACACTAACACCGGCTCCAAGATCACATAAAGCAGTTTTAATATAATTTCTTTTAATGGAGCAAGGTATAGTAGGTACTCCGGGATCTCCAAGTTTCTTTGGTATTCCACCCTTAAAAGTATAATTAGCAAGCATGGTGGAAATTTTGGCTTCCGGTATCTTTCTTTTATTAGTAATGATATCTATCATATATTTAGCATACATATTTGTTTTGAGCACATCAGTTAATCGCATACGTATAAAGATAGGTCTAATCATTTCAGCAAAGTGCTCAAAATCCTCATCATCCTTTTTCTTGGATGGTTTGGGAGGAAAGGGCATGGGTTTCTAAACCCATGGTTCTCTTTCTTTACCATGTTTCCTAGCAACAAAGTCTCTTTTATCATAACGTTGATTCTTTGATTGTGGGTTATCAAGATCAACATCAGGTTCAACTTCTACATCATCATCATTACTAGATTGAGCATCATCATGAACATCATCATTAGTATTTTCATCAGGTTCATGTTCATTACCAGATTGTGTTTCAGCATCAGACATCGATATATCATTTGGATTATCAGGTGGTTCAGCAATAGGTTCACTAGAAGTTTGCACAGTTCTATCATTTTTCTTTTTCTTCTTTTTATAAGAACTAGGTGTATCAGTATTATTTCTCTGAGAATCTTGCTCGATTCTCCTAGGGTGGCCTTCAGGATACAAAGGTTCCTGAGTCATCCTACCAGTTCTAGTAGCCACTCTAACATCATAATCATTTTTCTTATTATTCATTTCATCAAGCACTTCTTTTTGAGCTTTAAGTACTTGTTCTACTTGAGTGGTAACCATAGAAGCATGTTTGCTAACAATTTTAAGTTCACCTCTAATATTAGCCATATAATCACCCAAGCGTCTAATCATATAAGCATTTTCTTTTAATTGTCTACCAAAATAAGCATTGAAGTCATCTTGTTTAAACATAAAGTTGTCAAACTCATCCAAGCACTGACTAGCAATTTTAGTAGGAGGGTCTTCAGCTTTATCATATCTATAGAGACAATTTACCTTCACTACCTGTGTCGGGATATCGGGGGTTCTTCAATAAATAAAGGATTAAGATCATATACTTCTTCAATAGGCGGTATATTAAGACCATGTATTTCTTCAATAGGATGTAAATTCTTAACATCTTCAGCTTTAATACCTTTTTCTTTCATAGATATCTTTGCCTCTCGCATATCTTCGGGACTGAGAAATAGAACACCTCTCTTCTTCGGAGTTGGTTTAGGAATAGGCTCAGTAATTGGAGCAGGAGCTGGCTCAGGGGCTGGCTCAGGAGGTGCCCAATTATTTTCATTTGTCAACATATTATTCAATAGAATTTCAGCTTCATCTGGTGTTCTTTCCCTGAAAAGAGAACCAGCACAACTATCCAGGTAATCTCTGGAAGCATCGGTTAGTCCATTATAAAAGATATCAAGTATTTCAGGTTTCTTAAGAGGATGATCAGGCAAAGCATTAAGTAGCTTGAGAAGCCTCCCCCAAGCTTGTGGGAGACTCTCTTCTTTAATTTGCACAAAGTTGTATATTTCCCTCAAAGCAGCTTGTTTCTTATGAGCAGGGAAATATTTAGCAAAGAAGTAATAAATCATATCCTGGGGAGTACGCACACAGCCAGGATCAAGAGAATTAAACAATATCTTAGCATCACCCGTCAATGAGAACGGAAATATTTTGAGTATATAGAAGTAACGCGATCTCTCATCATTAGTGAACAGGGCAGCTATATCATTTAACTTAGTAAGATGTGCCACAACAGTTTCAGATTCATAGCCATAAAAAGGATCAGATTCAACCAAAGTAATTATATCTGGATCGACAGAGAATTCATAATCCTAATCAGGAACACAGATAGGTGAAGTTGCAAAAGCAGGATCAGGTTTCATTATATCTCTAAGTGATTCTTTGTTCCATTTAATCAATGACCTCTTAAGCTCATATCTATCTTTGCAGGCTAAAATAGCTAAAGAAGAATCTTTGTCAACAAGATAACCTTCAGGAATAACAGGCATATTTTCATCATCACTATCATCATCGTATTCAGATTCATCAATTTCTCTTTCTCTAGCCCTAGCAATTTTTTCTTCAAGAAATTCACTAAGGGGCACAGTAGTATCAGACATAGAAGCAGTTTCATCATAAGTATCATGCATAGCAGAAGTGGCATCATCAATAACATGCGACATATCGGAACGAATAGCAGAAGCAGGTTTAGGTGTCGCTAGCTTAGTCATAACAGAAAGTGAATCAAGTGCAGAGCTAGATGGCAGTTCCTTACCTCCCCTCATAGTTGAGGCATAAATTGTTGTCTTAGCGTCTTTCAAGTTCTTCATAGTGTCCAGCAGATATAAATCCCAAGTGACTCAAAGAATAGAGCTATGATCCCCGGCAACGGCGCCAGAAAAAGGTCTTGATAACCCACAAGTATAGGGGATCACAACAGTTTTCGAGGGTAGAGGATTTAACCCAAATTTATTGATTCGACACAAGGGGAGCCAAAGAATATTCTCAAGTATTAGCAGCTGAGTTGTCAATTCAACCACACCTGGAAACTTAGTATCTGCAGCAAAGTGTTTAGTAGCAAAGTAATATGATAGTGGTGGTAGCGGCAACAAAAGTAAAGACAGCAAAAGTAATGTTTTGGTATTTTGTAGTGATTATGTGATGAGCAGCGGGAAGGTAAATAAGCGAGAACCAGTATATGGAAAACTTCGTAGGCACCGGGTTAGTGATGGATAATTATGCACGATGCGGTTCATCATGTATGATCATAACATAGGGTGACAGAACTATCTCCAATTCATCAATGTAATGTAGGCATGTATTCCGTATATAGTCATACGTGCTTATGGAAAAGAACTTGCATGACACCTTTTGTCCTACCCTCCCGTGGCAGCGGGGTCCTATTGGAAACTAAGGGATATTAAGGCCTCCTTTTAATAGAGAACCGGAACAAAGCATTAGCACATAGTGAATACATGAACTCCTCAAACTAAGGTCATCCCCGCGAGTGGTCCCGATTATTGTCACTTCGGGGTTGCCGGATCATAACACATAGTAGGTGACTATAGACTTGCAAGATAGGATCAAGAACTCACATATATTCATGAAAACATAATAGGTTCAGATCTGAAATGTGACGCCCGGATAATTAAGCTACAACAACCCTATGCTAATGATGCCACGTCACTTCGATTACTGTTGCTAATCTCGTGTTAGTTTGAAACCGATTCGAATTCAAATTAAAAATCAAACAAACGACAAAAGTTTTCAAACAATGAAACTAAAATGTTCGGGTCATGCCAGATAATCCATAGGTGATTATGGTGGTGAAACCAAACTTTTATGAAATGCTTAACTGCACTAAAATGATTTAAATAGTAGCAAAACTAATTAATTAAATGCCTTTACTAATTAATAAAATATTAAATTAAATTATTTGGGGACTAGACCTTTTATGACAGTGGACTAAATTGAAATACTAAATTAGATGCCAAGTATATATTTTACAAAAACTAAAACAATAGGAAACAAAGATAAAGCGGAATAAAAGAAAATAAAATAAAACAAAACAAGAAATAATAAGTAAAGGAAAATAAACAACACCCCTCCTTGCTGGGCCAACCGGCCCAGCTAGCCCAGCTAGCCAAGAGGCCGGCCCTCCCCACGCTACCTTATCCCCCCATCGAAACCCTAATCACCTACCGACACCCCACACCACTTCCCCCACTTCCCCCACTTCTCGCTCCCCTCCCGATCCGATCTGGATCGGGGGCAACCGCCCGACGCCGCCCGACGCCCCCTGTTTGCCGGACCTCCCCGTGGGACTGCCCGTCCCCAACTCTTCCTCGCCGGCTCTGATGCCCCGCCACCACGCCGCTGGATGGACGCCCCGCCACCTCGTCGATGGATGGACGCCGCTCCGCCTACCGTCGACGCTTGCCTCCCCGACCTCCTCCCCGGCGGACTCCGTCGAGCCTCGCCAGCGAACCCCTCAATGGGGGTGAGGACCCCGACCCACTCCGCCTACCCCTTTTTTCTCCTCTGTCCCCGTCGCTAGCGCCGTCTCCGCCATTGCCGCGCTCAGACCACGTCCCGCCTGGCCGCTCGCGTGCTCGCACTCACCCCGCGCAGACCCACACCGTGCTCGTTCGCGCAATGCGCGCGCTCGCGGCGCCCTGTTTCCACCGGCGCGCTGTGCGTGCGCCGCACATGTCCTTCGTCGTTGCCCACTTCATCTGCTGCTCTGCTTCGTTCCGGCTCGCTACGCTGCTGCTACTAACTGCCGCCTAGCCGCGCGCGCATCCCCTCCGCCTGGCCTCACCGGTGCTCCGGCCGCCGCCGTCTCTCTCACATGGCCCCGACCTCGCCTCGCTACCAGGGCGGGTGGCGGCTTCGCCGGCTGCCCACTTGCCCGCTCACCCGCTAAGCCCAGTGGCCCTATGACAATGGGGCCCCACTCCAAAACGTTTAAAAAAATAAAGAAAGTAAATAAATAAATAGTTAATTAATAATTACAATAATTAATTAATTAAGGATTTAATTAAGTTAATTAATCATATTTAGGTTAATCTAATCAGTAATTAACCTAGTCAATTAACTAAACTAATTAAACCTCATTAGTTAGTCTCAGACTATGACAGGTGGGTCCCACTGGACCCACCGGTCAGGTTGACTCTAGTCAGCGGACCGTTGACCGCTGAAGTCACCTCTACGTCATGCTGATGTCACTAGGCACTGTTCTGGATAATGCTGAATGAAAATAATTAAATAAATCCTAAAAATGAATTAAATCTTTTAAAATCAATATAAAATAAACCGTAGCTCAGATGGAAAAACTTAGTACATGAAAGTTGCTTAGAACAACGAGACGAATCCGGATACGCAACCCGTTCCTCCGCCACACATCCCTAGCGTAGCAAACACGCAACTTTCCCCCTCTGGTTCATCTGTCCGAAAATGCGAAACACCAGGGATACTTTCCCGGTTGTTTCCCCCCCTTCGCCGGTATCACTTACTACCGCGTTAGGGCATACCTAGCACCGCGTATTGCCTTGTTATGTTTTGTGATGCTTTGTTTGCTCCGTATTTATTGTTTCTTCCCCCCTCTTCTTCCCTGGTAGACCCCGAGACCGGCGCTGATGCCACCGAGTACAATTCGTCACCGCGCGCCTCCTTCTTGCCGAGCAATCGAGCAAGCCCCCCCTTGATCACGGATATCGCCTATTCTTCTCTCTGCTTGCATTAGAGTAGTGTAGCATATTCTTGCTTCGGTTAATCCTATTCTCTTGCATAGCTTGTCATTGTTGCTACCGTTGTTACCCTTACACCGCTATCCTCTTGCTTAGTATAGGATGCTAGTGTTCCATCGGTGGCCCTACTGTTGTCCGTCTGCCATGCTATACTACCGGGCCGTGATCACTTTGGGAGGTGATCACGGGCATATATTATATACTTTACACTGTTACATTACCTGTGATACTGTTCGGAGATGGGGGCTGAAGGGGTAGGTGGCTCCATCCCGGTAGAGGTGGACCTGGGTTCCCGACGGCCCCATTTGTTACTTTGTGGCGGAGGCGGCAGGCAGGTTGAGACCACCTAGGAGAGAGGTGGGCCTGCCCTGGTCGGCGTTCGTGGATACTTAACACGCTTAACGAGATCTTGGTATTTGATGCGAGTCAGCTCTTGGCCTATAGGCACTAAACAACTACGTGGGAAAGATATGGGCACTCGGCGTCGTGGTATCAGCCGAAGCACTTCATGACGTCAGTGAGTGAGCAGCGCGCGCTAGATTGGACCGCGTAACGTGACTTCCGTTGTCTTGGAGGTTGCTAGGTGCGCTTCGGCCGCCCTCTGGCGTGCATGTGTGCTAAGGCGATGGGCCTGGACCCTGGCGCTTAGGTTTAGACCGGCGTGCTTACTTCTCTGTTGTGCCTAGGTGGGGCTGCGACGTGTTGATCTTCCGCGGCCGGGCATGACCCCGAAAAGTGTGTCCGGCCAAATGGGATCGAGCGTGTTGGGTTATGTGGTGCACCCTGCGGGAAGTTAATCTATTGAATAGCCATGATCTTGATAATAGGGCGACTTGGAGTTGTACCTTGACCTTATGACAACTAGAACCGGATACTTAATAAAACACACCCTTCCAAGTGCGGATATAACCGGTGATCACTCTCTAACGGGGGTGACGAGGAGGGATCGCGGGTAGGATTATGCTATGCGATGCTACTTGGAGGACTTCAGTCTACTCTCTTCTACATGCTGCAAGATGGAGGTGGCCAGAAGCGTAGTCTTCGACAGGATTAGCTATCCCCCTCTTATTCTAGCATTCTGCAGTTTAGTCCACCGATATGGCCCTTTACACATATACCCATGCATATGTAGTGTAGCTCCTTGCTTGCGAGTACTTTGGATGAGTACTCACGGTTGCGTTTCTCCCTCTTTTCCCCTTTCCCTTCTACCTAGTTGTCACAACCAGATGCCGGAGCCCAGGAGCTAGACGCCACCATCGATGACGACTCCTACTACACCGGAGGTGCCTACTACTACGTGCAGCCCGCTGACGTCGACCAAGAGTAGTTTAGGAGGATCCCAGGCAGGAGGCCTGCGCCTCTTTCGATCTGTATCTCAATTTGTGCTAGCCTTCTTAAGGCAACTTGTTTAACTTATGTCTGTACTCAGATATTGTTGCTTCCACCATCGACGACGACTCCTACTACACCGGAGGTGCCTACTACTACGTGCAGCCCGCTGACGTCGACCAAGAGTAGTTTAGGAGGATCCCAGGCAGGAGGCTTGCGCCTCTTTCGATCTGTATCTCAGTTTGTGCTAGCCTTCTTAAGGCAACTTGTTTAACTTATATGCGTACTCAGATATTGTTGCTTCCGCTGACTTATGCGTGATCGAGCACTTGTATTCGAGCCCTCGAGGCCCTGGCTTGTATTATGATGCTTGTATGACTTATTTTATTTTAGAGTTGTGTTGTGATATCTTCACGTGAGTCCACGATCTTGATCGTACTGCGTTTGCGTGCATGATTAGTGTACGGTTGAATCGGGGCGCCAAGTTAATATCGAGCTGATTGCTGTAGGAATCCCCCTTCCACACTCCTTGGCCGAAGTCGAGTCTAGACATTGCAAAACTTTTAATAACATGGCTGTGTGCCCATGGGCCCACGTCACCATTGGGTGGTATTAATTTCTTTTACTCCTCGATCCTTACTCTGGGACTCTGATCTCTCTTCTATCTGGGTTAAATGATTTTACTAAATCTAACTCTAGGTTCTCGTAAGTACTTCTACCCGGAGAGCCCCTTATCACAAATGATTGCGTACACCGGAAGATTTTGAAGATACTTTATGATGTTCTTCCGAGACACTTGTGCCCACCGCCCTTACAAACTCCCTACCACTATTATATCCTTATGGATAACTGTATACACGTGAAATTCTTGCATTTGATCCCATTGCTCTTGTTATTACAAGATGCCCCAAAAAGCTCTCCATTGCTCCGAGAATCCTTTGAGCTTACCGCCTTGCAGCTCCATTTCCGCTTTAATACATCTACGAAAAATTCCTCACACTCATCGAGGATTAGTTCATTCCTAGTGGATTATGTGATCCACGAGATACTTTGAAAACTATCCGGTCTTCCGATTATCCATTGCCAACTAATGTTCTGGAAATACTCATGGGCTTGCATTATGGTTACTTTCCATGTGTCTAGCAAGATTCACGAGCATCCTTTGTCACCGTCATTTTTGAGTCCATTGATTCAATAAGTTGTGAATGTTGACAATCATCAGTCGAATCCTAGGATTATCCTTCCGGCTCAGACGTCATCTGGATATGAGTTGGTTCTTGGCCAACCAATGCCTTGATCGGTTGTGCTTCTAAATCTATTGAACTTACTCATTTTCGATCAGAACGATTGCTTCTGATCCCTTAATTTGGAAATCATAAAATTCTTTGCATTAAGCTTTGAATTAGTCAGTTGTTTCTATAATTTGATGCCTTGGCGATCCTTCTTCCTCTGATTGAGTATCGATACTCACATCAGCCTCGTTGTGGACCGCCATACCCATTGCCGGGTTATTATCCGACTGTGTCCTTCACAACCAAAATTCTTGTGAGTTTTTTTTACCCGATACATAATGCCTTTGGTAAATTGTATCCTCTACTTTTCTACTTTTGTCAACCATGCTCTACTTTTGAGCTTGTGTTATTTACTCCTGAAGTTCATGGTATATGTTCTAAGAAGCCTCGATGGGTTGAACTTATGCCTTCCTTAATCTATGTGAACTCAAAAGTTTTCATGGGTCATACTCCTCCGGTAATTCACTAGGTAGGTTTTGCCACTGAAATCATTTTTATCTAGAGCAGTGAATGAAAGGTTATGCATTGAAGAAGTGGGAGTCGACCTTGAACTTTGTGTTCATGCCCATGGACACGATGTGGATCTTATCATTAAAGCTTCTCTTAAATTAATTATTCCCTTGGTATAAGTTCTTATATCTGGGAACCGACCTTTTGCAATTCTCTTTGATCCTATTTCTCAGACAAGTTAAAGCACTTGTCTTTTGCAAGTAAATACCCCAGTCTAACCTCTACTTTGATCTACCGTCGAGTATTACCCTCTGGTATCTCGAGAATATCTAAGAACTGTGTTGCATCTTATGAGTCTTCATCAGCTATTATTTCTCACTAATTCCAATTTTTCATGGGTTCTGAGTTGTTAGTCGCTCAAGAACACTGGTAAGTGAACCGATTCCGCACTCTGGTTCGATAACTCTAAGTAATTTTGTTGCTTATGAGTTTAATAATCCTTCAAGTCATTCCTAGCCTGATCGGCTATATCATTAATTGTGCTAAATTTTAACTGTGCTACCTGGTCCTTCTCGTAGCACAATTTTCGACGATGAGCTAAGCTTACGTCGATTTTCCTCATCATATCATTTTTCCTTGAACAACAAGCTTGATTTCGAGTTGTGTCGTACCCATGGTTCCAATAACCTTTCGCTTCATCATTCCTTTGACTTGATGTCGTCACTGGTTGATTACATCTTCATGAAATCTCTCGACAAATGTGTCGTGATCATCATCAACCTTGTGAGCTCTTCCAGGATATCAATCGAATTCATGATGGGAAATACCATCCTTGCCCCTTGATGATTTGTGTTATCATCGACAACATTCTTGCCTTCCCCCCAACACAAAATTGTTCGTGTTTTGTGTATACCTTGAGATCCTTGCTATCCAGCATTTGTTCTCCCTTACCTTGGAGTATTACCATCTTTTTATGTCAAGAATGTCGTGGGAATTTCACCACCTCTTAAGAATTCTTGATACAGGTGATACCTCTCTCCATATCCTTTCTTTCTTGGTCCCCGTGTTGATTCTAACCGGGATACCAACAAGTGAACGGCGCTGCTTGAATTCTATACTTCTAGCAACCCTGTTGCTTTGAAGTTAATGGTCGATAGCTTGATTCTTAGACTATTGGCTATTGAATCACCATTCTAGCTTTGATCGTCCTGCTTGGTCCATATTTCCAGGTGCATTTTCGTTCAATATTTAATTGTGGATGTTCTCATCGAACATACCTCATTATATACTTCGGTGTGTCTAATGTTATCACCTTATTCACTCAATTGTTGAAATCCATCTTTTTGGAAACCTTGATGAATTGCCGCTGAGTCCATCAGCCACCTCCTCATCCTCTCCTTGGTTTAATGTTGAACTCGCATGTCGGAACTCGCTCCATAGTTCATTTCCCGAGAATCTTACATTGTCATCTTGTCAATTATGTTGCACCTTTTCTTCCTAGGTATCCTGCCACCAATCAGAACTGAATCTCAATCTGATATGATGGTTGGAACATATTTCCAAGAGATATAACACTGGTCTTTCATGCCTAGCACACCTGGCCGGAGGACCTATTGTTATAGTTTACTTTCTGCAAGGTTATCCATTCATCCATGATGAAATTGTAAGACTTATTCTACAAGTTGTTCCTGATGGATCCTTTGTATATCCAAGTCCGACCTTTGCTTGAAGACCATGTCAATGCTATCTCGAAGCATGTATGTGGTACTCCGAATTTCAATAAGAACATTTGAAGCACAATGCTTAATTTTCTTTATCAAATTATCCAAACACCGTTGTATGGGTAACGTCATGAGATTTCTTCCCCCTTCCCTAATGAGTTTTCCACATTATATCCTGTCATGGATATCATGCTCTGTTTCTCCTTGGGAAGGATATACCCCTGAATAATGTGTTTAAACACATTCTCCTTTCTATTGTACTATTTAATTTGATGATCACCTTTTCCTCTCCATTGTTTTGTTTAACCTTTCTTGTGATCTATATGATCTAAGCAGTAATAACTCACTGCTTATGTAAACACCTCGATGTACACCTCTGTCAGTAAGACCCTGTTACTATTGTTGATGATATTCCGGTAGCCACTGATGGATGAGAACTTTGCCTAATGGTCCACCTCGTTCAACGAGTAGGAAAATGGTTCTCTTCGCCCCTCGCCCTTGGTACCTACGTTGTTGCCGACATAATCGACAGGCTACCCTCTGACATGCCTATCATGACCATGCAAGATGTCACCACTCCTCCTACTTTTATCCCACATGGTGGGCCCATAACCCACAGTTCTACAGGATCAAAACCTGACTCTCCTGTACACCACCTATTCCCAAGGTTGTTCCTCGTGCTTGACTTCGTAATTCACGGACCACCTGTCTAGTGATCTATTCTGGTATGAGACGCAATACCTATTCTCGTTGCCCTGAAACCCTTTCACCTTCTGATTAGGCATCGAATGATTGCCCATCCGTTTGAAACTTCTCATGGCACCTTCTTAATTTGCTCTCGATATCTTCTTCAGTTTCAATTCGAGAGATACTTATGCTTCTTCCCCTGAGTTAACCGTCCGATGCTCAATTTGGTTAGGATCCGTCCTTATAGAGTTTTTCCCCTCTTATCTTTTCGTAAGTACGGTGAAGTTCCCGAAGGAAGGACGACAACTTCATCATGATGCATTGATGCATAGGAAAGGAGACATCAACGCTATGGATCGACCTCTTAGAGAAGAGCAACCAAGACCGAGAAGATTCGTTAGAATTTCGTAACCAGAACTTTCCCCCTTACTCCCCTCTTAAATCTCGGGACAAGATTTCTTGTAGTGGAGGAGAATTGTGACGCCCGGATAATTAAGCTACAACAACCCTATGCTAATGATGCCACGTCACTTCGATTACTGTTGCTAATCTCGCGTTAGTATGAAACCGATTCGAATTCAAATTAAAAATCAAACAAACGACAAAAGTTTTCAAACAATGAAACTAAAATGTTCGGGTCATGCCAGATAATGCATAGGTGATTATGGTGGTGAAACCAAACTTTTATAAAATGCTTAACTGCACTAAGATGATTTAAATAGTAGCAAAACTAATTAATTAAATGCCTTTACTAATTAATAAAATATCAAATTAAATTATTTGGGGACTAGACCTTTTATGACAGTGGACTAAATTGAAATACTAAATTAGATGCCAAGTATATATTTTACAAAAACTAAAACAATAGGAAACAAAGATAAAGCAGAATAAAAGAAAAGAAAATAAAACAAAAAAAGAAATTATAAGAAAAGGAAAAGAAACCGGCCCAGCTAGCCCAGCTAGCCAAGAGGCCGGCCCTCCCCACGCTACCTTATCCCCCCATCAAAACCCTAATCACCTACCGACACCCCACACCACTTCACCCACTTCCCCCACGTCTCGCTCCCCTCCCGATCCGATCTGGATAGGGGGCAACCACCCGACGCCGCCCGACGCCCCCCCGTTTGCCGGACCTCCCCGTGGGACTGCCCGTCCCTGACTCTTCCTCGCCGGCTCCGATGCCCTGCCACCACGCCGCTGGATGGACGCCCCGCCACCTTGCCGATGGATGGACGCCACGCCGCCTACTGTCGTCGCTTGCCTCCCCGACGGACTCCGTCGAGCCTCGCCGGTGAACCCCTGCAACGGGGGTGAGGACCCCGACCCACTCCGCCTACCCCTTTTTTCTCCTCTGTCCCCGTCGCTAGCGCCGTCCCCGCCCGTTGTCCTCCATGTCCGCGCTCCGGCCGCGTCCCGCCTGGCCGCTCGCGTGCTCACACTCACCCCGCGCAGTCCCACACCGTGTTCGTTCGCAGAATCGCGCGCGCTCATGCGCCCTGTTTCCACCGGCCTTGTTGTCGTCGCGCCCGACATGTCCTTCGTCGTTGCCTTTGCATCTGCTGCTTGCTGCTGCTACGTTGCTTGCTCGCTTCTGTTGCTTGCTACTAGCTGCCGCCTAGCAGCTTGCAATATCCCCTCCGCCTGGCCTCACCGGCGCTACGGCCGCCGCCGGCTCTCTCACATGGCCCCGGCCTCGCCTCTCTACCAGGGCGGGTGGCGGCTTCGCCCGCTGTCCACTTGCCCGCTCAGCCGCTAAGCCCAGTGGCCCTATGACAATGGAGCCCCACTCCAAAACGTTTAAAAAAATAAAAAAGTAAATAAATAAATAGTTAATTAATAATTACAATAATTAATTAATTAATGATTTAATTAAGTTAATTAATCATATTTAGATTAATCTAATCAGTAATTAACCTAGTCAATTAACTAAACTAATTAAACCTGATTAGTTAGTCTCAGACTGACAGGTGGGTCCCACTGGACCCACCGGTCAGGTTGACTCTGGTCAGCGGACCGTTGACCACTGACATCACCTCTACGTCATGCTGACATCATCAGGCACTGTTTTGGATAATGCTGAATTAAAATAATTAAATAAATCCTAAAAATGAATTAAATCTTTTAAAATCAATATAAAATAAACCGTAGCTCGGATGGAAAAACTTTGTACATGAAAGTTGCTCAGAACGACGAGACAAATCCGGATAGGCAGCCCGTTCGTCCGCCACACATCCCTAGCGTAGCAAACACGCAACTTTCCCCCTCCGGTTCATCTGTCCGAAAATGCGAAACACCGGGGATACTTTCCCGGTTGTTTCCCCCCTTCGCCGGTATCACTTACTACCGCGTTAGGGCACACCTAGCACCGCGTATTGCCTCGTTATGTTTTGTGATGCTTTGTTTGCTCCGTATTATTGTTTCTTCCCCCCTCTTCTTCCCCGGTAGACCCCGAGACCGGCGCTGATGCCACCGAGTACGACTACGTCACCGACGCCCCTCCTTGCCAGAGCAATCAGGCAAGCCCCCCCCTTGATCACCAGATATCGCCTATTCTTCTCTACTGCTTGCATTAGAGTAGTGTAGCATGTTACTGCTTTCGTTAATCCTATTCTACTGCATAGCCTGTCATTATTGCTATCGTTGTTACCCTTACCTGCTATCCTAATGCTTAGTATAGGATGCTAGTGTTCCATCAGTGGCCCTACACTCTTTTCCGTCTGCCATGCTATACTACTGGGCCGTGATCACTTCGGGAGGTGATCACGGGCATATATTATATACTTTACATGTTACATTACCGTGATCTTGTTAGGAGATGGGGAAATTTGAAGGGCAGGTGGCTCCATCCCGGAAGAGGTGGGCCTGGGTTCCCGACGGCCCCCGACTGTTACTTTGTGGCGGAGTGATCGGGTAGGTTGAGACCACCTAGGAGAGAGGTGGGCCTGGCCCTGGTCGGCGTACCGGGTACTTAACACGCTTAACGAGATATTGGTATTTGATCTGAGTCTGGCTACTGGCCTATACGCACTAACCAACTACGTGGGAAAGATATGCGCACTCGGCGTCGTGGTATCAGCCGAACACTTCGTGACGTCAGCGACTGAGCGGCGCGCGCCAGATTGGAGTGCGTAACATGACTTCCGTTGTACTGGAGGTTGCTATGTCTGCTTCCGACCGCCCTCGCAACATGCAGGTGTGCTAAGGGCGATGGGCCCGACACCCATGCGCCGGTTTAGACCGGTGTCTGACTCTCTGTTGTGCCTAGGTGGGGCTGCGGCGTGTTGATCTTCCGCGGCGGGCATGACCTCAAAAGTGTGTCGGCCAAATGGGATCGGCGTGTTGGGTTATGTGGTGCACCCTGCCGGAAGTTAATCTATTGAATAGCCATGATATTGATAACAGGACGACATGGAGTTGTACCTTGACCTGATGACAACTAGAACCGGATACTTAATAAAACACACCCTTCCAAGTGCCAGATATAACCCGGTGATCATTCTCTATAAGGGTGACGAGGAGGGGATCGCCGGGTAGGATTATGCTATGCGGTGCTACTTGGAGGACTTCAGTCTACTCTCTTCTACATGCTGCAAGATGGAGGTGGCTAGAAGCGTAGTCTTTGATAGGATTAGCTATCCCCCTCTTATTCTGGCATTCTGCAGTTCAGTCCACCGATATGGCCCTTTACACGTATACCCATGCATATGTAGTGTAGCTCCTTGCTTGCGAGTACTTTGGATGAGTACTCACGGTTGCTTTTCTCCCTCTTTTCCCCTTTCCCTTCTACCTGGTTGTCGCAACCAGATGCCGGAGCCTAGGAGCTAGACGCCACCAACGACGACGACTCCTACTACACCAGAGGTGCCTACTACTACGTGCAGCCCGCTGACGTCGACCAAGAGTAGTTTAGGAGGATCCCAGGCAGGAGTCCTGCGCCTCTTTCGATCTGTATCTCAGTTTGTGCTAGCCTTCTTAAGGCAACTTGTTTAACTTATGTCTGTACTCAGATATTGTTGCTTCCGCTGACTCTTCTATGATCGAGCACTTGTATTCGAGCCCTCGAGGCCCCTGGCTTGTATTATGATGCTTGTATGACTTATTTTATTTTTAGAGTTGTGTTGTGATATCTTCACGTGAGTCCCTGATCTTGATCGTACACGTTTGCGTGCATGATTAGTGTACGATTGAATCGGGGGCGTCACATGAAATCATGGCACTCGGGCCCTGGTGACAAGAATTAAGCATAGCAAAGTCATAGCAACATCAATCTCAGAACATAATGGATACTAGGGATCAAACCCTAACAAAACTAACTTGATTACATGATAAATCTCATCCAACCCATCACCGTCTAGCAAGCCTATGATGGACTTACTCACGCACGGCGGTGAGCATCATGAAATGTGATGAAGGATGGTTGATGATGACGACGGCGACGAATCCCCCTCTCCGGAGCCCCGAACGGACTCTAGATTAGCCCTCCCGAGAGGTTTTAGGGCTTGGCGGCGGCTCCGTATCGTAAAACGCGATGATTTCTTCTCTCTGATTTTTTCTCTCCGGAAGCGAATATATAGAGTTGGAAATGGCGTCGGAGGGCATCCAGGGGGCCCACGAGGTAGGGGGCGCGCCCTAGAGGGGGGCGCCCCCACCCTCATGGACAGGGTGTGGGCCCCCTGGTCTTCATCTTTGGTGAGGATTTTTTATTATTTTTTCTAAGGTGTTCCGTGGAGTTTCAGGTCATTCCGAGAATATTTGTTTTCTACACATAAAGCAACACCATGGTAAATCTGCTGAAAACAGCGTCAATCTGGGTTAGTTCCATTCATATCATACAAGTTAGAGTCCAAAACAAGGGCAAAAGTGTTTGGAAAAGTAGATACGATGGAGACGTATTAGTGCACCACGCGGTCGCGGCCCTGCTGGGCGGCTCTCAAGCACCGCCTTCAGACCGCCACGTCAAAACCGTTCCTCTGTCAGATCGGGGCCGCCTCTAAGCGCCCGGGGGCTCCGCCAGGTTGGGCTGCCCCAGAGGCCGACCTCACCTTCGGCTCAGAAGACCACCCCGGCTCCACCGCCGCATCTGGCATGCTCCCAATGCTCTGCACGCCCACCATCTGCAACTTGGCCGTCACCAAGACCCTCATCAACGGCGGCGCCGGCCTCAACTTGCTCTCCGTAGAAGCCTTCAGCCTTCTTCACGTGCCGCTCGAGCGGCTCGGCCTCAGTAAGCCCTTCATGGGAGTGGGTCATGGAGGTACCCACTCCCTGGGGCAGATCCGCCTCCCAGTCACCTTTGGCACGCGAGACAACTATCGCACCGAGCTGGTGGACTTTGACATCGCCCGCATCGGTCTCCCGTACAATGCCATCCTCGGGTACCCGACTCTCGCTCAGTTCATGGCGGCGACTCACCCGGCCTAGAACCTCATGAAGATGCCAGGGAGCAAGGGCGTCCTCACCATCAAGGGGGACACTAAGGAGGCCGTGACGGCGCTCAGGCTCGCATTCAAGACCGCGGCAGCGGCACAGCCAGCCGGAGTTGGTGCGCCCGCAGCCAAGGAGACCGTGCCCACCAACAAGAAGCAGTTGTTCACCCAAGATAAGGCGGAGACCAAGCAGGTGCCGGTCAACAAGGACGGGTCTTCAGGAGCCACCTTCACCATAGGAACCGGCCTTGACCCGGGACAAGAAGAAGCTTTGGTGAGGTTTTTGCGCGCGAACAAGGAGATATTCACGCGGGAGCCCAATCAGCCGGTAGGGGTCCCGAGAGAGGTAATCCAGCATCATCTAAGGGTGTGCCCCAACGTACGCCCCATGAAGCAGCGAGCGAGACGACAGTACACTGAGAAGCAGGCCTTCATCGTCCAAGAGACACGCAAGCTGGAGGCAGCAGGTACCATCCGAGAAGTTCGATACCCCGAGTGGCTGGCGAACCCCGTCGTAGTTCTGAAGAAAGGCGGGAAGGAACGGATGTGTGTCGACTTCACCAACCTTAACAAAGCCTGCCCCCAATATCCGTTCCCACTCCCGCGCATCGATCAAATCGTCGACTCCACCGCCGAGTGCGACTTGCTATGTTTCATGGATGCATTCTCAGGATACCACCAAATCAAGATGGCGGTGGAGGATGTGGAGAAGACAGCCTTCCTGACACCATGCGGGGTGTATTGCTACACCTGCATGCCCTTCGGGCTGCGCAACGCGGGCACAACCTTTCAGCGGTTGATGCACATCGCTTTGGGGCGGCAGCTCGGCAGAAACACAGAGGCCTACGTTGATGACATAGTGGTCAAATCTCGCGAGGCAAGGACATTGATTCAAGACTTGGAAGAGACCTTTGAGAGCTTGCGCCAAATGAACTTGAGGCTTAACCCGGAGAAGTGCATGTTTGGCGTCCCCTCCGGCAAGCTGCCGGGGTTCCTCGTATCCCACAGAGGGATCGAGGCGAACCCTGAGAAGATCAAGGCCATTGAAGACATGAGCCCACCACAGACCCTCAAGGAGATGCAGAAGCTAGCGGGGCGGGTGACCGCATTAGGGCGTTTCATCTCCAAGCTAGGAGAGCGCACCTTACCTTTCTTTAAGCTCATGAAGAAGAAGGGCCCGTTCGAGTGGACCTCGGAGGCCGACCGGGCCTTCCAAGACCTCAAGGAATACCTCACCAGCCCCCCAGTGATGGTGGCACCGCGGGCTCTCGAGCCCTTGGTACTCTACCTTGACGCCACCTCGTACTCTGCCAGCGCGGCGCTGGTGGCGGTTCGGGAGGAGCGCAAAGACAAGGGTGTGCCGCACCAAGCCAGAGCTGATGCAGCGCATGGTCAGGAAGGCGCAGCAAAGTCATCAGCGGCGGGAGACCCAACTCAGCAGGGCAACATCACAGAAGCTCCTGAGGACGGTCAGGTCTCAGGAAACCCACCACCTCAGGATATGCCACGATCCCCGTAGGACCCGAGCCTCAATAGTCTGCCAGCCTTCGTCGAGCACCTGGTGTACTTTGTCAGCACCATACCGCGGGATGCGAGGGTGCGCTACCCCATGCTACAAAAGCTCC
Organism: Aegilops longissima; assembly: GCA_021605205.1. Taxonomy (NCBI): domain Eukaryota; kingdom Viridiplantae; phylum Streptophyta; class Magnoliopsida; order Poales; family Poaceae; genus Aegilops; species Aegilops longissima. The sequence goes on from CM038682.1 coordinate 318,960,472, forward strand.
TGCTCGCACTCTTGGTGGCCTCGCACAAGCTGCGGCACTACTTCCAGGGCCACCCCATCAAGGTCGTCTCAGCCTACGCATTGGAGAGGATACTCAGGACCCCTAACTCAGCCGGAAGGGTCGCCGAGTGGAACATCGAGTTGCAAGCATTCCAGTTGGAGTTCAGCACTACTAGGGTCATCAAGGGGGCTGCGCTCGCTGACTTTGTGGCAGAATGGACGGATGCCCCGGCACTTGAGGAAGGGGAGGACCGGTCCACCTCCCCAGGGAGCGAGGCTCCGGACGGCTGGGTCATGTATTTCGATGGCGCCTTCCCACACCAGGGCGCGGGGGCTGGAGCAGTGCTCATCTCACCCACTCAGGACAAGCTCTACTACGCTGTGCAACTCTATTTTCTGCACGGCGAGAAGGTCTCCAACAACATCGCAGAACACGAAGGCCTCATAGCAGGCCTGAAGGCTGCGGTGGCTCTAAGGGTGGAGCGCCTCACCGTCAAAAGTGACTCGCAACTCCTCGTCAACTTCTCCAACAAGGTATACGAGCCTAAGGACGAGCACATGGAGGCCTACCTCGCGGAGGTGCGCAAGATGGAAAAGCAGTTCTCGGGCCTGGAGCTGCAGCACGTGCCCCGAGGCACCAACAAGGAAGCCGACGACATCGCCAGAAGAGCATCCAAGTGGCAACCGCAAGAGCCTGGCGTCTTTGAAGAGCGGCTCTTCAAGCCATCAGCTACGCCACCTCTTTCGAGCACAACTCAGCCTCGGGAGGAGCTCCCACAGCCCCCGGCCACGGGAGCCCCAGCCCGTGGCCCGACCTCTGGAGCTCGGCTGCTCTTGGCGCTCGAGCCCAGGAGGAGTGTTGGACCAAGGAATTCAAAGAGTACCTGATGCACGGGACGCTGCCGGAGAAGGAAGAAGACGCAGAGCGCGTGGCACGGCAAGCCACGACATACTGCATTCAAGACGACAAGTTGTACAGGAAACGGCCGAACGATGTCACACTGCGCTGCATCTCCAGCGATCAAGGAAGGGAGCTGCTGATTGACATACACGGCGGGGACTGCGAGCATCACTCGTCGTCACGGACCCTCGTCGGCAAGGTGTTCCGCAGTGGATTCTATTGGCGTAAAACACTCAACGACGCAGCCGAGCTGGTGAAGTCCTGCGAAGCTTGCCAATTCCATGCCAAGCAAATCCATTAGCCTGCTCAGGGCCTCCAGACTATCCCTCTCACATGGCCGTTCGCAGTCTGGGGGCTGGACATCTTAGGCCCATTCCCCCGGGCGCCAGGGGGCTACCGCTATCTCTACGTTGCCGTCGACAAGTTTACCAAGTGGGCGGAAGTGGAAGCCGTCCGCACCATTCCAGCCGGCTCTGCTGTCAAGTTCATCAAGGGCCTCGTGAGCCGCTTCGGGGTCCCCAACTGCATCATCACAGATAACGGCTCGCAATTTACTAGTAACCTCTTCAAAACCTACTATGCTAACCTTGGAACGCAGATCTGCTACACTTTGGTGGCCCACCCCAGGAGCAATGGTTAGGCTGAGCGCGCCAACGCTGAGGTCCTGAGGGGCCTCAAGACCAGGACCTTCAAGAAGAAGCTGGAGGCCTGCAGCAGGGGCTGGCACGACGAGCTCCAGTCCGTGCTGTGGTCAATCCGCACCGACGCTACCAAGACAACGGGCGAGACTCCATTCTTCCTCGTCTATGGAGCCGAAGCAGTCCTCCCTCACGAGGTCAAGCACCACTCCACGCGGGTTCTGGCGTTCGACGAAGCGTAGCAGGACGCCATGCGGGGGATGGATCTCGTGCTGGGGGAGGAACGTCGTCGCGAAGCTGCATTAAGGGCGGCAAGGTACCAGCAAGTGCTGCGGCGTTACCACTGCCGCAACATTTGCTCCAGGACGCTCGAGACGGGTGACCTGGTCCTGAGGCGGGTCCTCTCCAGGGAAGGGTTGCACAAGCTTTCACCCATGTGGGAGGGCCCGTTCAGGGTCGTCCACATCTCGAACTGGCGCCCGTGCGCTGGAGGCGCAAGAAGGACACCTATCGAGCGCTGGAACATCCAGCACCTCCGGAAGTTCTACCCATGAAGCAAGGCCCAGAGCCTGTGAAGAAAGGCCTAGAGCCTGTGAAGAAGGCCCGGTGCCTGTGAAGAATCGCCGCCCGTGACACTCTCACGTAATAATGAATTGGGGCTGTACACGCCCCGGAGTCTCAGGAGCGCCGGCCTCAGGTCCTGGGGCTCCCTCCCATGCCTAGTGGACATCACTTAGCTCAGCGCTGGTGAGAAGACTTGAAGACTAGATTAGGTGCCGGACGCGGATTTTCATTTGCTTTCCGTAGTTGGCTCGCTTCTCCTTAATCAACGTTTGCCTTTGGTGTTCCTTGCTGATTTGGTTCCTTCGTCTTTTACTGCATTTTTCGGCTGTGGTTTGCTCATGTTCTCTCTCTCGCATACCTCACGAGGGGGCTAGGAAGGTGCCCTCGCGAGCATTTTTCTCCTCTCTGCCTTCTCGCGAGTCACCCTCGTTCGAGCCTGAAAGCTGGCGCATCTCTCCTAATCCGTGCCCCCCGGGTATGGCGATACAAAGCGTCAAGTCAAGGCTTGGGTGGATGGCAAATCCTCTAGCGCACCCCCTAACAATTTTTTTGTAGTTTCTGAGCAAACGCAGACACCTCGTGATGGAAGGGGCGTCCCAAACACGCCAGGTTAAGATATCTTTGCGCAAAATAACAACACAACATGGGAATAATATGCACGTTGCATTAACAAAAGAACCACAGTTCGATACATGCCCCTCTGGGCCCATACTGGTTTCATTTTTTGATGCAGGAAGAAAGGAAAAAGCTAAACAAAGTGGCGTTGCAGCAATCCATGGAGGCAGGCCCTTAGCGACGCCTCGAGCCTAGCCAGACCCCTCCTCGCGCTTCACGGAGGCGCGGCGACGAGATGACCCGCTGCCTCCTTCAAAGCAGGAGCGACGGTGCGGCGGCTGGTCGTAGCCACCGGTGCTGGAGCTGTCACCGGAGGAAGAGCCGCCGTAGCTGGAAGAGACGCAGTCGCCGCCGAGGGCAGGCTCGCTCTCATCCTCGTCGCGACCTTCACCAATGCCGAGCACCTCCTCGCCGTCGTTCGTCTTGGGGCAGCACCTGGCGCGGCGACCATCTTCCCCAAACACCCTCACATAGAGGGTCGACCCGCCATCATACTTGAAGTGGAGCGTGCACCACCTGCCTAGGCCGCGCACGCGGGCGAACATCTGCCAGCCGCTGGCCAGGGCTATGTTGCCCGTGGTGGAAGTTTCGACCGCGACCCAAGAGGCCTTGCTGCAGCAACCGTCCGCCTACAACCAGAGCCCGCCTGGACCAGGGGCCGACATTTCATCGACAAAGAAGCGCGGAAGCTGGAGCTAGTTGCTGGCCGGGTTCTCCGACCAGACGACGAACTCCGGCGACACCTCCGCTGAATGGAAGCGCGGGCAGGGAGGCCGTGCCACCATTGCACGCCTCCCCTCGTCAGCTGAACTACCATGGTTGGGACGATCCCCTCCACGTGCCGCGGCGCCGCCTCGACGGTGGGCCACGACAGGGGTCGCGGCGTGCTTGCGCGGACGGCCCCAGCCGCGCTTGGGCGCCGGGGAACCGGGGCTCTCGCGAGGGGCCTTTCCCTTCTCGGCGGCAGAGAACTTCCTTCATGGCGCCATCAGTGGCACTACAAGCAATGGAGCAAAGAAGAAGCAAACAAGCGAGGAAGAGATGGGCGATGGGGGCTCCGCCCCCTCCCCATTTATAGCGGAAGGAGGCCAACCGGCGTCTCCCACGACCGCAGGTAATGATGGTTTTCCATGCATGTCGCAGGGACTTGTCAAGTCGTGCAGTTGTCGAGGCAGCGTGGGGAAGCGGAGATGCCCACGTCCAATCAATCGCCACGCGTCAACCGAGGCCGCAGGCTTTTTGGGCCCGCGGTGCTCCGAACTTGACCCTTGGCTTCGCCGAGCGCACCTTGGGACCGGGGGCTACTGTCGGCATTCTGGGAACGGGGGTCCCCAGACTTGCCTGCTTGCGGCCCACAGCGTGGCTAAACCAGCAGGTCGTACGACCCATCTTCATCAACAAGGCATCCAAGACCCTCGCGAGGTTCCAAGCCTCGCGAGGCAGATGACGCAACACCTCCTCTGGAGTGGCCTAGCCAGGCAGGCTCACGAGGAGCGGAGATATCAAGGCGGGGCAAACCTCGCGAGGCTCTCGTGACGTGAGCCATGACGAACGGCACCAGGCGGGCGCCAGTGCGCGCAGCGTCCTTATTTCCTCTTTGGTGCTAAGGAGGCCAGCACAGGCGAAGAGTACCGAGGCATCATGCAAAGGTTGCTATATTGGTGCAACGAGACCAAGACCAAGAGAACGGCAAGACGGAGGTCATCGTGGAGCCCAAGACGGCGTCACCACCAGACCTTTCCGCAGGCGAAGGCCACTTTTGTCAGGATAGCTTGTACTAGTTGTCCCCCTTTAAATTTGCCTGCCGTTGTTGGATCCCTTCCCGCTCAACATTTGGAAAGAGGACCTGGGCCTATATAAGTAGAGCTAGCCACCACAGTAGGGGCACGGAGCAGTTCATCCAGCTCTCACCCACACAAGTTAGCCAGGCACAAGAACACCTCAACCTCAGGAGGCTGTTCTTCCCTTGTACTGTTCATCATCAGCCCAAGAGGCAATCCACCACCACCACTTTGAGTAGGGTATTACACCACAACAAATGGCCGAACCATATAAACCTTGTTTCTTTCTGTGTTGCGAGTTCGTCGAGTTCGTCCGCGAGATCTTAGCGAGCTAGGGCGTAGATCGGTAGGAGGGAAAGACTTTGTGCGCACCCCAGTGTTTGAACCTTAAGGGTTTGTCGGAACCCCACATCCGACACAGCTTATTCCACATCACTCTTGCACTATTATTATTTTCATATCGTTCGGTCGTGCAAGTGAAAGGCCATAATGATGATATTTGATGAACTGGCCGTGGCAGAGAGAAATGGGTATGAACTCGACTTATTCTGTTTGTGTAAATATGTTTAACCTAGTATCCATGATTCAGGCCATTGTGATTAAACATGTTTGCAATGACAATTAGAGATTATAGTTTCTCATGCCATGCATAAGTAGCTAGGAGTGGATAATGATTTATCTTGGATATCAAAATAGCGTTAAAATGATTGTGATGTAGTATGGTGATATGGTATCCTCCTTTGAATGTTCGAGTGGCTTGACTTGGCACATGTTCATGCATGTAGTTGAATAAAAACCAACATTGCCTCTATGATATTTATGTTCATGGTGTTCATATCCTACTCATGCTAGTGTCCAATGTTACTTACGCATAGTGCATGTTTATGGCCGTTGTTGCACTCTAGCTGGCTGCTTCCCAATCTAATTGCTAGCCTTCGCCTGTACTAAGTGGGAATTCTGCTTGTACATCAAAAACCTTGAACCCAAAGTTATTCCAGACAAGTCCACCATACCTACCTATATGCGGTATTGTCGTGCCGTCCTGAGTAAATTTGCATGTGCCACCTCTAAAAACTTCAAATAAATATCCTTTTTTGTGTGCCTGGATCGTTCATGGAACGACAGGAGGTGGTCGATATCTTCCATGCTAAGCGGGTTATTCTCAGGTCGACTGTTTATTCACTCGCCATCGCACGAGAAAAGGGCGGTAATAGGGATTCCCAGTCCCGAACTAAAAAATGCAAATAATTAAACAAAACTCCTCCCGGAGTGTTGTTGGTATGGACGACACCCATTGTTTCGGACAAGCCATGGAGTGTGATTGATGGTGGAGGGGGAGTAAACCTTTACTTTTATCGCTTGGGAACCGCCACTAGCGTGCTTAACATGGAAGATATTGATAACTGATGGTCGTGAAGTAAATGAGAAGGGGCATGTCTCAAAATATCATTTACCTCTGTTTTAAAAACATGAGCTCTGGCACGTCTGCAAATCACTGCTTCCCTCTGCGAAGGGACTATCTATTTACTTTTATGTTGTGTCATCACCTTCTAGAACAAGCACCAAAACCTGAGAGCACGGATGTCACAACGTATGCATTGTGTGTAGCTAATGTTGGGTGCATCATGACTGGATCTTTTCTACCATGAATTACAATGTTTAGTCGCTGCTTGAAGTTTGGAGGTGCTCTGCATTTATGTTTTGCGGTATCAGAAAGGGCTAGCGAGATACCACTATTGTCATATTATATCATGATTGTTTTGACAAAGTGTCGTTGTTTGAGATATCTTATTATTGCTCGCTAGCTTATTATGTCATTGATATGAGTTAATATAATATTTAAGAGTTATTGTCGGCATGGTTACTTATAATGTTGGATGAAAACCTGGGTGCTGTTTAAGCTTATTTATGCAAACAAGAGCAAAAGAGTTCGTAAAAGTTTTTCTTTTTCACTTTCAGTTTATCAACTGAATTGCTTGAGGACAAGCAAAGGTTTAAGCTTGGGGGAGTTGATACGTCTCCAACGTATCTACTTTTCCTAATAATTTTCCTCTTGTTTTGGACTCTAATTTGCATGAGACTAACCCCGGACTGACATTGTTTTCAGCAGAACTACCATGGTGTTGTTCTTGTGCAAAAATAAAAGTTCTCGGAATGGAGTGAAACTTTGCGAGGAATTTTTATACATGCCTACATTACATTGACAAACCGGAGCTAGTCCCGTATCGCCCTAGGTTATAACTGTCTCCTGATGAATATCATCCAACAAGTCACCGATCCAATGCCTACGAATTTATCTTATATTGCTCTTGCTAAGTTACTACTGTTATCGTCACTGTTACACTTGCTACAAAATTACTGCTATCACTGTTACTGTTACCGTTGTTGCTGTTACTACTATCAAAACTATCATATTACTTTGCTACTGATTACTTGCTGCAGATAATTAATCTCCAGGTGTGGTTGAATTGACAACTCAGCTGCCAATATTCTTTGGTTCCCCTTGTGTCGAATCTATAAATTTGGGCTGAATACTCTACCCTCAAAAACTGTTGCGATCCCCTATACTTGTGGGTTATCATGTTACAACAAAGAGGACGATGCATCTCGCTATAGGTGCAAGGAATCGGATACCCTAGCCGAACTAGCTATCATCCTGGCCAATCTTTATAAGGGGGAGAAAGAAGATTTCCTCCGTTTAAATTGTCGGGAAGGTTTTTCCATGTATAACCCCGTTGAATAGGTAAGCTTTTGATTATCCGCACAGTTCTACCTCTTTGTCAAGGCATCCTAATTGAATTGTTCTGGTTGTCTTAAAACATACATGGAAGAAGGTGGTCGAGAACATTCATTGCCCCTCCCCACAGTGTAACACCTCGGAAGTAACTTTCCATAATTGTAACTCCGACTCTTGCCATTTTCGGCATTGTTATATGATATTCCCTCCGTGGTTGGGTTTTCTCCTTGTTGCATTTTGTCCATGTCATGCATTTTATATTATGTCATCATGTGCATCGCATTTGTATACGTGTTCGTCTCATGTTTCCGAGCATTTTTCCCGTTGTCCGTTTTGCAATCCGGCACTCCTATCTCCCCCGGCGGTCCCTTTTACGTTTTTCCGTGTGCGGGTATTAAACCTTCTCGAAATGGACCGAGGTTTGTCTAGTGGCCTTGGTATAACACCCGGAGACCACCGGTCAAGTTTCGGGTCATTTGGAGCTCGTTTGGTACTCCAACGGTTAACCGTGACTCTCGCAAAGGCCTCATTTAAGTTGCAGCCCAACACCCCTTCAAAACAGCCCAATAACCCATCTAAGTCACCTCCATGCTCTCCGTCGTTCGATCACGATCGTGTGGTAAAACTACACCTCATTTGGACTCTCCTAGCTCCTCTATGCCTATTTAAGCAAACCTCCCGAAATTCGGATCATCCTCTTCCGAAACCCTAAAACTGCTCGCATGTGCCGGACACGTCCGCCTTGCCGACAGATCCCGCCGCCGCTCCCGCCATCCAGCGTCGCGCCACGTGGCCTCTCCGCCGCCACGCCGCCTGCCGCCCGCCTGGCAGCGCTGCCCGCCCCTGCCCGCCGCCCGCGCCATTCGCCTCGGCTCGCTCAAGGCGCCTCGCCGCCGCCTCGTCGCTGCTGCCGCCGCCTCGCCGCCCGCCGAGTCCGCCGGCTCCCGCCGCCGCCCGCCACCAGCGGCTCCTTGCCGGCCGCTCCCGCCCGCTCGGCGACCTCCACGATCCGTGGCGTTCGCCGCCTCCTCGCGCCCGGTTCCGCTCGGCCGCCGCCGCCTCTGGCGCCCGCTCGGCGACCTCCACGAGCCGGCCGCCGCCCTCCTCCTCCGGCAGCCCGCCGCGCCGCCACCGGCCCGATCCGCCCGATCCGGCCTCGGAAGCCGCGCCACCCGTTGACCTCATCTCCCTCTCCCTCTTTTTTATTCACTAAGTCATTTGCATCATTGTAATTTCGTGCATTTTTCAACGTGCTATATCTTCGCATCCGTAGATCCATTTTTCGCGTATAATATGTCAAAATGTTCGTCTCGAAGAGTAGATCATTTCATTCCATTGCATGATTTTCATTTGAGCTCATCTTGATGCCCGAAATGCTGTTGGAAGAGTGCAATGTGCTGATAGTTTCTGATTTTTATCAGAAGTTGCACTTTTGTTATTTTTGCTATGATTAATATGTGCACCCTATGGAGTTGATTCCTACATGAGTTTTGTAAAATGCCATGTCATCTTTCCAGTGGTATATGCCATGTATTTTTGTGATCTATGTGGTGACTAGCACAAGCATGCAAAGTAGGTGTCCCAATGTTGCTGATTTCAGCCCTGTTTTAGCTGATTTTGATGCCATGTTTGCTTGATGATACCGAGAGATCTATGCATATTTTGAGATACTTCAGTAAGGGTGTTTTGTAAAGCATGACTTGCTCTATCCATTCATGCCTTTGTTTGCAATTATGGGATGCCATAGCTTGAGTAAATCGAGCTCTACTTTTGCTACCAAATGTTTCCTGGCAGATTGTATACGTGTTATTCAATTTTGCCTAGCTTGTTATGGTTGATCCATATATGCTATGTTAGTGTTCTTGCCATGTATGTCTTCTATGTCAGGTCTTCTTGATGTATGTATGCTTAGTTTATCATTTGAGGCTCTGTAGTGAGTGCATTGAGCTTGTTAACATGCCATCTCGTTATCAGTTTTTGACATGTCAAGTTGCTGAATCTGTTAACAAGACTTTCAATATTGACATGGGTGTTACTATATTTTCTAGTCCTTTTTGGCTTATGGTCAGTAAGGGACTTTTGAAATATGCTTTGAGTAGATTCATGCCATGCCATGTTTTGCTATTTTAAGTTCCTGTAGCATGTAGTTTTGATGCTCTGAACATTGCAACCTGTTACTGTTTTTGCCATGTCCAGCCTGTTACTTTGAGCATTTTGCCATGCTTGTTTGAACATGTTATGATGTGAACTAGCCGTAGCTCAGTGCTCATCTTTTGTCGAGCATCATGTGTAGATCACTGCCATGTGCTTTGTTGTTACGTTTGGGTGCAGTAGCTTAATTAATTGTTGCTTGCTAAGTGGCATCATGCTGTTAATGGCAGATTTGCGCCATTCTTGTTTTGCTTGCCATTTGCAAACCGTGCATCCGATTCGGTGATCTTTATATCGATTTCAAGCGAAATCATCTCATCTTTCCAGTGGCATGCTTGGTTTGCCAAGTTGATGCCTGGTTCATCATTACCTTCCGGGCGCACATACGCATTGCATATCTCATCATGCATATCATGTCATGTTTTGCATCATGTTGATTGAGCATTGCACCGTGATTTATTGTGGTTCCTTTGTTTGTGTTGTTGCTTTGGGTAGAGTCGGAGACGAGTGCGGAACGAGGAGCCTGTTGAGAACGTTTTCGAGGATCAAGCTTTCGACAACTCGAGAACATTGCGAGCAAGATGACCATACCCTCGAAATCACTTCTATCTTTGCTTGCTAGATGCTCGCTCTTTTGCTATGCCTATGCTGCGATGCCTACCACTTGCTATATCATGCCACCCATATTGCCATGTCAGCCCTAACCATCCTTTCCTAGCAAACCGTTGGTTGGCTATGTTACCGCTTTGCTCAGCCCTCTTATAGCGTTGCTAGTTGCGGTGAAGTGAAGTTTGTTCCTTGTTGGAACATGGAGATGTTGTTCCTTGTTGGAACATGTTTACTTGTTGGGGATATCACAATATCTATCTGCTATAATTAATACATCTATATACTTGGTAAAGGGTGGAAGGCTCGGCCTTATGCCAGTGTTTTGTTCCACTCTTGCCACCCTAGTTTCCGTCATACGGTGTTATGTTCCTTGATTTTGCGTTCCTTACGGTTGGGTGATTTATGGGACCCCTTGACAGTTCGCTTTGAATAAGACTTTTCAGCAAGGCCCAACATTGGTTTTACCATTTGTCACCTAAGCCTTTTCCCCTTGGGTTCTGCAGACTCAAGGGTCATCTTTATTTTAACCCCGGGCAGTGCTCCTTCGAGTGTTGGTCCAAACTGTCACCGCCGGTGGTACCAGGGCAAATCTGGGTTGGCCTACGGAAGCTTGGACGATCCGGTGTGCCACGAGACCGAGATATGTGCAGCTCCTATCAGGATTTGTCGGCACATCCGGCGGCTTTGCTGGACTTGTTTTATTCTTTGTCGAGATGTCTTGTAGTCCGGGATTCGAGATTGATCGGGTCTTCCGGTAGAAGGAATATCCTTCGTTGACCGTGAGAGCTTATAATGGGCTAAGTTGGGACACCCTGCAGGTAATAACTTTCAAAGCCGTGCCCGCGGTTATGAGGCAGATGGGAATTTGTTAATGTCGGTTGTAGAAAACCTAAAGTGGACCTCAATAAAATACACATCAACTGCGTGTGTAACGTGATGGTCTCTTCTCGGTGAGTCCGGAAGTGAACACGTGTTGGAGTTATGTCGGCGTAAGTAGTTCAGGATCACTTCTTGATCACTACTAGTTTCACGACCGCGCTTTGCTTCTCTCCTCGCTCTCTTTTGCGAAGTAGCCACCATAAATGCTAGTCGCTTGCTGCAGCTCCACTTTACTACCTTGTCCTTCCTATTAGCTTAAATAGTCTTGATCTCGGTGGTGTGATTGCTGAGTCCCGTGACTCACAGATACTTCAAAACAGTTGCAGGTTCCGATGAGGCGGTGCAGGTGATTCCACCGAGCTCAAGTGGGAGTTCGACGAGGGCGTGGTCGTTACTATGTGTCATTTCCAGATGATCGGTAGTGGTGCCCAGTTGGGACGATTCGGGGATCTGTGTTAGCATTTGGGGTATCTTCTTTTATTTTGGTTCCGTAGTCGGACCTTGAGTGTACTCTGAATGATGTATGTTATTTATGTACTGTGTGAAGTGGCGACTGTAAGCCAACTATGTATCTTTCCCTTAATTATTACATGGGTTGTGTGAAGATTACCTCACTTGCGACATTGCTTTCAATGCGGTTATGCCTCTAAGTCGTGCCTCGACACGTGGGAGATATAGCCGCATCGGGGGCGTTACACACAGCCAGAGGATTATGCCCGCAATGAATACCCCGTCTTCCGTGAGGATCTGGGTATAATCATAGAGTTTGATGATGGAGTCTTCTATCAAGCGAGTCTTGACGGCTCAGAAGTGGCTATTGTAGCTGACTAGCCCGACCTTCTTCCTTTCTTCATTGTAAGTATTCGGAAAGCATTCTCCAAGAAGGATCCCCCTACTTGCTTCTCACCTGTCACACTGAATTGTGTTTTTATAGGATCGGCGCTCAACGCGCCGCACTCCATCAAGAACGACCTCTAAGAATCCAGCATCTATGCAGGGCAAGTGTTCAAAATGAAAGGAAGCCGGAAGGAGCGCCGATCCCCCTCCTTAAAAAAGGTATAACTTCTAACACATGCCTAGGTATAAAACTAGATTGTCATACTTATCCTTCTTTCTTGTTTCAGGAGGGGCACACGGCAAACCGTGGCTAAACGCCCCACTAGCTGAGCATCGGCTAATCCGGCTCTAGACTCGTCATCTAGGATGAAAGCTGATACAGAAGAAGTGCCAGATCAACCCCCTCATGAGAATTCGGATGACGTATCCGTCATGAATTTTGAGGTGGAGAGCGTGATGAATCATCGACGACTAAAAGAGGCCATGCGCACTCCAGTTTTTACATAGCAGGAATTTACTGCCCTCACCTCCATGGATGCATATATCCGAGCTGCCCGGGACGGACTTGCTGGAGTTACACAACTGTTTTCAAAGGATATGCAGGTAATAGTGTGTGTAAATTTAATAGATATATGCCAGTAGCCCCCGAGACTTGAAGCGGTTAAGCTAACCGATTTAAGGATCGTTATGACTGCAGGTTCTCAAAGAGAAGAACAACGTTGTCGGCATTCTGGGAACGGGGGTCCCCAGACTTGCATGCCTGCAGCCCACAGCGTGGCTGGGCAGCGGGCCGTACGACCCATCTTTATAAACAACTCATCCAAGACCCTCTCGAGGGTCCAAGCCTCGCGAGGCAGACGACACAAGGCCTCCTCTGGAGTGGCCTAGCCAGGCAGGCTCGCGAGGAGCGGAGATATGAAGGCGGGGCAAACCTCACGAGGCTCTCGTGACGTGAGCCATGACGAACGGTGCCAGGCGGGCGCCGGTGCGCGCAACGTCCTCATTTCCTCTTTGGTGCTAAGGAGGCAAGCGCAGACGAAGAGTACCGAGGCATTAGGCAAAGGTTGCCATATTGGTGCAACGAGACCAAGACCAGGAGGACGGCAAGGCGGAGGTCATCGTGGAGCCCAAGACGGCGTCACCCCAGAGCTTTTCGCAGGCGAAGACCGCTTTTGTCAGGATAGCTTGTACTAGCTGTCCCCCTTCAAATTTGGCTCCCTTCCCGCTCGATATTTGGGAAGAGGACCAGGGCCTATATAAGTAGAGCTAGCCACCATAGTTGAGGGATCTCATCTTAGCTGGATACGACTCGAACAGATCGAGAAGCCAACACTCGCACAATAACACCCCAATCTCAGGAGGTTGTTCTTCCCTTATAATGTTCATCAGCCCAAGAGCCAATCCACCACCACCACACTAGAGTAGGGTATTACACCATAATGGTTGCCCGAACCAGTATAAACCCCGTGTCTCTTTCTGTGTTGTGAGTTCGTCAAGTTCGTCCGCAAGATCTTAGCGAGCTAGAGCGTAGATCGGTAGGAGGGAAAGACTTCGCGCGCACCCCAGTGTTCGAACCTTAAGGGTTTGCCGGAACCCCACATCCGACATTTGGCGCGCCAGGTAGGGGTGCGCCGTAGTTCCCCTCCGTCCGTTCGTTGCTCCATCGCTCCGTCGTTTCCATGGCGGACGCTCGCCGTGCTTGAGCAGAGCGTCGGGCTGCCCTCTCCGCCCGCATCGCTCAGACGGCTCCCGTAGGCGGGCCACCTCATAGTTCTCCGTCTCCCGTCGCCAATGCTGCCACCGGCCCGGCGGGGAACGAGCAGCAGGCGTCCTCGCTGCATCCCTCGGTGCGGCAGGACGGCCGCACCGCTAGTCCATCGCTGACCCCGGCCGGTTCTTCGTCCCGCGCGCACCATGCTCCCTTGGAGGCACGGGCCGCGCTCCTCGCGGCGAACGAGCTCCTGCGCTACCGCCCTGTCGACGATGTCTATGAGGAGTGGCTCGATTGCATCGCCGAGCTGGTCCGCGCTGCAGGGGGCTCCCCGGCGCCGTCCCACTCTCTGCCTCCCCCTCAACTAGCCGCGGGTGACGGGGCTCATGGCGTGCCTCCACCACCTCAACCCCAAGATGGTGCCTTGGCACCAAGGCGCGCGCCTCCGCGGCGTGATCCACCGCGCCAGGCGCCCGCGTGTGAAGAAAGAAGCTGCCAAGAAATCCCGCGGCCGCGAGAAGCTGCCCCGGCGCTCCCCGCGCCACCTCGTCAAGACCGCGTGCCGCCTGCGGTGGCACAATGCTGACCTCGCCAAGATCAAGCTCCGCCTCAGAAGCGGGCCCCAGCGACCACGGCCGGCTGCCGCGCTTTCACCCCCGAGATGTGTAACGTCGCCTGGCGAGGCAAGTTCAAGCCAGACCTGCCTCCTCGCTACGATGGCACTGCCGACCCCACAGAGTTCCTGCAGCTCTATGAGTTGAGCATCGAAGCGGCCAATGGCGACGAAGAAGTCATGGCGAACTGGTTTCCCATGGATCTCAAAGATGGGGCCCGCTCCTGGCTCATGAACCTGCAGCACGGCTCGATCTCCTCCTGGGACAAGATGCGCGACCGCTTCATCGCCAAATTTCAGGGCACTCGCGACCGCCCGCCAGCCGCGGGTGACTTGTGCCGCATCAAGCAACAGCCAGGGGAAACCCTCCAGAAGTACATTCAACGTTTCAACAGGCCTCAAGATCCCCAAGGTCACCGATGAAGCTATCATCTCCGTGTTCTCTGACGGCGTCTGCGACATCAAGATGAAAGAAGAGCTTGCCATCCACGAGGAGCTCTGCACATCTCAGGAGCTGTTCAACCTGGCGACCAAGTGCGCAAGAGCTGAGGAGGGGTGCCTCTCTCTCTCCTTGAGATGCCAGCTGCAGGAGTGGAGGAGAAGAAGGTCAAGGCCAAGGACGTGAAGCGCAAAGAGGCAGTGGTGCTCGCAGCGGAGCCCGACACCAAGCAAATCAGAGATCAGCCTGAGTCGTCCAAGAACGGCCGTCCGTTCTGCGCCTTCCACAACCTGAACACCCACAACACCAGCGACTGCCAAGAGCTCAGCGCCATACGAGAAGGACACTATGGTCGACGCCCCGAGCGTAACGACCGGGGCTACGGCCGTGGAGGAGGACGCGGAGGCGGACGCTGGGACGACCGTGGCCCGCGCCAGGAGTGGCGTGACAGGCCTCGTGAGGACCGTTGGCAGGACCAACCTCGCGAGGGCACTTGGAGGGACCCGCCTCGTGAGGATCGCCCCCAGGGCAACGCCGGTCTTCCCCCGCTGCCGCCACCAAGGAGGAACGAAGACCACCACCAAGACGAGGGGGCTGGGGGTTTCCAGGAGCCGCACGCGATCGCTTGAATCTTGGGCGGCACACAGGCCGCAGCCTCTCAGCGCATCTTCAAACAGTTCGCTCGTGAGGTGAACGCGGCACTCCCCAAGCTCGAGGCCACGCGCCCGCTCAGGTGGTCCCGACGCACCATCACCTTCAACTTGGCAGACCAGCTCAAGTGCGCAGCCACCGCTGGCGCACGGCCTATGCTGTGCTCCCCAGTCATCAGCAATGTGCAAGTTACCAAGACTCTCATCGACGGCGGTGCAGGGCTCAACGTCTTATCCGTCGACACGTTCGACAACCTTCAAGTGCCCTATGAGCAACTCCAGCCAACCAAGCCCTTCTCAGGAGTGACTGATGGTTCCACCACACTGATAGGGCAAGTCCGCTTGCCCGTCACCTTCGGCAAGCGCGACAACTACCACACCGAGCTTGTCGACTTCGACGTCGCGCACATCCGCCTGCCGTCAACGCCATCCTCGGATATCCAGCCCTAGCCAAGTTCATGGCAGTCATTCATCACGGTTACAACGTCCTCAAGATGCCAGGAAGCGGAGGGATCATCACGATCCCATGTGAAGAGAGGGACGCGGTGTGCTCCCTCGAGCGTGCCTTCCAAGCCGCAGCAATCGACGACCCCGACAGCAGAAGTGAAGGCCCTCCAGAGACCATCCCCAAGAAGAAGTTGCCGCGCCGCGCAGGACCCCAAGGAGATGGCGCCGCATCAGGAGCCTCGTCAGGATCGCGCCTGTTCCAGGGGCGCCTCCCTCCATTGCATAGGAAGGCGCGCCCGGCGCCCTCCTCAGGTAGGGCTCGGGGGCTCTTTCCTGGAGGGCCTTGGACCTTGCCAACCTCACAAGGGAGGCGCTTGGGCACCACTTGGAGGCGTGCTTCACGGCATGTTTCCCTCAGGAGAACACAGGGCAAGGAGTGCCCACCACTCAGGAATTCATCAACAATACCACCCAGGAACAAGAACCAAGAGCCATGCGCGGCCACAGCCGCTCACAAGGCGCAGCTCCCCATCCAGGCGAGGATGCCGGGCTGCGTATCTGCGTCGACGTCCCAGGGCTCAATAGGGCCGCATTTCAGGAACGCTTCTGGCCATTGCGTGTGGGTCGCTGTGAGGGCCCACCACACAGCTATGTTCGCATGCCCTTTGGCTTGCCGAGCGTGGCGTCGGCCTATCAGCGCAATACTACAAAAAATACACTTCCGCGATGATACGTGTTTGTCACAGTAGGTCGCGTTTTTTGTCATGCATGTACATCCATGACAAATTTATGACAGAATCAAGATAGTCATACTGTCTTTGTTGTAGAAGTGTTCCATGACATTACCAAAATTATCATCACGGAAGTGTCCACTTCCATGACGATAAATCGCGTCCGCGAAGTGCTTTCGTCAAGGGTGACCGACATGTGGCATCCACCATAACGGAACGCCGTTAAGCTATCAAGTCGGGTTTTGGATCCGATAACCCATTAACAGCCCCGACCAATGGGGATTTTCCATGTGTAAAATCATCATTGGCTGGAGGAAACACGTGTCGGCTCATCGTTGGGACAGATGTCATCCACTCATTGGACAGAAGGCACCTATGATACGTCGACATGTGGCACGGCCCAACAGAGGCCCATTCCTGTGAAAAGGCCGGCCCGTTTGACTTGGTCAAAAGGTGGCGGGCTGGCCCATGGAAAGCCTGTTAACGGCATGTTCGCATATAGCCCATTTACAGCCCGCTAACACAAGGCCCGTTACGCCCTATCCGAATTAGGCCCAGTAGCGTCATCTGGGCCATCCAATATGATTCCAGCCCGTTTTCACTTCTGGCCCATGTATGGCCCATGAAGTCTTTCAGTCTATATGAGGCCCTATGTAACTCTTGGCCTATTAACGACCCGTGGTGAAACTGGCCCGTAATGAACAGTGTATCACTTTACACCCATTAACGGCCCGTGGTGAAACTGGCCCGTAATGAACAGAGTATCACTTTATACCCATTAACGACCCGTTATTCTGTTGGGCCGTTTCCAGCCCATGATATCCTTCGGCCTTCTCAGAGCCCATTTATTCTTGGGCTCATTTCCAGCATTCGTTTACTTACGGCCCGTTACTGTCATTTTTTGCTTGTGGGCCAAATTCAGCCCGTGGTTACAGTCGGCCCGTTTATGGTCCATTAATACGTTGGGCCGTTTTCATACCATCATCAAATACGGCATATTAAAGATGGCCCGTTATGGTCGGCCCATGAACGGACGATTCCAAATCTAGCCCGTTTACGTCCATAATGCGGCCTGTTATTGGCCATGTTTGGCCAATCGATCATACGGCCCGTATAAGGCCCATTGATGACACGACCCGTAGAAGGCCCATTGTTTCTACGGCCCGTAGAAGGCCCATTGTTTCTACAGCCCATAGAAGGCCTACTGTTTCTACGGCCCGTAGAAGGCCCACTGTTTCTACGGCCCGTAGGAGGCCAAGTGTCACTATAGTAAATATTAGCCCATGGTTATTGTGGCCTAGTTTTAAAAAATAGGTTATTGCAGCCACTAGCAAACCGCATGGAAAAGAACTGCGACTACAAGCAAACAAATAAACAAGACAACAAGGAAATAAATAAGCAAGCAACTTATGCTAGGCTATCACGGCTATTACACATATTACATCCTTTGGGCATCAAAGTTCGCCACGATTGCAAAAATAGGGAACAAAGCAAAGATATAAACGCCCGCAGCAAAACAAGTCTAGAACTGAAACCACCTCGTAAGAGTTCAAGAAACAATATCCAGGTACCCATAATGCGGCAAGATGCTTAGCAAGCTTATTAACTTTCTCTTGTTTGGCGCTTAAATCCTCCAAAGACACTTCATTGCACAAGAAAGTACGATCTGAATTCTGCAGGGACTTCCTCGGTCCTTGACTTCTTGCCGCAAAGCACACCGATCGATGCCTTTCATCTTGTAGCTGAGACTGAAGAAGCCGAAGTGATTCAGGCAGCGAGTTCCAAGAGCTTGTGCTAGTGGTACTATCCAGTAAGTCGAACACTAAATCAACGCAGGACTGTGGGGGTTTCCCACTGTCTACAAGATCGTTTTTATCACCTTTCTTGGAGACCAACAGGGTTGTCTCACTATCTTGAACCTTATCCGCATTACTTTCTCTACCATTGCATAGTGGGGTGCTCTTCTCCAATATTCTGTTTGCATACTACAGGAGAAACAAGCAGACACATCACATGTTTAGCTTGTAGTATACAAAACTCATTTTGGTAAACCGGTTCAGTAGTAAGGTGGACAGGATAACAACATGAAACAAACATATATCTATGTACTATGGTCACTGTATTGTCCATATCATTCTAGTTTATGTTCCCTAATCAAGATAGAGACACAGTTCAACTCATATATTTTTAAGACACAACAACATAGACATAATATAAGTGTGAGAAACTACACAACATTGGCATCACTTGTAATGTGCATCACATGAGAACATAACTGTTTATACAACTTAAACTGAAATCAACATAGAGCAAGAAGTTAGAACATCAATCCACTTAACGAAATAGGTTTAAAACATACCTGTTGCGCCATTGGAGTTTCAATTGGATCTTTCAAATTCGAAAGTAGTTGGTATGAGTAAATACAGTGAAGCAACAACAAAGGAGTATGGACCATAGCTACGGAATCTGACCTGAGAACAGTTGCTCTTCTGCTTTAAATGTGGAGTTTGGGTTAGCTGTGGTGGTCTTCGTGCTTTGGGCACTGCAGTAGCTTTACAAACTGCTCGTGTGGGGGTACTCTGTGGTGGACATGGTGCTTTGTCAACTATAAGTGGGTTACTATCCGCTGGGGTTGCGGTTAGATGGGTTGTAGCTGGTTCTATGCCCAACGGTGTAAGTGTGAAATCTGGAAGAGTCTCGATTATGTGTGGTGGGGCTAGTTTGTGGGCCAGTACAACCATGGTTCTATCTGCATCGACGGGTAGCACTGTCTTTTGTGAAGAACGGGTTTTTGCTCCCTTAGATACTGCCATCACCCCCTCCAATTCAAATGGCTGATATACAAGAAAAGAAATTGAACGTACAGACATTGTGTGATAGACATTTTTGGTAATTCACATATATGTTGTCTAACCAAACAGGACAGCATGACACAATTTCACATATATGATGCCTAACTAAACACGATAGCATGACACAGTTTCAGATATATGATGGATAACTTAACAGGATATAATGGAATAATTCAACATATGATGAGTACCTAAATAGGATGGCATGACAAAACTATATGATGTCTTTCTAAAATAGGTTGGGATGAAATAATTCACATACATGTTGTCTAAGTATACAAGATGGCATGATATAATTGACATAATTGATTCATATACTAAGCAGCTGGCACTTGCATGTATGATCTCTAAACTGAGCAGATAGAATTCAATATTGTGCATATGATGTCTAAACTATGCAATGCAAGACACCATATGCATCATATGAGAAATATAAACATTGCAACTTAGAGCATACACCTCAGGTGGGATATAGGATTGGTCATCTGTCTCAGAATCCTCCTCTGAGGAGCTCCCTGTAATCATCGAGATATATGCTGCAACATGTACCATTGCCTGCTTTGAAGACCTTGTTTTCACTCCAGATTTTTCCATAACCGGCTCAAATGGCTGATACACATGAAGAGTAGTTCAATATACACAGATTGTCGACAAATGGATTACGTAATGAAAAAAAGATGGCATGAGATAATTCACATATATGATGCCTGGCTCCATGGCGGTGCATAATTCACATATATGATAACTGGCTGAAAAACATGGCATTGCATAATTCACATATCTGATATAGAAAGCAAACAGGAGGCATTCACACAAAGCATGTCTAATCTAAGCAGATGGCATGGCAATGCAAGACACCACATGCATGATATGAGCAATATAACCCAGCCAAGTTAGAGCATGCACCTCGGGGATACGTTGGTCATCTCTCTGAATCCTCCTCTGAGGAGCTATCTGTAACCAGCAAGAAATCTGCATCAATAGGTAGCACTGACTGCTCAGAAGACCTTGTTTTCACTCCAGATTTTCCCATGACCGACTCAAATGGCTGATGCGCAGGAAGAGTAGATGAATGTATAAACATTGTTGACAAATGGAATACATTATGGAAAAATATATGGCACGATACAATTCACATATACGATGACTGGCTAAACAGGATGGCATTGCATGATTCACGTATATGATGCCTGGCTAAAGAAGATGGCATTGCATAATTCCCATATACTCCGTGATGACATATAAGATGTACAATGTAAGCAATGCAAGGCGCCATATGCATGATATGACCAACATCAGCATGCCAGGTTAGAGCAAACACCTCGGTGGTAAACAGCGTGGTCGGCTCCTTACGAATCTCCATCGAGCAGTTATCTTCCTCTCGAATACAATATGGAAATGCAGGAGGGGGCACTTCGCCCATCATGGAGCGGCGTCGATGACATTATATTCAAGACATAACGGTCTTCTCTTTTCTCTACATGTTCAGTATGATTGTGTACAATATCTGACATGTATAATAAAAAAATAGTTAGATTTTGTAAGGCCTAAGGGGTGCATGCAAAAATCAAGACCGATAGTAGCAAACGAGTGGATGGATCCAAAACTAATGATAGCAGGTGGATTATAGCTTCAGTTTAAAAATATAGACAATGGATCATCTATTGTTTGTTGTCCACCCAACATGAACCACATAGAAGACCCCAGATGAACCAGATAGTACACATATACTATTCGTTGCTGGCTCGATATGAGATCCATGGGCAATTCAAAACTCAAGATTGAACGATAGAGTAGCAGGTATAATAATCGATGTATAACGTAAGCAAACACGAAAGACTGCGACCTCTCTTCCGAACTGTAGTCCTCGTGTTCATCTCGCTCATCGATGATGGTAATGCAGTTGGCGTGGCTACCGCAACGGGAAGATGATCTGAGGCGGCGAAAGGAAGTCTGCGGGGGGATCTCTGCTGCAGTGAACGCTTCTGTCGATGGTGCACCTCAGGTGGGGTGGATGACGGCATGGCAGGAGCAGGACATAACACACAGAGTTTTCTTTGACTCCTATCTGAAAATGAAGTAAATCTGTAAGGGCTCCTTAGAATTGGAGGATTCTATAAACGCAGGGACAGGAAAAACACAGGAATAGGATAGGAATGCACGTGCAAAACAGAGCATTTGGAAACATAGGATTTCAGTCAACCTGGGTGTTTGGCTCACATGAATTGGAAGAACAGAGGAATGGAGAAACAAAGTGATGCGACGAGTGTACAACCTCTTTGGCATAGCCTTGTGGACCTCAACATCATTGGGTTGGACGTGGAGGATGGTGATGATGCTGGTGTGACTGCCGGAGGCGGGGAAGAAGCTCCGAGGCCTCTGGAAACGGCGCCGAGGGTACTGCTCCGCTGTGATGGACGGTTCCATCATTGGAGCAGCTCAGCTAAGGTGTACGGCGACGAGGCTGAAGCATGACAAGGCAGACAACGTTAATCTGAAGTGGGACCCTAATATCATCTGCAATAGATGATGTAAAATACATCACCAAAAAGTGCTAGATGTAAAACGCATCAGCCGCACCACGGCCAGTCCGACAGATGCTGTAAGTACTGTTCACTCTGAACTTAACTAAAGAAAATGAACTTCACAGTCGAAACTGAATGTTACTGTCGAAACTGATTGAACTAGTAACAGAGCATTGCAATAGATGTTTAGGGCGTTCGAGCACTAGTAGCAGAGAAGCAGTGACCTAAATCAGCAGACGCTCGAGCAGGGAACGCACTAGCAGAGAGCAAGTCATGTAGTAGCACCGCGAGCGAGTGCTAAAGTAGCAACTCCTGTAGCTGCCGGAGGTTGTGCAGCAGCAGCAACGCAAGCTAAAGCAAGAGGAGAGCAGCAACACGAACGAAAGCAGGAGCAGTGCAGCAGCGCGACCGATAGCAAGAATAGAGCCGCAGCGCGAGCGAGCGCCGGAGCAGCTGCAGCTAGTGCCGTTGTGGAAGTCGCCACCGAGGAAGCAACGACATGGGGGATAGACGCCATTGATGATGTGGCCGGCGACGGCGCCGTCGATGGAGACACGCCATGTCTGCTCGGTATCGAGCACTGGCAGCCCCGTGAGATTGAATAAAAGATAAAATGCAGCGGTGAGTGCAGAACCTCCTTGGTGGCGCTGAGTTGGCCTCAGCTTCATCGGAGGAATTGGTGGGGGTGCTGCGGTTCAGGTGGGGCAGGTCAACACGGCGCTGTGGGGATTGAGGTGGCGCGATAGGCGAGGCGAACATCGGGGCAGCTCCTTGGAGGTGGAGGACGGGGCGGCTGATCCGGCGGGACGACGAGATCGACAACGGATCCTCATCTGGTGCGGTGGATGAGGGATGGCGAGCTGTTGCGGTGGACGACGTAGTCGGGGAAGAGTCTCCGGCTGGGCGGCGTTCGGGAGGCCAACGGAGGAGCGTGGGGTTTCGCGGGTTTTGGCGGCCTCGGTGTACGAATGGGGGGGCGAAGGGGGGGAGCCAAGCTTAGGGACGCGCTTGTCTGAAATGTAGGGTAAGTTACCAGCGTACCCCCACCGGTTTTGACACCGCGACGTGGAGCTTCATTTCTGGCTGAGGGGTAGAAGGAGGATTTCGCGTGTCTGGGCTGCGGGAGCGATTTCGGATAAGGAGGGAGTTCTCGCGCGCGTCCAAATTTCGGGATAACAAGGCACGGCGCGGGTTGAAGAAGCGGGAGTTTCAATGCAGGTGAGACAAAAGATACTCGAGCTTGAAAATTTCGGGATAACAAGGTGTGGATTCTTTGTTCGGCAGAACAAACTTAACGTGTAAAAAAATTCATACAAGACACAAGAGATCATGTCCCCTTTTACTATATTGCTATAGATGCCATTGAAAAAACTACAAGAAAATGTAAAAAAAATCGGGAGAACAAGATTACCCTGCACAGTACCAAATCAATTCGCACTTCCCTCAACAACAACAAAAAACAAATCAATTCCCACCAAAGAAAGAGTAATGTCCCTTTTTATATGATTACAGTTGCCATGATCTCGAATTTCAGTTTTTGAATCCATGTTATGTTGAATTCGAATATATCGTTAGGTGACCTTGCGGTTTATAATTGATGTAGTCGTACATTTTGATCTTCCAGCATATATGAACATTTTACTCCACCATGTGAACATATATATTGTCGTCTACCATATGGACTAAATTTGAATCAATTTTCCTTATTTGAATATGATTGTTGTCAAGTTATACAATAATTTAAATATTATCTTGATAACAAAAAACATACATATAGCAGTAGTCATATTTCACTATGAACTACATGTACCATACGCTCTCCAATTCAAATATTTGTATCCATTTTATGTTGAATTCAAATCATAGTACATTATTGGTCTAGGTAGCGAGATGTTTGGGATAATCTAAACCCTGTTTTCATACGTATAATTTTTGGCTAAATTGGGACAAGTTTCCTCTTGCAAAACCGGAGATTCTCTCAACAAGCCTCGTGGTTCCGAGAGGGAACGTGTCACCTTTGTGTGCGAAACGATATACGCTGCCTCCCCTTGATTTTATTTACATAGGCAACATAGAACTATATGAGTGCCCTGTTAAATTTTGGAATTATTTCGGGTTCATTTGGCCTTTTTATACATTAATTGAGTTTCTGGACTTTTAATGTGCATAATCTAAATATGAATTGCATGCACATGCTCCGGTGCACCAAAGTGGGTTGAAAAATCACATGTGTGTCCTTGGTTGAATTTCTAGGTCCCATGGAAGAAATGAGAATGAAATTCAAACATCTGGGCGCCATGACTCGGCCGAGAACATCCAGAAACTTTGATTTTAAATTCATGTAAATCCAAAACTCGCCTGGAAATCATGAAACTTGGCATGGTGTCATGTCATGGCACTAACATGTTGTGGTAAAAAATTGGGCCGATTTGGAAGCTCGTGGTTCTAAGAGGGAACCTGCCACCTTTGAGTGTGAATTGATATACGCTGCCCCCCCCCCCCTTGAATTTATTAACAAAGGCAACATAGAAGTACATTAGTGCCCTGTTAAATTTTGGAATTATTCCGGGTTCGTTTGTCGTTTTTTATACATTAATTGAGTTTCTGGTCATTTAATGTGCATAAGTCAAATTTGAACTACAAGCACATGCTCTCGTGCACCAAAGTTGGTTGAAAAATCACATTTGTGTCCTCGGGTGAATTTATAGGTTCCATGCAAGAAATGATAATAAAATTAAAACATCTGGGCATCGTGGCCCGGGAGAGAACATTGATAAACTTGGTTTTAAAATTCTTGTAAATCCAAAACACGTCTGAAAATCATGAAACTTGGCATGGATGTCATGCCATGGTACTACCATGTTGTGGTAAAAAAATTGGCCGAATAGGAGCAGATTTTGGTATAAGCTTCTTGCAAACCGAAGCTTCTCTCAAGAAGGCTCGTGGTTCTGAGAGGGAACGTGCCACCTTTGAGTCTTAAACGATATCGTTGTCCCCTTGAGTTTATTTCCAAAGGCAACATAGAACTACATGAGTGCCCTGTTAAATTTTGGAATTATTCCGGCTTCGTTTGGCCTTATTTACACATCAATTGAGTTTTTGGTCATTTAATGTGCATAATTCAAATTTGAACTAAAAGCACATGCTCCCGTGCACCAAAGTTGGTTGAAAAATCACATTTATGTGCTCGGGTGAATATCTACTCCCTCCTTCCATCTATATAGGTTCTAATGCGTTTTTCGAGGCTAACTTTGACCAAACGTTAGAGCAATAATATATGACATGCAATTTACACAAAGCATACCATCAAATTTTTATGTTAAATGAGCTTCCAATAATATAATTTTCATAGTATACATCTCATGTGCTATTAATCTTGTCAATAGTCAAAGGCTGTCTTGAAAAACACATTAGGCCCTATATAGATGGAAGGAGGGAGTAGGTCCCATGCAAAAAATGAGAATAAAATTCAAACATCTGGGCATCGTGGCTCGGTCGAGAATATTGAGAAACTTGGTTTTAAAATCATGAAACTTGGCATGGTGTCATGTCATGGTAGTACCATGCCGTGGTTAAAAAAAATTGGCCGAATAGGAACAAATTTTGGTATAAGCTTCTTGCAAATCGGAGCATCTCTCAAGAAGGCTCGTGGGTCTGGGAGGGAACGTGTCACCTTTGTGTGCATAATTCAAATTTGAAATACCTGCACACGTTCCAGTGCACCAAAGTTGGTTGAAAAATCACATGTGTGTCCTCGGGTAAATTTCTAGGTTCCATGCAAGAAATGGGAATGAAATTCAAAATTCTAGGCGTCATGGCTGGGTTGGAAACATTGAGGAACTTAGTTTTTTAATTCCTGTAAATCCAAAACACACATGAAAATAATGAAACTTGGCTTGGTGCCATGACATGGCACCAACATGCTGTGGTAAATTTGCAGTCCGATTTGCGAAGGTGCACACATTAACAATCAAGAAAGTCATATTGGAACAAGTGCTGTCACGTAACAATGGGAAACACAAGTATTATTGAAACCGTGGGTGTTCTACTTACTAGTAGCATTTACGTGCCGCCACGCATCCCCATTTTTTATTAGGTAGGAGGCGCCGTGCAGGGTAGATGTTCGAGTACGAGAGGCGTGCGATCAGACCCCTGCGCGTGCTTATCGGGAGGAGAGCCCTTTGACCTCCATCTGCCGTCCACCTCTCTCCCAAGGTCTCCATTAATGGCGCCCGAGCCTCTATTTAATGGCGTGGCTATGTCTCACTCGACTGAGATTTAAGAGAGAAAAAAGAAAATCTGAAAGCACGGATCTTGATGTAAGATCCGACGGACCTATATAGCATCTACTGCGACTTATAGCAAGACTGATGAATATATAAGGACGATTATTATTATTTTTTGATCAAAGAAGGGCTTGCCCCTTCCGATTTTTATTACTGAAAACCACCACAATTCACAAGAAGTTCAGCACAACTCCAGCCTAACACGAAGGACTAAAAGCTACCAGATTGAAATCGCAACATCCCAAGAGGCCAACAAAGGCCAAACATCCGCGCTAGAACCCAACATTTCACAACCGACGACACAATCCTAAACCGATTATTACATCAAAAGAAACCAGGAAACTGAAGGGCACACGCTCTGGTGATCGGCGAGCTTGTGGTAAGTTACAAAGTCTCCGCAGAAGCTGAATTTGTTTTTGAAACATCAAGTGGCCAGAGACTCAAAAACTTATTTTCCCATTAGTGACTTGTCAGGGCGGTGGATTTTAGTTTGTACGATAATGCTGCATCCACCTAAAGTAACGAAAGTTCTTACGTAAACTTCCTAGTAATTCCCTCTTCGTAGGTGCAACATTACTCCTAACATTTGTAATATCAGTTTGAAACTCCTAACATTCCTGCATTTTCAAAATCCTGCGAATCAAACAGGTCCTGAGTTGGTGATGATGTTGTGCCTCCCATCTTTCACCAATAGCCGTCAGATCTAGATCTGACGCATACAAACCAAGCTTCTCCATTTTTGCAAAAAGATGCCCGCACTTGTTCCCTATTTACAAACAACTCCTTGTCTCTCACAATCAGCCTCATCTCCTCCCCACCACATCTAGGAGTAGAAGGCCGTGGAAAAATCTGGCGCGATGGCCGCTGCGGAGCCGTCCACCCCCAATCTTGGTGTTCCGTGCAATGCACGGGCATCTACGCACGAGAAATTATGTCGAACAGGGCTAGTTCTAGGCAGGCTAGCTCTACAGCCATGATGATAGTGACTGCAGACGGTGAGGCTGACCATGGTATGCCGAATACGGCGCCTATACTCAGGTGTCATCTCCGACGCAGGGTCTTGTCACTTCACCGTGAGGAGCAGCACGTAATAATTTGACCAACGGGTAGTACAGTGCTAGTACTCCTACTACTACATTGGTAGTACTACTACTAGTACTAGTAGCACCACCGTCTGGATTTAGGAGTACTACCATGCCCATCTGGATTTTAGTATTTGACTAGCAATATCTAGTAATGCATGTCACAAAAAATGTACTACTCCCTCTGTAAATAAATACATGGTGTTCTATTCCTATCGGCGAGAGAACTTAATGTTTTTTTGCTAACTAGAGTACTAATAGGATTGCATGCAATGAACTAAACACTGCATGTCATGTTTGGTAGTCTCAAGTCATTGAAAGCATGCACGGCCCACATCTCTCATTGGTTGATATGTCACGAAATAAGAAACAAGGACGGAGTTAATGCACCGTGCCTAAGTATTTTCGGATTATTTGGTTTTCGTAAGGTGACTTACACAACATTTTTGTTTACATGCATTAACATTTTATTAGTTAAATCAAAGGTCAAAACTTGGCGCAAAATGCAAAGGGGACCAATAAACCAGTAAACATCAAACTTCTCTCGTTTGGCCCCAACTAGAGGTCTGGTGAGATAACTATACTGCACCGGCACGGAGGGGGATGCAGCTTCATTGACTTACGACAACTGCCTTTGGGTGAATGACACGTGGGCCCAGGGGGTGGCTGGCCCACCTATCATACAGCCGAAGGCAGGTGCAGTAGAGGGCCGAGGAGTAGTACAAAATCCTACCGACCTACGCACGCTAACCAAGGGCAAGAGTGATCACTCGAATTGCAAGATCAGTTGACTAGAAGCTACGCTAGACCCATGGAGGCGATGAGCGCGAGCATCAGCCGGCTGTGCTAGCCTGCGGCCCCGCACCGAGGAATTTCTCCAGGTAGTATTGCTTGAGGCCGCCAGGGCGAGGGGCCACTTGGACAACAACTTCGTCTCCTTGTTCGACGAGGTCCTCGTCGGTTTCCTCGACAAGTTCACCGTCGTCAAGAAGCTTGCGGACGACTTTGACGTAAGCCTCTAGCCGATGTGCCCAGGCTCTGCGATGCCCGCCACCCTCAACAGCCACTATGGTAACAACCTCTTCGATGCACTGGTGGCCCTGCGTCTGCCCGCCGTCACGCCGGAGAATGTCCACCTGGAGGTCTCGCTCGCTGCACAGCGCCTGGCGCAGCAAGACACCATGGACATAATGACCCACATCTACGCGCAAGTCGTCCACAAGGACTACTACATGCAAGAGGAGGATGATAGGACGCTGGCCTTCTTGGAGCGCAGGGCAACCTTGGAAGGCACTGTTCAGAAGCACGTTGAGCTCGCCGCCAACGCCGCTGCTCCTCACACGTCGGTTGGTGACCCGACACACTAGGGCGTGAGGATGTTGTTGAACGTTGATGGATCCCTATGTATTTTTATCTTTTCGTCAAATCCATGTAGTCGTATATGATACTACAGTAATTATCTTACCTTTCGCATCAACTTCATAATTTTCGTACGTACTCCATGCATGAACGACGCCAGAACCAAACTTCTCATTACTCTAGGCAAAATCATTATTTTCTATCTATCGGTCGCGCTATGGAGCAGAACCAAATTTTACAAGGTACGAGTTCAAAAGGAAAAGCCTGCCGTGTTCGCGTCGCACCCCCACATGGTTGGTCCAGCACGCCGCTCAAGCGGGAATGCGTGCGGTGTTGCATTTTCACTTACAAGAGGGACCGCAGTTGAGCAAACCGACTATCGGCAAACCCCCACCCCGCCCACCGTGCGATGACTGAGAAAACAGGAGGGAGAAGAGATGGCTGTAGCACGGACTCCAAGAAAATTGGTGTCGGATGGGACTCTGTGGGTGGCGTGTGCCGTACTGCTAGACATGAATGCTAGTTATGGCCCATGCCACCCCACTATATCAAGCCTATTACGAGGTACATAGAACAAATTTCCTGCAGTCCATGCTCAGCCCTCCTCTATCTCTCTTCTCAGGCAGCCAGCGGACGCGCGGAGCCCATCATCTGTTTGCTCACATGTGGCCCCACATGTCAGTGAAAACGCAAGAGGACCCACTGAACCTGTACATCTTTCACCTCGACGTGCTGGTGATGAAAAAAAAAATCCAATAAAGATCTTCGGTGGCCGCATTTGGAGTTACTCAAGAGTAGTAAGATTCTATTTACAGTTTAACCCAAGATGCACATCTCGTGGCTTCAACTACCACTCTATTTTCTTTCATTACACGACCTGGATGCTAGATGTCCCACGTGTCGGCAGAAGGAGGAAGAACCCGACCAAATCTTCGGTTCTGCTCTCGGATTAGACTAGTTGTGCTAACTTAAAAAATTTATTGTGTACTCCCTCCGTTCCAAAATACTTGACTTCCATTTGTCCAAAAATGGATGTGCCTATATACTAAGACATGTCTAGATACATATATATTTTGACAAATAGAAGGCATGTATTGTGCAACGGAGGGAGTAGAATGGATGCAAGTTTTTGTATTGGGAAGAAGAGTACATCCATATATTGATAGAGCGCAATTTAGTAGATGTTCTATCACTTTTAGCTAGTAGCACAGAGGCTAGAGATGATATTAGTGCACTTGTTGATACTCCTACTAGAATAGAGGCTAGACATGAGACTAGATGCGAGGAAGCAACGTCTACTTCTTTACACTCGAAGAAGAAAGAAGCACGCAAGATCGAGCCTCCGCAGATAAACAATGAATGCATCGAGAAGGCGCTAATCCAACTTACAAGAGTAGTAAAATGTATTCTTGTGGTTCTTGTTTTCTTTGGTCTTGCTTTTCTAGTCAAAATTATCATTGGAGTTCGTGCAAAACGGAGGTCCGTTCGGGGTCGTGCGTTGGAGTTGGCCTTACAAGTGGGACCGCAGTTAAGGAAACCGACTATCGGCAAACCCCACCTCGCCGTTCTTGCGATGGCTGAAGTTAGAGAAGCGAGCGAGGTTGAAGAGATTGCTCTAGCACGGACTCCAAGAAATAATATGGTGTCGGATGGATGTCGTGGTGGTGGCTCGTGGCGTACTCACGGGCGTGAATGCTTGTTCGGCCCATGCCACCCTACTACTCCTACTACTTACTCCTACTATATAGTACTAGTATCGAGGATTCGAGGTGATGGTTACGTACAACGAACACATTAACATATGGCTACAGTAAAAACACCCGCCCGACGCGCGAAGCATGTGAAGCTAGTACAAATAGTGTACTACTATTGTTGATTGGCCTCATCCGATAATCTGTTGCAATGCACGTACAATTATGTATTCGGAAAATATTTTTTTGCCTCGTCGCACCATCACTCAGAGAAGCGACTCGAAAGACATTCATAAATTTAGTAAGTTTATCACAGGCATATCATTTTATTACATACAACAGGTCATCAACCCACATCGACAACGAGGATACATTATAAATACTAAAGTTTTCACCACACAACAAATAACAAGCCATGAAATGAACTTCAACTCAACCATTCCGCGGCGTTGGAAACGCTTGCTTTGAACCACAAGTGATTCTCTGGGACGGCCATCCATTGTCGATCTGGAGACCAACGCATGACTACTCATCCAGGCTGAAGCGGCCTACTATATCAGTACCAGGGTAGGGAACCACCCAAATGTCCGAGGTATAGACACAGTTGCTTCTCATAAATGTGTCAACAACAGTTGGATCGCCTTTCACCATCAACGGATAGTTTTGTCCAAGGAAGAGCGAGTTTTCTCAAAGACTATCAATTCTGTGCCAGGGAGAAGGAGTTGGCACTAGCACACTAGTATCCATCCCGAATACCATGCAACGGGTGTTGGAATAGGTCCGGAGTGTGCGACCATGGGAGACACCTGCTTCCTTAGGAGTTACATCATCAGTGGGCTGTATACACACAAGAAGAGGTGATCCATCGGAATTAGTTGCCAGGCGCCACAGAGTATATGGGCGCTGCTCGTGATCATCACCATCGGCATCTCCCCCTTGGTTATAAAATTTTTCAAGTATAGGTGGTGGGTTGTTCACAGGACCTTGGAAACACAAGAAGAAGGTTAATTAGTAAAGGGAAACTTGCTAACCCGCATGCATGTGGATGAAACAATTATAATTAAGGTGGAATACAAACGTACCGTAACTACGAGGATACCATGCAAAAAGAGTGCCACGAGTGGTGGTAGCAAACACAAGGCCCTCGTATTGAATTGCATCACAGTACTCATTCGTGCAGAGAAACTGATTTTTGAGCAATATCCATCGAGTCAAACCACTAAGGATGGCAACAAGCTTGTCGAAGATAGCAACAAATTCATAGTTGTTGTAATTCCAAGAGCGGTTGGGAACTCGACAAATTTCTATCTTCCGTAGAAGACAGTCACCATGATCGTATTTGAACGTGCGTACATTACCGGTGTGCTCAACCTCTGGGCAGTGTGCTGAGATTTTTGGAAGTGGAACCCAGTGACGAGTGTACAAATTCACAAGTTCCCACTCGCAGTTGGACCCAATGTAAACAACCCAATCTCCATTTGCGCCAGCCCAAGCCTTGCCCTCAAGAGATGGCATCTTAACATCATACGTATCATTATCAAGCGACATCAACTTGCACAGGGCGAGGCCTCCGTCGTGCCGGCGCCAGTCATCAGGGTCACGACAAAGAAGATAGGGGAGATCAAACCACTCCTTGACTCTTGGGTTCCTTGCAATGATGTTATTAGTTGAGTCGAGAATGGGCTTGAACGAACCTGCCATGCTAGCCGAGGTGATGACATCGCACCGATCAATGAGTTCCTCCACCACATCATCTTTCAGATCGGGGCAAGAATAACGGGGTCGTTTCCGGCCTGTTCCCTCCATGGAGAAGACGATCGAACAATGGCAGAAGAAAGGGTGAAGGGCTGAAGGAAAATGGAGGAGGGAGAGGAAGAGCGTGCGACAGCAGTTCCAAATCGAGAGGGAAAGGTGAAGAGTCGGTGGACGGTTGCGAGTTTGGCACGGTTCACGAAGAGGCGGCCCGGCCTACATGTCCGTTCGGAAATACTCCTACTACTCGCCATCGTCTCACTGATATGTTGGAACGGGACCACATGTAAATGAAACATGGTGTGTAATTTCTCGTGCAAAATGTGATCTGGCCGCGTTGGCCCGAGGTGCCTCATTAGTTATTGATCTTTATTTTTTTAATGGCGTGGCGATCAGTTTTGAAGCACGACTAACTGGTACTATACGCAGAGAAAATATAAACTACTCGACCACTACTCCACCTCCAGTACTAGTAGTATAAAAAAGATATATAGGCTGGAGCTTCAGCGCTTTCTTGGTAAGGGTTGCCCACTTGCTTCTCACACTACCACCCTCTCTCCAGATATAAAAAAGACGACCCCTCTCTCCCTCCTCACCGGTGGTCACAGATCCGCCGGGGAAGAAAAGGACGTGCAACATTGGCCTTTTCGTCGTCGGCGAGCGAGGTCACGCACTAACGACAAGGCCGTCCTCTCAGACCTAGCGCCCGCGCGGGATGGCCTCCGTCCCCAAGCTCGCTGCCGTAGTGTATGCGGAGGACGACGACCACGAGTGAAGCCACTTCCCGCCGACCCTCGGGTATGCTACCTCTTTTCGAACCATAACCTTGTTCTATTGCCCCATCTACCATGTCGTTGCATGTGGATCTTTTTCCACTCCACCATCTTCCCAATTTTCTATCCTCTGCTCTGCTGGCCATGCAGACAAAAACCATAATTTGCACTATTAAAGGAAACCCTAGTTCATGCAGACTAATCCATGTCTGGGTTGAATAAGGAAAGGAAGGGAGACTGTACTATCCAAGAGAGTAGGCATCGAACCCGCATCTAGGTTGAAAAGGGGAAAATCAGTAGCTAAGGAACGTGTCTCGTGTCTCTTGGTTGAAGAAGGGTAGAAAGGCATGACAACACAATAGAGAATGACCAGGTCGATCGGTTTGTTGTCCTCACATAGGAAAAAGGTGGCTGAAGAGAACAAAAAAGGGATGTAATCCACATATGCTGCCTGGATATTTGTTGCTCTGGGCAACCATACCTCCCTCACCACTCTGCGTCCCTGGAGGTACATCGTCTTTGGTGCGCCTTCGTCCGAATGGCCCATGCTCTTATTGCCACTTTTTTCTTTGTTAGTATAACGCCAGTGATCAATTCAAGCAATGCTCTGCTAAAGTGATGCCACATTTAACTAATGTCGCTCTCGGTCTAATGCCATCGATAAATTTAAGCAATGCCATTTAATGTCCTTTGGATTATTTCAGGGTTAGCTGTTGATTGTGGATGTATTAAAGATTTTTCAGCTAAGGCATTCTAATGTTGTTGCACATCCAGTATACCAACGATGAAACTTGTTACTACCTTCAGATTTTTGCCTTTATTAATACTTATAGATTACATACCTCACTTTCATGAGATAAGTTAATTTTTTGTATAGTGTCACCAAAATGCCAAAGCGCTGATGTCATTTTATTTTGGTTAAACTGCATAGACAATTATGAAGACAAGAGGAAAGGTCAAGCGGGCACCTCCTCCTCGGTTGTTCTCTTGATTAGATTCGATCAAGTTTTATGTTTGATCGATTATCAAGATTGGGATAGCAATTTTAAGGTCCCCGAGTTCGAAATGATATTTACCTTGGAGGTACATGGTTTGCAATTTTTATACTATCATTAGTTAATAATGCTAGTTACCTTCAGACTTTTGTATTTGGTTTAATGCTCATGCACAGCTAGTATACCAATCTGAAACTTGTTACCTTTGCATTTTGTATTGTTAATTCTTATAGAAACCTTCTAGTGCTAGAGTTTATTGAAATCTGTTCAGTAAAACCATTGTATTGTACCTGTAATAAACTAACTACTCTCTTGTTGCACTAGCCTTTGGATTAGTGTATATTTGTAGTATTCAAATGGTGTTGCATTAGCGTATGGACATAAATAAAGTGTGGCAAGCTTTCCCAGATATGTGCTCAAGAAAACTACTACCTGTTTTTCTAAATACTAGACGTTTAGGTACTTTAAATTGAACCGCGAAAACGTCTTATATTAAGGAACAAAGGGTGTAGAGTTCACTCAAATTATCCCGGTAAATCTAGTCACACCTTTGTTAAAATTAATGTTCATTATGTTATCGGAGGAGGTCTGTATGTTTGTCTCTAATGTCTGTCGACTACATAACTGACATCATGATGTAATGTTAAGTCATTTCCTTTTGTACAATGTCACTGAATTGTCAAGGCGGTGATGGCATTTTATTTTAGTAGAACTGCACAAAATTTGCTTTAAAGAAGAGGAAAGGTCAGGAATGGCTCACTTTTCCAGAAAAAACTATGTATGCCTTGCTGACATCAGCCGCTATTGCTTTATTTATTCCTTCAAATAGGTGGTTAGAAATAGTCTTGCTACCTTTTCCCATTAAGAAATTGGAATGCTTATATTTGTGAGTCTATGCTTCAACTAGTGCCACTTTTAGAGTAATCACACTTTCAATATCAATGCAAACAGGGATGCTCGATTTTTGTGGAACTGCACAAAAAGTCCAACTGGTTCAACATTAGGAGCATGTTTTTTTTGAAACCTTTATATCCAATTGGTGGCACTATGAGATGTTCATTACGAAGGTACATGGTTTGCTACTATATTGCTACTCTTTTTGTACTATCATTAGATAGTAATACTAGTTGTTTGCATGTGAATTTATTGGCATGGTGGACCTACATTGGAGGTGCAGGACAGGATTCAATGATTGGATGCTCAATTTCGGTTGTATCGATTTCACCTCTTCCATCACTGCGAACATGGATATCCTTGGTCTGATGAAGAATAGGCGCTATATTTCTGCTCGAACCAACAAATCAATTCAGTATGAAATTGTCGAGGCAAAACATAAGCATGTCAGATTGTCGATGTAGAACATAGCGGATGCTAAGCGGAAGAGACATGTTTAAACCGAAAATACAAGGTGTGGTATATGATTACTAGCTGCTTGATATTTGTGCAGACATAGATGTCGCCCGTTGCTATTGGCAAACAAACAAAGTGTCCGCAATTTTGGTTGAACTGCACAAGAGAATAGTATAGTCATTGCATGCGGTGCCATTTGAAAATAGACGAGAAAGATTGGATAGTCACTTCATGGACTGCGAGAAAAGTAATCTTGTACTATTTATTGGCCAACACTAGGTGCTTCATTGCTTTGGTCTGATTATACAATGGGCATCATTTTGCCTAAGTTAAAGTTTGTATTCTGAAAATAGTCTTGCGGTGTGATCGAGAGAAGACCAAATCATATTGCAGTGGATGTTCCTCCATCATGTGTGGTTCATTCTCATGGTTCCAACTGTTGGTGAAACCACTTACGTTAGTACTTGTATGCTACTAGAGTATTAGTGGGAGTAGATAGTTAACTTGGCTACGATGGTTGTTAACATGGAAGTTCAGTACTCTATATGTGGATCAGACCTGTTACTTTGCTCAGAATGTTGAACTTTCCTTTTGAACGTATGGAATGGGCTGTTATTTTTTTAAATGGGTTGTATTTGTCCTCCACGGGTTTAGAGGCTGACTTGTGGGCCTAGCAAGTTGACGCGCATACACAATCAGGAGATGATTATGCGTGGAGAGGATGACAGCAGGGACCCGCCAAGGTCATGGCAGTACGCAAGCAAGTGCTTCCTTATTTCAAGCCAATAAAAAAATGGCTCCTCCTAGTGGATTTCTGACATCTAGATCCCATGCCATTGTCAACGTAGTCAATAAACAAGAGAATTACACAGCGAGTGGCTGACACCATGGACACAGCAGCTCGCCCAATTATTTTTGTTTTGGGTTAATTTGATAAATGCCACTCCAAATCTGGTGTATCCGAGAACTGCCATTGCAATTTCCAAACTTTGAAAAATGCCATTTCATGCCATTTCTAGAGGCATTTTGAAGTGCGAGTGGCATTTTCAAAGTTTGCAAACTGCAGTGGCGTTTTTCAAAGTTTGCAAAATTGCAGTGGCATTTTCAAAGTTTGGAAATTGCGGTGGCATTTTATGAATCGCCATAAGCGGAGTGGCATTTATCTAATTTTTTAGGCAGGCGGGGTGTCAACTGGGCTGTGCGGGACACTCGGCCTATCTAGACAACCTTTTCTTTTATGTTTACCACAGACCAGCCCAGTAGTTTTTTTTCTTTCTGAAAATGGCTAGCCTAGTTTTTTTGTGATTTGTCAAGTAAGTCGCTTTCTCAGGCCTGTTGGACTGCAAATCTTTCAAGACGAGGAGAGCTTCATTCGGCTGGCCGAGAAAATGGCCTATCAGTAATGAGAAATGGGATGTACATTTTTAAAACACATCAAACCGGCAATTAGTTTCAAATATCTTTTTTTCATTTCGAGATTTTAAATTGCATTAATTTTTATGCGTGGACAATTTATTGGATTTTATATTGATATACATTTATTTTTAAAATCAGTCTGAATGTGACTCGAAATTTCGGGATTAAAAACAGTTCGGACCGCACCGACATATGCAACATTTCGTATAATTTTTAACCGTGGTCACAATATGGGTTGTAATGCTAACAAAAAGAATATGGGCTCCAAAAAAACCCGTAAGAATTAGCAAATGGGCTGTAAATTATTTGAAATAATGGCAGATAGGCTGTATGCTGTTTTCCACAGATTTGAGGCTTTCCACAGATGGCATGTATACTATTGGATATCCATCCAACGGCCGTCGTGCTTCTTCAATCCCAGCTCTTCCTGCTCCAGCCGCTCAAACAAGCGCCGGACAGGACTGCTCCCTCCTCCTCAGCGGCCGGCTGTCTTTTGCCTGAGCCTCACCACCCCACCATACTCCCATCGCTGGCCTAGCCATCCCTCTACTCACCCACACATGTTGTTATTCTTCGGCGACGGCAGACGAACCAGTAAACCCTAGTATAGTCGTACTCCCCTCCGCGTGGGAAACAAAAACAACTGTCGAGTCTTCCCTGCCCCCGTGTCGTTCCCTTCCTAGGCCACACCGTCGTCCACCGCCCTGGTGCTCTCGGCGTGGCATGGTCAACATGGTCAGCGACCGACATGCATCTGAAGTGGATCATGCGTGGAGAGGTGACAGTTGGGTCCTGACGCACGCAAGGAAATGCCTCCTTATTACAGCGCAAAATAATGATTCCTCCACCTGACATCTGGGACCCACCAAAAGGGCCTCTGTATTTCGTGAAAAAAACCTTACCGCCGCTGACAGCTCGGACCCACCAGCTATATCTTCGCACGCAAGGAAGTGCCTCCTTATTACGCACAAAAAAATGAATACTCCCCTGCTAGCTGGGACCCAGTATAGTGGGCCTACTAAGTTGACGAGGACGAAGGGCTTTGTCAACTTAGTCAATATCTGCGATTCTGGGTCGATTGACCGTCGATGTCCATCCAACGGCCGTAGTGCTTCTTCAACCTCTGGTCTTCTTGCTCCGGCCGCCCAAAGCAGCGCCCGGTCGTGCCGCTTTGCTCCTGCCTCCGTGGCGGCTGTGCTGCCGTGGAGGCCTCACCGCCCCTATACTACTCCCACCGCTGGCCAGGCCATTCCTCCCTCCACTCACCCACACACCTGTTATCTTTGCGGCAGCGGCGTAGCCGCCGAACCAGTGAACCCTCGTACTCCTCTCCGCGTGGGCATCAATCCGCGTCTTCCCGGCTCGCGTCGTCCCTTCCTAGGCCTGCGCCGTTGTCCACCGCCGTGGTGCTCTCGGTGCGGCGTGGTCAATGTGGTTAACGACGAATTCAGGCGGAAGAATCTTTGTGCGTGGAGAGGCCGGCGGTGGGTCCCGGCAGCCGCAAGGAAGTGCCTCCTTATTCGCGGAAAATAATTATTCCCCACGACAGCGAGGGACCCACGGACGCCCACCAGTATTTCGCAAAAAAAGCGTTT
The DNA here is from genome assembly GCA_021605205.1 of Aegilops longissima. Classification (NCBI taxonomy): domain Eukaryota; kingdom Viridiplantae; phylum Streptophyta; class Magnoliopsida; order Poales; family Poaceae; genus Aegilops; species Aegilops longissima. The sequence goes on from CM038682.1 coordinate 318,998,450, forward strand.
GCTCTTGACTGCTGGGACCCACCCGACAGCCACCGTATTCGCAAAAAGCGTTCCCCTGCTGTCATTTCGGACCCACGGAAGTGCCTCCTTATTACGCACAAAAAATGAATACCCCCGCTGGCTGGGACCCACCTTGGTGGGAGGCTAACAATGGGCCTACTAAGTTGGCGGGGCGGAGGCCTTTGTCAACTTAGTCAATCTCTTGATTCTAGTTCCGGTGACCATCGATGTCCATCCAGCGGCCGTAGTGCTTCTTCAACCTCTGGTGTTCTTGCTCCAGCCGCCCAAAGCAGCGCCGGTCGTGCCGCATGCTCCTGCCTCCCGTGGCCGGATGTGCTTGCGCGGAGGCCTCACCGCCCCCTACTATTCCCACCGCTAGCCAGGCCCTCCGGCGACGGCAGCCTCACACCGCAGCCGAACCACTGAACCCTCGTACTCGTCTCCGCGCGGGCTTCCACTGCCGCGTCTTCCTCGGCTCTGCGTCGTCCCCTTCCTAGGCCTTGTCGTCGTCCACCGCCGCCTGGTGCTCGGCGGTGGCGTGGTCAGCGTGGTCAAGGCGGCTTCCATTGGGCGTGGGTATGCGTGGAGAGGCGGCAGCTGGGTCCACGGCGCGGCAAGGAAGTGCCTCCTTATTACGTGCAAAATAATTATTCCTCCACGACAGCGGGGACCCACGGATGCCCCCACTGCTGGGACCCACTAGCTACATCTTCGCACCCAAGGAAGTGCGACGGTTGGGACCCACCTGGTGAAGCGTCGTGGCGTTGTCATTCTGGTCGTGACGTATCGTTACATATATCTTGGTCGATGTAGAAGCGCCGCCGTGTCGTAGTAAGCGGCGCGCGTAGCATGTACACATACATACAGCGGCCGGGGTGCAAGAAAGAAAATCTGACCCACGTATGTGTACATCTGGCGGGGTCTCGAACGCCTACTCGCGCGCTCGTGCGGCCGGGGCTCGTGTACATGGCTGGGTCGAACGGAGAAACAACATCGTCGTCGTGTTCATGGCGAGGCAGCGGAATCGTCATGTTCATGGGGAGGCAGCAGAATGTGTCGTGTTCATGAGGATGCAGCGGAATGTGTCGTGTTCGCCGGAGAGCAGCAGGCAGCGTGGGAGCCATGGTCGTGTTCGCCGGGAGGCTTGGGCGAAGCGGCGATGGAAGCGAGGCTGGCGTACCGCAAAATGGAGAAGCGGACCTCCCTACGTTTGGAGCAGGGTCTGTTGATCGGGAGGGTGTGGCGTACCGCCAAAAGCGGACCAAACAGACCTCCTATGGTCGAAACGGGGGTCCTGTTGATCGGGGGGTGTGGCGTTCCGCAAAATGGACGAAACGGACTTGTGTTGGAGTGCTACGGTCGAAACAGGGTCTTGTTCATCAGGTGGGGTGTGGCGTACCACAAACGGGACTCCACGGGATACTGTTCATCTCCACCGTTGACCCCCTCCAGCCTCCACGGGCTACTATTCATCCACTGTCGACCTCCTCCAGCCTCCACCTGCGACTGTTCATCCACGGGCTCCTGTTCATCCAGCCTCCACAGCGCGCTACTCCACCGGCTACTGTTCAACCACCCCTCCACCGTCTACTGTTCATCCAGCTCTCCACACCACGGGGTCTTGTTCAACCACCCCTCCACGGGCACCCCTCCACCGTCTACTGTTCATCCAGCCCCCCACACCACGGGGTCCTGTTCAACCACCCCTCCATGGGCACCCCTCCCTTGCCTCTCATTCATCCAGCCCTCCACACCACGGGTCCTATTCATCCACCCCTCCACGGGCACCCCTCCACCGTCTCTGTTCATCCAGCCCTCCACCACACCACGGGGTCTGTTCATCCGGAGGCAACACCACCGCTCTTTGTTCATCAAACCCCCATGCAACACTCCTTTGTTCATCAATCGATCGGCTTGATTAGCGCGAGAGCGAAGAATCACTCGATCGGGTTCGATTAACAACCATCGATCGATCGCTCGGGTTCGATGTAGCGTAGCCTGCGGTCTGTCGCTCGGGTTCGATTAGAGCCCCGCGCCTCTCTCGGGTTGAGTTAGAGCCAGCGCCTCGCTTTTGCAGCGCATACGTTACGAGAAAGCAGCGCATTGCTCGGCCCGACCTCCGGCCGTAACGGGAACTCCACGAAATTTTCCTCGCCCTCGCTTCTACCACGGATTTTTCCGTCATGGGCGGCCCAAAGAATGTCATGCAGCTGCGTCTCCGGCCGCCGGGATGAAAAGCCCATTTTACATCATGATTTTTTCATAGAATTAGGAGCCCACCACATCTATGATGATACGGGTTTTGTCACAATTATCGTCATAGAAGTGTCATATGTATGACAGAAAGAAATTTCGTTCGGCCCAAAATGTCACTGATGTGTCTTTTTTTGTAGTGCAACATGCGGCAAGTCCTGGGGGCTCAGGAGGCCAGGTTACACGCCGTTCTAGAGGAGATGGAGACAGTCTTCAGGGAACCTCCCAAGCCCCCAGAGCCTCCCGAGGCTCAGGGTCCCGGTGGCTCGTGAGGAGACATTCCTTCAGCGCACAACTTTGGCTGCACCAACTCTACTTCGTCTACAGAACCAGGTGACATCTTCCAAGTTCGTTTAAGCTGGGAGCGCCCCTCGGGATGCATTATTCCCAGGCCGCACGGGTCCGTCCCTGTGGCATGTATCCCCTTTGCTTAAGTCTTTAGCTTATCTCGCTGGGGGCGCCCATCGGGCTGCATCATCCCCAGGCCGCTCGGGCCAGACCTAGTGGCATGTATCTTCCTGTGTTCATCCTAGTCAATCTGCTCTTTATGCTTAACCTGCCGACGGCTATCGCCTGCTCGATTGCCGCCCGCCGCGGGCCTGATCGCCCTATGCAATCTGCTTGCACGTTAAAAGGGGGGCTCCTGAGCATCGCGACTCAGGAGCTCTTCTTGGCTCTCGGCCCTCACCCCAGCCTTGACCACGACATCACGACACAGCATACCGGCGGTGAGCTTCGCTCGAGGGCGGGACTGAGGATGTAAGTGCGCATCTAACCGCCTTGCGGGGACATCTGTCACCAAGACTCAAGACCAGGCACAACCCGCCTTGAGTAAGGCCTCGTGAGTCCTTGGCGGCTCACGAGTGCCCAGATACACCTCGCAGCCCTGCCGTACAAGCCACGTGTCGGTGGGGCTGTACACGCCGAGGCTCCTCCCGAAGGGGCCCCATCCCACGCCCAAGTGGAAGCACCATGCTCATGTTGGTGGCGACTTGGCGAGGCGGCTTTGCCCGTGCACAAGCGGAAGCACTATGCTCAGCTGGTGATAAACAAGCGAGGCGACCCGCAGTCGTGCCAACCTCGGGAGCCTAGAGCTCGGCCGCCCTTGCATAACACCTCCCCTCGGGAAAGCGGCGCATGGGGACTGGGCACGGGGGCTGCGCGCGGGTCACGCCCAGCGCCGCCACCTAACCAGACACTGGGCATCGCGCGCCCTCCGAGGCCTCGGCGAGGCAGGTCTGGAGGTGTTTGCACGTCAGGGGGCTCTGAGCATCGCGACTCAAGAGCCCTAACGGTCACGTAGCCCCTCACTCCTTGGTTCGTCCTGTTCTCCGGTCGGCCCAATGGCGGTTGAGGTATGCGCGGGGCCGGGCTCTACCGACGTAGAACATTAATCTACCCCCGCGAACTCTCTCTATATGTTGTTTGCGCGTCAAGGGGGACTCCTGAGCATCGCGACTCAGTAGCCTAACTGGTCACGTAGCCCCTCACTCCTTGGTCTGTCCTGGTCTCCGGTCGACCCAATGGCGGTTGAGGTATGCGCGGGGCTGGGCTCTGCCGACGCAGAACGCAAAGCAAATAGGAAGGAAATCGCAAAATTCCGAAGCAAATATTACAAGCACGTTGTTTTCACAATACCAAATGAAAAGTCTAAACACCTCCATGAGGCCTGATACATGCCGCAGAAACGGAACGAGAAGAATGGCCGCAGGTCACCTCTAGACGTCGCCATCACCCGCGGAAGGTGCTCCCTCGTGAGCAATCTTGTCTTCACCTTCACCACCAGCTGCAAGGTCGACGACGCCGGACAGAGGAGCGGAGACGAAGCCGCGAAACCTCCTCAGGAAGGCCCCCACTTGATCCCGCACAGCCGTGGCAGCCGCCTCGTATTGATCTTCAGCCACGGGCTCTAGCAGCTCGTCAAGGCAAGCGCTAGGGTCGCGGAGGTACAGATGGCTGAAGACCCGAGTCAGTGCAGCTGAAGACAGAACGCGAGCTTCTACCTTTGCCATGGGACTGAGGCCGTCGACGACCTCCTCAAGCGCCTTCACCACGACAGGAAGCAGCTGGGCGGGGCCGTCCTCATCGGTGTCCAGAGGCTTCTCTAGGTCGTGCTCGTAGAGTGTCTTCTGCGCCGTGCGGGACCTTTTCTCGGGATCGGCGAAGGCCTCGTGGTCCTCGGCCAGGACTCGCGCCTTGGCATCAAGATCGGCCTCCCTCGTCCCCATCTTCTGCTCCAACTCTTCCAACCGGTTGTGCTCGGCAGCCTTCTTCTTCCCCAGCTCCGCCAGCTCAGCATCACAGTTCTTGACGGCTTCCTCCCGGGCCTTCATCTCCTCCTCCTTCGCCTGGCGGCAGTGCACCTCTTCAGCGTGCTTGTCGCGCAGGCTCTGCAGCTCGCCCTCTAGCTAATGGCAGCGGTCACGGGCGGCCTTGGCGTCTTTCAGCGCTGCCTCATGATCGACTGCAGCGCTGGCGGCGCCTTGCTTCTCCTTCTCAGAAGCCGCAGCAGCTAGAACCATCGCCGTGCGAACTGCTAGATCAGAGTGAAGCCAGCCGGAGGCTAGCTCCAGATGCCCGGCCGCGAGGCGCGGGTCCGTGCTCAGGAGATCCGCCTGCAGCTGGGTCATCTCCGAAAGGGCACGCTCCAAGAAGGCGACAGGAGCCAAAGGACCGGGGAGTGGAGATGCAGTAGTGGGTGGAAGCGACGTCATCACCAGGGCTTGAGAGACTGAGGGTTCTGGAGCAGCTGGGACGTCGTTAGCCGCGCCAAGTACCGGCGCCTCCGGAGCCAGCGGGGCCATGGGGGTTGACTCCACGCGGCAGTGCTCTCCTTGGCCTCGCGAGGATGATCGGGTCGGGGAGACACGGATGCTGCTGCCTCCTTTCCCTGCGGAGGGAGGCACGGTCGCCGAATCCTCCTTCCTCTTCTTCACCGAAGGTGTCGGCCTAATCAACCAGGAGCGAGCATCAGGAAACAACGAGTACAAACAAGGACAAGGCGAAGCTTGAGACACTTACCGATCCACTGCAACGTATTCCACAGACCGCTTGAGAAGCTTAAGGCCCGACAGCTTCGGGACCTGAGGAGAAGGCGTTCGGACACCGGCGGCACCGGACGGAGTGAAAGAAGAACTGGATCCAGCCCCAGGAGGTATCGGGTCAGAGGTGGCACCACGGGCCACCAGCGACGACCTACTCCTCGTGGGGACGGGTGGTTGCTCCCTCTCCCCTCGGTGGGCGTCGGCATCGGCGTCATCAGGAAGGGCGCGGAGGATCTCGGCCTTGCTCAGAGGGGAAGTCTCCCCACCTCTTCCGAGGTCTTCTCCGAGTCCTCCTCCTCCTCTCCCTCTTCGTGGGACCCACCAGAAGACACCTCCACCGGGTTCTGCACCATAGGGGCTTCCGGAAGCGCCAGCGGCACCAGCCCGCGCGAATCAAAGGTCGGCCTGGAGGCGACGAATTCCTCCCAGTCCTTGCACCTGAATAGGGGAAGGAAGGCGCTAGGTGGGTACTCCTAGTTGTCCCCGACTATGAGGCGCAGGACGGCGTCCAATTCATCGTCAGGCAGGTCCCCCGGCCTCAGGCGGGTCTTGTTTTCCCCTTCGTCAAGCTCCCAGAGGGGGCGCGCGCGCGCTTAGAGTGGGGCAACCCGCAGCATCAAGAACTCCCTCAGGAGCATCGCCCCCGTTATCTTGGCCGTCTTCGTGTTGCCCGGCCTTGGGTCGGTCATCATCTGCTCCAGCACCAGCGATGCCCGCTCGTCGACAAGCTCTGCCTTGGGCCACCCCCCGTTGGGAGGAGGCACCATTGTGGGCAACACCACACGCGAGTCGGCGCGCTGAGCATCCATCATGACCCATATGGATCGGATGTTGTCGGCCCTCTTCCCGGTGCTCGAGATCGAGTTGGCCTTGCCGCAGGCGACGGAATTAGCGCATCCGGTGATATGCTCGCTGCTAACACGGAGGAAGAAGAAGTGGTGCAAGAGCGCCATGGACGGCATGACGCCCAGGTATGCCTCGCAGTAGTAGGCGAAGATGGATAGGAGGAGGACAGAGTTGGCATGGAGATGCAACGCCTGCAGCTTGTAGTGGTCGAGGACTTCATAAAAGAAATCAGAGAAGGGAGGAACCAACCCAACGGCAACGTGATACGTCTCCAACGTATCTATAATTTTTGATTGCTCCATGCTATATCATCTACTGTTTTGGACTATATTGGGCTTTATTTTCCACTTTTATATAATTTTTGGGACTAACCTATTAACCAGAGGCCCAGCCCAGAATTGTTGTTTTTTTTGCCTATTTCAGTGTTTGAAGAAAGCGGAATATCAAGCAGGCCCAAATGGAATAAACCTTTACGGGAGCGATTTTCTTCGAATATGACCCGGAGACTTGGACCCTCGCCAAGGAAGCTTCAAGGTGAGCACGAGGTTGGGCGTGCCCTACACCCCAGCGCGCCCCCACCCTCATGGGCCCGAGGCTCCACCGGCGTACTTCTTCCTCCTATATATACCTCGTACCCCCAAGCGAACAGATCACGGGCCAAAACCTAATTCCACCACCACAACTTTACGTATCCACGAGATCCCATCTTGGGGCCTGTTCGAGCTCCGCAGGAGGGCCGTCATCACGGAGGCTTTTACATCATCATAGCCTCTCCGATCAAGTGTGAGTAGTTTACCTCGGACCTTGGGTCCATAGTTATTAGCTAGATGGCTTCTTCTCTCTTTTTGGATCTCAATACAAAGTTCTCCCCCTCTCTCGTGGAGATCTATTCGATGTAATCTTCTTTTTGCGGTGTGTTTGTTGAGACCGATGAATTGTGGGTTTATGATCAAGTCTATCTATGAATAATATTTGAATCTTCTCTGAATTCTTTTATGTATGATTGGTTATCTTTGCAAGTCTCTTCGAATTATCCGGTTTGGCCAACTAGATTGGTAGTTCTTGCCATGGGAGAAGTGCTTAGCTTTGGGTTCGATCTTGCGGTGTCCTTTCCCAGCGACAGAAGGGGCAGCAAGGCACGTATTGTATCATTGACATCGAGGATAACAAGATGGGGTTTATTTCATATTGCATGAATTTATCTCTCTACATCATGTCATCTTGCTTAAAGCGTGGTGTGGAGTAATAGTAGTAGATACAGAATCGTTTCGGTCTACTTGTCACGGACGTGATTCCTATATACATGATCATGCCTAGATATTCTCATAACTTTTCTCAATTCTATCAATTTCTCAACAGTAATTTGTTCACCCACCGTAGAATACTTATGCTCTTGAGAGAAGCCACTAGTGAAACCTATGGCCCCCGGGTCTATTCTCATCATATCAATCTCCATCATTTTAATTTTGCTTTGCTTTTTTACTTTGCCTTTTAATTTTCACTTTGCATCTCTATACCAAAAATACCAAAAATAATATCTATGAGATCTCACTCTCGTAAGTGACCATGAAGGGATTGACAACCCCTAATCGCGTTGGTTGCGAGTACCTAACGTTTTGTGCAGGTACGAGGGACTTGAGCGTGGCCTCCTACTGGATTGATACCTTGATTCTCAAAAACTGAGGGCAATACTTACGCTACTCTGCTGCATCATCCTCTCCTCTTCGGGGAAAACCAACGCAATCTCAAGAGGTAGCACAACGCTGCTCGAGAAGAAGGGGAAGAAGGTGCTCCCCTCAGGCTCTGGCTCGTCGGACGCAAGCCGGAGCCCCGTCTTCCCCACTCGTTGCTCTTGCCCGCTGTCAGCAAGCGCACGGAGGCGAGGCTCTTCTCTATGACGGTGGGCGCCTCAAGGGCCGACTCATACCAAGCCGGTGTTGAGGAAGGCTTGACCTTGCGCGGCGGCATGGGCAGCGGAAGCAGAGCAAGGGTGGAGCAGATCTGGAGATAGCGGCGGCGAAGAGCGAGAAAGGGGATCTGGAGCAAGGCAAGGAAGAAGCAATGAAGGAAAAAACTACTCGTGCCAGCCTTTGTCAGGGCAGGCAGTTGCCGAGGCAGCGTGGGGAAGCAGAGACGCCCACGTCCAATCAACCGCCACGCGTCGACCGAGGCCGCAGGCTTTTGGGGGCCCGAGGCGCTCCGAACTTGACCATTGGTTTCGCGAAGCCAAGCCCGAGCGCACCTTGGGCCCGGGGGCTACTGTCGGCGTTCTGGGAACGGGGGTCCCAAGACTTGCCTGCCTGCGGCCCACAACGTGGCTGGGCAGCGGGCCGTATGGCCCATCTTCATCAACAAGGCATCCAAGACCCTCGCGAGGGTCCAAGCCTCGCGAGGCGGACGATGCAAGGCCTCCTCTGGAGTGGCCTAGCCAGGCAGGCTCGCGAGGAGCGGAGATATCAAGGTGGGGCAAACCTCACGAGGTTCTCGTGACGTGAGCCATGACGAACGGTGCCAGGCAGGTGCCAGGCGGGCGCCGGTGCACGCATCATCCTCATTTCCTCTTTGGTGCTATGGAGGCAAGCGTAGACGAAGAGTACCAAGGAATCAGGCAAAGGTTGCCATATTGGTGCAACGAGACCAAGACCAGGAGGACGGCAAGGCGGAGGTCATCATGGAGCCCAAGACGACGTCACCCCAGAGCTTTTCGCAGGCGGAGACCTCTTTTGTTAGGATAGCTTGTACTAGCTGTCCCCCTTCAAATTTGCCCGCCGTTGTTGGCTCCCTTCCCGCTCGATATTTGGGAAGAGGACCAGGGCCTATATAAGTAGAGATAGCCACCATAGTTGAGGCATCTCATCTTAGATGGATACGACTCGAACAGATCGAGAAGCAAACACTCGCACAAGAACACCCCAACCTCAGGAGGCTGTTCTTCCCTTGTAATGTTCATCAGCCCAAGAGGCAATCCACCACCACCACACTGGAGTAGGGTATTACACCACAATGGTGGCCGGAACCAGTATAAACCACGTGTCTCTTTCTGTGTTGTGAGTTCGTCGAGTTCGTCCGCAAGATCTTAGCGAGATAGAGCATAGATCGGTGGGAGGGAAAGACTTCGCGCGCACCCCAGTGTTCGAACCTTAAGGGTTTTCCAGAACCCCACATCTGACAAACGCCGCTATGCCAGGAGCTTAAGACGAACCAGACAAAGCTGAATGCTATCACCACAAAGCTGGAGGAAATGAAGAAAGCCACCATGAGCCTTGATCAAAAAACAAACTTGAGGAGGAAAAGGATAGACAAGCCGAAGAGATAAAGAGCTTGAAGGCTCAGTTATCAGACGTGCAAAAAGAGAATAAAAAGTTGAAAGGCGGCATATTCGGTATGACCTTCTGAACTGCCCAAGGGATTCATAGCATTCCGTAATTTGGATTCTCATAATGTTATTGTTGTAGGTCTGTTAATCGGGCGGCCAGAAGAGGAAGTATCCAGATTTTGAGGCTACGTGCTAAAAGAGCTATCCGTGGTGCATGAGCGGGCCCGGAAAGCCATGAGAAGTATGGCCAAGGCTTTGTGGCAATCCGATACCCCTCCAGAAAGTATGGAGGGGTTGGCAAACCTGTTCAAAGGTGCCCGGCGCCGCTTTGAGCTATGGAAGGTGTCCGCATGCCGTGAAGGTGCACGAGAAGCATGGGCGATGGTGAAAACATGCTACACCAAGCTCGATCCGAATCATATGGCCCGAGTTGGACCTCGGGGACCGGACAGGAAAGAGATTCTGGTGAACTTGGTATATGACCAAGTAATGATAGATGTGAAGTATTCGCAAGAACACTATAGTTTAGACAGTCTTATAGATGACATAGATAAAGAGTAGGCGTTCGATTCAACGTATCAATGTACTTTACCATCGAACTTTATATCCAACCGAACATAGAAAAATTTGTCATCGCAGGCCTTCGGCTTCAACCTCCGAACCTAGAAGGTGGAGTGTGTCCGGATACAATGTAAGAAACATTCCTTATGTCCGGAAAACAGGCAATCCGGCCATATTGCTCGGACAGACAAAATTTGTTCGGGGAGGTATGTTATATTACTATTTAACCTAAGAAACATCTTCCAGGGAAAATAGTTCCTTTAAGGGTTCCTTTCTTTTGGTTGGCATGCTTATGCATGCCTAGGCTTTGATCCGAATTATGGGGAGCCTAATCCGAACTTGTTAGAAGAATTACATAAATGTAAACAATCTGTCGTTGCTTGCTGACCAATTGTTCTCTTAAGAACGCTAGCTTTCGGCTTCACCCGTCTGAGGTACAGGTCCGGATTACCCGGTTGTAACAATCGCAGAGGTACTCCCTTTACACCCCAGGCGAACAATCGGGAACGTAAGGTATAAACACAGGAGCAAGGCAACCCAGCTTGGCAAAGACTTAAGTCATAGAGGTGCATATAATGGCAAAAGATGTATAGAGCGAACGACCTATACAATAGAAACAACAAGCTTTATAGTAATAAGCTTCATCAAAGAAGCACCCAGTTATAATGGGGTGTATACATTTAAAGATGTGCACCCCTAACATTTCGGTAGATCCGAGCATACCATGGGATGTAAAAAAGTAAAAAAGAAAAAGAAAATAAGAGGAGAAAAATGGAGCCTAGTAAAAGAAAAACAGAAAAGGATGCGGCTGAACTATCCATAGAATCGTCGGAGCTGAGCATCGCTCCATGTATTCGGCTCAAGGCGATTATCCGATGCATTACGAAGGCGATAGGCTCCTCCCATGAGAACTTCATCTATGATGGAGGGGCCCTCCCATTTAGGTTTGAGCTTATCCTTCTTCTTCTCTGGGAGACGCAAGACGAGGTCGCCTACGTTGTATGTTTTGGCCTGCACTTCGGTATCGATTGGCTTGTTGTTGATAATATGCGAAACGGGCTTGTGCAATATCACGCTCCTCTTAAAGGCCATCTAGGTCGTCCTGCCGGTCAAGCTCGGCCTCTTTTTCTTCGTACATGCGCACTTGAGGTGAGTCATGAATAATGTCACAGGTCAAGACAACTTCTGCGCCGTACACCATGAAGAAAGGTGTGTATCCGGTCATTCAATTAGGCATAGTCCGCAGCCCCCAGAGCACGGAATCAAGTTCCTCAACCCAGTGCTTATCTGACTCCGGCAGAGAGTGCACCAGTCTGGGTTTAATGCCACTCATTATCAGGCCATTGGCCCGTTCAACCTAACCGTTCATTTGAGGGTGGTAGACGGATGCATAGCCGAGCTTAATGCCCAAGTTAGCACACAAGTTTTTTACCTCATCGGCCGTAAAATTGGAGCCATTATCAGTGATGATGCTATGCGGGACACCATTGCGGTGTACCGCGGTGTCGATGTACTAGAGTAGGGTACCCTAGTATCCCTAACTTGTGCCGCGGCAGTTGCAACACCCAGCGGCAAGGCTTGCGGGTGACCGCCAAGGTCCTCCGTGGTTCCTTTGGAGCCATTCAAGAACAAAGTATTCAAGCAAAGGAGACAAGGCCCGGCAAGAGGAGCTTGCCGGGAAGAATAACAAGGCATCTCAAGGAACTTGCCGCAGCGCACCCACGCCCCGGCGAGGCCTGTGGCGACAAGCTTCCGGACCACGACAAGACAACGACGCGGCAAGGCGCTTGCAGCGCAAACTACCACTCTGTACCAGCGCTCCGGCACATCCACCAGCGTGTGCCTACAGGACCTTTCGGTAGCGCGTGGCAAGAACTGTCTTGACCAGCGGTCTTGTGATGTGGCAAGCGACGACAAGATTTCCATCATGGCAGCGGTGGCGTCCCGACGGTCCTTTGCACTATTTGGGCGGCGTGAGCGGGCATTTAATGCCTTTGTCCCCTGCCGTCTGGGTTAGGTATGATACCTTTATGCATGTAGTTGTACCAACCGCAATTCCTTTTCCATTTTACCCTTGTCTCGTTGCCACCTGTCTGAGAACCCTTTAGCATATAAAAGGAGGCCCATGCGCATAGCGTAGAAGGGAGGTTCAAGGCGAAAAACACTCACGCTCGGTCTCGTTAGCAGCTAGTGTGTCTTTGTAGCACTCAGCGCCCGAGCAAGAACTCAATACACTCGGACATGCAGCGGTAAGTGTTATCTCTCGGAGAGCTCGAAGCTGGGTAAACTGCTCGTGTTGCCGCCTCGATCCGCTCTTCGTGCAATCTCCGCCCCCCCCGAACGAAAGGGGCTCGGTCCGCCGGTCCCATAGGTGTTCGTGGATCAGTTTCCCCGACACACGGCGGATATAAAATCAATCACTGGCTCTGCTTCAGCCGTTTTTACTAGTTTGTCCTCTATCCACTTAGTGAATTTATCCACCATAACTAGTAAATATTTATTTTTGTGGCTTCCCCCTTTAAGGGGTCCAACCATATCGAGCCCCCAGACCACAAAAGGCCAAGTGATGGGGATTGTTCTTAAGGCAGTGGGAGGCATGTGACTTTGATTGGCAAAAAGCTGACATCCCACACAATATTGAACCAATGCTTGTGCGTCTGCTCGGGCTGTTGGCCAGAAAAAACCTGTCCGGAAGGCCTTGCTTAAGAGGGCCCGAGCTGCGGCGTGATGGCCGCCAAGAATAGCATGTATTTCAGCCAAGAGCTGTCGTCCCTCCTCTTAGGAGATGCACCTTTGGAGAACTCCGGTAGTGCTTTTCTTGTACAGTTCACTTTCATGAACTTTATAGGCTTTAGAACGCCATACTATGTGACGGGCCTCATTTTGATCATCAGGAAGCTCCTGTCTATTAAGGTAGTCCAAGAAGGGTTCGGTTCGTGGAGCAATAACGACCATGATCTCATGAGCAGAGGGTGTTATTTCGGTATCCGAACCCCCGACGATATCTATATTGTGTTCGGCTGCTGGGGGCGTGATCAGGTCCGTACTAGCATCTCCGCTCTCATCCTGCCATACCACGAATGGCTTGAAGAGACTTTCCACAAAGGTATTAGGCGGGATAGGGTCGCGCTTGGCGCCCATGCAAGCAAGGATGCCCGCTGTCGGTGTCAAAAACGGCGGATCTCGGGTACGGGGTCCCGAACTGTGCGTCTAGGATCGATGGTAACAGGAGACGGGGGACACAATGTTTACCTAGGTTTGGGCCCTCTCTATGGAGGTAATACCCTACTTCCTGCTTGATTGATCTTGATGAATATGAGTGTTACAAGAGTTGATCTACCACGAGATCGTAATGGCTAAACCCTAGAAGTCTAGTCTATGAGTATATGGTAAGGAATCTGTCCTATCCGGACTATGCTCTCCGGTTTATATAGACACCAGAGAGATCTAGGGTTACATGAGGTCGGTTACACAGGAGGGAATCTTCATAGTCGATCGCCTAGCTTGCCTTCCACGCCAAGTAGAGTCCAGTCCGAACACGGGTATTGTCTTCGGCCTTCATATCTTCACAGCCCATCAGTCCGACCCATGGATAACAGGCCGGACGCCCGAGGACCCCTTAGTCCAGGACTCCCTCAGTAGCCCCTGAACCTGGCTTCAATGACGAGGAGTCCGGCGCGCAGATTGTCTTCGGCATTGCAAGGCGGGTTCCCCTTCTTCCGAACTCCAAGATAGTCTTCGGACGCGATGATTGTATCCGGACCTGTTAAACACCATGCACAACCGCGGAGAGAACATATATATTTTACACGAGTTCTATCCGCTGACAGCTTCCTATAACGTGATATCACGCCCGTCCGGTCACAAATTCGAACCGTTTTTCTTCTGCCATCCCACATTTCAAAACGCGGTTGCTAATGGTACGTCTTGTTGAAGCAGAGATCGTGTCCCCTTACTGTGGGATTCTCATCAATGCGGGCATGGGTAACCCAACCATGCCGTTTACAGGCCCTTGGGAATAGGCGAGTTTAAGGCGAGCAGGGAGGCGTTTGACATTCGCGGCCTCTATAAGGGGGTAAGGATTCCCTTCTTCCACCCACGCCCTTTCTCTTCCTCAGCCTTTCCGTTCCTGAGCTCCAGCGCCCAAGCCTTAGCTTCTCTCTTGTTCGAGAAAACACTCCAAAGATGTCCGGATCTGAAGCTGGAGGTAAGTGGATGGCTTCTTCCGTCAACAAGAAGGACATCAAGGAGCTCTGGAAGCCGGATATCTGGCCAAAGAGATCGCTCATCGACTCCCGGCCAAGGGACAGATCGTCCCCACTCCCGAGCCCCACGAGTGGGTTGTGTTCCTTACACATTTCGTCCGCGGGCTTGGGTTCCCTCTTCACCCATTCGTCTGCGGGTTGATGTTTTACTATGGGCTGGATTTTCATGACCTAGCCCCCAACTTCATCCTCAACATTTTAGCGTTTATCGTCATCTGTGAGGCATTTCTCCGCATCCCGCCTCACTTCGGCCTGTGGCTGAAGACCTTCAACGTGAGGCCGAAAGTTGTGCGCGGCCAGCAAGCAGAATGCGGAGGCGCTATGGTTGGCGAGATGCCCAACGTCACCTGGCCCTAAGGTTCGTTTGCGGAGACAGTGAAGGGGTAGCAATCGGGGTGGTTCTACATCACCGAGCCGCATGATGCTGACTGGTTGGCGGCCCCTGAATTTTGATCCGGAATCCCGATGCGGCTCACCTCTTGGCAAGAGAGGGGCCTAACCTGGGGTCCCTCGGGACGAGCTGACCGGGCTCGGGCGTGCATCGAACATGATAGAAAGGAAAATCAAGCTCGTCAGCGTGGTCGAGGTCATGCTTGTTCGTCGGGTCCTTCCGTGCCAGCGCCGATCTTGTAATTTATAGGAATTGAGCGGCCAAGCACCGGATACTCTTGGAGTTCTTGACACGGCCTTGCGGAGAAATCTGGAAGGTGCTCTTTAAGGTCGGCAAGACGCCACCGCCTACGACCGAAGACCGCGGGCTTAGTTAAAGCGCCAGCCCAACCTGGTCAGTTCATTTAATGTTTTCAAGAGCATCCCTACTAGCATATTTTTGGAGGAAATTTAGCTTCCTCCCCTATTTCGAGCCTAGATTAAGTTGGCGAGGAGATCAACTGTCCGCTCCGCTGCCCGAGGACCAAAATTTCCACTTTTGGAGAAGATGTTGTTCACTACACCCTACGAGTGCCGGAGAAGAAGGCGGCTAAAAAGCGGCCCAAGGGGCCAAAAGGCCTTTTCGGGAAGCACTCGAGCAGGCGTCCAAAGCGAGACTTCTTATTCGTCCGCTGACGACAGCGATGAAGAGGAAGAAGAAAACGACTCCCCACCTGAAGCGGGGAGGAAGAAGAGAGCGCCCCCCACAAGCCCGGAGGCGGAAGCGCCTAAAAGGGCTAAAGGCTCCCTCGTGGGTAACTCCGCGTGGGACGTCGACAGCAGTCCGGAATGACCTTGCCGGACCAAGCCTCGGGCTGCTTCGTAAGTACCAGAATTCGCAAAAGTCTGGCCTTCCTGATTTGTAATGTTGACATATCGTAAACTTTTGTCATTGCAGTCCGGCTCGCCGTGACTCCCCGCGATCCTCGACAGAGGATTCGCTGGACACAGAGGAGATGGCTAGCATATCTCCGCCACCTGCACATTCCGTCTCACCCAGGGGTGATGACGAGATGGTGTCCAAAAAGGCCTTCCAGGCTGGGGGAAGGTTCCGGAGATCATCGGGGTGACGCTCCAGGGTGACTCCTCGGACGCCGGACACACGGGAAAAAAGCCCCCATGGGGACTGGTGACGCGGTCCGCGTTCCCTTCGGACCTCAGCCGGATACCACTCTGGAAATCTATACGGCTCCGGGGTCCAGCGAATGGCATTCCCCCCACGGAGGGAGCGTGCCTATCCCACCGGTGACCTCTGTCCAACCAGAGGCACCGGGTAATCTGCTGGAGGCGCTGCGAGGCGCCTCTATCATGGATGAACATCGTGTCCTTATGGACACGGTAATAGAAAAGGTTCAGTTCGCCAAAAGCGGACTGACCGAAGCCTGCACTAGCCTTCTAACAGGCTTTGAGGTAAGTAATGTGATTATAGGAAAAATATCACAGTATAGACAGTAGCCCCTGATACTTTGATTGGTGTCCGGGAAGAAAAGCCTAACAGAGGATCAAAAGATCGGAGGAGTCTAACTTGAGTTGTTTATGTGAGTAAGCAGGTATCGCTGCAGGCTGCCACTGCTCATGCTGTGGAGGTTTCCGGACTGAAGCAGAAATTGGATGAGGCCGAGGAGGAGCTCAGCCGCGTGAAGAAGCAGTTGGAGGATAGCCAAGGTATGCAGTAACCCGTGTGTACATTCCGAAAAAATGAATAGTTCGACCGGACTGAGAGTGTCATAAACTTTATTAGGGGCCACAACCGAGGTGGCAACCCTTAAGAAGGCGCTAGCCTAGGACGAGGACGAAGCGGCCAAGGAACGCGCTTTGCGCGAGAAGCACGAGGCCTAGGTTGGCGAGGCGTAGCAACAGCTCCAGGGCGTGATAGAGAAATTTGAGTCCCTGGAGTGCGATTTTAAGGCGCAGGAGTTTGAATTGGCGAAGGCTCGCCAGACTGCGCAGGATGCACGAGCCGGAGCCCAGAGCGCCCTCCAGGAGATTCAAGTGGCCCAGAAAATTGCGGCGGGTCAATCTGTCACCATGCCGAGCAAGTATGTAGAGAAAACGTCCCTTGTACTTGTCCTGAATTTTTGTTTTTCAGGGGCATTTGCAGGTCTGCCGCACAGTGTGTCGGACACGGCTGGGCATTATAGAGTCGAAGATGGGATGTCTACGAAGAAGCTGTTCTGGTCCCAATATCTGGGATCTGAACATCCGGTGCCCTTCGGCGACCAGCTGAAGCAGTTGGTCAAGCTGCACAGGTTGGCAGAGCTGGCCATGAAGGACCTGATAGTCCGGCTGTGGCCTGCTGATCCTACACCTGGCAGCTATTTCGGACTTGTGCAGTGGCTTGTGAGTGCCTGTCCGCGGCTCGAAGCCGTGAAGCGGTAGGTCTGCATTGAAGGCGTGCATATGGCTTTTGCCCGCGTCAAGACGCATTGGGCGAAGCTGGACGCCAAGAAGCGAATGACCGAAGGACCGCCGGAGGGCAAGGAGCATCGTCGACCCGAGCACTATTTTGATGGTGTCCTGGAGGGGTCCCGCCTTGCGGCGGAGCAATGTTCGAAGGATATTATATTCCCATAAGAACATGTGTATTATCTTGCCCTGTAATATGGAACGAAGATGTTATGTAGTATAATGTTTATGAGTTTTTAAATTTTACCTCATGTGCGGCCGTTTATTAATCAGGGCATGACCGATCGTAAACGCGACTACCTTTACGTAGATAATGCGGGGTGTTC
This sequence comes from Aegilops longissima, assembly GCA_021605205.1. NCBI lineage: Eukaryota > Viridiplantae > Streptophyta > Magnoliopsida > Poales > Poaceae > Aegilops > Aegilops longissima. Next base: position 319,015,896 of record CM038682.1, read on the forward strand.
GGGATAAATCTAAACACTCTTTACTCCACATTCTGATCCTTAAAGGAGGTGTTTAGCGCAGTGAACAAGGCAATTAGACTATGCGGCCTTTACCGCCCCCACTTAGTCATAGGAGTTTGACGACTAATAAAGTTGGCGAAGCCCCTGGTGTTCGGAAGGCTGAATTAGGGGCGCTATACACGCCAAATCAGAAGAACCGATTCTTCGCAAGAAGCAGAAAAAATCTCCAATGATTTGGAACCTCGCGAACAGCTGACCGGCTCTCGCCGCATCATGACAGTCAGTTTTCAGCTCTCTCTACTGAGGTGCTCGTCCGGAAGAACCGGGACACAATCGCAGTAGTTCTCCCTTTACTACCCTAGCCGATGTAGCGGAACGTAAGGTAGTAAGCACAGGAGTTGGGCAACCCAACTATTGACCAAAGACATGATTAGGAGCCGATGCATATAATGCTATAAGTTCGGGGTGCCGAACTATACTGAAAAAGTGTTCGGACTTTTATTGCCGTGATGCGGGGTATAATGAAGCCCCTGGCGTACTAGTACGTACCATGATGTACGTGTGCAATGAGTAATACACACTTAGGTGAGGAAACGGAAAAGTTTTAAGTAATGAGCTGACGCCACCGTTATGATGTAATTAGTACGTCGAAGCGTACTTTGTACTAGTAATGTGATAAGCAAGTAAGGCTATTTAACATGCCGTAACCGAGGGCGAGCTGCATGCGGGTATGTAAAACAAGTATATTAATCGTTTATTAGAGACCACCTGGGGGTTCCCCTGTACGCCATAGCTCGTTGCCTCCTGGGTGTGTTCTGCGAACGGGTCGTCTGTATAGACCTTGAAAAAGAAAAGAAAAACCCGTAAAAAAGAAAAAAAAAAGCAGGAACTTGCGAATCCCAGGGTCTATCTAGCCGTATCGTGGATCGAGAGCGAGTTGTGCCTCCGCCCGTACCCATGGGGTTTCGAGTGCGTAGTTTTAAATGCACGTGGTACTAACACCATTGCCTCGTCAGGGCTGGGATGGGGGCCAAATTGCTAGTTTGGCTCGTGACGAGCCGAGTTGTCCTGCTGCAGTGTAGTCTAGACCCTCTTGATGATTTCCAGGGGCTCGGCAGCCGGATTATAGTGCTGCTTGTGAAGGCCACTCTGTATTTCTACTGCTAGGGCGGCGGTGTGCTCCTCTGTATGGAGGCAGCGTTCCGTATTTCCGTTTACCATAATGGCTACACATGGACCAGGCATCTTGAGCTTGAGGTAAGCATAGTGCGGCACCGTGCTGAATCTAGCCAATGCGGTTCGTCCGAGCAGTGCGTGATAGCCACTGCGAAATGGGACGATATCGAAGATTAGTTCTTCGCTTCGCAAGTTGTCCGGGGTGCCGAACACTACCTCCATCGTTATTGAGCCCGTACAATGGGCCTCTACGGCTGGAATGACTCCTTTAAAGGTAGTCTTCGTGAGCTTGACCCGTGAGGGGTCAATGCTCATTTTACGTACTGTATCCTGATAGAGCAGGATGAGGCTGCTACCACCGTCCATTAGGACTCGGGTCAGGTGAAATCCATCGATGATTGGGTCGAGGACCAATGCGGCCGAACCGCCATGACGGATACTGGTTGGATGGTCTCGACGATCAAAGGTGATCAGAAATGACGACCATTGTAACACCCCGGACATAACTTTCCATATTTGTAACTCCAACTCTTGCCATTTTCGGCATTGTGATATGATATCCCCTCCGTGGTTGGGTTTTTCTTCATTTTTGCATTTTGTCCATGTCATGCATTTTTATCATGTCATCATGTGCATCGCATTTGCATACGTGTTCGTCTCATGATTCCGAGCATTTTTCCGTTGTCCGTTTTGCAATCCGCACTCCTATCTTCCCCGGCGGCCCTTTTACGTTTTTCCGTGTGCGGGTACTAAACCTTCTCGGAATGGACCGAGGTTTGTCAAGTGGCCTTGGTATACCCACCGTAGACCACGGTCAAGTTTCGGTCATTTGGAGCTCGTTTGGTACTCAGCAGTTAACCGACTCTCGCAAAGGCCTCTTTTAAGTTGCAGCCCAACACCCCTTCAAAACAGCCCAATAACCCATCTAAGTCACTTCCATGCTCTCCGTCGTTCGATCACGATCGTGTGGTAAAACTACACCTCGTTTGGACTCTCCTAGCTCCTTCTACCTATAAAACACACCCCTACCGAAATCCGGATCAATTCCCCTAACCTAGCTAAATTCTCCTCCGCCCACGGACGTGTCGATTCAGGCGGACACGTCCGCCCGCGCCGCCGCCACCCAACGAGGCGTGCACGTAACGCCGGTCCCCGATTCCCCGCCCGCGCCCGGCCCGCGGGCCAGTGAACCCTCCCGGCCGGTCGCGCCGCCGCCTCCCGGCCTCGCGCCTCGCGCCCGCGCCGCCCGCGCCGCCACGCCGCCGCCCGCGCCGCCAGCGCCGCCACCCGGCCGCCGCCACGCTCGCCGCCGCCGTCCCGCCGCCTCGGCCTTCGCTCGGCGCTTCGCTCGTCGCCTCCCTCTCCGGCCCGGCGTCCCCTCTCCTTCCGGCCGAACTCCGGCGCCTCCCGCCGCTGTCGCTCTTGATCGGGCCGGATCTCGATCGGATCGGCCCGAGGGTTGACTTTCTTCCCCCCTCTTTTCTTCTAAGTTTTTTAACCCTGTGTTATTTCGTGGCATTTTCAACGTAGCGTAACTTTGCATCTGTAGCTCCATTTTGCGTGTATAATATATCAAAATGTTCACCTCGAGGAGTAGATCATTTCATCTCATTGAATCATTTTCATTTGAGCTCATCTTGATGCCCGAAATGCTGTTAGAAGAGGGCTATGTGATGTTAGTTTCTGTTTCTTAACAGAACTTGCACTTTTGTTATTTTTGCCATGATTGATGTGTGCACTCTATGAATTTGAGTCCTACATGTGTTTTGTAATATGCCATGCCATCTTTCAAGGGGTGTATGACATGTATTTTTGTGATCTATGTGGTGACTAGGACAAGCATGCAAAGTAGGTGTCCTGATGTTGCTGATTTCAGCTCTGTTTAGCTAATATTTTGATGCCATGTTAACTTGATGCTACCGAGAGATCCATGCATATTTTGAGATACTTCAGTAAGGATGTTTTGTTAAACATGTCTTGCTCTATCCATCCATGCCCTTATTTGCAATTATGGAGTGCCATAGCTTGAGTCAATCGAGCTCTACTTTTGCTATCAAATGTTTCCTGGCAGATTGTTTACATGTTATTCAATTTTGCCTAGGTTGTTGTGGTTGATCCGTATATGCTATGTTAGTGTTCTTGCCATGTATGTCTTCTATGCCATGTCTTCTTGATGTATGTATGCTTGGATTGTCATATAAGGCTCTGTAGTGAGTGCATTGAGCTTGTAAACATGCCTACTTGTTATCAGTTTTTGACATGCCATGTTGCTGAATCTGTTAACGAAACTTTCGATATTGACATGGGTGTTACTATATTTTCTGATCCTTTTTGGCTTATGGTCAGTAAGGGACTTTTGTTCTATGCTTTGAGTAGATTCATGCCATGCCTTTTTTTGCTATTATAAGTTCCTGTAGCATGTAGTTTTGTTGCTCTGAACATTGCTACGATGCTGTTTTGCCATGTCGATCGATACTTTGTGCACTTTTGCCATGCTTGTTTGAACCTGTTATGATGTGAACTTGCCGTAGCTCAGTGATCATCTTTTGTTAAGCATCTTGTGTAGATCACTGCCATATATTTTGTTGGTACGTTTGGGTGCAGTAGCTTAATTTCTTGTTGCTTGCTAAGTAGTATTATGCTGTTAATGGCAGATTTGTGCCATTCTTGTTTTGCTTGTCATTTGCAAACCGTGCATCCGATTCGGTGATCTTTATATCGATTTCAACGAAATCATCTCATCTTTCAGTGGCATACTTGGTTTGCCAAGTTGATGCCTAGTTCATCATTTTCCTTCCGGGCGCTTTATCGCATTGCATATCACATCTCGCATATCATGTCATGTTTTGCATCATGTTGCTTGTGCATTGCACCGTGATTTATTGTGGTTCTTTTGTTTGTATTGTTGCTTTGGGTAGAGCCGGGATACGAGTACGTGAACGAGGAACCTGTTGAGAACGCTTACGAGGATCAAGCTTTCGACAACTCTGAGAACATTGCAGGCAAGATGACCATACCCTCGAAATCACTTCTATCTTTGCTATGCTAGTTGCTCGCTATTTTGATATGCCTATGCTACGATGCCTACCACTTGCTATATCATGCCACCCATATTGCCATGCCAGCCCCTAACCATCCTTTTCCTAGCAAACCGTTGATTGGCTATGTTACCGCTTTGCTCAGCCCCTCTTATAGCGTTGCTAGTTGCAGGTGAGGTTGAAGTTTGTTCCTTGTTGGAACATGGAGATGTTGTTCCCTGTTGGAACATGTTTACTTGTTGGGGATATCACAATATATATCTGCTATAATTAATACATCTATATACTTGGTAAAGGGTGGAAGGCTCGGCCTTATGCAGTGTTTTGTTCCTCTTGCCACCCTAGTTTCCGTCATACGGTGTTATGTTCCTTGATTTAGCGTTCCTTACGGTTGGGTGATTTATGGGACCCCCTTGACAGTTCGCTTTGAATAAGACTCCTCAGCAAGGCCCAACTTTGGTTTTACCATTTGTCACCTAAGCCTTTTCCCGGGTTTTCGCGAGCCCGAGGGTCATCTTTATTTTAACCCCGGACCAGTGCTCCTTCGAGTGCTGGCGAACTGAGCTACCATGGGCCACCACGGGAAACTTCGAGGCTTGGTTTTACTCGTAGCTAGTCTCATCCGGATGTGCCGAGAGCGAGATATGTGCAGCTCCTATCGGGATTTGTCGGCTGTCAGGCGGCTTTGCTGGTCTTGTTTTATTGCTGTCGAAATGTCTTGTAGACCGGGATTCCAAGATTGATCGGGTCTTCCCGATAGAAGGAATATCCTTCGTTGACCGTGAGAGCTTATGATGGGCTAAGTTGGGACACCCCTGCAGGGTAATATCTTTCGAAAGCCGTGCCCGCGGTTATGAGGCAGATGGGAATTTGTTAATGTCCGGTTGTAGAAAACCCGAAGTTGACCTCACTAAAATACACCTCAACGCGTGTGTAACAAGTGATGGTCTCTTCTCGGAGTCCGGGAAGTGAACACGTGTTGGAGTTATGTTTGGCGTAAGTAGTTCAGGATCACTTCTTGATCGCTACTAGTTTCACGACCGTGCTTTGCTCCTCTTCTCGCTCTCTTTTGCGAAATAGCCACCATATATGCTAGTAAACTGCTGCAGCTCCACTTTACAACTCTGTCCTTCCTATAAGCTTAAATAGTCTTGATCTCATGGTGTGAGATTGCTGAGTCCCGTGACTCACAGATTCAACCAAAACAGTTGCAGGTGCCGCGATGCAGTGCAGGTGACGCAACCGAGCTCAAGTGGGAGTTCGACGAGGCGAGGTCGTTACTATGTGTCTTTCCAGATGATCGATAGTGGTGCCCAGTTGGGACGATCGGGGATCTGTGTAGCATTTGGGGTATCTTCTTTTATTTTGGTTCCGTAGTCGGACCTTGAGTGTACTCTGAATGATGGATGTTTATTTATGTATTGTGTGAAGTGGCGACTGTAAGCCAACTATGTATCTCTTTCCCTTATGTATTACGTGGGTTGTGTGAAGATTACCTCACTTGCGACATTGCTTTCAATGCGGTTATGCCTCTAAGTCGTGCCTCGACACGTGGGAGATATAGCCGCATCGAGGGTGTTACAACCATGGATTGAATTTGGGGGCGACTGGCTCTACCGCGTAGACGTCCCTGAGTGCACGCTTACGCTCCCTTTTGGGGATGTGTGTAGCGTATATCATGTTCACCGTTTTGACTTGAGGGGGAAATTTCTTCTGCCCCCCAGTGTTCGGCTGCCGGGGCTCTTCGTCATCGTCCTCGCTCTGCGATTCCCCTTCTTTGTTTCTATGTACCTTGCTGGCTTGTTGAAATACCCGACAATCTCTGTTAGTATGGTTGGCCGGTTTGTCTAGGGTGCCATGTATTTGGCAAGGTCGATCGAGTATGCGGTCCAAGCTGGATGGTATTCCACTGCTCCCTTTATAGGGCTTATTTCATTGGCCGGACTTGGAAGCCCTGATTCTGGCATGAACTGTTGTGTCATCGGTGTTATCTCCATTGCTTCGGCACTTGTGTCTGTTGCGCTGAAGCTTGCCAGTGTATTCTTGGCCTCCGAGGGGCCTGTCTTGCTAGCTGTGTTGTTACTACGGGCTAGCCAACTGTCCTCTCCCGTGCAAAAGCGGGTCATGAGTGCCGTGAGGACTGCCATGGACTTCGGCTTTTCTTGGATGAGGTGGCGTGCTAGCCATTCATCACGGATGTTGTGTTTGAAGGCTACTAAGGCATCGGCGTCCGGACAGTCAACGATCTGGTTCTTTTTGGTTAGGAACCTAGTCCAGAATTTTCTGGCTGATTCTCCAGGTTGTTGAACTATATGGCTTAGGTCATCGGCGTCTGGTGGCCGGACATAAGTCCCTTGGAAGTTGTCTAGGAAAGCTTCTTCCAAGTCCTCCCAGCTACCGATAGAATTTTCAGGCAGGCTGTTAAGTCAGTGCCGAGCTGGCCCTTTGAGCTTGAGTGGGAGGTATTTAATGGCGTGGAGGTCATCTCATCAAGCCATATGAATATGGAGAATGAAATCCTCGATCCATACTGCGGGATCGGTTGTGCCGTCGTATGATTCGATATTGACGGGCTTGAATCCCTCAGGGAATTCGTGATCCAGTACCTCGTCTGTGAAGCAGAGAGGGTGTGCGGCACCTCTGTACCGTGCCGTGTCGCGTTGTAGCTCTGATGGAGTCCGTCTGCGGCATTCGGACCGGGCGTGGGTAGGTTTGTCACATCCGAATAGGTAGCCGTCTTCGTGCCTCGAGGCACGTTCTCGCGATCCATAGATCGATCTTGTATGTCCTGCTCTACTGTCCAGGATCTGCCGGAGGTCATACGTGTGACCCCGAATTCTTCCGTCTTTATTTTTGCGGAGCGGTTGGGCAGGCTGTTGTTCGGCCTGAGTTGCCGCTTTATCCCGACCGTGTGCGGGCAGGTCGGCCGCCTTGTCTCGACCACGTGGTGGTCGTTCCGCATTACGCGAGGGAGATGTGTGCTCTGGTGCCTCCTCATCGAATTGAGGTAGCAATCTGCGTTTTGGGTGGCTCTTGGCTGGGCGCTTGAGGCCGTATTCTTCCGCTGTCATGACGTCACTCCATCTGTCGACGAGCAGAACTTGTTCAGCTTGAAGTTGTTGCTGCTTCTTTTTCAGGCTCCTTGCAGTGGCTATGAGTTGAAGCTTAAAGCGCTCCTGCTCCAGAGGGTCCTCAAGCACGATGAAATCTTCGTTGCTGAGGCTTGTCTCCTCTTCTTAGGGTGGACGGTAACTTTCGTCGCCCGTGTCATCTTCTATGGCCTGCTCATCAGGGTTGTCTTGCCTGTCGTCTTGTTCCTCCTGTTCGGATGCAGCACCAACAGGGTCTTCATTGTTTTCGGCGTTGCCCGGAGTGCTATTTTCTCCGGTACCAGTGTTGCTATCTTTTGATAGATGAGGCTTAGAACGGCGTTTGGGGTGCCGGCGCTTGGACTGCGTCTCGGAAGTTTTATTCTTATCTGGCTCTTCTTTGTCGTCGCCAGGTCCCTTGGGTGTATGAACCATGTATACGTCGTACGAAGAGGTGGTCGTCCAACGTCCAGTGAATGGCGGGTCTTGGCCTTGCTCATTCTCGGTATCGTCGTCCATACCGGTGATGTCTTCGAAGCCATAGTCAAGCATGTCGGTTAAGTCGTCGACGGTGGCTATGAAGTGGGTGGCGGGTGGGAAGCAAAATTCCTCATCGTCCGCCTCTAGCTCGAACCAAACATAGTTCGGCTGTGAGTCTTCCTCCAAGGACAGGTTCTTCAAAGAATTTAGTACGTCACCCAAAGGCGAATGCTGGAAGATGTCTGCGGTGCTAAATTCGAAAATCGACAACCGATCCAGCTCGGTGTCCGCAGGTGTATCCGGTCCGGAACGAGTAGTCGGAGACAAGTCCGGGGTTCCGTTGACACAAGCATTGCAGGATTTCGAGTCCGTGTGTGGCTCCAACAATGCGGACTTTATGGCCTCGGAGGGCGCGATCTGCTTTGGTACTGAGGCCGTCGCAGCAACAGGATCCATCTCCTGGGTGTGCTCCGATGATAGATTTAAGTCATGTTCCTCGGAGGAAGGGGGAGCGATCGCCGTGGTTTCAAATCCCTCGAAGATCAAGTCTCCACGGATATCCGTGACGTAGTTTAAGCTTCCTAACCTGACCCGGTGGCCGGGGAGTAACTATCGATCTGCTACAGATGGCCAAGCGAGTTGGCCCGCAGTGCGAAGCCGCCGAATACGAAGATCTGTCCGGGGAGGAAGGTTTCTCCTTGGACCACGTCATTATTGACGATCGAAGGGGCCATCGAGTCCTTCGCCGACGGCACAGTGGAACTCTCAATGAAAGCACCAATGTCGGTGTCAAAACCGGTGGATCTCGGGTAGGGGGTCCCAAACTGTGTGTCTAGGATCGATGGTAACAGGAGATGGGGGACACAATGTTTACCCAGGTTCGGGCCCTCTCTATGGAGGTAATACCCTACTTCCTGCTTGATTGATCTTGATGAATATGAGTGTTACAAGAGTTGATCTAGCACTAGATCGTAATGGCTAAACCCTAGAAGTCTAGCCTATGAGTATATGGTAATGAATTTGTCCTATCCGTACTATGCTCTCCGGTTTATATAGACACCGGAGAGATCTAGGGTTACATGAGGTCCGTTACATAGGAGGGAATGTTCAGAGTCCGGACACGGGTATTGTCTTTGCCATTCATATCTTCACAGCCCATCAGTCCGGCCCATGGATAACAGGCTGGACGCCCGAGGACCCTTTAGTCCAGGACTCCCTCACCTGCTGCCTAGTTACTGTCTCGAGCGACGTGGTGAAATTCAAGCCCCTCAAATCGAGCCGATATTTTTTATATGGCATTTCGATATGCCGCCATTTTTGGATCTTTTGCATAGTACTCTCTATTTACCTGAGATATTGCGAGGTTGGAGTCGCCGCGAACCTCTAAGCGTTGTATGCCCATGGAGACAGCCATGCGGAGACCATGTAGAAGTGCCTCGTATTCGGCTGCGTTATTGGAGTCCGTATACATGATTTGCAGCACGTAGCGGATTGTGTCCCCCGTAGGGGATGTCAAGATGACGCCAGCCCCCAGTCCGGCTAGCATTTTAGAGCCATCGAAGTACATGATCCAATTGGAGTATGAACTGTACTCTTTGGGGAGCTTGGCTTTTGTCTACTCGGCGATGAAGTCGGCCAACACCTGAGATTTAATAGGTCGGCCCAGCTTGTATGTTATTTCAAACGGTAAGAGCTTAATGGCCCATTTAGCTATGCGTCCGGTGGCATCCCTGTTGTTTATAATGTCATTAAGTGGTACTTCGGATGCTACCGTGATTCAACACTCTTGAAAATAGTGGCGAAGATTTCGGGATGCCATAAAGACCGCATAGGCTATATTTTGGTAATGAGGATATCGGGATTTACATGGTGTAAGAACTTCTGATACGTAATACACTTGCTTTTGGATGGGGGATTTATGTGCCTCTTCCCCTCGCTCGACGACGAGTACAACGCTCACTACCTGGTGAGTTGCAGATATATAAAGCAACATGGGCTCGCCAACACTAGGGGCGGCTAGGATTGGGGATCCTGCTAATAAGGTTTTTATTTCTTCCAATCCGGCTATAGCCGCGTCCATCCACTCGAAGCTGTCGGTGCGTCTAAGCAGTCTATAAAGTGGTAGTGCTTTTCCCCCCAATCTGGAGATGAAGCGGCTCAACGCTGCCACGCACCCTGCTAGTTTTTGGACCTACTTTAGGTCTGTTCGTATGGCTAATTGTGACAGGGCTCGTATTTTAGCTGGGTTTGCTTCGATTCCTCTATGGGAGAGAATGCACCCTAGTAATTTTCCTGCTGGAATGCCGAAGACGCATTTTTCCGGATTGAGCTGTATGTCGTATGTTTGGAGGTTGTCAAATGTGAGGCCGGAGGTCGTCCACCAGTGATTCGACATGTTTGGTCTTAATGACAACGTCATCCACATATGCCTCCACTGTCTTGCCAATTTGTTTTTCCAGGCATGTTTAAATCATGCGTTGGTAAGTGGCACCAGCGTTTTTAAGCCCAAAAGGCGTAGTGTTGAAACAGAAAGGCCCGTATGGGATAATGAATGCCGTCGCGGCCTGGTCGAACTACTTCATTTTAATCTGATGGTATCTGGAGTAAGCATCAAGGAAACACAATGAGTCGTGTCCCGCGGCCGCGTCAATGATCTGGTCATTACGGGGCGACGGGAAAGGGTCTTTGGGGCAAGCCTTATTGAGTTCTTTGAAATCGACACAAAGGCGCTAAGATTTATGCTTCTTCGGCACCATGACCAAGTTGGCTAGCCAATCCGGGTGCTTGATTTCTCTGATGAACCCAACCTTGAGTAGTTTGGCTAGCTCCTCCCCCATTGCTTGTCTTTTGGGTTCGAAAAATCGCTGCAACGTATGCTTGACTGGTTTGAACCCCTTGATTATGTTGAGACTGCGTTCGGCTAGTCTGCGTGGGATCCCGGGCATGTCCGAAGGGTGTCAGGCAAAGATATCCCAATTTTCACGTAAGAATGCGCGCAGGGTGGCATCTATCGTCGGATCCAGCTGTGCTCCAATGGATGCTGTTTTATTAGGATCCGTTGGGTGTACTTGAAATTTGACGATTTCATCTGCTGGCTTGAAAGAGGTGGATTTAGGTCTCTTATCGAGAATCACATCATCCTTGTCCGCCGTGGATCGTAGGTTGGTTAGTTCTTCGGCCGCAAGGGCTTCAGATAGTGCCTCAAGGGCCAAGGATGTGGTTTTGTTTTTGGTGCGGAGTGCTTTATGCGGATCACTTGTAACTGTGATTATTCCATTGGGCCCCGGCATTTTAAGCTTCATGTACCCGTAATGGGGTATGGCTTGGAAGCGTGAGAAGGCGTCCCGCCCTAAAAGGGCGTTATATCCGCTATTGAAGGGGGCCACGTGGAAGAGTAACTCTTCGGACCTGCAATTCTCAGGCCTGCTGAATACCACATCAAAATTGATTTTCCCTGAGCATCGTCCTTCTCGACTGGGGATGATGCCTCGAAAGGTGGTACTGCTGTGCTTGACGCGTGCTTTGTCAATGTGCATTTTGTCGAGCGTGTCCTTGTAGATGAGGTCAAGTCCGCTGCTACCATCCATGAGCACTTCAGTAAGTCGAAAGACGTCCACAATTGGGTTTAGAACCAAGGTGGCGGGTGGTCGGACTGATCGGGCCCTTGGTTCGTCGTCAGCAGTGAAAGTTATTGTCGCATCGTTCCATGCGCTCATTGCGGTTACTTGGTTGATTTCGGCGAGGTCGCGGAGTGCCATTTTACACCGATTATTTGAAGAGAAGGTCTCGAAGATTGTAAAGACGTTAAGATCGTCATCTTCCGGAGAGTGCTTCTCCGGAGTATTGGTGGTGAGGATGGCCTCGCCACTTTTAGCCACCTGCCGGAGTACCCAACATGCTCAAAGACTGTGAGTTGGCTCAGCGCTCAGAGTCACATGTATCTGACAGGGTTTGTCGAGGAGTTCATCAAGAACGGACCTGTATCATGCAAGGGGTTTTCTTTTCTTGCCGCCGGGCTTAAGATCGGGTGCCACGTAAGTTTGTACCCGTTTTGCCCGAGCAGTGTACTGTTTAAAGGTAGCGGGTTCCAATTGGGTTTTTTGGGCCTTCCATGTGCTTTCCATCACGCTGTACTTCCGTACTACGTGCGATAGTTCCGTGAAGGTCTATATGCGATGGCAGTCGAGGGCATTCCGGAGTCCCTCGTCGATACAATTGCGGTGAAAAACCAAGACTGCATCATCGTCGTAGCAATCTTTAATCTTGTTTTTAACAAGTAGGAACCTGGCCCAAAAGTGATGGACCGTTTCTTGAGGTTGCTGTCGTACATACATCAGGTCATATATGTCCAGAGGGCCTAAATTACTTGGAGAGTATTGATTGTGGTGGGTGGGTGGGCTAAAATTGAATCCCGACCCACAAGTGAGTTCGGAGCTTGTAAAATCTCTGAGGTCACCGGTTCGGGTCCGGGAAGATCCAAGTGCTCCCCGGACGCTAAGTCCAACCCCGAGTCTGCAGGACATGATGTCTCATCCAAAGGAAGGGTATCCGGTTCGATGGGTTCGGAAATCCAAACATAGCTGGTTTTTAACTTGGGGGAAGAAGTGTTTTCGGCTCGTTCCTCAACGATCGCCACCAGGTGGGTGATCGACGGGGAATTAATCACCCTCTGGTCGGGTTTAAGCCGGATCCTATCATAATATGTTGAAAGCCCCAGGGTGGCGATGCAATCTATCAGCTCGTTTAAAGACGAGACGTCCACCGGATCCATCTTTTCGGAGTGCTCGAGACCAATGCAGAGGTGATGTTTGGCGATCGCGGGGGACGCTGTTGGCTTGACAGTCGTACAGGCACCCATGGTGAGACCACCGAGCTGGAGGTCCTGTCCTAAAGTCAGGCTCCTTCCAGAAGTGATATCATTGTTGATGACAAGGCGAGCCATAGATCGCTTTTTGTGACTACACAGCGAAGCTCTCAATGAAAGCACCAATGCTGGTGTCAAAACCAGCCGATCTCGGGTTGGGGGGCCCAAGCTGTGAGTGTAAGGATCAATGATAACAAGGGACAAGGGAGACATGATGTTTACCCAGGTTCGGGCCCTCTTAATGGAGGTAAAACCCTACGTCCTGCTTGATTGTATTTGATGAGTATAGGGGTTACAAGAGTTGATCTACCTCAAGATCATAATGGCTAAACCCTAGCTGTCTAGCCTATGAGTATTCTGATAGCCTCTACGGACTAAATCCTCCGGTTTATATACACACTGGAGGGATCTAGGGTTGTACAAAGTCGGTTTGCAGAAGAAGGAATAATAAATCCGGACACCAAACTTGCAGTCCATGCATACATGAGTCCTACCCGGACACGGGGGGTGGTCTTCTATTTTTATCTTCACGGCCCATCAGTCCAACCCATATCGAATGGACCGGACGCTTGAGGACCCCCGAATCCAAGACTCCCTCAACGGTCCTTCGCCAGCAAGGCCTCCCACTCCTTCTCTAGCTTTAACGCACTTCCCGCGAGCTCGTGCTCCCGGGTCTCGGCAGCTGCCTTGCGGGAGGTAATCATCCCATGGGCCTTCAGAAGCTCCTCCTCGCCCTTTACCATCTCCCCCTCATGGGACACGAGCCTCCCTTCGCGGGCATCCGCGGCCTCCCCCTATGCCTGAAGCTGGCGCTCACGTTCGGTGGCCTTCTCCTGGAGCACCTTTTCGCGGGCCTCGGCCTCCTCCCACCGCCGCGCAGCCTCCCGAGAGGTCTCTGATAACCCACAAGTATAGGGGATCGCAACAGTTTTTGAGGGTAGAGTATTCAACCCAAATTTATCGATTCGACACAAGGGGAGCCAAAGAATATTCTCAAGTATTAGCAGCTGAGTTGTCAATTCAACCACACCTAAAAGACTTAATATCTGCAGCAAAGTATTTAGTAGCAAAGTAATATGGAAGTAGCGGTAATAATGGCAAAAGTAACAGTAGCAGTTTTGTAACAATCGTAACAGTGGCAACATAAAAGTAACAAAGCAAAGATCAATATGAAACGAGATCGTAGGCAATGGATCATTGATGGATAATTATGTCAGATGGCATTCATCATGCAACAATTATAACATAGGGTGACACAAAACTAGCTCCAATTCATCAATATAATGTAGGCATGTATTCCTAATATAGTCATACTTGCTTATGGAAAAGAACTTGCATGACATCTTTTGTCCTACCCTCCCGTGGCAGTGGGGTCCTATTGGAAACTAAGGGATATTAAGGCCTCCTTTTAATAGAGAACCAGACCAAAGCATTAGCACTTAGTGAATACATGAACTCCTCAAACTACGGTCATCACCGGGAAGTGTCCCGACTATTGTCACTCCGGGGTTGCCGGATCATAACACATTGTAGGTGACTATAACTTGCAAGATAGGATCAAGAACACAAATATATTCATGAAAACATAATAGGTTCAGATCTGAAATCATGGCACTCGGGCCCTAGTGACAAGCATTAAGCATAGCAAAGTCATAACAACATCAGTCTTAGAACATAGTGGATAATAGGGATCAAACCCAAACAAAACTAACTCAATTACATGGTAAATCTCATCCAACCCATCACCATCCAGCAAGCCTACGATGGGATTACTCATGCACGGCGGTGAGCATCAAGAAATTGGTGATGGAGGATGGTTGATAATGATGATGGCGACGATTTCCCCTCTCCGGAGCCCAAGACGGACTCCAGATATGCCCTTCCAAGGAAGAACATGAGGTGGCGACGGCTCCGTATCGTAAAACGTGATGAATCCTTCTCTCTGATTTTTTTCTCCTCGAACTTGAATATATGGAGTTGGAGTTGAGGTCGGTGGAGGTCCAGGGGACCCTGATACGTCTGCAACGTATCTATAATTTTTGATTGTTCCATGCTATTATATTATCTGTTTTGGATGTTTAATGGGCTTTACTAAGCACTTTTATATTATTTTGGGACTAACCTATTAACCGAAGGCTGAGTGCAAATTGGTGCTTTTTGCCTATTTCAGTGTTTCGCAGAAAAGGAATATCAAACGGAGTCCAAACGGAATGAAACCTTCGGGAGAGTTATTTTTGGAACAAACATGATCCAGAGGACTTGGAGTGGACGTCAAGAAATAAGCGAGGAGGCCACGAGGCAGGGAGGCGCGCCTGCCCCCCTAGGTGTGCCCCACCCTCGTGGGCCCCTTGCAGCTCCACCGACCTACTTCTTCCTCCTATATATACCCATATACCCCGAAAACATCCAGGAGCACCACGAAACCCTATTTCCACCACCGCAATCTTCTGTACCCGTGAGATCCCATCTTGGGGCCTTTTTTGGCACTCCGCCGGAGGGGGAATCGATCACAGAGGGCTTCTACATCAACACCATAGCCTCTCCGATGATGTGTGAGTAGTTTACCACAGACCTTCGGGTCCATAGTTATTAGCTAGATGGCTTCTTCTCTCTCTTTGGATCTCAATACAAAGTTCTCCTCGATCTTCTTGGAGATCTATTCGATGTAATTCTTTTTGCGGTGTGTTTGTCGAGATCCGATGAATTGTGGGTTTATGATCAAGATTATCTATGAACAATATTTGAATCTCCTCTGAATTCTTTTATGTATGATTTGTTATCTTTGCAAGTTCTCTTCGAATTATCAGTTTGGTTTGGCCTACTAGATTGATCTTTCTTGCAATGGGAGAAGTGCTTAGCTTTGGGTTCAATCTTGCGGTGTCCTTTCCCAGTGACGGCAGGGGCAGCAAGGCACGCATTGTATTGTTGCCATCGAGGATAAAAAAAATGGGGTTTATATCATATTGCTTGAGTTTATCCCTCTACATCATGTCATCTTGCCTAATGCGTTATTCTGTTCTTATGAACTTAATACTCTAGATGCATGCTGGATAGCGGTCGATGTGTGGAGTAATAGTAGTAGATGCAGAATCGTTTCGGTCTACTTGTCGCGGACGTGATGCCTATATACATGATCATGCCTAGATATTCTCATAACTATGCAGTTTTCTATCAATTGCTCGACAGTAATTTGTTCACCCACCGTAATACTTATGCTATCTTGAGAGAAGCCACTAGTGAAACCTATGGCCCCCGGGTCTATTTTCCATCATATAAGTTTCCAATCTATTTTTACTTTGCAATCTTTACTTTCAATCTATATTATAAAAATACCAAAAATATTTATCTTATTATCTCTATCAGATCTCACTTTTGCAAGTGGCCGTGAAGGGATTGACAACCCCTTTATCACGTTGGTTGCAAGGTTCTTATTTGTTTGTGTAGGTACGAGGCGACTTGTGTGTAGCCTCCTACTGGATTGATACCTTGGTTCTAAATAACTGAGGGAAATACTTACGCTACTTTGCTGCATCACCCTTTCCTCTTCAAGGGAAAAACCAACGCAAGCTCAAGAGGTAGCAAGAAGGATTTCTGGCGCCGTTGCCGGGGAGGCTTACACCAAGTCAAGTCAAGATTTGATCTCCCGCCAACGTGCGATTTCTGGCGCCGTTGGGAGATCTACGCCAAGTCAAGTCAAGTCAAGATATACCAAGTATCCATCACAAACTCTTATCCCTCGCATTACATTATTTTCCATTTACCTCTCGTTTTTCTCTCCCCACTTCACCCTTGCCATTTTATTCGCCCTCTTTTTCCGTCTGCCCCTTTTTTGCTTGCTTCTTGTTTTCTTGTGTGTTGGATTGCTTGCTTGTCATGATGGCTCAAAACAATACTAAATTGTGTGACTTTGCCAATACCAACAACAATGATTTTCTTAGCACTCCGATTGCTCCTCTTACCGATGCTGAATCTTGTGAAATTAGTGTTGCTTTACTGAATCTTGTCATGAAAGATCAATTCGCCGGCCTTCCTAGTGAAGATGTCGCTACCCATCTAAATAGCTTTGTTGATTTGTGTGATATGCAAAAGAAGAAAGATGTGGACAATGATATTGTTAAACTAAATCTATTTCCGTTTTCGCTTAGAGATCGTGCTAAAACTTGGTTTTCGTCTTTGCCTAAAAATTGTATTGGTTCTTGGAATAAGTGCAAAGATGCTTTTATCTCTAAGTATTTTCCTCCTGCTAAGATCATCTCTCTTAGAAACGATATTATGAATTTTAAGCAACTTGATCATGAACATGTTGCACAAGCTTGGGAGAGGATGAAATTAATGATATGTAATTGCCCTACACATGGTTTGAATTTATGGATGATTATACAATTTTTTTATGCCGGATTGAATTTTTCTTCTAGAAATCTTTTAGATTCGGCCACGAGAGGCACTTTTATGGAAATCACTTTAGGAGAAGCTACTAAACTCCTAGATAATATTATGGTTAATTATTCTCAATGTCACACCGAAAGATCTACTAGTAAAAAGGTTCATGCGATAGAAGAGATTAATGTTTTGAGTGGAAAGATGGATGAACTTATGAAATTTTTAACTAATAAGAGTTCTCCTATTTATCCTAGTTATATGCCTTTGTCTACTTTGATTGAGAATAATAATGAATCTATGGATGTGAATTTTGTTGGTAGGAACAATTTTGGCAACAACGCTTATAGAGGAAACTTTAATCCTAGGCCGTATCCTAGTAATTCCTCTAATAATTATGGTAATTCCTACAACAACTCTTATGGAAATTTTAATAAGATGCCCTCTGATTTTGAGACTAGTGTTAAAGAATTTATGATTTCTCAAAAGAATTTCAATGCTTTGCTTGAAGAAAAATTTCCTAAGATTGATGAGTTGGCTAGGAACGTGGATAGAATTTCTCTTGATGTTGATTCTTTGAAACTTAGATCTATTCCTCCTAAGCATGATATCAATGAGTCTCTCAAATCCATGAGAATTTCCATCGATGAGTGCACAGAAAGAACCGCTAGGATGCGTGCTAAGAAAGATTGCTTCGTAAAAGCGTGTTCTTCTAGTTTTCATGATAATAGGGATGAAGATCTGAAAGTGATTGTTGTGTCCCCTATTAAATCTTTGTTTTGCAATATGAATCTTGATAATGATTGGACTGGATATGAGTCAACTTTAGGTCCCAATGATTCGGAGTTCTTAGATTTGGATGCAAAAATTGGTAAAAGTGGGATTGAAGAGGTCAAAACTTTACATAGCAATGAACCCACTATTTTGGATTTAAAGGAATTTAGTTATGATAATTGTTCTTTAATAGATTGTATTTCCTTGTTGCAATCCGTGTTAAATTCTCCTCATGCTTATAGTCAAAATAAAGCTTTTACCAAACATATCGTTGATGCTTTAATGCAATCTTATGAAGAAAAACTTGAATTAGAAGTTTCTATCCCTAGAAAACTTTATGGTGAGTGGGAACCAACTATTAAAATTAATATTAAAGATCATGAATGCTATGCTTTATGTGATTTGGGTGCTAGTGTTTCCACGATTCCAAAAACTTCGTGTGATGTATTAGGTTTTCGTGAATTTGATGATTGTTCTTTAATCATGCACCTTGCGGATTCCACCATTAAGAAACCTATGGGAAGAATTAATGATGTTCTTATTGTTTCAAATAGGAATTATGTGCCTGTAGATTTCATCGTGCTTGATATAGATTGCAATCCTACATGTCCTATTATTCTTGGTAGACCTTTCCTTAGAACGATCGGTGCAATTATTGATATGAAAGAAGGAAATATTAGGTTCCAATTTCCGTTAAGGAAAGGCATGGAGCACTTTCCTAGAAAGAAAATAAAATTACCTTACGAATCTATTATGAGAGCCACTTATGGATTGCATACCAAAGATGGTAATACCTAGATCTATCCTTGCATTTTTGCCTAGCTAGGGTGTTAAACGATAGCACTTGTTGGGAGGCAACCCAATTTTATTTTTGTTTCTTGCTTTTTGGTTCTTTTTAGTAATACATAATTCATCTAGCCTCTGTTTAGATGTGTTTTCGTGTTTTAATTAGTGTTTGTGCCAAGTAGAACCTTTGGGAAGACTTGGGTGAAGTCTTTATGACCTTGCTGTAAAAAAGAGAGACTTTAGAGCTCACGAGATTAGCTGCCATTTTTTTACTGGAGAGTGCTATTTATTTGATTCTTTTTGCAGATGATGATAGACAAATTACTCACGTCCAGAAATTTATCTCAGAATTTTTGGAGTTCCATAAGTATACGTTTGATCCCTATTACTACAAACTGTTCTGCTTTTGACAGATTCTGTTTTTTGTGTGTTGTTTGCTTATTTTGATGAATCTATGGCTAGTATCGGAGGGTATGAACCTTAGAGAAGTTGGAATACAGTAGGTTTAACACCAATATAAATAAATAATGAGTTCATTACAGTACCTTAAGGTGGTGATTTTTTTTCTTATACTAACGGAGCTCATTAGATTTTCTGTTGAGTTTTGTGTTATGAAGTTTTCAAGTTTTGGGTAAAGATTTGATGGATTATGGAATAAGGAGTGGCAAGAGCCTAAGATTGGGGATGCCCAAGGCACCCCAAGGTAAAATTCAAGGACAACCAAAATCCTAAGCTTGGGGATGCCCCGAAAGGCATCCCCTCTTTTCGTCTTCGTCCATTGGTAACTTTAGTTGAGGCTATATTTTTATTCACCACATGATATGTGTTTTGCTTGGAGCGTGTTATGATTTGAGTCTTTGATTTTTAGTTTACCATAATCATCCTTGCTGTACACACCTTTTGGGATAGACACACATGAACCGGAATTTATTAGAATACTCTATGTGCTTCACTTATATCTTTTGAGCTAGATAATTTTGCTCTAGTGTTTCACTTATATCTTTTAGAGCACGGTGATGGTTTTATTTTATAGAAATTATTGATCTCTCATTCTCCACTTATATTATTTTGAGAGTCTTTTAGAACAGCATGGTAGTTTGCTTTGGCTATAAAATTAGTCCTAATATGATGAACATCCAAGATGGGTATAGTAAAAACTATCATATAAAAGTGCATTGAACACTATGAGAAGTTTGATACTTGATAATTGTTTTGAGATATGAAGATGGTGATATTAGAGTCATGCTAGTTGAGTAGTTGTGAATTTGAGAAGTACTTGTTCTAAAGTTTGTGATTCCCTTAGCATGCACGTATGGTGAACCGTTATGTGATGAAGTCGGAGCATGATTTATTTATTGATTGTCTTCCTTATGAGTGGCGGTCGGGGACGAGTGATGGTCTTTTCCTACCAATCTATCCCCCTAGGAGCATGCACGTAGTACTTTGTTTCGATAACTAATAGGTTTTTGCAATAAGTATGTGAGTTCTTTATGACTAATGTTGAGTCCATGGATTATACACACTCTCACCCTTCCACAATTTCTAGCCTCTCTAATAACGCGCACCTTTCGCCGGTATCATACACCCACCATATAACTTCCTCAAAACAGCCACCATACCTACCTATTATGGCATTTCCATAGCCATTCCGAGATATATTGCCATGCAACTTACCACCGTTCCGTTTATTATGACACGCTTCATTATTGTCATATTGCTTTGCACGATCATGTAGTTGACATCGTATGTGTGGCAAAGCCACCATTCATAATTCTTTCATACATGTCACTCTTGATTCATTGCATATCCCGGTACACCGCCGGAGGCATTCACATAGAGTCATATTTTGTTCCAAGTATTGAGTTGTAATTTTTGAGTTGTAAGTAAATAAAACTATGATGATCATCATTATTGGAGCATTGTCCCAAGTGAGGAAAGGATGATGGAGACTATGGTTCCCCCACAAGTCGGGATGAGACTCCGGACAAAAAGAATTTTTTTAAAAAGGCCATAAAAAGGAGAAAAAGGCCCAAAAAAGAGAATAAAAAATGAGAGAAAAAGAGAGAAGGGACAATGTTACTATCCTCTTACCACACTTGTGCTTCAAAGTAGCACCATGATCTTCATGATAGAGAGTCTCCTATGTTGTCACTCTCATATACTAGTGGGAATTTTACATTATAGAACTTGGCTTGTATATTCCAATGATGGGCTTCATCAAAATGCCCTAGGTCTTCGTGAGCAAGCGAGTTGGATGCACACCCACTTAGTTTCTTTTGTTGAGCTTTCATACACTTATAGCTCTAGTGCATCCATTGCATGGCAATCCCTACTCACTCACATTGATATCTATTAATGGGCATCTCCATAGCCCATTGATATGTGTAGTTGATGTGAGACTATGTTCTCCTTTTTGTCTTCTCCACAACCACCATTCTATTCCACATATAGTGCTATGTCCATGGCTCACGGTCATGTATTGCGTGAAGATTGAAAAAGTTTGAGAACATCAAAAGTTTGAAACAATTGCTTGGCTTGTCATCGAGGTTGTGCATGATTAAATACTTTGTGTGATGAAGATAGAGCATAGCCAGACTATATGATTTTGTAGGGATAACTTTCTTTGGCCATGTTATTTTGAGAAGACATGATTGCTTTGTTAGTATGCTTGAAGTATTATTATTTTCATGTCAATATTAACCTTTTGTCTTGAATCTTTCGGATCTGAACATTCATGCCACAATAAAGGAAATTACATTGAGAAATATGGTAGGTAGCATTTCACATTAAAAATTCCGTTTTTATCATTTACCTACTCGAGGACGAGCAAGAATTAAGCTTGGGGATGCTTGATACGTCTCCAATGTATCTATAATTTTTTATTGTTCCATGCTATTATATTATCTGTTTTGGATGTTTAATGGGCTTTACTAAGCACTTTTATATTATTTTTGGGACTAACCTATTAACCAAAGGCCCAGTGCAAATTGCTGTTTTTTTGCCTATTTTAGTGTTTCGCAGAAAAGGAATATCAAACGGAGCCCAAACGGAATGAAACCTTCGGGAGAGTTATTTTTGGAAAAAACATGATCTACAGGACTTGGAGTGGACGTCAAGAAAGAAGCGAGGAGGCCACGAGGCAGGGAGGCGCGCCTGCCCCCGTGGGCGTGCCCCCACCCTCGTGGGCCCCTCGTAGCTCCACCGACCTACTTCTTCCTCCTATATATACCCATATACCCTAAAAACATCCAGGAGCACCACGAAACCCTATTTCCACTGCCGCAACCTTCTGTACCTGTAAGATCCCATCTTGGGGCCTTTTCCGGCGCTCCGTCGGAGGGGGAATCGATCATGGAGGGCTTCTACATCAACACCATAGCCTCTCCGATGATGTGTGAGTAGTTTACCACATACCTTCGGGTCCATAGTTATTGGCTAGATGGCTTCTCTTCTCTCTTTGGATCTCAATACAAAGTTCTCCTCGATCTTCTTGGAGATCTATTCAATGTAATTCTTTTTGTGGTGTGTTTGTCGAGATCCGATGAATTGTGGTTTTATGATCAAGATTATCTATGAATAATATTTGAATCTCCTCTGAATTATTTTATGTATGATTTGTTATCTTTGCAAGTCTCTTTGAATTATCAGTTTGGTTTGGCCTACTAGTGTCGGAGTAATGGACTACGGGTACGCAAACCCGAGCCCCTGAACCTTTCAAAACATCGGGGCGGACTGCGCCCCTCAAGACCCCAAGGCGAAGAGCCGCCTTCGGAGGGTCGGCGACGGATTCGCCGACAACCCCTCTGGGCCGAGTCCCAGAGGCGGCCTCAAGATGAGCCGACTTTAAGATGGCGACCTCAGGACAAGCCGACTCCAAGCCAGCGACCTCCAAATGAGGCCGGCTGCTGGGGAGACGGCCCGCGACCCCAACTACCTCCTGTTTTGAGCGACTAACGAAGCGGATGGGGTAAGGCCGCCTTTAGCCATCCCTACCCTGCCCATAAAGGGCAGGTATGGCTACAGAGCGCCCGCATCGACGGAGATCTCCTCCGGCAGCATCATTGCCATGCCGGCCCTGACATCAGCGCCGTGGGCAGATTCCTGTACCCACGATGGCCTGTCTCTACGACCCGAAGACGGCGGGACCCGCCTGTCGGCGGGAGTACCGAAGACGGCGAGAGCGCCCCGAAGACGGACCCGTTGGAGTCGGCCTCTGAGAGTCGGCCGGCCCCTCCCGCGGGCCCCCGCGCCATTAACCAGACAAGACGGGGAATGGCAACAGTGATCGCCCGCCAGGCGGCGGCACTGTTGCCATAACCCCATGACCAAGCTCGCGTCATTAGAAGCACAGCTACAGTAATCTGCAGCCGGCAAGACCCGCCCACGGCGGACAAGGGCTGTCGGCCCCATGCTGGGCTGTCAGCGGGGCCCACTAGTCAGCGGGCCCCAGGAGTCGGCGGAGAAGACGGCGACTTAGAGACTGACGGCTTGGACCCACACCCAGCCGGATTACCGTTGTACCCCCGGGGGTAGGCCTATATAAACCCCCCGGGGCACCCATGCAAAGGGTTGGAAGCTAGTACTTTTAGACACACACATAGAGGGAGAGAAGAGCAAGCCGTGCCCTTCTCCTTCGTCACCCCGAACAGCTCAAGGAGCCTCTTGTACCCACTTTGCCATAGTGATCATGCGGAGACCCCGCAGAGCAGCAGTAGGGGTGTTATCTCCTCGAAGAGCCCTGAAGCTGGGTAAGATTCGCCGGCGTGCATGTCTTCGCCTCATCCCGTTTCCAGGCACCGGCGACGTTCTGCCCCCTCCATGATAAGCCATCCTTTGGCATATATCGCACCGAACCCCCGACATTTGGCGCCCACCGTCAGCCACGGGATCGCTCAATGCAGCTACTCACTAGCTCTGAGATATTTATCCTCAACGTGCGCCGGCCCCACCGCCCAGCCACTGGATCGCTCAATGCAGCTACTCACTAGCTCTGAGATATTTATCCTCAACGTGCGCCGGCCAAGTTCATGGCGGTCCCCCACTACGCCTACCTCAAGATGAAGATGCCGAGTTCCAAGGGGATTCTGACCGTAGCCGGCGACTACAGGAAGTCGTCCGCCTGCGCAGCTGAAAGCAGCCGGCTGGCCGAGTCCCTGGTGATCACGGCTGAGAAACGGCTCCTGGATCGGATTGTGGCAGTGGCCGGCAAGCAGCCAGAGATATCGTCCGACCCCAAGGAGTCAGAAGCTGAGGGCTCGTTCAAGCCGGCCAAAGAGACCAAGAAGATACCCTTGGACCCGGAGCACCCAGAGAAATATGCTGTCATAGGTGCAAACCTCGACAGCAAATAGGAAGGCGAGCTCGTCGATTTTCTCCGTGAGAATCGGGACATCTTCGCATGGTCCCCCAAAGACATGTCTGGTGTACCGACGGATTTCGCGGAGCACAAGTTACATGTCCGACCTGATGTGAAGCCCGTCAGGCAGCCCTTGCGCCGCCTGTCAGAAGAAAAAAGAAGAGTTGTTGGAGAAGAGATAGCTCGGCTCCTCGCAGCCGGTTTCATCATGGAAGTTTTCTTTCCAGAATGGTTGGCGAACCCGGTCTTGGTACTAAAGAAGAACAAGCAGGGGCGGATGTGTATTGATTACACAAGACTCAACAAAGCCTGCCCCAAGGACCCGTTCGCTGTACGAAGAATTGATCAGGTGATAGACTCCACAGCCGGATGCGAGCTGTTGAGCTTCTTAGATGCATATTCAGGATATCATCAGATCAAGCTGAACCCGGCAGACAGATTGAAGACCGCCTTCATCACGCCATTTGGAGCCTTCGCACCGACCATGACGTTCGGCTTGAGGAACGCCGTCGCCACCTTTCAGCGTTGCATGCAGAAGTGCCTCCTCAAGCAGCTTGGCAGAAACGCCCACGTTTACGTGGACGACGTGGTGGTGAAGACGGAGAAGCGAGGAACGCTGTTGGAAGACCTCAAAGAGACCTTTGAAAACCTGCGCCGATTCCGATCAAGCTCAACCTGCAAGAAATGCGTCTTCGGAGTACCAGCCGGCCAGCTCCTTGGCTTCCTGGTATCCGAACGCGGCATAGAATGCAACCCCGTGAAGATCAAGGCGATCGAGAGGATGGAAGTACCCCGCCGGCTGCTAGATGTGCGAAGTTCACCGCTGCTTACGCCTATCACCGATTCATCACCGGCTGGGTGAGAAAGCTCTTCCTCCTGTACCAGCTTATGAAGAAGACCACCTTCTTCAATGGAACTCCAAGGCGGACGGCTTTTCTCCGCTTGAAAAGAATATCGACTACTCCCCTGTCTTTGGCGGCTCCGACTCCAAAGGAGCCCATGCTCTCGTGATATTGCCGCCACCAGCAGGTAGTCAAAGACAATTATTGTGGTTGAACGCAAGGAGGAAGGCAAGGCGCTACCTATCCAGAGACCAGCAGATTAATCGAGCGAGGTAATCGTCGACCTCCAAGCAGAATTACCCCCACTACCAGAAGATGTGTTACGGCGTGCACTTTGCCGCCAAGAAGTTGAAGCCTTACTTTCAAGAGCATCCAATCACCGTGGTTTGCATAGCCCCACTAGCAGAGATCATCGGAAGCCGAGATGCTTCAGGACGAGTGGCCAAATGGGCCATAGAATTGGCCCCCTACACAATCTTTTACCAGCCCCGCACCACCATCAAGTCACAAGCACTGGCCGACTTCCTCGTCGATTGGGCCGAGACCCAAGATTCGCCGCCGCCGACTCCACCCATTGGCGGATGCACTTTGATGGCTCCAAGATGCGCACCGCTTGGGAGCCGGCGTGGTCCTCACTTCCCTAAAGGCGATAAGCTCAAGCACGCGCCGCAGATCCATTTCGCCGCTTCCAACAATGTCGCCGAACACGAGGCGCCATCCACGGCTCGCTTGCCAAAGAGCTCGGCATTCGCCGATCCTGTGCTATGGCGATTCGACTTGGCGGTCCAACAATCATCCGCGATCGGGACGCCAAAGATGCAAATATGGCGAGCTACCGCTTCGTACAGCAGCCTGAGCAGATATTTTGAGGGATGCGAACCTCCATGTACCAAGGAACGACAACGACCAAGCAGATGCCCCGCAAGTATCGCTCCACCCGACAGCAATACCATCTAGCGCCTCCTTCGCCGCCTTCTCAAGCCATCCACAAACCGTCACCGAGTCAGACTCCATTTTTGTGCCGGCTCCCCTTGAAGAAGGCAGATCCGACTCCAAAGACTCGGCAGACGGCACAAGAATCCTTGAAGACGCCCAAAAACGCTGGCAATGGCCGCCCGGGACTTCGTAACCAGGTCCGGATCTGCGGGCGACCCTTGCGAAGACTCCAAAGATTGCCCGGGATCGCGCTAATCGCCCGGGACTTCTTCAACTCAGCAAGCTGCTGCACACTCCAACCCGCAGCCTCCCAGCCCAGCCGCCCTCGTTCAAGTAGCAGCACTGGCAGTCGAAGAAATAGCAGCACCCTCATGGGCCCAGCCCATCTTGAAGTTTTTAGTAAGCAGAGAGCTACCAACTGATGAAACCTTGGCTCGGCAAGTGCAACGCCGAGCGGCAGCCTACACTATAGTCAATAGATAGCTGGTCAGGCGAAGCGTCACCGGTGTCTACCAGCGCCAAGGTCGAATCGAGCAAGGCCAAGCAATCCTCGAAGACATCCATCGTATGAAAAGTGCGGCCATCATGCAGCCTCCAGAGCACTCGCCGCCAAAGCCTTCCGACACGGTTTCTTCGGCTGACTGCCCTAGAAGAGGCCAAGGAATTAGTTCAAAATGCAAGGGGTGCTGTGTTCCGCTCCAAGCCGCTTCACCGCTTTAGCGCCAAGACTATCCCCATCGCCGCCCTTTGCTGTCTGGGCCTGGACATGGTGGGACTATTCAAGACGGCACGAGGTGGCCTAACTCACCTACTTGTCGCGGTGGACAAGTTCACCAAGCGGATAGAAGCAAAACCCATCAAGAAGTTGAATGGTCCTACGACAGTGACTTTTATCACCGACATCATGACTCGGTACGGCGTACCACACAGCATCATCACCGACAACGGCACAAATTTCGCCAAGGGCGCCTCGCCCGCGTTCGCGCGACGCAGGCATCCGATCGACTTAGCGTCCGCTGCCCATCCGCAATCAAACGCCAGGTGGAGCGAGCGAACGCCCTCATCTTGTCCGCATCAAGCCTCAAATCGTCGAACCACCGAGCGCTCGCCGGGCTGCTGGCTTGAGGAGTTGCTACCATCCTCCGGAGTCTCGGCAGACGACTCCAAACAAGTCAATCTGGCTTCACACCCTTCTTCCTCATCTACGGTGTCGGGCCGCCATCCCAACGGATATAGAGTTCGACTTCGCGAGTCACCATGTACACCGAGGAGGAAGTAAGAAGCACGCCAAGACGGCGCCGATCCGCTGGAAGAGGGCCGCTGCCGCACTCGGCCAGTCCAAGATCTACCAAACAGAGCATGCGCCGCTACTATAACAAGAAGGTCAAGCCAAGATCTTTCCTAGAGGGTGACCTTGTGCTCCGGCTGATCCAGCTAACAGCCGGCCAGCACAAGTCGTCGGGCGCTTTGGGAAGGACCGCTCATCATCGAGAAAGTGTCAAGTAACGACTTACTACCCGATCGACGCCATAAGCCCCGAGCACGCAAGAGGGACGACCGCAAAGAGACGGAGCGCCATGGAATGCGAATCTCTCCAAAGATTTTACAGCTTGATGCAGTATGTACCACGCTACCCTTTTGTGTTTGAAATACCAAGACTCCGGGCCCCCCGAGACGAGCTCGGGGACTGCCCTCTTTTGTTATCTATATGATAAGAATTATGCCTTTGAGTATGTTACCCTTCGATTATGTTGTTTGGCACCGGGCTCGACTAGTCGGCCCGGGGACTCGCCGCTTTTGAGCTATGAAGTGCTTCCTGAAGTCCGACAAGTAGCGTGCGGTGCCCAAGCCGTCTCCTGTAAGAAGCCGCAGCTTGCAGAGCGACTATTTGGTGGGCAGGAGTAAGTTAGAGAGGGCGCCCACACGAAACAATGGCTAAGGATCCAAAGCATACACATAGTTTAAATCGGCGCCCAGCCCGTTTCGTGAAACCGACTCTTAAGAAGCCGGCTTGCCGTTTTCTACCCAACTTGCTTAAACGACTCTAAAATGGCCAAGTACTTGCCTTCTCAAAGTAGCCAAGCACTTGACCTAGACGGCAATCCGCAGAGCGGTTGCCCGACGGGTAAGGCTGCATCTAAGGGAAGGCGGCAAGGGAAAAAGCCACAAGAGCAATAAGCAAGGAAACATGAAATTAGAATAATATTTACACAAACTTAGGCCCTTGGCCGGATCTTCGAACAGAGGTTCAGAATACACCCCGCGGGTGGAATTGTAGGAATTAACAAAGTTCTTTCGAAAGACTAACAAACAGATAAAATAAAGCCAAGGCAGCGCCTAAGAAGCGCGGATGGGGTTGGAAGGCGGAGGCGGTGGCGGCAGCGCCGGGCGGCTGGGTCTGGGCAGTCTCGGCTTGATCGCCTCGCAGCGGCTGGCTCAGATGGGCGGCTCGCTGTCGGAGGCGCTGTCGAGCTGAGGCTGGCCGCCCGCTCCGCCTTCCGGCACCTCCATGCCGCCTCCGTCCTCCGCCTCGCCCTCATCCTCGGTGCTGGAGTCGATCACCTTCGCGAATCCTCTCCGTAGTCCGGTTCATCCCGAACCACTCCGGCGGTGCTTCCCCACCGCCTTCAGCCCGCTCGGGACGAAGACACTGGTGTCCGTAGTCGGCGATCGCCGCCAGATGCTCGATAAGGGCGCCCGCGCCTCGCAGCTCCACTCTGGCTTCGACCGAACGCGCCAGCCGGTCAGTGTCGAGCCTCGATACCACGCTTGACGAACTCTGTGGCTCGGCGAAGCCCACCGAGCCGCGGAGCCCTTCCAAGCCTCAAGACGCCCAGCCGCGACCTCCGGCCGGTCGGCGGTCCGCTGGGAGGCGCAGAATCGCATGTCCGCCACAGGCAGCAATCGCTGGGCCCCGACATCAAGACGGCGCAACATCCGATGTGCCGCCGCAGACGAGCCTCAATGCTCGGGAGCTGCTCGCCAAGGGTCCGGGCGTTGGCTGCGATCTGGCGCCACTCCCCTCAAGGCCGCTGCTCGGCCTCGATGGCCTGATTGCCGTCAGATGACCAGGGAAGAAGTCTGCCAAGAAGAAGAAGAAAAGCAAGTTAGAAAAAGCAGGAGCCGGCTTAACCCATAGTCGGCAACCCAAAAAAGAAAGTAAAGCAAACTTACCATCGACGATATCCTCGATTTCATGGAAGCCGAAGGTCAGCCGCGCTTCCCTATCGGTCCAGGCGGAGCGCTCGCTCTCGAATTCGGCCAGGAGGGCGGCCTCTTTCTTCTCCGCCTCAGCCAGCGCCGCTTGAGCAGCTCCCTCGCCCGCCAGCTGCGTGGCCAGCAGGTCGCTCTGGGCGAAGCTTGCCGACTCCTCCTCTTTGGCACGCAAAGGCGGTCTCGGCCCGTACCAGCTGCCCCGCAGAGCGGCGTTGACTCAAGAATAAAAAGAAGAAGGACACGAAGTCGCCGGTTAAGAAGGTCGCCAGAAGATCCGCCCGACCACGCAGAGCCGCCCGAATCTGGGATTACAGCCTGGTGCGCAAGCGCCTCGCCAAGAAGAAAGCTCACCTCGCCTCGCCAGTCAGCAGCCCGCTGCTCAGCTCTTCAACGCTGCGGTTGAAGGCGGTAGCATGGAGGTTGTGATATTCCCTGTAACAAGGATTCCGCATACGATAAAAACTTGGTAGTAAGCAACAGTTCGGGCCGCCGCCAGCGCCGACCCAAAACTCGGGATTACACTCCAGTGGATGTTGGCGCCGCCTACGAGAAGATCAAGAGAAAATTCGAAATGAAACATACCGCGACGGGCGGATCGCGACGCCAGGTGCGCCTTGGAAAGGTTCTGGAGGGCGGCGCCTTCAGCCCGCAGCTTCGCTTGAACGTCCAGGAGCGCCGTGTTCAGCAGGCCCGTGCCGCCTCCTCGCACCCACCCAACGGGTGCGGCGCTTGTCGCCTCAGCGTCGGGGATGCCCGAGCTGGCGGCGCCGGTCTCCATGGGGCACGACGCCGAGGCCGCCTTCTCAAGACGACGCCGCGCTGGTGAGGCGACTTGAAGAAGCAGCTGCGCCACTGCTTCGTCATCGGACGGCAGCACGGGCGGGTCCGCCGGCTGGTTGCCTCGCACGACCTCAGACTGCGGCGGAGGTGGCGCGGCCGCGCCCGGCGAAGAGACGTCGCCGCCTTCCCTCCCTGTGACGGGGACCTCACCGCCGGCTCCCTTCGACTGCCCCGTGAACTCTGGCGGTGGTGGCGCTGAGCTCAGCGGAGTGACGAGCAGCACCGACTAAAGGCGCGCGGCCTCCTCGGCTTGCCTTTTTGCTGCAGCAGCGGCTTCGGCCGCCTACTCGGCCTCCGCCTTCTCTCGACGGGCGGCCTCCTCCTCGTCGCGCTTCTCCTGAGCATTTCGCTCTGTTGCCTCCCGGAGGGCGGCCGCAGGGCCAACCCGCCGACTGCTGGCGGACGTCTCCGCCGAGCCCATGACGGAGGCGGCGGCGACCCTCTCCAAAGTGAGGGAGCCCTGATGAGAAAAAAGGACATGAGAAGACTCGGGCAAGACGTACCAGAAGAAAACAAGACAGAATAAAAAGATACTTACGCGGAGACCAGCGGTGGTTTCTTCACCTCCTGCGGAAGCGGTTAGCCTCGCGACCGCTTCTCGATGAGTCGCGCGGCCGCTCTCCTGAATTTCTTGGCCTGGCCGCTATTAACTTGGCCTGCCCGGCGCTTCTTCGCCGCTACCGACTTCTAAGGCGGCGGAGGAGCTCGCGCCGATGGCCGGCTCTCTTTGGCGGCGGGGGCGACTTCATCATCGGGCAGTGGCCTGCAAAGTGGCCGAGGGCCTGAAGTCGCCGGCCCCCCCCTCCTCGGCGCCGGCCTCCATTGCGCCACGCTGCAAGTCGTGGTCGTCGGCGTCGCTCTCCGCCCGGTCGGGACGACCATGAAGCCGGTTTCAAGGCGCCGGCCGAGGGCGGTATGAGAGGATTCTGAGTCAAGAGACCAAGGAGTAAGAGCCGGATCCGCTAAGGAAGGAGACAGAGAAGCAAGAGACAACTTACCATCGGCGGGGATTGGCGCCATGAGTATGGCTCCTTGCCGAAATGCCACCTCCGTAAGGTCGCAGTTCTCCAAGAAGTTCACCGTGTCCACCACCTCCGCGTGGGGCATGTCCTTGGAGCACAGCCGGCTAGGGTCCCAGCGGCCGCTCATCTGGCAGATCAGATGAGGTCGGCCTTGAAGAGGGAGAACTCGGCGCGCCACGGCATGCCAAGAAGTCTGCCCCGCCAGGCCCTCCGATCAGATCATTACATGGAGCCGCGCGACGGCGGCGGTGCCTGCGAGGGTCAGCGTCCGGGCCCTATAGGACCAGCTGGTGGGTCGGCCCGCCAGTTCGCCGCCCACGTAGGGCGGCAAGTTGACCCAGTCGCCATCGAGGGCGACGTTCTTGACGTAGAAGTACGAGCGCTGCCACATCTTCACCGACTTGATGAGGGGGATGGCAGGGAAAGGATTCTCGGGCACCGGTCTCCTCTTGGCGATGAACGTGCCGCACAGAGCCGGCACGCGAGCGACGTGGGTCCCGAGCTTCGCTTGGAAGAATTCCCCCCACAGCTCGATGGTGGGGAGAACTCCAAGAAAGCCTTCGCATAAGGATGCAAAGGTGGCCAGCAGCACCACCGTGTTGGGGGTGAGGTGGTGCGGCTGGAGCCCGAAGAACTCCAAGAACGCGCGGAAGAAGCCGCTCGCCGGCAGCCCCAGCCCGCGCATGAGGTGCGAGCGGAAAATCACCCGCCGCCTCCTCCGCGCCGCTTGATTTCGCCGGCGCGCCCGGCCCGCACTAGGTGGCTGCCGGGATGCGCGCGCTTTGACGGCGAATTCGATTATGTCGCTGCCGATGATGGAGCTGCCCCACACGCCGGAGCGCGGTGGGAGGCGCGGCATGATGAGGAGCTCATCTCCGGCGAGGAAGAAACGAGGCTCGGCGTGGTGGAGCGAGGAAGAACACGAGGCAGGGAGCGGGGATGAGAGAGTGCGCGCGCCGCCGCCTCCCTCCCCGCCTACTTATAGGCGCCTAGGCTGTGAAGCCGAGGGGGCCGGCATGGGATTAACTGCGCCCATGTCCCCACGCCCCACGATTTAACCACGACGTTACAGCGCCGCAGAACGGCGTGGGGAGCCTAACCGCCCGCACGATCGCAGCGGATCCGCGCTGCCGAGGCACGGTAGTGGCGGGCCCCGCCGACGGAACCCGTCTTGTCGCGCTGGGCTGGCTGATCGGGCTCCTGCTGCGTGGCGTCGCGGGCGGGCCCACGGGCGGCGGCTGCCGGAAGCTTATCGCACGCCGCCCGGATCCCGCCGCGACTTTCAAACCTTTGAAGAGCAAGACGGCCCCCGCGGGCTGACTCCAGATGGAGACGGCGGCCGAGTCCAGATTCTTCCATCGAAGGAATGAAGCGCCGAGGCCTCGACGGATGCCCTCGGCGCCCCCAGCTTCGGGACTACTGTCGGAGTAATGGACTACGGGTAGGCAAACCCGAGCCCCTGAACCTTTCAAAACATCGGGGCGGACTGCGCCCCTCAAGACCCCAAGGCGAAGAGCCGCCTTCGGAGAGTCGGCGACGGAGTCGCCGATAACCCCTCTGGGCCGAGTCCCAGAGGCGGCCTCAAGATGAGCCGACTTTAAGACGGCGACCTCAGGACAAGCTGACTCCAAGCCAGCGACCTCCAGCGAGGCCGGCTACAGGGAGACGGCCCGCGACCCCAACTACCTCCTGTTTTGAGCGACTAACGAGCGGGATGGGGTAAGGCCGCCTTGCGGCCCATCCCTACCCTGCCCATAAAGGGCAGGTATGGCTACAGAGCGTCGTACCGACGGAGATCTCCGTCTGGCGTAGCATCTTTGTTGCCATGCCGCCCCGACATCGCCGCCAGGCAGATTCCTCGTACCCATGATGGCCTGCTCTGACGACCAAGACGGCGGGACCGCTTTGTCGGGAGTACCAAACGGCGAGTGAGCCCCAAGACGGGCCCGCTGGAGTCGGCCTCGAGAGTCGGCCGGCCCCTCCGCTGGCCCCCGCGCCATTAACTGACAAGCGGGGAATGGCAACAAGGATCGCCGCCAAAGGGCGGCACTGCTGCCATAACCCCATGACCAAGCTCGCGTCATTAGAAGCACGACTACAGTAATCTGCAGCCGCCAAGACCGCCACATGGCGGACAAGGGCTGTCGGCCCCATGTTGGTTGCAGTGGGCCCACTAGTCAGCGGGCCCTGTGAGTCAAGGAGAAGACGGCAACTTAGAGACTGACGGCTTGGACCCACACCCAGCCAGATTACCAGTACCTCGGGGTAGGCCTATATAAACCCCCTGGGCACCTATGCAAAGGGTTGGAAGCTAATAGTTTTAGACACACACATAGAGGGACGAAGAGCAAGCCGTGCCTTCTCCTTCCTCACCCCGAACAGCTCAAGGAGCCTCTTGTACCCACTTTGCCATAGTGATCATGCGGAGACCCGCAGAGCAGCAGAGGGGTGTTATCTCCTCAAGAGCCCTGGTGGGTAAGATTCGCGGCGTGCATCTCTTCGCCCCATCCTGCTTCTGTGCACCGGCGACGCTCTACTCGCCTCCATGATAAGCCATCCTTTGGCATATGTCGCACCCAACCCCGACAACTAGATTGATCTTTCTTGCAATGGGAGAAGTGCTTAGCTTTGGGTTCAATATTATGTGTCCTTTCCAAAGGACAACAGGGCAGCAAGGCACACATTGTATTGTTGCCATCGAGGATAAAAAGATGGGGTTTATATCATATTGCTTGAGTTTATCTCTCTACATCATGTCATCTTGCCTAATGCGTTACTCTGTTCTTATGAACTTAATTCTCTAGATGCGTGCTGGATAGCGGTCGATGTGTGGAGTAATAGTAGCAGATGCAGAATCGTTTCGCTCTACTTGTCGTGGACGTGATGCCTATATACATGATCATGCCTAGATATTCTCATAACTATGCACTTTTCTATCAATTGCTCGACAGTATTTTGTTCACCCACCATAATACTTATGCTATCTTGAGAGAAGCCACGAGTGAAACCTATGGCCACCGGGTCTATTTTCCATCATATAAGTTTCCAATCTATTTTTACTTTGCAATCTTTACTTTCAATCTATATTATAAAAATACCAAAAATATTTATCTTATTATCTCTATCAAATATCACTTTTGCAAGTGGCCGTGAAGGGATTGACAACCCCTTTATCGGGTTGGTTGCAAGGTTCTTATTTGTTTGTGTAGGTACGAGGCGACTTGTGTGTATTCTCCTACTGGATTGATACCTTGGTTCTCAAAAAATGAGGGAAATACTTACGCTACTTTGTTGCATCACCCTTTCCTCTTCTAGGAAAAAACCAACGCAAGCTCAAGAGGTAGCAGACCCACATGGTCCGAGGGTGCGCCCCAGGGGGGTGGGCGCACCCTCCACCCTTGTGGACAGGGTGTGGCCCCCCTTCGGTTGATTCTTTTGCCAATATTTTTATTTATTCCAGAACTGATCTTCGTGAAGTTTCAGGTCATTCCGAGAACTTTTATTTCTGCACAAAAATAACACCATGGCAATTCTGCTGAAAACAACGTCAGTCCGGGTTAGTTCCATTAAAATCATGCAAATTAGAGTCCGAAACAAGGGCAAAAGAGTTTGGGAAAGTAGATACGATGGAGACGTATCAACTCCTGCAAGGTTAACCCATTGCTTGTCCTCAAGCAATTCAGTTGAGAAACTGAAAGTGATAAAGGAAAAACTTTTACAAACTCTGTTTGATCTTGTTGTTGCAAATATATAAAGCCAACATTCAAGTTTTTAGCAAAGGTTATGAACTAACCATATTCACAATAACATTTAGGTCTCACATTTACTCATATCAATAGCATAATCAACTAGCGAGCAATAATAATAAATCTCAGATGACAACACTTTCTCAAAACAATCATGATATGATACAACAAGATGGTATCTCGCTAGCCCTTTCTGAGACCGCAAAACATAAATGCAGAGCACCCCTGAAGATCAAGGACTGACTAGACATTGTAATTCATGGCAAAAGATATCCAGTCATAGTCATACCCAATATAAATTAATAACAATGCATACAAATGACAGTGATGCTCTCTAACTGGTGCTTTTTATAAGAGGATGATCACTCAGCAATAAAAGTAAATAGGTAGGTCCTTCACAGAGGGAAGCAGGGATTTGCAGAGCTGGCAGAGCTCAAGTTTTTGAAACAGAGATAAATAATATTTTGAGCGGTATGCTTTCATTGTCAACATAACAACCAAGAGATCTTGGTATCTTCCATACTAGATACATTATAGGTTGTTCCCAAACAGAATGGTAAAGTTTATACTCCCCCACCACCAACAAGCACATTCCACGGCTAGATCGAAACAATGGGTACCGTCCAACTAACAACAGTCCTGGGGGAGTTTTGTTTGCAATTATTTTGATTTGATTTGACCATGGGACTGGGCATCCTGGTTACCAGCCATTTTCTCGTGAATGATGAGCAGAGTCCACACATCGTGAGAATAACCCACCTAGCATGGAAGATATTGACAACCCTAGTTGCTACATGAGCGATTCGAGCATACAAAATAGATTATCATTTGAAGGTTTAGAGTTTGGCACATGCTAATTTACTTGGAACGGCAGGTAAATACCGCATATAGGTAGGTATGGTGGACTCATATGGAACAACTTTGGGTTTATCTAAGTGGATGCACAAGCAGTATTCCCGCTTAGTACAAGTGAAGGCTAGAAAAAGACTGGGAAGCGACCAACTAGAGAGCGACAACAGTCATAAACATGCATTGAGATTAACCAACATTGAATGCAAGCATGAGTAGGATATAAGTCACCATGAACATAAATATCGTGGAGGCTATGTTGATTTTGTTTTAACTATAAGTGTGAACATGTGCCAAGTCAAGCCACTCGAATCATTCAAAGGAGGATACCATCATATCGTACTACATCACAACCATTTTAAAAGCATGTTGGCACGCAAGCTAAACCATTATAAACTCCTAGCTAATTAAGCATGGCATGAATAACTATAATCTCTAATTTTCATTGCAAAATGTTTCATTCATAATAGGCTGAATTAGGAACGATGAACTAATCATATTTACAAAAACAAGTTAGGTCAAGTTCATACCAGCTTTTCCTCATCTCAATCATTTCGTCATATATCGCCATTATTGCCTTTCACTTGCACGACCGAATGGTGTGGATAATAATAATAGTGCACGTGCATTTGACTAAGCTAGAATCTGTAAACATCTATTGAGAGGAGAAGACAAGGTAATATGGGCTCTTTGTTAGATCAACAATAATGCATATGAGAGTCACTCAATATTTTCATCGTGGTCTTCTCCTCTCGACCCCCAAAGAAAAGAAAATAATTTCAAAGAAACACACTGAAATGTTTTTGGAGTTTTTTTTCTAAAGAAAGTAAAACAAGAATAAGAAAAACTATTCACACGGGAAAGCTCCCAACAAGAAAAATAAGAACGAGAAATCTTTTGGGTTTTCTTTTAATACTATTACTAAGCATGCATGGAAAGTAAACTAAAAAGAAGCTACAACTATTTTTTTTTGTTGTTCTTAAGATCTTTCAAACTCACAAGAAGAAAGCGGGAAAAAGAAATAAACTAACATGGATAATACAATGAGAAAGTATGAACACCGACATCTGGAATGAGTGTGTGAACATGAATGTAATGTCGGTGAGAAATACGTACTCCCCCAAGCTTAGGCTTTTGGCCTAAGTTGGTCTAGGGCCACCACTGGCCCGGATGATATCCGAAATCATAGTTGGGGTCGTATTGTGCTGCGGCAGCTACCACTTGTCGAGCTGCCTCCTGGAGGCGAGCAGCCTCCGCTGTTCTCTCATACTCGTTTGCCTCCTCTCTAGTTATAAAATATCTCCCATTTACCTGAAAGTTAAAGAAGGCAGGAGCAGGAAGGGTAATATGGATGGCACACCGTCTGTCAAAGATTAATCAGTACTGGAGGGACTGTTCGTTCCTCTCAAGAAACTGGTAGCGTACCATAGCATTGTAATCTAGAAAAGCAGGTGGCAACTCAATGTCATTCTCTCTTATGTATACACCAAGATAATTAGCTAAACGAGTTGCGTAAATCCCACCAAATAAATCTCCATATATAGCATCAAGATGTAACCTCCTCGCAATAATGGCCCCCAAGTTATAACGCTTATCACCTAACATCGCACACTTGAGGACACTAAGATCTGGAACGCAAAGGTGGCTATGTTCATGCTTACCATTAACGCATCTACCTATAAAGAGAGCAAAATAATGTATGGCAGGAAAGTGAATGCTCCTTACGGTGGCTTGTGTGATATTTCTAGTTTCTCCCATGGTGATTCTAGCAAGGAAATCATTGTATTCAGATTTGTGAGGCTCACTAAGAATACCCCATTGTGGAATTTTGCATGCATCACTAAAATCTCCTAAGTCCGTGGTATAAGATTTATCATAGAGATCAAACATGATAGTATGAGTATTGCGCTTAGATGAAAATTCAAACTTCCGCACAAAGGAATTGGTGAGGTAATAGTATTGTCGGCACTTATCTGATATGAAGTCCTCAAGATCAGCATTTTGTATGTATGCATAAAACTCATCCTTGAACCCTGCATGGACCATGAATTCATCCGACGGCCATTCACAAGGCCACACTTGAGCTTCCCTTGGTGGTTCGAGGTCCGGATCATGTATTGCGAGCCTCGGTGCTTGCTTCTACGAAGAACCACCTTGGTACATTTTCCTAGACATTTTTCTTCCTCTGAAAAATTTCTGAAATTTTTAGTGACTCAAAATAAAAGTGAACCAAACTCAACAAGATTTTTTCGCGAATACACAACATCGTGTATCATTTCATTGATAGGGAGAGAAAGAAAGTTACAACCACTAGTGATGGGTCACCAACAAGGGTGACCATCCTAGCATCAGCCGAAGGAAATGGATTCAAGGTGGTTCAAAAATGAAAACGCTCAAGCCTTTGGCTCCCGCAGTCGCCCAAAGCCTAGCTTCATCCAGGACCGCCTGAGTGACTAGGGGAGCCGAGAGTTGTACGCCGTCGAAGGTGCAGGCGTTACGGTGCTTCCAGAGAGATCAGGCGACAATGACTCCCAAGGAGGCCGTCCCCTTGCGCATGGATGGCTGCGCACTCTTGACAGAGGAGAGCCACCAGTCGAAGAAAGCCTCGCCGGGGTGTGGCATTGTAGAAGTCAGGCGCAGGGAGGAGAAGACGACATGCTAGACCCTGCGCGACAGAGGGCAGCCGGTGACGATACGTTGCATGGACTCGTCGGCTTGATCGCATAAGATGCAAGCCGGGCTGTATGGCAGGCCGTGCCGTGCCAGGCGCTCGCTAGTCCAACATCGATCCAGGAGAGTCAGCCAGATGAAAAATTTGGCACTGAGTGACGCCCAAGTCTTCCAAGTGAGAGCCGCTGTGTGTGAGGAGGTCAACCCGAGGAAGAGCGCGGAGTAGCAGGAGCTCACAGTGTAGTTACCGTGCGCAGTCCAGTGCCAGTGCAGCTCATCTGGATGATCATGGAGAGAGGTGTGAAGCACGCGGCGCCAAAGCTCGACGTACTATACGGTGGCAATGGGGCTGAGGGCGCCGCGGATATCCTGGACCCAGGCGCGATTGCACAGCCCCTCAGAGACAAAGCGTGCCTTCTGAGTCCTGCGCGAGACAGGGCAGACGACAACTGGGGCGATCTCCGCAGCAGACTGGCCATTGATCCAGTGATCAGTCCAGAATTTGCAGGAATTTCCATTGCCGGGACCAGAACATGGAGGCCCGAAAGATCTACGGACTAGGGGATCGGCGGGAATGGACAGGTTGCTCCATGGGCGCGAGGGGTCAGTCACCTGCAGCCATAACCACTGAGTGCGGAGGGTGATGTCGGTGCAATGTAACTCGCGAACTCCGAGTCCTCCCAGCTCCAATGGCATGCATACGCGGCGCCAGTTGACCGCGCCGTGCCCAGAGGCAGAATCCTTTCTGCCATGCCAGAGAAACTCGCAGATCACCTTGTTGACCTACTTGAGCACATAGGTATTGAGGGCAATGGCGGCCATCATGTGGCCCGGCATGGCGGTGAGAACGTGCCGCACAAGCCAGTTTTTCGCCACGATCCAGCAGCGAGGCGGTCCAAGTCGAGAGCTTCTTGCGGATCCGGTCCACCAGGGGCAGGAGGTGAGAGGAGTGGAGCCTCCGAACCAAGAGGGGAAGCCCCAGGTAGGTGATAGGGAAGGCCACGATGGGGCACGACAACACCTACGCGATGATTGCCTCCTCCATGGGCGAGCATTGGATAGGCGAAGCCGAGCACCTCGTGAAGTTAGTGTGCAGCTCAGACGCGATGCCGAAGATGCGCAACAGCTCACGCATGGCGACGAGGTCGGCGTGGTCAGGGTTACAGAACACGAGCACGTCGTCGGTGTAAAGCGAGACGCTGGATGTTCGGTGTTTTGGAGTTAGCCTGTGGAGGATGCCGGCCTATGTCACCTTCTGAAGCAGGGAGTGCAGCATGTCGATGACGATCGCGAACAACATGGGGGAGACTGGGTCGCCCTGGCGCAACCCCTTGGCATGCTAGATGGGAGGGCCCGGATTGCCATTGATCAAGACTCTCGTGCACGCGGTGGAGAGGAGGATGGAGATCCATACCCGCCAGCGCGGCCCAAACCCAAGATGCCGCAGAACCTCTAGGAGGAAGGGCCAGGAAACGGATTCATACGTGCGCGCAATGTCAAGCTTGAGAAGCACTCATGGTAGCTTGCGGTGGTGGAGATGTCCGGCCGTCTCTTGAACGAGGTGGAAGTTGTCGTGTATGGACCGGCCGGTGATGAACACACTTTGGTTGATGGAGTCGATCTCCGTCATGTGCAGGGCGAGTCGAAGGGAAAGGACCTTTGTGAACAGCTTGGCAAGAATATGAATGAGGCTGATGGGCCTGTAAGCAAAGAGGGACACTGCATCTTGCTTCTTTGGGAGGACAGTGATCAGCGCCTCATTTAACTTGGTGAAGCCGTGCCCGTTCAGATCATCAAGCTTGGCGAAGGCCTCGCAGATGTTGGCTTTCACGACGGCCCAAGAAGCGCGCAAGAACTCAACAGAGAAGCCGTCGGGGCCCGGGGCCTTTCCAGACAGGAGGAGCTTGATCGCATTCCAGATCTCTGCTTCAGAGAAAGGCAGCTCGAGGCTGGAAAGGTTGAAGGACCGAGAATCGATCATGTCCAGTCGTAGGGAGGAATCACGCTTGTTAGCGACAGCAAGCGTACTGGAGAAAGGATGGAAGGCGGCCTCAGCCATAGCCTCCTCGTCGGAGAGCAACAGTCCCTCAGAGTGGATGTTAAGAATCCGGGTTTTCACTCACCGTCGAACAGCCTGGATGCGCTGGGACGCGGTGTTGGACGCGCCATTAAGGAGCCAGGAGAGGCGGCAGTGATGACGGGTGATCGTCCGGTCCAAGGAGGCGAGACCAAGGTAGGCATGCTTTAGGCGGCGAAACGGCCAAAGCTCAAGGGGCAAGAGCGGTCGCTGGTCTTGGGCGGCATCCAGCCGCGTGACGAGCTCGCAGGCGATGAGCATCTACAGAGCAATGCCGGCGACGGTCTTGGTGCCCCAGCTGCGAAGATAGTGCGTACAGACCTTAAGGAGCGCGTAGATGCGCCAAAAAGGGTCTGGGTCCGGGTGCATGGAATTCCAGGCAACCGCGACCACCTCGGCATAGCCCTTGAGCTTGGGCCAAGAGCGATCGAAGTGGAAGCGCTTCGAGGCCGCGTGGTGCACAGTACAGTCCAGCATGAGGGGGGAGTGGTCGGAGACCACCAACGAGAGGCGGCGGAGCAGGCACTACCGCTGCTCTAGATCCCAGGTGGGCGTGCAAAGCACCCTGTCGTTCCACACGAGGGTGGGGGAGTCCTGCTCGTTGGACCAAGTGTAGTGGCGGCCATGTGGATAGACGTCGCACAGCTCGTGGTCAGCGATGAACTGGCGAAAACGACTCATGATCATGTGGTTGAGGTGGCCATCATTCTTATCAGCAGCTGAGGTGATCATGTTGAAATCGCCTCCAAGGAGCCATGGGCCAGCGCATGTATCCCGGAAATCGTGCAGCTCACCAAGGAAGGCAATTTTCTCCGCGTCGCCCTGTGGGGCAAAGACTCGTGAAATCCACCAGCGCCGATCACCCGCAAGGGGAGAGACGAGCGTGGAGACGTGGTGTTGGCCAATTGTGGGGCTAGAGAGCTTGATGATGGAGCTGCACCATGCCAACAGGATACTGCCCCGGGTACCCGCGGCAGGGAGGTAGTAGAAGTCGAGGAATTGAGCCCCTAACATTTCGAGGACAAGGAAGGCGGAGAAGTTCTCCATCTTGGTTTCCTGAAGACAGATGATGCAAGGGGCAGCTGCCGCAATCACAGAGCGGACTGCAGATCTCTTGGAGCGAGAATTAAGGCCTCAGACATTCCAAAATAAAACCTTAAGGTTTATATCCATAAAACTTGGGGGGGCACGATGAGAGAAGCAAAGTGATGTGATCAGATCTCCAGGAGACACGGGCCTGCCGCGGGCGCCGAGGCCCCGACATAGAGCGCACAAGGAATGTTCCAGCCGTAGAAGTCGGCAAAGGCTTGGATCACGTCTTCCGCCAGAGGCCGCTCGAAGAGCACCGTGTACTTCGCCAAGGTGGCCTCATCCAGCGGACCATCGTCCTTGAGAAGACCCAGCCGGCGCAACAGCACTCCTTTTGCCTTCATTTCGGAGTCCAGCCCTCTGTCAGCCTTGGCGATGCAGCCGCTGCGGCGGGGCGTAAAGTTTGGAGGCACCTCGAGGCGACGCCGCCGTGGCCCAGGGGACGAGAGGATAGGGCACTGGCGTGGACAGAGTCAACAAATCCGCGCAGGGAGGGGGGAGCATCGTCCATGCATGCCAGTTGCATGGGAGGATCAGAGCGGCCCAAGGAGAACTCGACAGGTGGCGTGCATGAAGCGGTCGGCGGAGAAGCCTCCTCGGGATCCTGTGGCGGTCCCAAAAGCTAGGGGCAGGCGTGGCAGGGGGCCACCAAGGCATCAGCGACAGCATGGGACAGATCCACCTCGGCAGCGGTTGGCGCGCCCCTCGCAGGTGCAGAGGCCTCGGGGACCCCGACAGGGATGTCTCTGCGAGCGCAGGGGGTGACATCTCCACTGTAGCAGGCTATCGGGTGGCAGAGAGCGGGCTCACGCACGCGGCCAGAGACCGAGCGGTGTCTGGTAGTGGGTCCACAAGCAGAGCTGGGTCCACCGACAGGGGGATGAGAGGCTCGGCATGCTGCAAGGTGGCTGGGAGCGGATTCATGCTCTCGTCCAGGGTCTCACCAGGGCAGGGCAGCTGGCCCGAGGCAGAGGGGAGGGAAATGCCCAGCACAGGAGATGGTGGCCGTTGGGGAGCGGTCAAAGTGGTCGCATCGGTCGTTGCAGAAGCGTCCAAAATGCTGGCCTGGCCAGAACCCAGAGGCGTGGAGTTCCTTTGCAGCAGGCCCGCCAATGGCCGGAGCTGGGCCATGGCTGACATCTGGCACGCGGTCCCCAAGGCAGAGCCGAGCGGGAATCCTGCCCGCAGCACCCAAGGCCATGGGGTACGACCCGAGGACGCCGAGACAGGCACACTGTAGAGGGGCGGCAGGCCGCTGCCGGCTCCGCCGACGACCACCAGCGGCGGAGCGGTTGCAAGATGATCGTCCGCGCCCAGGGAAGTCGTAGACACACGGCCAGGGCTCAGGAAGTGGCGGGGAGGCCAGCGCGTTATCATCACCGATACCGTCGTCGGCCGGCGACGGAGGAGGAGGCGGGGAGGGAAGCCGAAAGTCCACGCAGCTGACCACCCGGATGTCAATAAGAAAGCGGGTCAGCCGAGCGTGAACGGTTCGGCCACGGCGGGATCAGCATCAGGGATGACCACATCAGCCTCAGGGACGAGCGGCTCCGAGGATCGGGGAATGGCATCAGGATTCATCGTCCATGTAGTCAGCCGGAAGACAGACATGTCTGTCGCTTTTCTGGTCTCCGGGGCAAGGTTCTCCATGCGGCAGAATGGTGAGAGAAGGAATTCCACCGAAGCACGATGCCAAGCATTGTCAGGGATCCCTAGAATCTCAATGGAGACAAGAAGTGGGCGGTGACAGGCACGCCGTCGGGCGATCTGCTCCAGGGGGTGAAGATCAGATGGAAGGTGCCGGTGCGCAGGGTGGTGCGGGCGACGCGGGCACGCCACTCCGGGGAGGAGAACTTGACGAGGAAGTCACCGGAGGCGTGTAGATGCACCGAGAACTCGTGCGCGGCGAGGCCGAACTGGGCACGGAGCGCGTCAAAGACCTCGAGCCTGGACACACCCTGTCGGCGGCCGGCCACGGTGGCCAGGAGGGCCCGCTCGAGTCCAAGCTCAGCCTCCTCCATCTCAGCTGAGCGGGCGAGGTAGCAGATAACACTAGCTGGCCGGTGGTCGGGGTTCCCAGAGAAGGGAGTGGCCCTGGAGGAGGTAGAGGCAGCCGACCCGGAGGACGCGGGCAGCGACTGAGGACCGCGATCGCACGGCCCGGAGATGCGGGCAGCGACAAGGAGGGGGACGGCGAGGCAGACTCCGCCCCGGAGGACGCAGGGCGGCCGGCCGACCCGGAGGATGCGGGCCGGCCGGAGGCTGCAGACGCAGGGGTGGGCAGCCGTTGTCGTAGTGGTGGGGGAGGCTAGCCGTCGAGGGAGGATACGGAGGCAGCGGCCGGACGGCGAAGAGTGCGGTCCCGCACCTTGTGGCTGAAGAAGCGACAGCGGCCGTAGCGGATGTCGCGCTTGCACTCAGAGCGGGGATGACCAGGGCTGGGGCAACGTGGGCAGTCGCCTTTACGCAGCCAGGAGGGAGGCCGGTGATGCTCATCGCCGGGTCCCCGGCGCGGGCGACGCGGCCGTGAGTGGCGTGGCCGCTTCCTACCGTGAGCCTGGATCCAGCCCGCAGGCAGCTCCTCCCCAGACACCCGATGAATCTCAGAGCGCTGGGAGGGAAGCAGGGCTGGAGACGGGGCCCGGGGGGCAACGCCCGAGGCCGGAGCAGGTGAGCCGCAAAGCGCATGGTGGTAGGAGGCCAGAGGTGAGGTACCGGACTCGGCGGAGGAAGGGCTCGATTCCAGCCAGCGGTCGACGCGCAAGCGGCCGAGGGCCGAGGGGGGGGGGGAGGGGACGACATGGCAGAAGTCTGGTGGGTGGACGACGAGGCCGGAGTGGCCTACGCCATGGAGGGGCAGGTTGGCCGCCGGGGCCGGAGCATCGACCGGCGTGGGAGCTAGGCGTGGGAGTTGTTCCAAAACTACTCCTACAAGTGACTAGAGACTATATCATGCATCAAAACTACTTTGGACCATATAAATTTGACATGCAAGCTCAAGAACAAGGTCACCACAGCAGCAAAAATTTGCAATAAATATAGCACTAGAACAAAAACTAATTGGACCATCGGAGGAGTCACATACCGAAGAACAATCCCCCAAAGCAGTTTTGTGAATGGAGCTTTGAGCAAGGAGATAAAAAATGGCAGCAAAATGAGCAAGAACACGGGGTTGAGCTATGGGATGATTTTTCTGGAGGAAGACGAAGTGGATGGGTGCTGGAATAAGTGGAGGGGACCCATGTGGGGCCCACAAGGTCGGGGGGCGTGCCCAGGGGGTACGCGCGCCCTCCACCCTTGTGGCCCACTGGTGAGGCCCCCTTGTGTGTTCTCACTGCCAGAAATTCTCAAATATTCTACAAAAAATCATACTAAATTTTCAGGGCATTTGGAGAACTTTTATTTTCTAGACATTTTTTTCATGGATAATTCAGAAAACAGACATAAAATACTACTTTTGCTTTATTTTTTCTAAATAACAGAAAGTACAAGATGGGTACAGAGAGTAGTGCTTCCTAAATTGATCCATCTCATGCCCATCAAAAGGAATCCATTAACAAGGTTGATCAAGTCTTATTAACAAACTTCTTCCGAATGACTTGAAACCGGAGAATTTACGAATAACACTAGGTTACCTCAATGGGGATATGCATGTCCCCAACAATAAGAATATCATATTTCTTTTTGACAGTAGGAAGTGCGAATTCAAAACCTCCAATAGTAATAG
Source organism: Aegilops longissima (assembly GCA_021605205.1). Classification (NCBI taxonomy): domain Eukaryota; kingdom Viridiplantae; phylum Streptophyta; class Magnoliopsida; order Poales; family Poaceae; genus Aegilops; species Aegilops longissima. The sequence continues at coordinate 319,060,850 of CM038682.1, forward strand.
TTGAAAATTTTCCAATAGAATTGATACTATGAACATGAGGTTGTTTCTTTGGAAAGTGTACCGTATGCTCATTACCATCAACATGAAAAGTGACACTGCCTTGGTTGCAATCAATAACAGCCCCTGCAGTATTCAAAAAAGGTCTACCAAGGATGATCGACATACTGTCGTCCTCGGGAATATCAATAATAACAAAGTCCGTTAAGATAGTAACATTTGCAACCACAACAGACACATCCTCACAAATACCGATGGGTATAGCAGTTGATTTATCAGCCATTTGCAAATAGATTTCTGTGGGTGTCAACCTATTCAATTCAAGTCTACGATATAAAGAGAAAGGCATAACTCTAACACCGGCTCCAAGATCACATAAAGCAGTTTTAACATAGTTTCTTTTAATGGAGCATGGTATAGTTGGTACTCCTGGATCTCCAAGTTTCTTTGGTATTCCACCCTTAGAAGTATAATTAGCAAGCATGGTGGAAATTTCACCTTCCGGTATCTTTCTTTTATTTGTAACAATATCTTTCATTTATTTAGCATAAGGAGGCATTTTAAGCATATCAGTCAAACGCATACACAAAAAGATAGGTCTAATCATTTCGGCAAAGCGCTCAAAATCCTCATCATCCTTTTTCTTGGATGGCTTAGGAGGAAACGGCATAGGTTTCTGAATCCATGGTTCTATTTCTTTACCATGTTTCCTAGCAAAGAAGTCTCTCTTATCATAATGTTGATTCTTTGATTGTGGGTTATCAAGATCAACAACAGGTTCAATCTCTACATCATTATCATTACTAGGTTGATCATTAACATGAATATCATTATCAACATTATCACTAGGTTCATGTTCATCACCAGATTGTGTCTCAGCATCAGAAATAGAAATATCATTGGGATTCTCCGGTGTGTCTATAGCAGGTTCACTAGCATGCAAAGTCCTATCAGTTTTCTTTTTCTTTTTATTAGAAGGACTAGGTGCATGAGTATTAGTTCTCTGAGAATATTGCTAAACTCTCTTAGGATGGCCCTCAGGATACAAAGTTTCTTGGGTCATCTTACCACCTCCGGTCATAACCCTAACAACATTATCATTATTCTTACTATTCAACTCATTAAGAAAATCATCTTGTGCCTTAAGTACTTGTTCTACTTGACTTGTAACCATGGAAGCATGTTTACTAATAAGCTTAATATCATTAACAATTCTACTCATATAATCACCCAAGTGATTAAGCATGTAAGCATAACGTTTCAATTGTCTACTAACATAAGCATTGATGTTTTCCTGTTTAAAAATAAAATTATCAAACTCATCCAAGCATTGACTAGCAGACTTATTATGAGGAATATCACCTTCATCAAATCTATGGAGAGAGTTTACCTCTACAACCTGTGTCGGGTTATCAAGACCATGTATTTCTTCAATAGGTGGTAGATTCTTAACATCTTCAGCTTTAATACCTTTTTCTTTCATAGATTTCTTTGGCTCTTGGATATCTTCAGGACTGAGAAATAGAATACCCCTTTTCTTCGGAGTTGTCTTAGGGGTTGATTCAGAAAGTGTCCAATCATTATCATTGCTCAATATATTATTCAATAGCAATTCATCTTGCTCAACAGTTATTTCCCTGAAAACACAACTAGCACAACTATCGAGGTGGTCTCTGGAAGCATCGGTTAGTCCATTATAAAATATATCAAGTGTTTCATTTTTCTTGAGAGGATGATCAGGCAAAGCATTAGGTAATTGGAGAAGCCTCCCCCAAGCTTGTGGGAGACTCTCTTCTTCAATTTGCACAAAGTTAAATATTTCCCTTAGGGCAGCTTGTTTGTTATGAGCAGGGAAATATTTTTCAGAGAAGTAGTAAATCATATCCAGGGGACTACGCATACAACCAGGAGAAAGAGAATTAAACCATATCTTAGCATCACCCTTTAATGAGAAAGGAAACAACTTAAGAATATAGTAATAGTTATTTTTTTCCTCAGGAGCAAATTGGTGGCTATATCCTTCAATTTAGTAAGATGTGCCACAACAGTTTCAGATTCATAACCATAGAAAGGATCGGATTCAACCAAAGTAATTAACTCAGGATCGGAAGATAATTCATAATCCTTATCAATAACAAAGATAGGTGAAGTAGCAAACTTAGGATCATATTTGCATTCTAGCATTCAAAGATGGTCTCTCTCAAACAACCCTGCAACCAAATAACAAAGAGTCTCTTGTGTCCCCAACACACCAAATACAATGGTAAATTCTATAGGTGCACTAGTTCGTCGAAGAGATGGTGATACAATTGTAGTAATGATAGTAGATATTGATTTTTGTAATGGGAACAATAAAAAAGCAAGGTAGCATGTAACAAAAGTGAGCACAAATGGGATTGCAATGCTTAGAAACAAGGCCTAGGGTCCCTACTTTCGCTAGTGCAATCTCTCAATAATGCTAATATAATTGGATCATATAACCATCACTCAACGTGCGATGAAGAATCACTCCAAAGTTCTTATCTAGCAAAGAACATAAGAAGAAATTGTTTGTAGGGTACGAAACCACCTCAAAGTTATTCTTTTCGATCGATCTATCCAAGAGTTCGCACTAAAGTAACACCGAGTTATCCTTTCCGATCGATCTATCCGAGAGTTCATACTAAAATAACACCATATGATAGACATCAACCAACTCTAATGTCACCTAGATACTCCAATGTCACCACGAGTATCCATGAGTTGATTATATGATATACATCAAACGATTTCAGATTCATAAAACTCAATCCAACACAAAGAACCTCACAGAGTGCCCCAAGATTTCTACCGGAGAAACAAGGACAAAAACGTGCATCAACCCCTATGCATTGATTACCCCAATGTCACCTCGAGAATCGGCGAGTTGAGTGCCAAAACATATATCAAGTAAATCAATATGTTATTCCATTGTCACCACGGCCATTCATAGCAAGACATACATCACGTGCTCTTAAATCCATAAAAGTATTCATTCCGATAATAACGAAATCTCAAAGGAAAACTCAATTCATCACAACAAGACAGAGAGGGGAAAACACCATATGATCCAACTATATTAACAACTCCCACGATACATCAAGATCGTCCAATTCCGAGAACTTTCATTTCTACACAAAAACAACACCGCAGTAGTTCTGCTGAAAATAGCATCAGTCCGGGCTAGTTCCAGTCAAATCATACCAAAACCATATACAATTGTTGTAAACATGGCATGGATACTTCATAAATTATAGATACGTTGGATACGTATCAGCAACCACTTCTGCTGTAAGCCCAGCCATCTTCAGATCCCCCGTCTGCTCCAGACTTGGATTCAGGATGGCGCGGCTGAGCTTCTCGTGTTCCCAATCATCGATCTTCTAGACCGGCTCTGTGGGAATCGCTAGGAGGGTGTGAGACCGCCTGGCATCGGAGTAGATCCAGTGCGTCTGGAAGCCCTCCACTTTCTTCGGCATGTTCATGTCGATGATGAGCTTGTCCATCTTGTTGACGATACAGAAGGAGGCGCGGGACAAGCGTGGCTGCATCCGGTAGATCCGCAGGCTATAGAAAGTCTGGAAGAGCGCTACAGACGACATCACTCCCAGGAAGGCATCGTAGAGGTAGGCGAAAATGGCGAGGACATGGATGGAATTGGGTTGGAGATGGAGCAAATGGACCTAATAGTGCTCCAAGATGGCATAGAGGAAGTCGAAGAATGGCGGCACCAGCCCGGTGAAGAACGAGTAGAAGAAGATTGGCACCGCCATGTCTATCATGTTGCACCGCGGGGTCGAGCCTGTTCAGATCTAAACGATGCCCTCCTCGTGGTGCTTGCCATCCAGCAGGGGGCGCGCCATGGACATCCCTTTCTCATCGATGATGGACGAGCGCTGCAGGGCCTAGTTGGGTCCGCCCGCTACCGGCACCTTGCTGGGGGAGGCTCGCCTGGTCGTCTTCTTCTTGCTAGAGGCCATGGCGAAGGAGGAAGAAGTGACAAGGGGAGCAGTCGCACTGGAGGTGGAGGACGAGAAGGGCAGCAATGATGTGCCAGCGCGCTACGCGCATGTTTTATCATCGAGACGGCGGTTTCCGAAGCGTCGTGAGGAGTGGGGCCGTCCCATCCCGCAAAAGCCACCACATGTCACCACCTGGGCATGGCAGTTGGTGGGCCCCAAGTTGTTTTGCTCCCAACGGGCAGGCGGAGAGCGCGCGCCATGGGACCAGGGGCTACTGTCGATCCAGTGGATACAGGGGTACCATGACCTATCTGCATGTGGCCCAGGAGGCAGCCCTTGCAGCCCAAGAAGAGCGGCACAAACCCGGGCCCCCGAGAAGCAAGCCACCTCGCGACGAGCAAGCCCTGTGAGGCTCCCCCGCAGGAAGGCAAGTCAAAGCAGACTTCACCAAGTCCTCGGTAGCCTCGTGAGGCCGGCTCACGGGGCCTCCTCATGAGGCCTACCCTGCGAGGCCAGCCTCGAGGCCCCAGCCGTGAGGCCCGTGCCAGTCACATGGGTGACGCCCTGCTGTCAGGATAAGGATTGCAGGGTACGACAAAGACCAGTTTCCGCTTCGATGCTAAGGGAGCATTGGAGCCAGCCTCCCTCCAAAGCAAGTCCCATAGCTTTCCACTTTGGTGAATAAAGATCAAGATACCTCGGCGCCGTGGACAAGCTTCATGGCTGAGCCCACGCTTAAATCAGGATAACGCCTTTAGCATGCGAAGACCACCTTTGGCCAGGATAAGCCTGCGCCCTTGTCCCCCCTTCAAACGTGCCGCCCTGTGGAAGCCCTTTCCCGCTCATATTTTCGGGGAAGAGGCCCAAGGCATTATAAGAAGGGAGGACAATAGTTGTAGAGGAGGACTTCGGCTCCTTCATCACCTTGCCTTGTGCTCCAAGTGCACTGTTGCACACAAGCAATCCCAATCAAGCAGGAGTAGGGTTTTACACCACCATGGTGGCCCGAACCTTGGTAGCTCGTGCGTCCCCTTTGAGTCTGGTGAGAGCCAGCGTGCCCGTCATAATCCAGTCGTAGTCATCGTCATGTCTTAGGTCGCCAAGCAAAGCCCCCCATAGTTCGAACCCTGGTTCTTGGAGAAGTTTGTTGGATGCAGATCCTAGACTCCAACATGTAGCATCAACAATCTGGTCGATCCATGACAGTGGGAACAGATCCTTGGGGCAGGCTTTATTGATGTCTTTAAAGTTAACGCACAGGCGCCATGAGTTGTCCTTCTTTGTCAACATGACTGTTGGTGTCAAAACCGGCAGACCTTGGGGTAGGGGATCCCGAGCTGTGGATCTGTGATCGATGGGGAACAAGGGACGATGAACACATTGTTTACCCAGGTTCGGGCCCTCTCGAAGAGGTAATACCCTACGTCTTGCTTGATTATATTGGATATATATTATGGTTTATAGAGTAGATCTACCTCGAGATCATCATGAGCTAAACCCTAAGGTGATGAGGTGATGAATATAGCTCTCCTCCTAAAGACTACAACCCTCGGTTTATATAGACACCAATAGGGTTAGGGTTACCGGAGATAGATTACAATAAGGTAGAAAAAGATCCCGTCCATCCTTAACTTGGAGGACACACCACAGCTTCATAGATCTCCTGTCGTTGTACGGCTTCACCAATCCGGCCCATATTCGATGGGCCGGCGCCCTGAGGACCCCTTAGTCCATAACTCCCTCAGTAGCCCCCAAACTTGCGCCCAACACCGGGGATTGTTCTCTGGAACCTTCATATCATCCACTTGGGACACGAGTTCTTCCATTCCTCTATTCAGTTTGAAGCCATATCAATCTCGCTGAACCCTATCTGGAACCCGAACTAATGTGCTCAGGCCCGGAAAATTTCAAGATTCTGGGCTCCAAAGATATCTCGAGATCGAGGTGGGACCATTAGAGTTTAATGATATTCGTCAGGGCAAGGGCTTCGTGCACCTTTTCAGAAGGCATGCGGCACAATGCCAACTTTCCCCGAGCCTATCCTTCTAGCTTCAAGATAAGAAGCCCATTTACAGATCCAAAGGTGTGGGGGACAGTTTACCTTCCCCCTTTCACAAGAAACAAAACAGAAGAAATTCCCCGACGCCATGGCTGACCTCCCGGGTTCATCCTCGTGCCCGCACAACCCACTCCCAGGCGATTGGTCGAGTTGTTCAGTTTCACACCTTCAGCTGAGGCGCTTGCAGACGTGGTGTTTCCTCCCTCCAACAGATTTGGTTCTCGTCCGTGCCGGTCTCATCTCCATCGATGGTTGTGCCCTTGCCGAGAACTCCCCCGCTCCGAGTAAGGAAGAGAGGGTATGTCTCGTTCCCTTCCTTCAAAGAGGTTTGGGCTTCCCTATCCATACCTTTTTACGGGGTTTGGTGGAGTTCTATGGGATCCGGCTCCACAACATCACCCGGGGGTCCATATTGCATATCTGTGGCTTTGTAGCCCTGTGCGAGATATTTTTGAGTTGCGAGGCCCACTTCGACTTGTGGACGAAGTATTTATGTCTTGTCCCTCACCTCCAAGAAGGATCGATATTTGAGGTGGGTCGCGCCGATGTATGGTGGATAGCTGGGACATGGTACCCAATTGGAACCCCATGAAAAGATCATAAAGGATGGACCTCGGAGTGGTTTTATATCGAGGGCATTCCCCTCACTGATCTAATTCGGCAAGGGTTGCCCGAATACTCAAATGACCCGCCTATAAAGCGGTTCAACTGGCAGCCCACAGGCCCTTCCCAACAGGACAACAAAGAGGTGCATTCGGTGGCGGCCAGGATCAGGCTGCTAACTAGCAGTAAGCTGACCATGATTGAAGTAATGGTTGTCACCATTACCCAATGTGTGCAACCCCTCCAGCAAATCGGTCATCCTCTATGGTGCTACAATGGGACTAGCGACGTAACCCACTACCAGCCACAAGGGCCAGTCAATAAGGCAACTCTGGCAAAAATATTGGCCAATCTCTTCAAGGGAGAGGAGGCAGATTTTGATCAAATGAGTATCCGGGAAGGTTGCTCCGGATACTATCCGGCGGACTAGGTAAGTCACAATCCACTGTCTTGAGCTCATGGATTACGCCCGAACTCTGACTGGTTGTATTTGAACAGGGTTGGAGGCGTCAAGTTGCATCCATTAATTGCCCTCCTCCTCAACTGGAGGATCATTCCCATGATGACGATTTGGGGTATCATGAAAACCCAGAGACGTCGGTTGATTTTGAAGACGGGGTGTTTTATCAGGAGAGCCTTGACGACGTCAAGGTCGCTGTGACAGCAGATCACCCCGGGGCTCTTCTCTCTTCCATAGTAAGTGAAAAGAAGACCCTCTCCTCGTGCTATTCCCCTCGTGCTGACTTCTACTCCCAAGGGTCGCCACACTACGTGTTAGACCATCTTGGGAGGAGCGCAGACCGCTCCAGCTTCAGCCCCTAACGGGATATCAAAGCGGAAAGCCTTTGCCGAAGCGGAAGCACCTGCCTCCTCGGCCTAGAGGTAACGTATTTCGGAATTACAGCGAGGGTTGCTTTTAACAACCTTTTATTAAAGCTTGCCTAATTTTGCAGAAGAAGTATGCCCGTGCATCAGTCCGAAGATTCCCCGGGTGCGCCGAATCACAACTTCGGTCTTAAGTCTTCGGCACAAGCCAGAGCTTCCTCCGAACACATGGAAACCGGTGCACCTCTTGCGGACTCCGATGATGTTTCGGTCACCAACTCCGAAGTCGAGAGCATAATGAATCATCACCGCCGGAGGGAGACTTTACGTCATACTGCCTTTGCTGAATAGGAATTTAGTGCTTTTAATTCGGTGGTTGCGTACCTTGGAGCTGCCCGGACAGGTCTTGAAGGGATCGCCGGTCTTTTTTCCACCAAAGTGCGGGTATATAACTAAAATAGCTTGAAAGTAGATCATGTTCCCTAACCAACTAGCCCCCAAGCCTTAATTTGGGCGGGAAGACCGAGTTAAGGGTGTCTGATGATATTATTTTTCTAGGCCGCGAGAGAGCAGAGCAAAAAGCTGTCCGAGGACCTTGAGGTGAGCTGGACACAGTTGGTCGAAACCAAGGCCGAACTGGATGCGGCTCGAAAAGCCATCAGCGAATTGTCTAGTAATTAGAAAAACTGTCTCACAGGTATACAGTGTATTCTATGCATTAACACCTTTTTCTCCGTATAGTCGCGGAAGCCGTAAGCGGGTTGCGGAAGGAGCTGGAGGCTGGTAAACAAGTGCCGACGGGAAGTCAAGAGGAGAAAAATGAGCTCAAGGCAGAGAATCAGCGGAAAGCCGAGGAAATTAAGAGTTTGAAAACTCAGCTCACACAAGGTTTGGAGGAAAACCAGAAACTGAAAGGTGGCATATTTGGTAAATGTTGATCTTACCGTTCCGTTGGCAAGTATCACTGATGTGTTAACGATGATGTGCAACACCTGCTTGTTAGGTCTCCTGACTGGGCGACCCGAGGAAGAATCAAGCACTTATGATGGGAACCTTTTAAAGGAGTTGTCGAAGACTTACGAGAGGGCTCGGAAAGCCACAAAGAGCATGGCGAAGGCGTTATGGCCGCCAGATGTGCCGCCAGAGAATATGGCCGAACTAGCCAATCGCTTTAAGGGAGCTCGACGAAGGTTTGAATTATGGAAGATCTCCTCTTGCCAAGAAGGAGCGTACGAGGCATGGGCTATGGTAAAGACCCGTTTCACCAAGCTAGACCCGGAGCATTTGGCCCGGGTTGGTCCAGTGGGTCCTGACGGTCGAGAGATACCTCTAAGCTTGGTGTATGATGATGTGATGCCAGACGCTCGCCATTCTCAGAAGGATTGTGCTTCAGAGCAATTGATAGACAATGTCGATCAAGAGTAGTTTTACCAATTCTATGTATCTATGTACTTTACGTTGACCAAGCTCAATCCGCGTTCTTATTTTTATCTTTAAAGAATGTTGTCTTAACCGGCCATCGACTTCTACCTCCCCGATTAGTGATCAGGAAGTGTTCCGTACTACGTGCCTTGGGAAACAACGCAACACTTCGGGAACCAGGCAATCCGGCCATCGGCTCGAATGGGCGAAACATGTGCAGAGAGTTATGTTATATTACTATTGGACGTAAGAAACATCTTCCGATAAAAATAATTCCTCCAAAGGTTCCTTTCTTTGGGTAAAATTATAGTCCGGATACGTGAGATCAACAAAGACCAATGGCTGCAAGAAAACCCAGGTGATAAGTGCGAGGCTATATTCACTTCCCTTAGGAAAACTTATTGTATTCTGTAAGAACGCTAGCTTTTGGCTTCATCTGTCTGAGGTACGGTCCCGGATGACCCGGTCATAACAATCACAGAGGTGCTCCCTTTACTCCCTAGAGGAACAATCAGGAACATAGGGGTAAGGACAGGAGCCAGGCAACCCAGCTTGGCAAAGATCTTGAGTCAAATAAGTGCATATTTTGGCTTGAAAGATATGGGAAGGTTGTAATCAAAACGAATGTGATTTACATTGATTATACTATTTGGCTCCTCTAAGGGAGCCCCCATGCAAATCTAGGTGTTACATTCAATGATGTGTATGTTATTAGCTTGGTATGGTTTGGTTTAGCCGAACGCCCGCCATATCAAAATTAATAGAAAAAACGAAGAAGAGGCGAGGATGTATGTGTGTGGCGATGCCGAACTCAGGCGTAAAAGCGCTGCAGCCGGGCTGCGTTCCACCGGTTCGGTTCGAGGCAAGCATCGGACGGGCGACGAAGATGATATGCTCCTCCTGTAAGTACTTCATCAATGATGTACCGGCCCTCCCATTTGGGCGAGAGTTTATGCTTCTTCTTTTCGGAGAGCCGGAGGATGAGGTCGCCCATGTTGTATGTCTTCGCCCGAACATCGCGGTTTTGGTAGCGCCGTGATTGCTGCTGATAAAGCGTGGATCGGGCTCGAGCTATATCTCGTTCTCCTTCAATGGCGTCCAAGTCATCCTGCCGATCCAGCTCGGTTTCCTTTTCTTCGCACATGCGTACTCTAGGCGCGCCATGGACGAGGTCGCATGGGAGGACCGCTTCCGCACCGTATACCATAAAGAATGGTGTGTATCCGGTTGTTCGGTTAGGAGTAGTGCGTAGCCCTCATAATATGGAATCGAGTTCCTCGACCCATTGGCAATCTGATTGTTTAAGTGAATGGACGAGGCGAGGCTTGATGCCGCTCATAATGAGCCCGTTGGCCCGTTATACCTGTCCATTGGTCTATGGTTGGTACATCAAAGCGTAATCGAGCTTATTGCCCATTTTGCCGCACCATTCTTTAACTTCCTGGGCGGTGAAGTTGGTGTCGTTATCGGTGATTATGCTATGAGGGACACCATAACGGTGTATGATGTCAAATAAGAAGTCGACAACCGGTCCGGATTCTGCCGAAGTGACGGGTCTTGCCTCAATCCACTTGGTGAATTTGTCGACTATGACCAATAGGTACTTCTTTTTCTTTGTTCCCCCTTTGAGTGGCCCGACCATGTCGAGCCCCCAGACCACAAAAGGCCATGTTATCGGTATCGTCCGAAGTGTTGTGGGAGGCATGCGGCTTTGGTTTGCAAATAGCTGGCATCCAACGTAGTGTTTGACCAGTGTCCGACATCCTCACGGGTAGTGGGCCAGAAGAATCCTGCTTGGAAAGCCTTGCTGACCAAAGCCCGAGCTGCCGCGTGGTGGCCCCATGCCTGCGTCTATTTCTGCGAGGAGTTGCTGCTCCTCTTCTTCGGAGGTGCACCTTTGTAAGATTCTTTTAGTGCTCTTTTTATAGAGTTCACCCTAATGGATCTTGTATGCTTTAGAGCGCCGGACTATACGTCATGCCTCCGTCTAATCCTCTGGGAGCTATTGCCGCATGAGGTAGGCGAGCAGACTTTCTGTCCAGGGGGCGATTACGGCCGGCGGAAGGTGTTTCCTCGACTGCGGAGCCGCCGATGATGTGATCATCATGTTCGTCTTCCGGGGAAACATTGTGAGCAGGCTCATTGATTAGTGTACCAGAGTCATCATCACGACATACTATGGAGGGTTTGAAGAGTCACTCAAGGAAAGTATTTTTGGGAACCTGGTCGCGCTTGGCGCCCATGCTGGCGAGGACGTCCACGGCTTGATTGTTGTCTCTAGAGACATGGTGAAATTCTAGGCCATCGAACGGGGCCGATATCTAGAGGACTGCATTTCTGTATGCTGCCATTTTCGGGTCTTTAGCGTCAAATTCTCCATCGACTTGAGAGATCGCTAGGTTTGAATCTCCCCTTACATCAAGGCGTCGCACCCCCATTAGCGTGGCCATCTGAAGACCGTGTAGTAGTGCTTCGTATTCAGCTGCGTTGTTGGAGTCCATGTATATTATTTGTAGGATGTACCAAACGATGTCGCCTGTAGGGGATATTAGAATTACCTCAGCCCCCAGTCCGGCTAACATTTTTGAGCTGTCGAAGTACATTGTCCAGTGCGAATATGTACTGTATTCCCGGGGTAGTTTGGCTTCGGTCCATTTGGCTATAAAATCGTCTAGCACCTGAGGTTTAATAGCTCGGCGTGGTTTGTATGTTATCTCGAAAGGAAGGTGTCGTATGTTGGGTTCTGGAAAACCCTTAAGGTTCGAACACTGGGGTGCGTGCGAAGTCTCTCCCTCCTACCGATCTACGCTCTGGCTCGCCAAGATCTCGCCGACGAACTCGATGAACTCGCAGCACAGAAAGACACGAGGTTTATACTGGTTCGGGCCACCATTGTGGTGTAATACCCTACTCCAGTGTGGTGGTGGTGGATTGCCTCTTAGGCTAATGATGAATAGTACAAGGGGAGAACAGCCTCCTGAGGTTGAGGTGTTCTTGAGCTAGAGTGATTGAGGATGATCTGAACTAGTTTCGGATCAGTTGGTTCTCGATCAGCTCCTGTATCCATTTCGTCCCCGTCCCTTTCTACTGTGGTGGCTAGTCCTATTTATAGAGGCCCTGGTCCTCTTCCCAAATTTTGAGCGGGAAGGGAGCCAACAACGGCGGGCAAATTTGAAGGGGGACAGCTAGTACAAGCTATCCTGACAAAAGCGGTCTTCGCCTGCGAAAAGCTCTGGGGTGACGCCGTCTTGGGCTCCACGATGACCTCTGCCTTGCCATCCTCCGGTCTTGGTCTTGTTGCACCAATATGGCAACCTTTGCCTGATGCCTCGGTACTCTTCGCATGCGCTGGCCTCCTTAGCACCAAAAAGGAAATAGAGACGCTGCGCGTACTGGCGCCCTCCTGGCACCTTCCTGGTGCCGTTCGTCATGGCTCACGTCACGAGAGCCTCGTGAGGTTCGCCCCGCCTTGATATCTCCGCTGCTCGTGAGCCTGCCTGGCTAGGTCACTCCAGACGAGATCTTGCGTCGTCTGCCTCGCGAGGCATGGACCCTCGCGAGGGTCTTGGTTGCCTTTTTGATGAAGATGGGCCGTACGGCCTGCTGGCTTAGCCAGGCGGTGGGCCGCAGGCAGGCAAGTATGGGGACCCCTGCCCCGTAACGCCGACAAGAGCCCGGGCCCAAGTGCGCTCGGGCTTGGCTTCGCATCAAGCCAAGGGTCAAGTTCGAGCACCGCTGGCCCCAAAGCTCGCGGCCTCGCTGACACGTGGCGGTTGATTGACGGGCGATTCGCTTCCCCACGCTGCCTCGGCAACTGCACGACTTGACAAGTCCCTGCGACATGCAAGGAAAACCATGATTACATGCGATCGTGGGAGATGCCGGTTGGCCTTCTCTTGCTATAAATGGGGAGGGGCGGAGCCCCAGTTGCCCATCTCTTCCTCGCTTGCTTGCTTCTTCCTCCTTGCTCCGCAGCTAACAACAATGGCGCCCATCAGAAGGTTTTCCGCCGAAGAGAAAGGAAAAGCTCCCCGTGACGATCCAGGGCCACTTCCACCGAAGAAGAGATCGATCCATCGTCGTGATGAAGCGGCGATGCAGGTGGTGACGCGGCCTTGGTGCGAGCGGCCTCCTCCGGGGTACCCGCTATCCTTGTACGCCCGAGCCGAGGGCTCGGGAGGTTGGAGCGACGAGCAGCGCCGCCCGCGCCGCGCCCGGGGCCGCCGTGCCTCGGCGACGCGTCGTCGCCCCTGTGGTCCAGGCCTGGGGTTCCTCACGCGAGTTGGTGCTGTGGGCGCCGATGCCTCCAAGCTCCTGGATCCGCTTCCCGCGGTTCTTCTCCGACGTGATGCCACCGAGGGGGCCACTCGAGCTCTGGCTGCAACATGCCGACTGCAACGCTCCGGCGGCCGGAGCGGAGATTGAAGCGGTCCCCACCGGCAAGATCTTCATGACTCGTGGTTGGGGTGAGATCGCGCGGGTCTGTCATGCGAGGGGGGCCCTCGCGATCCACTTCGAGTACGACGGCGCCTCCACGCTCTTCTTCAAGGTCTTCGACACTGAGGGCCGCCGCCTGGAGTGCGGCCCTGGGGAGGAGCGCCAAGCCGACACGCGCCATGCTCGCGGCTACTCCAGCAGTAGCCGTTGGGAGTCCAGCAGCTCTCCTGAGCTTTACGAGACTCCGGAGACGAGCGACGACAGCAACGTGCCCCCGAGCTCCCGCCGCGCTCGGAGTAGGGCCGCAGCGTCTGGCCGTCGCCGCCGCTGATTTGGATGGAGTTGGCGTCGGCCTCACGTGGCCCACTGTTGATGATGGCGTCAGCCACGGGAGTGTGTAGATAGGATTCCCCTTAGTGTCAACTTTTGATTCCTACAAAGAATCATGAATTACCCCGTGGGGGCATGTAAGGGTCTGTAATGTCTTTTGTACTTATCTTTCCCGGTCATGAGAATTTGGTGAACGCATGTCCCGTTAAGGCTTGGTCCCCCCTTTCTTTCCTCGCGAGGGCTTCTTGCTCTACGCTGACAGGTCCCGATCCCCAGGCAAGCTACACCCGTCGCTGGTATGCCAGGTCGCGTGCCGTGGTCAAGGCCAGGAGGTGTGCGGCCCGAGGTCCAGTAAGATCCCCTGAGGCGCGATGCTCAGGAGGTCCCCTTTAGCGCTAAAGCAGCCACGGTAAGGCAAGAAAGGAAAGTGACTTGGCCACAACGGGGCTGCGGCATGGTGCGAATGACCATTAGGACCAAATATTTAGCCGATCCTGAGGCGAAACTTATCTTGTCGACTTCATGGTGATTTCTGATGTTGCGCCAGGGCTCCACACCAATTCGCGCGGCATAGCTGGGTCGGCCAATACGAGCTCTTCTCTCCTCATGCTCTCCTTAATGCTCTACGTCCTTAGGTCCCGGCCCTCGAGCAAGCTCAGCCGCCGCTGGTATGCCAGGTCGTGATGCCGTGGTCAAGGCCAGTGGTGAGGGCTGGAGAGCCAGTAAGAGCTCCTGAGTCGCAATGCTCAGGAGCCCCCCTTTTAACGCGCAAGCGAATCGCACGAGAGAAAAAGAGACTCGCGGTGCCGCCTGCTATCCTTCCCTCGGGATCCCTGTGAGCAGGCACATGAAGAAACATGGTTCGCCGTTACAGCTGTTAGCCTGCCGCTGGTTGCTCTAGGTGAGGTGAAGGCACTGAGGGCCTTGTGAGGTGACGTGCGCGGCGCTTGCCGCGAGCCTGAGCTCGACCACTCAGATTTGTCGGTGTGGCAGGGACGGACCCATGCACCAGCGCCGTACCTGTGTGTAGGCCCCGGGGGAGGCGACGATCGAGCGGGCGATAGCCGTTGGCAAGTTAAGCATGAAGAACAAATCAACTTGGATAAATGCAGGAAGATACACGCCACCGGGTTGGCCCGAGCGGCTTGGGGATGATGCAGCCCGAGGGGCGCCCCCAGCAAGGTAAGCTAAAGACTTTAGCAAAAGGGATACATGCCGCAGGGACGGACCCACGCGGCTTGGGAATAATGCAGCCCGAGGGGCGCTCCCAGCTAAACGAGCTTGGATGATGTCACCTGGTTCTGTAGACGAAGTAGAGTTGGTGCAGCTGAAGTCGTGCGTTGAAGAAATGACTCCTCATGAGCCACCGGGGCCCTGAGCCTTGGGAGGCTCTGGGGGCTCGGGAGGCTCCCGGAAGGCCGTCTCCATCTCTTCCAGGACGGCATGGTACCTGGCCTCCTGAGCCGCCAGGACGCGCCGCACGTTCTGCTGATAGGCCGACGCCACGCCGGCAAGTCAAGGGCATGCGAACGTAGCTGTGTGGTGGGCCCTCACAGCGCCCACGCCTGGCGGCCGTAAGCGCCCCGAGATGCGGCCCTGTTGAACCCTCGAACGCCGACGCAGCGCGCAGCCCAAAGATCTCGCCGATGGGGAGCTGCGCTTGTGGCGGTGCCGCCGCCAGCATGGCTCTTGCTTCTTGCAGTTCCTGGATGGTCTTGGTGATAAACTCCTGGGTGGTGGACACTCCTTGCCTTATGCTCTCCTGAGGGATACGCGCTGTGAAGCATGCCTCCAAGTGGTGCCCAAGCGCCTTCCTCGTGAGGTTGGCAAGGTCTGAGGCCCTCCAGAAGAGAGCCCCCGAGCCCTGCCCGAAGAGGGCGCCGGGCACGCCTTCCTATGCGACAGAGGGAGGCGCCCCTGGAGCGGGCGCTGGTCCTGATGAGGAACCTGCCGCGATGCCAACTTCCTGAGGTCCTGCACGACGCGGCTGCTAGCTTCTTCTTGGGGATAGTCTCCAGAGGGCCTTCATTTCTATTGTCGGGGTCGTCGATTGCTGCGGCTTGAAAGGCGCGCTCAAGAGAGCACACCACGTCCCTCTCTTCACACGGGACCGTGATGATTCCTCCGCTTCCTGGCATCTTGAGAATGTTGTATCCGTGATGAGTGACTGCCATGAACTTGGCCAAGGCTGGATACCCAAGGATGGCATTGTATGGTAGGAGGATGTGTGCGACGTCGAAGTCGATGAGCTCGGTGCGGTAGTTGTCGCGCTTGCCGAAGGTGACGGGCAGGCGGACCTGCCCTATCGGTGTGGTGGAACCGTCGGTCACTCCTGAGAAAGGCTTGGTTGGCAGGAGCTGCTCATATGGCACTTGGAGGTTGTCGAACGTGTCGATGGACAGGACGTTGGGTCCTGCGCCGCTGTCGATGAGGGTCTTGGTGACTTGCACATTGCTGATGACTGGGGAGCACATCAAAGGGAGGGCGCCAGCGGTGGCTGCGCACTTGAACTGGTCTGCCGAGTTGAAGGTAATGGCACATTGGGACCACCTGAGCGGGCGCGTGGCCTCGAGCTTGGGGAACACGGCATTCACCTCATGAACAAACTGTTTGAAGATGCGCTGAGAGGCTGGTGCCTGGGCACCGCCCAAGAAGAAGGCGATCGCGCGCGGCTCCTGGAAGCCCCCAGCCCCCTCGTCCTGGTGGTGGTCGTCGTTCCTTCTTGGCGGCGGCAGCGGGGGAAGACCGGCATTGCCCTGGGGGCGATCCTCACGAGGCGGGTCCCTCCAGGCGCCCTCGCGAGGTTGGTCCTGCCAGTGGTCCTCGCGGGGCCGATCACGCCACTCCTGGCGCGGGCCACGGTCGTCCCAGCGTTCGCCTCCACGTCCTCCTCTGCGGCCGTAGCCCCGGTTGTTGCGCTCGGGGCGTCGACCGTAGCGTCCTTCCCGTATGGCTCTGAGCTGTTGACAGTCGCTGGTGTTGTGGGTGTTCAGGTTGTGGAAGGCGCAGAATGGTCGGCCGTTCTTGGATGACTCGGGCTGATCTCTGCCTCGCTTGGTGTTGGGCTCCGCTGCGAGCACTACTGCCTCTTTGTGCTTCACGTCCTTGGCCTTGGCCTTCTTCTCCTCTGCTCCTGCAGCTGGCAGCTCAAGGAGAGAGAGGCGCCCCTCCTCAGCTCTTGCGCACTTGGTCGCCAAGTTGAACAGCTCTTGAGATGTGCAGAGCTCCTCGTGGATAGCGAGCTCTTCCTTCATCTTGACGTCACAGACGCCGTCTGAGAATGCGGAGATGATGGCTTCGTCCTTGACCTTGGGGATCTTTAGGCGGGTGTTGTTGAAGTGCTGGATGTACTTCTGCAGGGTCTCTCCCGGTTGTTGCTTGATGCGGCGTAGGTCACCCGCGGCCGGTGGGCGGTCGCGAGTGCCCTGGAAGTTGGAGACGAAGCGGTCGCACATCTCATCCTAGGAGGAGATCGAGCCGTGCTGCAGGTTCAGGACCAGGAGCGGGCCCCATCCTTGAGAGCCATAGGAAACCAGTTCGCCATGACTTTCTCGTCGCCATTAGACGCTTTGATGCTCAGCTCATAGAGCTGCAGGAACTCCGCGGGGTCGGCGGTGCCGTCGTAGGAGGAGGCAGATCTGGCTTGAACTTGCCTGGCCAGGCGACGCTACGCAGTTCAGGGGTGAAGGCGCGGCAGCCGGCCGTGGTCGTCGGGGCCCGCTTCTGAGGTGGAGCTTTGTCTTGGCGAGGTCCGCGCTGCGCCACTACGGGCGGCACGCGGTCTTTACGAGGTGGTGCGGGGAGCGCCGGTGCAGCTTCTCGCGGCCGCTGGATTTCTTGGCAGCTTCTTTCTTCACGCGCGGGCGCTGGGCGCGGTGGATCACGCTGCGGAGGCGCGCGCCTTGGTGCCAAGGCACCGTCTTGGGGTTGAGGTGGTGGAGGCATGCCTTGAGCCCCATCGCCCGCGGCTGGTTGAGGGGGAGGCAGAGTATGGGACGGCGCCGAAGAGCCCCCTGCGGCGCGGACGAGCTCGGCGACGCAGTCGAGCCACTTCTCATAGAGATCATTGACGGGGCGGTAACGCAGGAGCTCGTTTGCCGCGATGAGCACGGCCCGCGCCTCTATGGGAGCGCGGTGTGCGTGAGACGAAGAACCGGCAGGGGTAAGTGATGGAGTAGCGGTGCGGCCGTCATGCCGCACCGAAGGATGCAGCGAGGACGTCTGCTGCTCGTTCCCCGCCGGGCCCGTGGCAGAGTTGGCGGCAAGAGATGGAGAACGACGAGGTGGCCCACCTACAGGAGCCGTCTGAGCGACACGGGCGGAGAGGGCAGCTCGACGCTCAGCTCGACCACGGCGAGCGTCTTCCATGGAGACGATGGAGCGATGGAGCGACGAACTGATGGAAGGGAAACTACGGCGCACCCCTACCTGGCACGCCAAATGTTGGATGTGGGGTTCCGGCAAACCCTTAAGGTTCGAACACTGGGGTGCGCGTGAAGTCTCTCCCTCCTACGGATCTACGCTCTGGCTCGCTAAGATCTCGCGGACGAACTCGATGAACTCGCAGAACAGAAAGACACGAGGTTTATACTGGTTCGGACCATCATTGTGGTGTAATACCCTACTCTAGTGTGGTGGTGGTGGTGGATTGCCTCTTGGGCTGATGATTAATAGTACAAGGGGAGAACAGACTCCTGAGGTTGAGGTGTTCTTGAGCTAGAGTGATTGAGGATGATCTGAACTAGCTCCAGATCAGTTGGTTCTCGATCTGCTCCTGTATCCGTTTCGTCCCGGTCCCCTTCTACTGTGGTGGCTAGTCCTATTTATAGAGGCCCTGGTCTCCCAAATGTTGAGCGGGAAGGGAGCCAACAACAGCGGGAAAATTTGAAGGGGTACAGCTATCCTGACAAAAGCGGTCTTTGCCTGTGAAAAGCTCTGGGATGACGCCGTCTTGGGCTCCATGATGACCTTCGCCTTGCCGTCCTCCGGGCTTGGTCTTGTTGCACCAATATGGCAACCTTTGCCTGATGCCTCGGTACTCTTCGCCTGCGCTGGCCTCCTTAGCACCAAAGAGGAAATAGAGACGCTGCGAGTACTGGCGCCCGCCTGGCACCCGCCTGGTGCCGTTCGTCATGGCTCACGTCACGAGAGCCTCGTGAGATTCGCCCCGCCTTGATATCTCCGCTCCTCGTGAACCTGCCTGGCTAGGCCACTCCAGACGAGATCTTGCGTCGTCCACCTCGTGAGGCTTGGACCCTCGTGAGGGTCTTGGATGCCTTGTTGATTAAGATGGGCCATACGGCCTACTGGCTTAGCCACGTGGTGGGCCGCAGGCAGGCAAGTCTGGGGACCCCCGTTCCTAGAACGCCGACAGAAGGAGCTCGATGGCCCATTTGGTGATGCGGCCCATGGCGTCCCTGTTGTTGATTATGTCATTCAAGGGGACCTCTGATGCCACTGTGACCGAACATTCCTGAAAGTAGTGTCGTATCTTTTGGGATGCCATAAGAACCATGTAGGCAATCTTTTGATAGTGCGGGTATCATGATTTGCATGGCGTGAGTACCTCGGACACATAATAGACCGGCTTCTGGACTTGGAACTTGTGGCCCTCAGACTCCCTCTCTACGACGAGCACCACGCTGACCACCTGATTGGTGGCCAATATATATAGTAGCATGGGCTCGCTGACGCTAGGTGAGGCCAGGATAGGGTTGCCGGCAAGAAGTGTTTTAATATCCTCGAGCGCCGTAGTTGCTTCATCTACCCATTTAAAGTTCTTGGTCTTTTTGAGTAGCCTATAGAGTGGGAGCGCTTTCTCCCCAAGGCGAGATATGAAGCGGCTTAAAGCTGCTACGTATCCGGCCAATTTCTGGATGTGCTTGAGCTATGTTGGTATTGTGAGCTGGGATAGCGCGCTAATTTTGGCCGGGTTCATCTCTTGTATCCAATCTTTGTCCCAAAACCTCAGATTGGTACCTGTTGGTTGCTAGTAGTGTTGATTACTCCTTGTAGTTGATGCTAGTTGGTTTATTTGGTGGAAGATCTTATGTTCAGATCCTTTATGCATATTAATACCCCTCTAATTATGAACATGAATATGATTTGTGAGTAGTTACATTTGTTCCTGAGGACATGGGAGAAGTCTTGCTATAAGTAGTCATGTGAATTTGGTATTCGTTTGATATTTTGATGAGATGTATGTTGTCTCTCCTCTAGTGGTGTTATGTGAACGTCGAATATATGACACTTCACCATCGTTTGGGCCTAGAGGAAGGCATTGGGAAGTAATAAGTAGATGATGGGTTGCTAGAGTGACAGAAGCTTAAACCCTAGTTTATGCGTTGCTTCATAAGGGGCTGATTTGGATCCATATGTTTCATGCTATGGTTAGGTTTACTTTAATATTTCTTTTGTAGTTGCGGATGCTTGCAATAGAGGTTAATCATAAGTGGGATGCTTGTCCAAGGAAGGCAGCAACCCAAGCACTGGTCCACCCACATACCAAATTATCAAAGTAACGAACGCGAATCATATGAGCGTGATGAAAACTAGCTTGATGATAATTCCCATGTGTCCTCGGGAGCGTTTTCCTTCATATAAGAGTTTGTCCAGGCTTGTCCTTTGCTACAAAAAGGATTGGGCCATCTTGCTGCACCTTATTTACTTTCATTACTTGTTACCCGTTACAAATTACCTTATCACAAAACTATTTGTTACCGATAATTTCAGTGCTTGCAGAGAATACCTTACTGGAAACCGCTTGTCATTTCCTTCTGCTCCTCGTTGGGTTCGACACTCTTACTTATCGAAAGGACTACTATAGATCCCCTATACTTGTGAGTCATCAAGATTCTTTTCTGGCGCCGTTGCCGGGGAGTGAAGCGCCTTTGGTAAGTGGAATTTGGTAAGGAAGAATTTATATAGTGTGCTGAAATTTACTGTCACTTGTTACTATGGAAAGTAATCCTTTGAGGGGCTTGTTCGGGGTATCTTCACCCCGACCAGTAGAGCAAACAGTTTCTCCTCAACCTACTGAACCTACTGAAAATGTTTACTTTGAAATTTCTTTGGGTATGATAGAGAAACTGCTAGCTAATCCTTTCACAGGTGATGTTACATTACACCCCGATTTGCACCTAATCTATGTGGATGAAGTTTGTGGACTATTTAAGCTTGCAGGTATGCCCGAGGATGTTATCAAGAAGAAGATATTCCCTTTATCTTTGAAGGGAAAGGCATTGACATGGTTTAGGCTATGTGATGATATGGGACATGGAACTACAACCGATTGAAATAGGAATTTCATCAGAATTTTTATCCTATGCATATTGTTCATCGTGATCGCAATTATATATATAATTTTTTGCCTCGCGAAGGAGAAAGCATCGCTCAAGCTTGGGGGAGGCTTAAGTCAATGTTATATTCATGCCCTAATCATGAGCTCTCAAGAGAAATTATTATTCAAAAAATTTATGCACGGCTTTCTCTCAGTAATCGCTCCATGCTCGATACTTCTTGTATTGACTCTTTTATGATGAAGACTATTGAATTCAAATGGGACTTATTAGAAAGAATTAAACGCAACTCTGAAGATTGGGATCTCGACGAAGGTAAGGAGTCAGGTATAACACCTAAGTTTGATTGTGTTAAATCTTTTATGGATACCGATGTTTTCCGTGAATTTAGCACTAAATATGGACTTGACTGTGAGATAGTAGCTTCTTTCTGCGAATCCTTTACTACTCATGTTGACCTCCCTAAGGAGAAGTGGTTTAAATATAATCCTCCCATTGAAGTGAAAGTAGTTGCACATATTAAAGTTGAAGAAAAGACTATCACTTATAATGTTGATCATATTGTTCCTATTGCTTATATTGAGAAACCACCTTTCCCTGTTAGAATAAAGGATCATGCTAAAGCTTCAACTGTGGTTCGTAAGAGTAACACTAGAACACCTACACCCCCTGAGCAAATTAAAGTTGAACCTAGTATTGCTATGGTTAAAGATCTCTTGGCTGATAATATTGATGGGCATGTTATTTACTTCTGTGATGAAGCTGCTAGAATTGCTAGACCTAATACTAAAAATAAACATAGACATGTTGTTGGCATGCTTGTTATTTCTGTTAAAATAGGAGATCATTGTTAGCATGGCTTGTGTGATATGGGTGCTAGTGCAAGTGCAATACCTCATTCCTTATACAAAGAAATTATGCATGATATTGCACCTGCTGAGATAGAGGAAATTGATGTTACAATTAAGCTTGCCAATAGAGACAATATTTCACCAGTTGGGATTGTTAGAGATGTTGAAGTCTTGTGTGGGAAAGTTAAATATCCTGCTGATTTTCTTGTTCTTGGTTCCCTACAAGATAACTTTCGTCCCATTATATTTGGTAGACCCTTCTTGAATACTGTTAATGCTAGGATAGACTGCAAAAGGATGTTGTTACTATTGGTGTGGGGGATATGTCTCATGAGTTTAATTTTGCTAAATTTCGTAGACAACCCCATGATAAAGAATTACCTAGTAAAGAAGAAATTATTGGTCTTGCCTTTATTGTTGTGCCTCCTAATGATCCTTTAGAACAATATTTGCTCGACCATGAAAATGATATGTTTATGAATGAAAGAAGGGAAATAGATGAAGTATTCTTTAAATAGGGACCTATTTTGAAACATAACTTGCCTGTTAAATTCTAGGTGATCCTTCTCCACCCAAGGGTGATCACGTGTTTGAGCTTCAACCATTACCTGATACTCTTAAATATGCTTATCTTGATGAGAAAAAGATATATCATGTTATTATTAGTGCTAACCTTTCAGAGCATGAAGAAAAGAGATTATTGAAAACTCTGAAGAAGCACCATGCCGCTATTGGATATACTCTTGATGATCTTAAGGGAATTAGTCCCACTTTATGCCAGCACAAAATAAAATTGGAGAAAGACGCTAAACCAGTTGTTGATCACCAACGACGGTTAAACCCCAAGATGAAAGAAGTGGTAGAAAAGAAATACTAAAGCTTCTGGAGGAAGTTATAAATTATCCTGTTGCTGATAGTCAGTGGGTAAGTCCTGTCCATTGTGTCCCCAAGAAGGGAGGTATTACTGTTGTTCCTAATGATAAAGATGAATTGATCCCACAAAGAATTATTACAAGTTATAGAATGATAAAGATGAATTGATCCCGCAAATTAAATAAAGCTACTAAAAAGGATCATTACCCTTTACCTTTTATCGATCAAATGCTAGAAAGATTATCCAAACATACGCATTTTTGCTTTGTAGATAGTTATTCTGGTTTCTCTCAAATACCTGTGTCAAAAGAGGATCAAGAAAAGACCACTTTTACTTGCCCTTTCGGTACCTTTGCTTATAGACGTATGCCTTTTGGTTTATGCAATGCACCTACTACCTTTCAAAGATGCATGATGGCTATATTCACTGATTTTTGTGAAAAGATTGTTGAGATTTTCATGGATGATTTCTCCATATATGGAACTTCTTTTGATGATTGCTTGAGCAACCTTGATCGAGTTTTGCAGAGATGTGAAGAAACTAATCTTGTCTTGAATAGGGAAAAGTGCCACTTTATGGTTAATGAAGGTATTGTCTTGGGGCATAAAATTTCTAAAAGAGGTATTGAAGTTGATAAAGCTAAAGTTGATGCTATTGAAAAGATACCATGTACCAAGGACATCAAAGGTAGAAGAAGTTTCCTTGGTCATGCCGGTTTTTATAGGAGGTTCATAAAGGACTTCTCAAAAATTTCTAGGCCTCTGACTAACCTCTTACAAAAAGATGTTCCTTTTGTCTTTGATGATGATTGTGTAGAAGCATTTGAAATACTTAAGAAAGCCTTGATTTCTACACCTATTATTCAGCCACCTGATTGGAATTTACCCTCTGAAATTATGTGTGATGCTAGTGATTATGTTGTAGGTGTTCTTCTAGGACAAAGAGTTGATAAGAAATTAAACGTTATCCAATATGCTAGTAAAACTCTAGACAGTGCCCAGAGAAATTATGCTACTACTGAAAAAGAATTTTTAGCAGTTGTATTTGCTTGTGATAAGTTCAGACCTTATATTGTTGATTCTAAAGTAATTGTTCACACTAATCATGCTGCTATTAAATATCTTATGGAAAAGAAAGATGCTAAACCTAGACTTATTAGATGGGTTCTCCTACTATAAGAATTTGATTTGCATATTATTGATAGAAAGGGAGCTGAGACCCCGTTGCAGACAACTTGTCTAGGTTAGAGAGTGTTCTTGATGACCCACTACCTATTGATGATAGCTTCCTTGATGAACAATTAGCTGTCATAAATGCTTCTCGTACTGCTCCATGCTATGCTGATTATGCTCATTACATTGTTGCTAAATTTATACCACCTAGTTTCACATACCAGCAAAAGAAAAAAAATTCTATGATTTAAGACATTACTTCTGGGATGAACCACACCTTTATAAAGAAGGAGTAGATGGTGTTATTAGACGTTGTATACCTAAGCATGAACGGGAACAGATCCTACGCAAGTGTCACTCCGAGGCTTATGGAGGACACCAGGTTGGAGATAGAACTGCACATAAGGTATTGCAATCCAGTTTTTATTGGCCTACTCTCTTCAAAGATGCCCGTAAGTTTGTCTTGTCTTGTGATGAATTTCAAAGAATTGGTAATATTAGTAGACGTCAAGAAATGGCTATGAACTATTCACTTATTATTGAACCATTTGATGTTTGGGGCTTTGATTATATGGGACCATTTCCTTCCTCTAATGGGTATACACATATTTTAGTTGATATTGATTACGTTACTAAGTGGGTAGAAGCTATTCCAACTAGTAGTGTTGATCATAACACCTCTATTAAGATGCTTAAATAAGTTATTTTTCCGAGGTTTGGAGTCCCTAGATATTTAATTACTGATGGTGGTTCACATTTTATTCATGGTGCCTTTCGTAAAATGCTTGCTAAGTATGATGTTAATCATAGACTTGCATCTCCCTATCACCCGCAGTCTAGTGGTCAAGTAGAACTTAGTAATAGAGAGATCAAATTAATTTTGCAAAAGACTGTTAATAGATCTAGAAAGAATTGGTCCAAGAAACTTGATGATGCTTTATGGGCCTACAGAACTGCATATAAAAATCCTATGGTATGTCTCCGTATAAAATGGTTTATGGAAAAGCATGTCACTTACCTCTCGAACTAGAACACTAAGCATACTGGGCCATTAAAGAGCTCAATTATGATTTCAAACTTGCCAGTGAGAAGAGGCTATTTGCCATTAGCTCACTTGATGAATGGACAACTCAAGCCTATGAGAATGCCAAACTGTTTAAAGAAAAAGTTAAAAGATGGAATGACAAAAGGATACAAAAGCATGAGTTCAATGTAGGTGACCATGTGTTGCTATTCAACTCTCGTTTAAGATGTTTTGCAGGAAAACTTCTCTCTAAATGGGAAGGGCCTTACGTTATCGAGGAGGTCTATCGTTCCGGTGCCATAAAAATCAACAACTTCGAAGGCACAAATCCAAAGGTGGAGAACAGTCAAAGAATCAAACATTATATCTTAGGTAATCCCGTAAATGTTGAAACTAACGTTATTGAAACCGTAACCCTGGAGGAATATATAAGGGACACTTTCCAGGACGCTTCAGACTCCGAAAAGGAATAGGTATGTGGTACGGTAAGTAAAACGACTCCAAAACAGTTCTAATGGCAATTTTTCTCTGTTTTGGAATATTTAAGAAAATAGGAAAATAAGAAGTAGTCCGAAAGGGACACGAGGCAGCCACGAGGGTGGAGGGCGCGCCCCTTGCCTCGTGGGCACCTCGTGTGTCCTCCAGACTCTGTTTTCTTGCAGGATACTTCTTTTAGTCGGTAAAAATTCATTATATAATCTCCCGAAGATTTTTGACCACCGTACCATGCAAATATCCTCTGTTTTTGCTTCGAGCTGTTTCTATAGCAGATTTAGAGCAAGATGTCATCTCAAGACTCCAACGGAGAGAGCTACGTCTCATATCTCATCGCTGACCCAAAGACCTATGGGGACCTATCTCCTTGTAGTCGAACTACGGATGATGAGGAGGATGCTCAATTGAGGAGGATCAATGATTCAATTTCAGAGGAGGAGGAAGTACCTCTACCTCAACCTGGGGATATGCACGTGAAGTTCAAGAAGTCTAGTTTCCCTAAGAGGGCTAAACTATCTAACAACCGATCTATTCCTTCTTGTTTTAAGCAGAAAAGCAAATGAGATTTATGTGGCAAGATCTTGAAGCTGGAATCGGAGGTCGATGATCTAAAGGAGGAAATTGCTCTTCTCAATTACAATATGAAAAAGCTGAAGGCGCAATTATCTTCATCATCACCGTCCTCTTCACCTCCGAAGAAGGGAACATAAACACATGGGTATGGGCACTCCCCTTGGCAACTGCCAAGCTTGGGGGAAGTGCCCCGGTATCGTATCACCGTCACACTCCTATCTTTACCGTTTTTCTTAGTTCGATCCTTTTGGTAATATCTTGATCTAGTATAATAAAGTTTTAGTATGATCTATTTTTGAGTTTTGCTTTATGATCCTTCTATGTAATCGAGTCCCTGAGCTATATATAATAAAGATTAGTATTGAGTCATGGGCTTGATTATCTTGCTATGATCGTGAGGGAATAAAAGAAAAGAGATAGAACAAAAAGAAATAAAGAGATCATATTGATCTTATGGAGAGTAATGACTTCACATATAAAGATTATGATGAATAAAAGTTGTTGAGAGTTGACAAACATAGTTTTGGTCATTGTTGCAATTAATAGGAAGTAATAAGAAAGAGAGGTTTTCACATATAAATATACTATCTGGGACATCTTTTATGATTGTGAGCACTCATTAAAATATGACATGCTAAAGAGTTGATGTTGGACAAGGAAGACAACGTAATGGGTTATGTTTTCTTATATCTGAAATAAAGTATATTATCATGGATCATCCAACATATTGAGCTTGCCTTTCCCCCTCATGCTAGCCAAATTCTTTGCACCAAGTAGAGATACTACTTGTGCTTCCGAATATCCTGAAACCCAATTTTTCCGTGAGAGTCCACCATATCTACCTATGGATTGAGTAAGATCCTTCAAGTAAGTTGCCATTGTTGCATGCAATAAAAACTGCTCTCTAAATACGTATGATTTATTAGTGTGGAGAAAATAAGCTTTATACGATCTTATGATATGGAATCAATAAAAGCGACGGACTGCATAATAAAGGTCCATATCACAAGTGGCAATATAAAGTTACATTCTTTTGCATTAAGATTTTGTGCATCCAACCATAAAAGCACATGACGACCTCTGCTTCCCTCTGTGAAGGGCCTATCTTTTACTTTTATCTTACACCTTATACAAGGGTCATGGTGATCTTCAACTTTCCTTTTACATTTTATCCTTTGGCAAGTTTATTCTCAGAAAATATCCTGATATATATATATATATATATATATATATATATATATATATATATATATATATATATATATATATATATATATATATATATATATATCCAATTGGATGTAAGTTAGCATGAACTATTATTGTTGACATTACCTGTAACGCCCCGGATTCGATGCGCCAGGTGTCCGCCAGTTATTTGTCGTCCTTGCCATGTCATGTGCTTGCGTGTTGCACTTTTCCATGTCATCATCTGCATTTCATATCATGTCATCATGTGCATCTCATTGTGCATACGTGTTCTTCTCATGCATCCGAGCATTTTCCCCGTTGTCCGTTTTGCAATCCGGCACTCCTATGTCCCCCGTCGCCCCCTTTTACCTCTTTTTGTGTGCGGGTGTTAAACGGTCTCGGAATGGACCGAGGTTTGCCAAGCGGCCTTGGTATAGCACCGGTAGACCGCCTGTCAAGTTACGTGCCATTTGGAGGTCGTTTGATACTCCAACAGTTAACCGGTAACATAAAAGCCCCTTCTCTTTGCAGCCCAACACCCTTTCAAAGTGGCCCAAAACCCAGCAAACTCCCCTCTATGCTCTCGGTCGTTCGATCACGATCGTGTGGGCGAAAACCGCACCTCATTTGGACTCGCCTAGCTCCCTCTACCTATATATATTCCTTCCCCTTCCAAATTCGCGGATGATTTCCACCCTAACCCTAGCGTCTTCCTCCTCGCGCCACCGGACACGTCCGCCTCCGCCGCCCGCCGAATCCCGCGCTGACACGTGTCCCGCTGGCCTCTCTCTCTCTCCTCCCCACATGGCTTCTGCGGGCCCAAAGGCTGCCCGCCCAGTTCGCGGCGCTGCCGCGCCCGCCGCCTCGCGCCTCCACGCTGGCGACCTCGCCTCGCGCGCGGGATCCGCCCGCCGCCGCCAGACCCGCCTCCTCTTTGCCGTCCGGCCCGCGCTGGGCCGCTTTCGCAGCCAGTTTCGCCGGTGCCGCCCGGCTTGCAAGGCCGAGCAGGCGGCCCCTCGCCAGCAGTTCCTCCGCCGCGTCCGCCTCCGGCGCCGGACGCCGGCCGCCGCGACTCCGCGGACTTCGCCTCCGGCTGCCCTGCCCGTTCATCGTCAGATCTGGCGAGCCCGTGGCCGGATCCGACCTCCCCTCGCCCCGCCGGTCCTCCCTCGACCTCCGGTGATCCCCGGTGCCCCCAGCTCGCCGGAGCCGCCGCCCCGTTCGCCGGAGTTCGTCTCCGGCAGGATCGGGACGAGATCCACCAATGCATCCAACCAAACGCGGCATTCCCGCATCCCGGATCCCTCCGTCCCGCGTTGACTTTCGCGGAGGTAAAATTCCACTAAGTCCCCGATTATTTTGACATTCTGGTGCACTTTTCATCGCATCATAACTTTCTGCATACTGCTCTGTTTCGTGCGTGTAATATGTCAAATTGTTCGACTCAACGAGTACTTCATTTCATTCCATCGCATCATTTTCATTTGAGCTCATCTTGATGCCTGAATCATCGTTGCAAGAGTGCTATACGATGTTAATCTGCTGAAACTGTTATAACTTGATGGTTTGTCATTTTTGTTGCATTTGATGTGTGCATCCTATGAGCATGAGCCCTACATGTGTTTTGTACTATGTCATGCCATATTTACATAGGTGCTTTCCATGTATTTTTGTGATCAATTTGGTGACTAGCACAAGCATGCAAACTAGGCTTCGTGATGTTGCTGATTTTAGTCCCCAGATCTTCTGTTATTTTGATGCCATGTAAACTTGATGCTAGAGAGATATCCATGCATATTTTGAGTTACTTCAGTAAGGATGTTTTGAACATATGATTATGCTCTACCCATCCATGCCCCTGTTTGCAATTATGGAGTGCCATAGCATGACTCAATCGAGCTCTACTTTTGCTATAAAATGTTTCCTGGCAGATTGTTTACATGTTATTCAATTTTGCCAAGGTTGTTGTAGTTGATCCTTGCATGCTATAAACTTTCTATTTCCATGCTTAGCTTCATAAACATGTCTTCTTACTGTTGGTCACCTTGCCATGCCATGTATTGCTCTGTGGTGAGTGGTTAAAGCTCACCAACATGCATACTTCTTGTTGTTCCTGCCATGTATGAATATGTCATATAACTTGCCATGTTTACATGGGTGCCATCATATCTTCTGATCCTTTTTGGCTCATGGTCAGTAAAGGACTTTTGTTCTATGCAATTATTAGATTCATTCCATGCCTTTGTTTGCCATGATAAGTTCCTGTAGCATGATGTTTGATAGCTCTAAACATTGCAACCTGATTTTATTTCCTGATTTAAGTCTGAAACTGTTATTATATGCAATCTTGCCATGTCATTTTGAGCATGTTCTAGTGATTTCTGGAGATAGCTCAGTGTTCATGTTTTGTCATGTTTTACCTGTACTTCATGCCCATGCCTTTTTTTTTCACGTTGAGATGTTGTAGCATAGTGTTTTGATGCTTGCAATATGCCTAGTTGCTGTTTTGGACAGATTTTTGTCATGACTTGTATCGGGTGTATGTGTTGAACCGTTGCTCCGTTTTGGGTGTGCTCTATATGAAACTTGCTTAGAATTGCATGTGGATTCATATTATCATGTTTCATCCTTGTTTTGAGGTGTTTGCTTGATATTTGTATGCATTTTGCATCAATGCCATGCTTATCTTGTTTTGCTCATATCTTCTAGGCCGTAGCTCCGAATCTAATGAACTTTATATGTAACTTGACTAGAATTTCGTGTAGATCATGTTGGTGCATCTTAAATTGCTGTTTAACAAACTTGAACATAAGGTTATTCAGATCTGGACCAATTTCGAAATTTGCATATGAGGACCTACCGGAATTGTTATATGTTGTTCCCGGCCTCATTTAAATTTGCTTTGATGTGTTGTTCTTGTTTGCATCATCTCTTGCCATGAGTAGCTTCATGTAGCTTTGTCATGCATCATGCTTGTTGTGCGTCATGCCTTGTTCATGTGTGGTGTGTTTACCATGTAGTGTGCTTCTTCTCGATAGTTCCCGTTTCGTTGCGATCGTGAGGATTCGCTCGTCTACGCTTGGTTCGTCTTCGTGGCTTCATCTTCTTCATGGACTCGTTCTTCTTCCTTGCGGGACTTCAGGCAAGATGACCGCTACACCTGGATCTCACTACTATCATTGCTATGCTAGTTGCTTCGTTCTATCGCTTTGCCGCGCTACCTATCTCTTGTTGCTCAAGCCTCACTAATTGCCATGTCAGCCTCTAACCTTTGTTACCCTTCCTAGCAAACCGTTGTTTGGCTATGTTACCGCTTTGCTCAGCCCCTCTTATAGCATTGCTAGTTGCAGGTGAAGATGAAGATTGCTCCATGTTGGATTATGTTTATGTTGGGATATCACAATATCTCTTATATTATTAATGCATATATATACTTGGTAAAGGGTGGAAGGCTCGGCCTTATGCCTGGTGTTTTGTTCCACTCTTGCCGCCCTAATTTCCGTCATACCGGTGTTATGTTCCCGGATTTTGCGTTCCTTACGCGGTTGGGTGATTTATGGGACCCCCTTGACAGTTCGCTTTGAATAAAACTCCTCTAGCAAGGCCCAACCTTGGTTTTACCATTTGCCTCACCTAGCCCTTTTTCCCTTGGGAGCCGCGCTCTCGAGGTTCATCTTTATTTTACACCCCCCCCCCCCCCCCGGGCCAGTGCTCCTCCGAGTGTTGGTCCAAACTAGAGCACCGTGCGGGACCATTCCATGGCAACTTGGGTTACGTCGGTTCCTGTACGCTTCGCTCATCCGGTGTGCCCTGAGAACGAGATATGTGCAGCTCCTATGGGGATTTGTCGGCACATCCGGGCGGCTTTGCTGGTCTTGTTTTATTGCTGTCGAAATGTCTTGTAGCCGGGATTCCGAGACTGATCGGGTCTTCCCGGGGAGAAGGAATATCCTTTGTTGATCGCGAGAGCTTATCATGGGCTAAGTTGGGACACCCCTGCAGGGTTTGAACTTTCAAAGCCGTGCAGCGGTTATGTGGCAGATGGGAATTTGTTAATATCCGGTTGTAGTAAACTTGAAGTAAACTCTTCTAAAATACACCAACCGTAGCGTAATCGTGAGTGTCTCTTTTCGGGTTGATCGAGAGGAGAACACGGTTTCGGGTTATGTCGACGTAAGTAGGAGTTCAGGATCACTTCTTGATCATTACTAGTTGACGACCGTTCCTTTGTTTCTCTTCTCGCCTCAATTGCGTATGTTAGCCACCATATATGCTTAGCCGCTGCTGCAACCTCACCACTTTACCCCCTCCTTTCCCATTTAGCTTTGCTAGTCTTGATACCCATGGTAATGGGATTGCTGAGTCCTCGTGGCTCACTGATTACTACACCAACAGTTACAGGTACAGGTTACGCGATGATCATGACGCGAGAGCGATGTTTATTTGTGTTGGAGTCCTTCATCCGCTTCTTCGATCGGGGATAGGTTCGGTCGGCAGCCTGGGCTAGTGGTGGATATTGTTTGAGTTTCGTTTATGTTTCATCCGTAGGCGGATGTTGATCTCTTGTATATGATGTATTGTTGTATTCATGTGACATTGTATGTCTTGTATGTATCCCCATCTATTATGTAATGTTGATGTAATGATATCCACCTTGCAAAAGCGTTTCAATATGCGGGTCTATCCTTGGTGGGACCTTCGAGTTCCTTTTGGATAGGGTCGCATATTGGGCGTGACAAGTTGGTATCAGAGCCTCGACCGACCTTAGGAGCCCCCTTGATTGATCGTGTAGTTTGGCCGTTGTTGAGTCTAGAAGAAAACTGTTTTCGAGTTTAGTTACATCGAGAGTAGGAATTCTTTTACTCCTCAGCCCTTCGTCGCTCTCGGTGAGGAATCTTGACGTAGGTGTTTTGAATTACTTTCTTCCCTTCAAATTTTTTCTTTAGGATCACGCAGTTGGTTTTTCGATCGTTGTTCCTCAGCTCTTGGCATTCGTGCATTTCTCATCAAGTTGACTCGAGCCTCTTCATCTTTGCCAAGTTCAACCTCGCTTGTTTTCTTTTCCCACCCGCCTCCCTTCTTCCTCTCGGAACCGAGTCCGTAATTGAGTATCCATCCTACTCGTGCGAAGTCTTTGCTTTCTTTCCTCAATGGTTTCAACCGTGTTTTTCTTCAAGATATTCGCGGTTCCCCTTCCAAGTTGCCTTTGTTTTCCGCCTCCCACCCTTTCTTCTTACCGCAGCCTCGAGTCTGTTTTGGGCATCAATTTCATTCGTGTGGAGTCTTAGTCAATTGTTTCAACCGGTTAATTTCGCCTCGCTTGACATTCATCATCCCTTTTCTTCTCCGTGGATTCAATTCAAGTTTTTCATTGTCGATCGATTCTTTTCCTCGGCTCAAATGTTTTCCCGTGCTCGCTCGCCTCTCGCCAGTTTATCATTCCGGAGTGATGAAGACATCTCAGGAGATTCGTCTGGGTTTGAATTAATTCGAGGTTGTCACCTCATTCAAATATTTCAATTGTTCTCGTGCATCATCTATCTATTCAACATCCTTTTTCAACGGTGTTATCTCTTCATGGGCCCTAACCCACGTGTCTTTTCCCGTGATCTTACCGACTCTTCTAATTCCCGGAGTTATTCTCATTTCTTTTCAAGTGTGACGAAGAATGCATTCCATCAGTCACATGCCTTGTCAAGATCGATTTCAATTCTTTCCATTGTTGGCTCAACCTTTTCGGTTTCAGGTCTACCGGAGTTTCTCGGTAATTTTGGTGGTGTTGCTTGTCGTCATTTGAAGACCGAAGAAGAGTTTTCCTCTAAATCTTGCCCATTCTCTCGAGATTCGTGGCTCTAGCTTCTTATTACCCTCTCGAATTATTCCGTCTGCCGGAAACCCATTTTTCTCACCTATCCGAGTATTTCAGAGTTGATTTCTATTTCTTTTCACCGAGGTCATCGCTCCGAAGAATTCTTTGTCCTCACATTTCAGCTACCATTATCCAATTATCCGGTGCTTCGCTCAAGTGTTCTTTAGTCAGCTCATGATCTCTTTGTTCTTCTCGCATCCAAATCCTCTAGCATATTGGTTCTTCTAATTCTTCCCGTGATTCATTCTCTTTCATCAGTCATTTTTGAATTCTTACGGTGGTTCATTCAGATTCTTTTTCCTTTGTTATCGTATCAATCCATTCGTTCTTTCAATCCTACCGGTGGTTCATGAAGACCTTCTCAAGTTTTGTGTTATCCCTTCTCAATCCTTTTTCAAGAAGAATAAGTAGTATGCGGAATCCATTGTTGGTCATCAATTCAATTTGATGAAGGATAAGCATACAATAAATCTTATTCTTATTTCATCCAAGTGAGTAACCCCTTCCTTCGTAGTTTCTTCTTGATGAATAAATTCTAGCTAGAAGTGTTTTCATCTTTTCTTCTCCGGAGTTCAAATCTTCCTCGGCCATCTCGTCGGAACCTCCATCTAAATCATCGCGAGGCTCATCTTATTCTTTCACCCTTCATTCTATCTCATCATCCTTTTGGTACCGGAGTTTTTAACGCATTAATTCTTCAAGAGTTCATCAAGTATCATTCCATCCTCTGAAGTTCGTGTTCTATTCCTTCCATGTTCAGTCAGAGTGCTGCCTAAATCCTTTTAGTCTTATTCGTTTCTTATCTCGTTCTAACCGGAGTGGTTTCATAGTCTATTTGATTCCGTGAGCTTTCGATTCTCGTCATTCTCGTCGCTCCTCTCTTCTTTTCGAGTGCTCTCGATTCTTTGCTTATTCTTTTGAGTTCTTGCTTCACCTCTTCCTCTTTCTCTTCCGTCTCGGTCCTAAGATCTCGGGACGAGATCTCTTGTTAGTGGAGGAGTGTTGTAACGCCCCAGATTCGATGCGCCAGGTGTCCACCAGTTATTTTTCGTCCTTGCCATGTCATGTGCTTGCGTGTTGCACTTTTCCATGTCATCATCTGCATTTCATATCATGTCATCATGAGCATCTCATTGTGCATACGTGTTCTTCTCATGCATCCTAGCATTTTCCCCGTTGTCCGTTTTGCAATCCGGCACTCCTATGTCCCCCGTCGCCCCCTTTTGCCTCTTTTCGTGTGCGGGTGTTAAACGGTCTCGGAATGGACCGAGGTTTGCCAAGCGGCCTTGGTATAGCACCGGTAGACCGCCTGTCAAGTTTCGTGCCATTTGGAGGTCGTTTGATACTCCAACGGTTAACCGGGTAACCGCAAAAGCCCCTTTCTCTTTGCAGCCCAACAACCTTTCAAAGTGGCCCAAAACCAAGCAAACTCCCCTCTATGCTCTCGGCCGTTCTATCACGATCATGTGGGCGAAAACCGCACCTCATTTGGACTCTCCTAGCTCCCTCTACCTATATATATGCCTTCCACTTCCAAATTCGCGGATGATTTCCACCCTAACCCTAGCGTCTTCCTCCTCGCGCCACCGGACACGTCCGCCACAGCCGGACATGTCCGCCTCTGCCGCCCGTCGAATCCCACGCTGACACGTGTCCTGCCGGCCTCTCTCTCTCCTCCCGCCGCGCCTGCTGCTGGGCTCAGCGCTGCCCACCCAGCCAGCTCGCCAAGGCCTCCGCCGGTGACCTCGCCCGCCGCGGGATCCGCCCGCCGCCGCCAGACCCGCCTCCTCGTCGCCGTCGCCCCGAGCAGCGCCGCCCGGCAAGCCCCGCTGGCGCCGCCCAAGGCAGCGCCGAGCCGGGCCGGGCCCTCGCCATGTTCCTCCGCCGCGTCCGCCTCCGGCGACCGGACGCCGCCGCCGCCGGCGACTCGCGGACTTTGCCTCCGGCTGCCCCGGCCCGTTCATCATCAGATCCGGTGAGCCCGCGGCCGGATCCGACCTCCCCTCGCCCCGCCTGTCCTCCCTCGACCTCCGGTGATCCCCGGTGCCCCCAGCTCGCCGGAGCCGCCGCCGCTTCTTCCGGAGTTCGTCTCCGGCAGGATCGGACGAGATCCACCAATGCATCCAACCAAACACGGCATTCCGCATCCCGGATCCTCCGTCCGCGCTGACTTTCGCGGAGGTAAAATTCCACTAAGTCCCGATTATTTTGACATTCGTGCACTTTTCATCGCATCATAACTTTCGCATCTTGCTCCGCTTAAATGCGTGTAATATGTCAAATTGTTCGACTCAACGAGTACTTCATTTCATTCCATCGCATCATTTTCATTTGAGCTCATCTTGATGTCTGAATCATCGTTGCAAGTGTGCTATACGATGTTAATCTGCTGAAACTGTTATAACTTGATGGTTTGTCATTTTTGTTGCATTTGATGTGTGCATCCTATGAGCATGAGCCCTACATGTGTTTTGTACTATGTCATGCCATATTTACATAGGTGCTTTCCATGTATTTTTGTGATCAATTTGGTGACTAGCACAAGCATGCAAACTAGGCTTCGTGATGTTGCTGATTTTAGTCCCTGTACTGCTGTTATTTTGATGCCATGTAAACTTGATGCTAGAGAGATATCCATGCATATTTTGAGTTACTTCAGTAAGGATGTTTTGAACATATGGTTATGCTCTACCCATCCATGCCCCTGTTTGCAATTATGGAGTGCCATAGCATGACTCAATCGAGCTCTACTTTTGCTATAAAATGTTTCCTGGCAGATTGTTTACCTTGCCATGCCATGTATTGCTCTGTGGTGAGTGGTTAAAGCTCACCAACATGCATACTTCTTGTTGTTCCTGTCATGTATGAATCTGTCATATAACTTGCCATGTTTACATGGGTGCCATCATATCTTCTGATCCTTTTTGGCTCCTGGTCAGTAAAGGACTTTTGTTCTATGCAATTATTAAATTCATGCCATGCCTTTGTTTGCCATGATAAGTTCCTGTAGCATGCTGTTTGATAGCTCTAAACATTGCAACCTGATGTTATTTCCTGATTTAAGTCTGAAACTGTTATTATATGCAATCTTGCCGTGTCATTTTGAGCATGTTCTAGTGATTTCTGGAGATAGCTCAGTGTTCATGTTTTGTCATGTTTTACCTGTACTTCATGCCCATGCCTTTTGTTTTCACGTTGAGATGTTGTAGCATAGTGTTTTGATGCTTGCAATATGCCTAGTTGCTGTTTTGGACAGATTGTTGTCATGACTTGTATAGGGTGTATGTGTTGAACCGCTGTCCGCTTTTGGGTGTGCTCTATATGAAACTTGCTTAGAATTGCATGTGGCTTCATATTATCATGTTGCATCCTTGTTTTGAGGTGTTTGCTTGATGTTTGTATGCATTTTGCATCAATGCCATGCTTATCTTGTTTTGCTCATATCTTATAGGCCGTAGCTCTGAATCTAATGAACTTTATATGTAACTTGACTAGAATTTCATGTAGATCATTTTGGTGCATCTTAACATGCTGTTTAACAAACTTGAACATAAGGTTATTCAGATCTGGACCAATTTTGAAATTTGCATATGAGGACCTACCGGAATTGTTATATGTTGTTCCCGGCCTCATTTAAATTTGCTTTGATGTGTTGTTCTTGTTTGCATCATCTCTTACCATGAGTAGCTTCATGTAGCTTTGTCATGCATCATGCTTTTTGTGCATCATGCCTTGTTCATGTGTGGTGTGTTTACCATGTAGTGTGCTTCTTCTCGATAGTTCCCGTTTCATTGCGATCGTGAGGATTCGCTCGTCTACGCTTGGTTCGCCTTCGTGGCTTCATCTTCTTCATGGACTCGTTCTTCTTCCTTGCGGGACTTCAGGCAAGATGGCTACCCTGGATCTCACTACTATCATTGCTATGCTAGTTGCTTCGTTCTATCGCTTTGCCGCACTACCTATCTCTTGTTGCTCAAGCCTCACTAATTGCCATGTCAGCCTCTAACCTTTGTTACCCTTCCTAGCAAACCGTTGTTTGGCTATGTTACCGCTTTGCTCAGCCCCTCTTATAGCGTTGCTAGTTGCAGGTGAAGATGAAGATTGCTCCATGTTGGATTACGTTTATGTTGGGATATCACAATATCTCTTATATTATTAATGCATCTATATACTTGGTAAAGGGTGGAAGGCTCGGCCTTATGCCTGGTGTTTTGTTCCACTCTTGCCGCCCTAGTTTCCATCATACCGGTGTTATGTTCCCGGAATTTGCGTTCCTTACGCGGTTGGGTGATTTATGGGACCCCCTTGATAGTTCGCTTTGAATAAAACTCCTCCAGCAAGGCCCAACCTTGGTTTTACCATTTGCCTCACCTAGCCCTTTTTCCCTTGCGAGTCGCACTCTCGAGGGTCATCTTTATTTTACCCCCCGGCCAGTACTCCTCCGAGTGTTGGTCCAAACTAGAGCACCGTCTTGGGACCATTCCTTGGCAACTTGGGTTACGTCGGTTCTCAGACGCTTCGCTCATCCGGTGTGCCCTGAGAACGAGATATGTGCAGCTCCTATCGGGATTTGTCGGCACATCCGGACGGCTTTGCTGGTCTTGTTTTATTGTTGTCGAAATGTCTTGTGGTCGGGATTCCGAGACTGATCGGGTCTTCCCGGGGAGAAGGAATATCCTTCGTTGATCGCGAGAGCTTATCATGGGCTGTTGGGACACCCTGCAGGTTTGAACTTTCAAAGCCGTGCTCCGCGGTTATGTGGCAGATGGGAATTTGTTAATATCGGTTGTAGTAAACTTGAAGTAAACTCTTCTAAAATACACCAACCGTAGCGTAATCGTGAGTGTCTCTTTTCGGGGTTGATCGAGAGGAGAACACGGTTTCTGGGTTATGTCCGACGTAAGTAGGAGTTCAGGATCACTTCTTGATCATTACTAGTTGACGACCGTTCCTTTGTTTCTCTTCTCGCTCTCAATTGCGTATGTTAGCCACCATATATGCTTAGCCGCTGCTGCAACCTCACCACTTTACCCCCTTCCTTTCCCATTTATCTTTGCTAGTCTTGATACCCATGGTAATGGGATTGCTGAGTCCTCGTGGCTCACAGATTACTACACCAACAGTTGCAGGTACAGGTTACGCGATGATCATGACGCGAGAGCGATGTTTATTTGTGTTGGAGTCCTTAATCTGCTTCTTCGATCGGGGATAGGTTCCGGGTTGGCAGCCTGGGCTAGCGAGTGGTGGATATTGTTTGAGTTTCGTTTATGTTTCATCCGTAGGCGGATGTTGATCTCTTGTATATGATGTATTGTTGTATTCATGTGACATTGTATGTCTTGTATGTATCCCTATCTATTATGTAATGTTGATGTAATGATATCCACCTTGCAAAAGCGTTTCAATATGCGGGTCTATCCTTGGTGGGACCTTCGAGTTCCTTTTGGATTGGGTCGCATATTGGGCGTGACATTACCCTTGAGGTAAAAGGTTGGGAGGCAACACTATAAGCCCCTATCTTTCTCTGTGTCCGATTAAAACTCCATAACCATAAGTATTGTGTGAGTGTTAGCAATTGTGAAAGATTAAATGATAGTTGAGTATGTGGACTTGCTGAAAAGCTCTTATATTGACTCTTTCCTATGTTATGATAAATTGCAATTGCTTCAATGACTGAGATTATAGTTTGTTAGTTCTCAATGAAGTTTCTGATTCATACCTGACATTGTGAATAGGTTATTACTTGAGCATAAGAAATCATATGACAATATATATATATACATACATATATATATATATATATATATATATATATATATATATATATATATATATATATATATATATATATATACATATATAGGTTGCTTTTATAAGAATGATCATGATGCCCTCATGTCCGTATTTTATTTTATCGACACCTCTATCTCTAAACATGTGGACATATTTTTCGTTATCGGCTTCCGCTTGAAGACAAGCGAGGTCTAAGCTTGGGGGAGTTGATACGTCCATTTTGCATCATGCTTTTATATTGATATTTATTGCATTATGGGTTGTTATTATACGTTATGTCACAATACTTATGCCTTTTCTGTCTTATTTTACAAGGTTTACATGAAGAGGGAGAATGCCGGCAGCTAGAATTCTTGGCTGGAAAAGGAGCAAATATTAGAGACCTATCTGCGTAACTCCAAAAGTCCTGAAACTTCACGGAGGCAACTTCTGGAATTAATAAAAAATACAGGTGAAAGAGGGCACGCCCGCCTGCCTCGTGGGCCCCCTGGTAGGCCTCCAATGCCCATCTTCTGCTATATGAAGTCTTTCACCCCGGAAAAAATCATAAGCAAGCTTTCGGGACGAAACACCGCCGCCACGAGGCGGAACCTTGGCGGAACCAATCTAGGGCTCCGGTGGAGCTGTTCTACCGGGGGAACATCCCTCCGGGAGGGGAAATCATCGCCATCATCATCACCATCGATCCTCTCAGCAGAAGGGGGTCAATCTCGATCAACATCTTCACCAACACCATCTCCTCTAAAACCCTATTTCATCTCAGATTGGTACCTGTGGGTTGCTAGTAGTGTTGACTACTCCTTGTAGTTGATGCTAGTTGGTTTATTTGGTGGAAGATCATATGTGTGGGGACCCTGACTCATAAGTCGTGATCACCGAATGCACGTGTACAGTGATCCCAGAGATCAATGCTCACTGAACACACAGAAGCTGTATAACAAGAGTCTTACATCCATACATACCGTCTTACATAAATTATGACCATTATGGTCAAGTCTGGAGTATAACTTCGCAACGGAAATCTTCGTCGATAACTTGGACCCATGCCATCTGCCTTAACCCTACATGCATTCTGACCGGGAAGCGTCCCAGCTCGCATGTTCGTCACCGAAGTATTCTTCATCACATCCTGTTCTTTCATGCCTAGCCAATAAAATAACCAGTGGCAAGCCAATGAGTATTGTGAATGTACTCGCAAGCAACCCAAGAGTGATAATAGAATAAATATGCACGGCTCTACTGCTAAATTGGCAGTTTTGCGGAAAGCTAGTTTTCCTCATGCAAGTATGATCAACATTTTATCAAGGATATGAATGTGTCTGCAACAAGTATCAGGAGGTTACAGACATTAACATCGGGATAGAGTTGTGAACAACTCATACTCAAGCTCATCGTGACTTCCTCACGAATCACATCAACAGATTTACCAAATCATGTTGTTTGTCAGAAACATATGGACGTAGTCTAAGCAGCACCACCCAACTGTCCTTGACCCTGGACACGACTATTCGAATAGTTTTACACTCTGCAGAGGTTGCACACTTTACCCACAAGATCCGGGGAACTTCCGTGTCATCCACGACCCGCGATACCTCAAGTACCTAGGGTAAGCACCCGATCACTATCTTTCCCTAGACGACACTAACAAAGAGTCCACTCGTTGTTCCGTATCCTCACGATGTACATCATACAAGACTCACTCGAGATCCTAACATCCAAGAGGGGACACAACGGTGTATCCGGTGCCCTGTGAAAACAGTCATGGCCGCCCTACCTGGCACGACCCCATCCCGAGAGAGAGCACAAACTCTCCCCCGTCACTAGTAATGCGGGCTCCAAGCTAGTATCGGCCTAGGTAATCAATAATGCCCTTTCCCATACAAGGGTAGAGTGGTTGCGCATGTAAGGTTGGGACAGTCGACAAATCTTAAATCTAATCCATCTCTGTAAACAACACTTTTATCGAGCGTCGGTACACTACTTCTCCACCAAGTAGTGACCTAGTTCATCATCATCTCCCAGGGGCATTAGTGGCACCCACTAGGCTAGTTGCAAGCATGTCAAACCACACTTGTTTCTTTCCATGCATAACCCTGACCCACTTTGCGTAGCCATTTACTATAGCATATTTCTACAACCCACCAACACAACTCTAAGCAAGGGTAGAGTCATGAACAATGCAAGTATCAAAGGAGTATGCAACGGAGGCAAGCCTAGCAAAGTTGCCATTCAAGGTATATCATGCACTCAGTGAAGCAACGAAAATGCTATTATGATGAAAAATGGTTTATCATGGTCAAAGGGCTGCTTGCTTGGCTCAGCAATGTCTTCAACTCCTCTGGTCCATCTCCAAGTACTTCGTCAACTATCGTCGAAAGCAATCACAATAAGCAACACAACAAGGCAGAAAATAGAAGTGCTCTAAAAATATGGATTTGACTTTTCTAGGACTTCCCTGGTCATATGAAAAATAACCAGGGTGGTTTCACTGGAATTGGATTAGTGAATATTTCTGAACATTTCAATATGATGGAATCAAGGGGTTTATGGATTTGCGAGAAGTGTACAGAAATATATTTTTGAAAAATGAGAAAAGGCACTCATTTAGCAAATCATGATTTTAGAAGCATCTGGGAGTTGGTTTCCTATGAATTTGCAAAGTTGACAAATATGAAGAAATGGCTCATTATTTTATGTGGCACAGAAAGTATAAAAAAATGTTCATAAACTAAGTTATGAACTTATAATCATCTTGGTGTTTGAACAATGGAATTTCGATCAAATATGTGCTCTCTGTGATTTTCTAAAGTTTGGCTCAGAAAAGGAAATATAGGTTTATTAAAATATGTGTGAAGGAAACTTTTCTGGAAAACAGTGCATGATGTGCCATGAGGTAGATCAGGAATTTAAAAGACCCTAGGATTTTAAATCATTAAATTTGGATCTTATTTGAATATTTGGGAGATTTTACAAGTTTTAAAGAAAAGAAAAAGGAAAAGATTTTTACCCGAATGGGCTGGATCTGGGCGGCGACAGCGCGCAGCGGGCGAGATATAGTGCCAAGCGCACTGGGCCTGGCCCAGTCGCTCAGCCGCGCAGAGGGGGGAGTGGCGGCGTCGAAAACGCCTGCCAGGAGTGCGCCTTGGGCGCGGGGAGACGACTTCCGAAGAAGTCATGTCCACTTAACTCGCGGGCCCGGCCCTTAGGGTCGCCGACACATGGGGCCCACTAGTCGGGTTCATCCCCAACCTCCCGCGCGGGCGCGTCGGGAGACATAGGCGAGGCCGGACGGTGTCGGTGCTCTCCCCGGTGGTACCGGCCATCTCCGGCGACGCCCAGCAGACCAGCGGGTCCAGGAGACAACGCCGCTTCCGCCAAGGTGCGCTGCGACCATGGGTGGTGGACGCCAAGACGCCGTCGGCCGTGGCGGGCGGGGCCGGCGGTGGAGATGGGGCTCGACCGCATGGCCACGGGAAGGAGGGGAAGTAGCAGGGGAGAGTTCCATGATGGTCGTGGTGATGCCATGGTATGATGAGGCGAGGAGGAGGGGGCTCGGGTGGCACGAATTTAAGCTGAGGCCCACGGCAAGGCTCCGGCCATGCTGGTGGATGGAGGGCACGGGGAAAGAGTTGGCTTGGTCCAGGGGGTCACTGGGAGTGAGAGACGGTGAAGGGGATCCAGAGGGAGGCCTGGGACGGCTTTATATGGCCGGCCCGTGGCTCACCATGGTCCAGTGCGCCGGCGAGGCTATTTCCGTTGCTGCAGGTCACGGGGGCTCATGTGGGCTTGTCCGGGGCGTTAGTGGAGGAGGTCTACGACCAGGGGAAGGGAGAGAAGGAGCGGGGAAGCGGTAGGGCATCGCGCGTGTGAGGCTGCCCATTGGAGTGCTCGGGCGGCCGGTGCGCGTGCGAGAGGAGGCATGAGGAGGGAGAAGTAGGAGGGGTACCAGGCCGTGGCGTGTTGAATACGCCGAGGAGCATCATCGGGCGCGCTGGGGAGGCCCGAGGTGGCCGGAGGCGCTTGGCAAGGGGCGGCTACAGTGCGGGAGCGCACTGTAGCGCGCTCCAGAGCGCCCAAATGGCCGGCATGGCCATTTTCTATGCAATGTGGGTGCCCTCAAGCATGTCCATCAGGTCTAGGAGGGAGTAAAGAAAGGGGGAGGGGCCTTGGATGCCATGGGTGGCCAGTAGGATTAGAGTGGGGTTGAGAGAGACATGGAAATGGGCTGTCCAGAGGGGTGAATGAGGTGGTTTCACCCCTCAATCATTGAGCTGAGATGCAGCCATAGTTACTGGAGGTAGAAGAGGGTCAGGAGCAGCTGTGGAACAAAGTTGAGCCCATGGAGATTAGTGGAAGAGGTCAAAAATGGCATTTTGGAAAAGTGTCAGAAGGTGTTTGATGTAGGTTTGGGCAAGCAAATGGACTTCCCTTGTCATGAGGCTTGACAGGGTCAAATGGCCTTAGAAAATAAGAGGCTCCGCCAAGATTGAGTTCATTTGGGCAAACTGGCCAATGCAACTTTTGTAAACCCTAGAAATCAATAGAAATGGACTTTCCAAGATTTAGTCATGCAAATCTATTCTCCTTGATGCACCACTCAGTGTAGTGTCATCATTTGAGGTTCTGAACATGTCCACAAAAGTTGAGATCAAAAGGAGAAAGTTGCCAATGTAAAGTTGTTCAAATTTGGTTCTGGACAGAGAGGGTTTTGGGGCACTTTGATCAAGATAACATTCTCTACAACTTGTTCCATTTGGTCTAGATGTATTATTACACCATCTGAGCATGTGCACCAAGTTTGAGAGCATTTGGACATGTTTGACAGTGCAAAGTTGTTCAAACTTGAAAAAGGACAGAAGTGGTTTTGAGAGGATTTCATGGGG
The DNA here is from genome assembly GCA_021605205.1 of Aegilops longissima. Classification (NCBI taxonomy): domain Eukaryota; kingdom Viridiplantae; phylum Streptophyta; class Magnoliopsida; order Poales; family Poaceae; genus Aegilops; species Aegilops longissima. Next base: position 319,104,526 of record CM038682.1, read on the forward strand.
TTATACTATTCTCCATGACATGAGACTTGGCAAGATCATCAGACATGTCATATGAGACATGCTAGAATTTTCTTGGAATTTTTGGGGAATATTTCCTTTGTAAATATTTCAAAATCTTGAAATATCCAGAAAGGGTTTTTGAGGATTTGACCAATATTTTGAACATGACCATGTGTTGAAACTCTTATATATGGACAATATATGTCCATTGAGTTTCCCTAGGTTTTTCCCAAATATTGTTTAAAGCATTAAAATAATTTTAACCTATTAAAGACCATTTCTGGACTTAAGAAAAAGACTTTAAATAAAATAGGAAAATAACTTTTAAAATTATATTTTTGTGGTTTCTGGGTTTCCTATAGCTAATAGGAAACAAATATATTTTTTTAAATATTTTTACTGCCCTTAATTAAGTACTTGCAGTGCAAATCTCAATTCAGGGGTTTTTGGAAAACTAATTTTTGAAAATACTATTTGGCCAAATTATTTTTGTAAGAAATTATTTTTATGTCATATACACATGGCATGATCATTGGGAAATGTTTTTGGATCAAGGAGAAGGAGTATAAGAGTTGGAGAATTTATTTGATTTTTAGAGCACTTGCAAACATCAGTCAAACATTCAATCAAAGCAAAGACAAAACACTCAAAAGTTTTTGTCAGACCACATTTTATCATGTTTATTAGATTAAGTGTTGTGGCATGAAAACCAGGGTGTGACAGACCTACCCCCCTTACAAGTCTCGTCCCCGAGATTCCCAGACTAGGCGCGGAATGGGACAGAGAAACTTGGATCTGGGGTAGTCTTAAAGTCCTCTTGTTGTTTCTGCTTCCGTGTGGTGCTCCATTGAACTTGTAGTAATTGATGGTGTGGCTTCGTGTATGACGTTCTTCTTGATCCAGGTTGCTAATGGGTAGCTCACGGTAGGTTAGATTGGGCTAGGGGTCGATGGCTCGGTGGCCGATGCCCTCGTAGAGATCGGACTAGTTAGGAAGTTGGAAACACTTCCGGGGTGTGTCGCGTGGAAAAATGTTGTGCACAGTGGGTAACTCAGGTGGTAGCTCCAGCTGGTAAGTGTCTTCTCTTTGTCTCTTAGCGATCTCAGAGGGGGTTGTTAAATCTTGGTGTGAGCTTCCCTTTGACATGGAAATGCTTGGTTCCATTGAGAGAAGTGGCTTGCAGATACACCTGGTCTTCGACGCGGAGGTTTACTTCTTGACGATGGTGGTTGGTGTAGTTCTTCCTTCTTGACATGGCGGTCTTCAAACGTTCCCTAACCAGCTGAACAACTCTTCTTCCGTCTTCAGGTGGACATGCGTGTCCTCAAATAAAGATGATAACTAACTTGCCCAAGTACTCTATGAAGTATATGGGGTACGTAGAGTGGGCTGAGGTATTGGTGGTGGTCACGGTTGAGTATTGGCCAAGGTCTTCCAGACCTAGAGTCAAGGCCCAAGGTCATGGTCCGACCATGTTGTGGCTTGGTAGGGCTTAAGGGTTTCAAGGATTCTAGTGTGTGGGTGAACGCTATCATCTTATCTTTAAGCACGGTTTCTGAGATGCCAATAGTCCTACCTAGTCCTTCAAACAAATCACCTTATACCACCGAAAGCATCATCTCGTATGTGTCAACTCCCGCCATTACTCATGCTATTCATATCCCCAGGACCCTCGAGAGGAGGTCTAACAAAATCGTACATGACTACGATTCCCTAACTCATATGTAGGGCTAGCCCTAAAATCCATGGGTAGAGCATACAAACTGGACTAAAACACGATAATCCAAGTGCTCATCCTATTCTTCCAAAGTCCATGTTACTGCATCTCTATCCTAAGGAAACATGTCGTATGCCACTCCAAAAATCTTGTTTCCTTCCTATGAATCAAATCCAACAACCCGTTAACTCCCATTAATCACTACATAATCCATTAATTCTACAAATCCAATGTATATGGTGTTCCACACGATCTTCTAATGTCCTATAATCCTCAAATACTTGAAAAGGGTTATCTTTACTATAGTCAGTCCACCAATTCCCATTATCGGGGTCAAGTAACTTCCAACCTCAAGCTTAAATAGATCCTTAAATCAATTCCAATCTCCTAGTTTATTGTCCATCGAGAAACATGGTATCACGATCAAGATCATTAGTCTAAATCCAGTTTACTCCGATCCATGTAGACTTACTCTGCATCTACACTCAACTAGAATCACCTACTTAAATCCAAATCTCATGTCCAACAAAAATCCATACATGTTTCCCCCAAGTCATTATCGTAATATCAACTGTCTCCTATCAATATCATCTGATCAAGTCAAATCCTTGCACCTCCAAGAATCTCAGCATGCGATCATAATTGTTCTACAAAATCCAATTTACTCAGGGGTAATGAAAGTTATGCTACTCCATTAACACGATCCCGCCAAGTTCAACATGAAAGCCTTATAATCCACCAAAGAGTCTCAGATAATTCCTCAGGGTCACTGATATAAACCCATCAAGTCATTTGTCCTCTATTCCTTTATCCTCAGATCGGTCTTCCCTATGGCATCGTCAGTTCTTGTGCTATATTAGGATGATAATGTGCTCGTTCACTATGTCCACTAGTTCCATAATGAACCCAGTGATAAGCAAGGTTACAGAGGCTTAACTAGTTCTCTCGCAATTATGTGGGTTAAGCACATGGTAAAGGATTCGAGCTGGGGTATCTTGTGAAGTCTCAAAGGGTCTAGAGATGGGTTTCCAGTCTTGAGGTGTAAACATATGGGGTTGCACTTGGTCTAGGAGGCTGTAGTAAAAGTCTTCAGTGCTAGTTGGTCGCCGAGGTGGAGTCCTTGGTGCATCTTGCCTTGCTGGTCTTCAGTTGAGGAGAGAGAGATGAGAGGGAAAAGTAGCATACAGGAGGGGGATGCCTAAAGGGGGTTCTATAGTGCAAGTGCAAACAAACAAGTGCCTAAAGGGCCAAACAAAAGAAACAAGGTAAGTAAGGTGATATAGTTGCGTACTTGTTGCCTAGGGAAAAAAGGGCGACTGATATCAGAACACAAACAAATAAAAACAAGCAACACACTATCATGGTTCTATTCGAACCATCATATGGACTCGACTGCGCATAGGGGGTACACGACTCATCCTACCCTAGGGGTTCTCGGATTCAGTAGTCGTGCTTTGCTCCGTGCCTTGTGCAGTCTTCTGGGTTTCCCTCAGGTGTTGCCACATCTCTTTGTTCGATAAAACAATCCGGGTTGAGCCTGAAGATTCTTCAACAACTTCTCGCCTGTTGAAGTGGTGGGGTGAAGGTGGCTTCTCATAGTAGGTATTGACTCGGTCTTCCATTGTCTTCTTAATCATGACGATCCCTTTTGCCTCTTAAGGCGTCGACGGTACCAGGTAGGCAATCCTTTATGCAATGATATCATCAAGGCATAGTAGAGGTCTAATCTGTCGGACACATTGTTGACAATATCGAAACCAAGAGCGGGGGATGAAGAGAACCGTTTTCCTGCTCACTATAGTGAGGTGGGCCAAATGGTGAGGTTCTCATCCGCCGGTGGTTGCCGATACAACAACGGTAAGGACATGATTACTCTATTAGCAATGTCTATCATGGTCTTGCATATATTACACCCTGATCATCATAGGACAAGGTTGCATCATCCTGGGGCAAATTCAAAGGTGTCACCATCCTCTGGGTCTTCATGTCCTCATTCTTCAAAGGCGTATCTTCTGTTGGCATCGTCTTGTTGTGGTGTCGCGAATCTTGGGTTCAAAAGAGGTGGGTGAGTATTTGGCAAGGTGTACTCCTTCTAGGCTATCCACGAGGATTACAAGGAATCCCGTGGTCAGGGGCTTGAGGGTGCTAGCGACCGTTTGCAATAGTTTTGAAGGGAAGAGATCGATGGGAAAGTATACCTTAGTTTTTAAAACCGAGAAGGAAGATAAGTATAGATAGTTTTGAAAACTTGTAATAGTTTTGGAAATAGTTTTACCTAACTAACGACCATGCTAACTAAGGCTCCCTACGATCGGGATGGCTCGATACCAGCTCTATGGGGACCCCGACTCATAAGTCGTGATCACCGAATGCACGTGTCTGATGATCCCGAGATCAATGCTCACTAAACACACAGAAGCTGTATAACAAGAGTATTACATCCATACATACCGTCTTACATAAATTATGACCATTATGGTCAAGTCCGAGTATAACCATAACGGAAATCTTAAATCGATAACTTGGACCCATGCCATCTCGCCTTAACCCTACATGCATTCTGACCGGGAAGCGTCCCAGATCGCATGTTCGTCACCGAAGTATTCTTCATCACATCCTGTTCTTTCATGCCTAGCCAATAAAATAACCAGTGGCAAGCCAATGAGTATTGTGAATGTACTCGCAAGCAACCCAAGAGTGATAATAGAATAAATATGCACGGCTCTACTGCTAAATTGGCAGTTTTGCGGAAAGCTAGTTTTTCTCATGCAAGTATGATCAACATTTTATCAAGGATATGAATGCGTCTGCAACAAGTATCAGGATGTTACAGACATTAACATCGGGATAGAGTTGTGAACAACTCATACTCAAGCTCATCGTGACTTCCTCACGAATCACGTCAACAGATTTACCAAATCGTGTTGTTTGTCAGAAACATATGGACGTAGTCTAAGCAGCACCACCCAACTGTCCTTGACCGTGGACGCGACTATTCGAATAGTTTTACACTCTGCAGAGGTTGCACACTTTACCCACAAGATCCGGGGAACTTCCGTGTCAACCACGACCCGCGATACCTCAAGTACCTGGGGTAAGCACCCGATCACTATCTTTCCCTAGATGACACTAACAAAGAGTCCACTCGTTGTTCCGTATCCTCATGATGTACATCATACGAGACTCACTCGAGATCGTAATATCCGAGAGGGGACACAACGGTGTATCCGGTGCCCTGTGAAAACAATCATGGCCGCCCTACCTGGCACGACCCCATCCCGAGAGAGAGCACCAACTCTCCCCCGTCACTAGTAATGCGGGCTCCAAATCAATAATGCCATTTCCCATACAAGGGTAGAGTGGCTGCGCATGTAAGGTTGGGACAGTCGACAAATCTTAAATCTAATCCGTCTCTATAAACAACACTTTTATCGAGCGTCGATATACTACTTCTCCACCAAGTAGTGACCTAGTTCATCATCTCCCAGGGGCATTAGTGGCACCCACTAGGCTAGTTGCAAGCATGTCAAACCACACTTGTTTCTTTCCATGCATAACCCTGACCCACTTTGCGTAGCCATTTACTATAGCATATTTCTACAACCCACCAACACAACTATAAGCAAGGGTAGAGTCATGAACAATGCAAGTATCAAAGGAGTATGCAACGGAGGCAAGCCTAGCAAAGTTGCCATTCAAGGTATATCATGCACTCAGTGAAGCAACAAAAATGCTATTATGACGAAAAATGGTTTATCATGGTCAAAGGGCTGCTTGCTGCTCAAAGAAAGTCTTCAACTCCTCGGTCCATCTCCAAGTACTTCGTCAACTATCGTCGAAAGCAATCACAATAAGCAACACAACAAGGCAGAAAATAAAAGTGCTCTAAAAATATGGATTTGAATTTTCTAGGACTTCCCTGGTCATATGAAAAATAACCAGGGTGGTTTCACTGGAATTGGATTAGTGAATATTTCTGAACATTACAATATGATGGAAACAAGGGGTTTATGGATTTGCAAGAAGTGTACAGAAATATATTTTTGAAAAATGAGCAAAGGCACCCATTTAGAAAATCATGATTTTAGAAGCATTTGTGAGTTGGTTTACCGGATTTGGAGTTCAAATGAATTTCCTATGAATTTGCAAAGTTGACAAATATGAAGAAATGGCTCATTATTTTGTGTGGCACAGAAAGTATAAAAAAATGTTCATAAACTAAGTTATGAACTTAGAATCATCTTGGAGTTTGAACAATGGAATTTTGATCAAATATGTGCTCTCTGTGATTTTCTAAAGTTTGGCTCAAAAAAAGGAAATATAGGTTTATTTAAATATGTGTGAAGGAAACTTTTCTGGCAAACAGTGCATGATGTACCATGAGGTAGATCAGGAATTTAGAAGACCCTAGGATTTTGAATCATCAAATTTGGATCTTATTTGAATATTTGGGAGATTTTACAAGTTTTACAGAAAAGAAAAAGGAAAAGATTTTTTCCCGAATGGGCTGGGCTGGCGGCGGCAGTAGCGAAGTGGCGAGATATAGTGCCGAGCGCCTTGGGCCTGTGATCGCTCGGCCATGTGAGGGGGAGTGGCGGCGCCGAAAGCGCTTTGCCAGAGTGCGCCTTGCTGCTGGGTGGTGGCTTCAAGAAGTCGTGTCCACTTAACTCGTGGGCCCGGCCCTAAGGTTCGCCGACACATGGGGCCCACTAGTCGGGTTCATCCCCAACCTCCCGCGCGGGCGCGTCGGGAGACAGAGGAGGCGAGACCGGACGGTGTCGGCGCTCTCCCCAGTGGCACCGGCCATCTCCGGCGACGCCCAGCAGACCAGCGGGTCCAGGAGACATCGCCGCATCCGCCAAGGTGCGCTGCGACCGCAGGGGTGGTCGGACGCGGGCGCTTCGTCGGCCGTGGCGGGCGGGGCCGGCGGTGGAGATGGGGCTCGACCGCATGGCCACGGGAAGGAGGGGAAGTAGCAGGGGAGAGTTCCACGATGGTCATGGTGATGCCATGGGATGATGAGGTGAGGAGGAGGGCGCTCGGGTGGCGCGAATTTAAGCTGAGGCCAACGGCAAGGCTTCGGCCATGCTGGTGGATGGAGGGCACGGGGAAAGAGTTGGCTTGGTCCAGGGGGTCACTGGGAGTGAGAGAGCGCGAAGGGGATCCAGAGGGAGGCCTGGGACGGCTTTATATAGCCGGCCCATGGCTCACTGTGGTCCAGTGCGCCGGCGAGGCTATTGCCGTTGCTGCATGTCACGGGGGCTCATGTGGGCGTGTCCGGGGCGTTAATGGAGGAGGTCTACGACTAGGGGAAGGGAGAGAAGGAGCGGGGAAGCGCCAGGGCATCGCGCGTGTGAGGCTGCCCATTGGAGCGCTCGGGCGGCCGGTGCGCGTGCGAGAGGAGGCAGGAGGAGGGAGAAGGAGGAGGGGCACCAGGCCGTGGCATGTTGAGGACGCCAGGAGCATCGTCGGGTGCGCTGGTGTAACATCCCAAATTTTCAATTTGGAATGTTATACATAGGTCATCCATGCATATCATAATTTATTGCATCTTCGTTCCGCAATCCTCGAAATCGTAAGCAACTCAAGGACCCTCGGAGAGAGTTGGGGATTTTCCGGTTTTCCTATTTGATTTTTATCAAATAATGAAAACGAGGATTTTTTATTTTATTTGGGTTTTATTTGCGTTAGAAAAATTGCACGTTTTAAAAATTGCATTTTAGGGCCAAGAAAATGTTCATCTTGTTCTAAATATTTCACTTAGACGGTGAAAATTTGTTTTGGCATTTTTAGAATTTTATTTATTTTATAGGAATTTTTTTGTCGGTGGAACTATTTTAAAAAAAATCATGGCAAGACCCGACCGGGCGAAGCCCAGCCAGCCAGCCGGCCCAAACCCGCCGCCGCCTTCCTCCGTGCCGCCACCGCGCATGAGTCCGGCTCGGACTCCGCCTCCGATGCCCTTCCCAAGGCACCGGACCCCCCCTCCTTTAAATACCACCGCCTCTAGCCATCACCACCGCCCGCCGCCCGAGCCCCGCCTTGAGCCGCTTACGCCGCCCGTGGCGCGGCCTCCCTTGCACACCCGCCGTCGAGCCCGAGCCCCGCCGGAGCAGGCGAGTAGCCGCCCCGCCGCCCGGTTTTCCGAAGAAAACCGTTTCAGTTTTTTTAAACCCTAGTTCTCGTTTTTTTAATAGATCGTTTTTTTTTGGTTTATTTATTTAGCGAGCGTTCGCTCGTTCGTTCGTTTTAACGAACGTGTTCTTCGTTTAGGTTCAGATAACGAACGTTTGTTCGTTAAGCTGTTTGTCGTTTTTCTTTTTATCGGATTTATTCCGCGATTTTTCTGATCGTGATTTCTGATCCGATTTTCGTTCTAGTTTAACTTTTCGCTCGTTTATCGGAATCAGGCGATTCAAGCGCCTAGAGTTTTGTCTCGAAACCCTCTTTCCAAATAATCAACTCAAACAAGTTTTTACCTCTGTAAATTTGACCTTAGTTCAGATTAGTAAATGGATCTTATTTCTTTAGCCGTTTGAGTTTGGTTGCTCCGTTTGGTTTGATTCTTTTTGAGAACCGGAGTTCTTAAGTTGAACTCTCCGGTCAACCTCTTTTAGTTGAGTTTTACCTGTGCATCTTTGCTTGTGGCTTATGTATGTTATTGTTTGCTTGCGATAGAATTCCCAGAGTGCGAAGCGTGTTACTACGAGTCTCTAGGATTCGTGGATCGTTAGCAAGGCAAGTAACACATTGATCATACTCTTTTCATACCCAGTTTTTATGCATTAGTTTCAATCCTCAAACATTGCATGATTAGGATGTCATTAATTTGTGGGTTGGGAAGTAGTAGTTGAGGTAGAACCTATTTGCCTGTTACTATCAAACCCTTGGGAGTTACTTCTATGTGTTGTTATTATTGCCATGCTATGCTCGTAGACGTGGATTGGGTTTGAGTGCATCCATGACAGATGTGAGATTGTTAAATAATGGTTTACTTTAAGGTGGCAACTTTAATACACATCTGGGTGGATTGAGGCACCTGGGGAACCCAGTGTTGTCTGTTTTATTTTTGGAAATCCCGGGGTACCCGTGTGATCTTCCTATGGACCGCCACCCAGTCTCAAAGGGAACTGAGATTATTCATGCTAGAAACTTCCGTGTGCAGCCACAAGCTACTATGGGCTCTAGCATAGCTGAGTAAGTTACGTGAAGCTCTTGAAGAGGTAAATCAGCAGGTATGGGTTTTGTAGGTTTGGTATGGTCTACCCTGAGTAGAGAGTTAATGTTTCTGAAAGACTATGTCTCGGTCATCCGTTTCTCAAACACCATGTAGTGCGAGAAATCAACGGAGGCGATCGAGTCTTGTGGGGAAAAGTGCGTAAACCTCTGCAGAGTGTACAATCTAATCATGGTTAGCCGTGTCCCCGGTTATGGACAATTCTGAGTATCTAGTACCTGAGTATTCACATGTATCTCATCACTCTTAATTAATATTGTTGGGTTGTTAACTACTTTAATTGGGATTGAGTTGGGGTTATACCTTCTCAATGTTTCAACCACCAAGATAGTTAAATAAAATTTATTTCTTTGTTGTAGGGAAAAATTGGCTTTTCGCAAAACTATAACCATAGAGCTTTCCACCAGCCATATATGCATGTAGTGATAGCATTATTCTATTCTTGCTCTACTGTGTTATATTGCCAGCATATTCCATGTGCTGACCCGTTCTCAGGCTTCAACATATTATGTTGTAGACTTTTCAGACGAGGAGTAAGGATCGTTAGGTCGTTGCCGTGCAGCTCAGCTATGCCGTTGGAGTTGATGGACTCACTTTATCTTCCAAGCCTTCCGATGTTATCGCATTAGATGGCCTTAAGCCATATTATTGTAATAAGTTCTCTTTTGAGACTTTCGATGTAATAAGTGTGTGATTGCTACTCTGTTATAAATCCTTCGAGTACTGTGTGTGTCAGCATTACTGATCTAGGGATGACACTAAAACACAGAGACTTGACCATCCGAGGTCGGGTCGCTACAAAATGGTATCAGAGCACACGCTGAGTGTAGGACACGACCATTAAGATAAACCATAGGTCACTCTTCTCTACTCATTTCTGACTCCTCTCCATTTTTCCACTCTTTAGTATGACGGGGATGAAGAACAAGTTTGCACAACCCGATGAAGACACACCTTTTGGACGCCACTTGAATGAAATCACTAGGTACTTGAACATTGGTATACCAAGCTTCACCGGAACGTACAACGCCACCTTACCAGAAGAGGAGCGCTGGATGATTCAAGTACAAGTTCCAGGAAGGACATTCTCGCCAACTTCTAAGCCCATAGAATTTTCTTTCGAAGCACCCACCTGGAGTCTAGGCAAGAGTATGGCAGCTCACATTACCATGGGACATATTGGAGAAGTCTACAACAGGGAGCTTAAAGACACAATATACCAAATATGTGGGCGCCGAGACGAGCAATGGGAAGTAATCAGCACCAAGAAGGATAGATCCATTGCAGCTTTCATCCAGGAGTTAAACCAGCACATTAGACGCCAGGAAAACCAGATGTGCACGGATATGATGGAATTGAAGAAGGCAAAGACCAGGATCATCGAACTGGAGGAAGAACTCAAGTTTACACGCTATGGATACGAGGAGGAAATCAAGACACTACTAGAGAAGAACGACGACCTAGTCAAGAAGATCGAAGTATTCATGGGAGGATCAGCACCAGAAGAAGAGGAGGAAGATCCCACTTGCCCGGACAACTACATCATCATCGACGACACCGATTTCGATCCAAGTGATGATGACTATGAAGACAAAGCTGGAGCAGACATCATGGAGTCTTCCACCGATCAAAATTTCTAGATGACCACCAAATAATAGTAGCATTCCCCCCCCCCCATGTATCTAATAGTAGTTGAGCACTTTTGCGATAGTTCTAGACCGTTTGTATGCCCTTGCTTGATTGATTGAGTGAAATGATTGTGTTTGCCTCATATGCATATGGGTAGTGTTTTCTTATTAGACCTCTTTCTATTCTAATCTCTTTCCTCTAAACCCATCAGATGCCTCCGAGACGTGACACCGGTTTTGCTTTCCCACCGGAGCTCACCCAGTTGATCCAGCAGCAGAATGCCTTGATGCAATTGCTAGTTCAGAATCAGGGCAACAACAACAACAACAACAACAACAACAACAACAACAACAACAACAACAACAACAACAACAACAACAACAACAACAACAACAACAACAACAACAACAACAACAACAACAACAACCCACCGCCAGTGGACAATTTAGCCCGTTTTCTGAGGTTACAACCGCCGGTGTTTTCCAGTAGCACCGAGCCAATAGTTGCTGATGATTGGCTACACTGTATTGGAAGGGAGTTAACCACCGCAGGATGCACGGATGTTGAGAGAGTGCGCTTTGCCGCACATCAATTGGATGGACCAGCAGCCGCATGGTGGGAGAATTACACGGCTACTTTTCCTATAGCCAATGTCACTTGGGACCAGTTTCAGCAATCTTTTCACACAGCCCATGTCTCAACTGGATCCATGTAGATGAAGAAGCGCGAGTTTCGCAACTTACGCCAGGGGAACCGTACTGTAGCTCAGTACGTGGATGATTTTAGCAAGTTATCACGCTATGCCCCTGATGATGTGGCCATAGATGCCGTGAAGCAGAAGAAGTTCATGGAAGGGCTGAATGATGAGATGAGCATGCAGTTGATGGTGGCAACTTTCAACAACTACCAGGAGTTGGTAGATAAGACCCTTATGATTGAAGGAAAGCAGCAGCAGATTGAAAGCCGTAAGAGGAAGTATGGGCAAGGGAAGTATAACTCGGGAGCTCAACAGAAGCCCCGCTTAACCCCGAACTCGAGAGGACTTGTTCATAACCATGGAGGTCACAACCACACTGGAGGAGGATCGCATAATCACAATGGTGCGAAGAACGACAATGGGAACGGAGTTAATAACAATCAGAACCGCTCCAATCCAGCTACACCCGCCAAAAGGGACCTAAGTCAAGTTACTTGCTTTAAGTGCGGGAAGACAGGGCACTATGCCAATGATTGCCCTGAAGGAAGGAATGGAAACTGAAATGGGAGCGTTGGGAAGAAGCCCAATCCATTCAACAAAGGACAAATGAACCACGTTAACATGGAGGAGGTTGAAGAGCAGCCGGACGCGGTAATAGGTAAGTTTTTGGTTAAGTCATTTATTGCTCTTGTTCTTTTCGATACTGGTGCATTGCATTCATACATATCAAGGGGATTTGTGGATAAGTTTAAGCTACCAACCCAAACCCTTAGGACCCCTCTTTTAGTGAGCTCGCCTGGAGCAGAGTACATGGCTAGCCGATGGTGCACCCAGATACCCCTAACCATTGGCACACATGTTTTCCCGTCTGACCTAATAATCTTGGAGTCGCAAGGATTAGATGTGATATTAGGTATGGACTGGATGTCGAAGTATGGAGGAAGCATTGACTGCGCGAGTAAGTCAATTTATCTCACCACCCATGATGGAAAAGAGGATTAAGTATGTATGTAGGCATGTGCCTAGGAGGAGCCAAGTGAATACCCTCACAGGAGTTGTACAGGAGGAAGTGCATGTAGTAAAAGATTTTCCGGATGTTTTCCCAGAGGAGTTACCAGGCATGCCACCGGATCGAGACATCGAGTTTTTGATAGAGCTATTGCCAGGTACAAGGCCAATATCCAAGAGACCCTATCGGATGCCCGCAAATGATTTGGAGGAAATTAAGAAACAGATCAAGGAGTTATTGGAGAAAGGTTATATTCGCAGGAGTTCATCACCTTGGGGAGCACCAGTACTTTTGGTCGAGAAGAAGGATAAATGCCTGAGGATGGTCGTTGATTACCGAGCCTTGAATGAAGTAACGATAAAGAACAAGTATCCATTACCGATGATCAATGATCTGTTTGATCAGTTGTAAGGAGCTAAGGTGTTTTCGAAGATTGATCTACGGTCAGGATACCATCAGTTGAAGATTCGAGAGAAGGATATACCAAAGACAGCGTTCACCATGCGGTATGGATTATATGAGTATACGGTCATGTCGTTTGGACTGACTAACGCCCCTGCCTATTTCATGAGTATGATGAACAAGGTGTTCATGGAGTATTTGGACAAGTTTGTTGTGGTGTTTGTTGATGATATTATGGTATACTCGAAGAACGAAGAGGAGCACAAGGAGCATTTGCGTTAAGTTCTCAAGAAACTCAGGGAACACCAGTTATACGCTAAATTCAGCAAGTGCGAGTTTTGGTTGAAGGAAGTTGGATTTCTTGGGCATGTTATATCAGGAGAGGGTATAGCAGTGGACCCTAGTAAGGTTCGATCGATCCTTTGAATGGTTGGCACCCACTTCAGATTAGCGAGATCCATGATTTCCTTGGACTCGCAGTATACTATCGGAGATTCATTGAGAATTTTTCCAAGATTGCTAAGCCAATGACTGAATTGCTGAAGAAGGATACTAAGTTTAAATGGACAGAAGATTGCGAGGCAAGTTTTCAGGAGTTGAAGAAACGATTGACTACAGCCCCAGTATTAACACTGCCAGATATACATAAGGAGTTTCAAGTGTATTGTGACGCCTCACGCTTGGGACTTGGATGTGTGCTTATGCAGGACGGAAAGGTTGTTTCGTATGCCTCACGACAACTGAAGCCCCATGAGTTGAACTATGCCACGCATGATTTGGAGCTAGCAGCCGTAGTGCATTCATTGAAGACTTGGAGACATTATCTTATTGGAAATCGTTGTGATGTGTACACGGATCATAAGAGTTTGAAGTACATTTTCAAACAGAAGGAGTTGAACCTTAGACAAAGGAGATGGCTGGAGCTTATAAAGGATTACGATATGAAGCTGCACTATCATCCAGGAAAGGCCAATGTGTAGCAGACGCTTTGAGCCGAAAAAGTTACGCTAATATCCTTGAAAGTAAGGGATTGCCAAAGGAGTTAGCTGAGGATATCATGGAACTTCGGTTGGAGATTGTTCCAAGAGGTTTCATTGCAACAATGGAGGTTCAGTCTACATTGTTGAACAAGATTCGAGAAGCTCAGAAGGATGACAAAGAGATTGCCGAGATAAAGGAGAAGATGAGTAAAGGAAAGGCCAAAGGTTTTCGCGAGGATGAGCACGATACCTTATGGTTTGAGGACCGAGTTTATGTGCCCAATGACCCAGAGATCAGAAAGTTAATACTTCAGGAGGCCCATGACTCACCATATTCAATACACCCCGGAAACACCAAGATGTATTTGGATTTGAAAGAGCATTTTTGGTGGACAGGTATGAAGAAGGATATTGCCGAGTATGTAGCCATATGTGATGTATGTCAGAGAGTGAAGGCAGAGCATCAGAAGCCAGCAGGACTGTTACAGCCTATGTCGATACCGAATGGAAGTGGGATAAACTTGGCATGGATTTTATCACCGGATTGCCCAAAACCAAAGCAAGATATGACTCAATATGGGTAGTAGTGGATCGCTTGACCAAAGTGGCTCACTTCATCCCAGTGAAAACCACGTATACAAGTGCGAAGTTAGCCAAGATATATATGTCCAGGATCGTATGTTTGCATGGAGTTCCGAGGACCATCATATCAGATAGAGGAACACAGTTTACTTCAAAGTTTTGGCATCAGCTACACCAAACTTTGGGAACAAGATTGGAGTTCACTACAGCATTCCACCCGCAGACAGATGGACAGACAGAGAGAGTCAATCAGATTTTGGAGGACATATTGAGAGCATGTGTGCTAGACTATGGGCCTAGTTGGGATGACAATTTGCCTTACGCAGAGTTCTCATACAACAATAGCTACCAAGCTAGTTTGAAGATAGCACTGTTCGAAGCTCTGTATGGACGCAGATGTAGAACACCTCTGATTTGGGATGAGGTAGGAGACCGTCAGTTGTTTGGACCAGATTTGATCAAAGAGTCGGAGGAGAAGGTTAAACTAATTCATGACAGTTGAAGGTTGCTCATCCGAGCGGAAGAGTTATGCAGATTCAAAAGCGCAAGGAGGTAACCTATGAAATTGGAGCGAGCCTATCTGCAGTATCACCCTTGCAAGGAGTGAAACGTTTTGGAGTTAAGGGAAAATTAGCTCCGAGATTTGTAGGACCGTACCGTGTTTTGGAACAGATGGGAGAAGTTGCCTACAAGCTGGAATTACCTGAAGGATTGTCAGGAGCTCACGACGTGTTCCACGTATCACAGTTGAAGAAGTGTCATGCAGAGATGGCAGATATACCGTTAAGAGATACAGTGCCCTTGGAGGCGATTCAGTTGGACAGTAATTTGACCTATGAAGAGAAGCCCATAAAGATTCTTGACTTTGACAGCCGAGTCACGCGCAACAAGGTTATCAAGTTTTGCAAGGTTCAGTGGAGCCACCATACCGAGGAGGAAGCCACCTGGGAACGAGAAGAGGATATCCGCAAGGACCACCCGCACCTATTTTCTAGCCAACCCGAATCTCGAGGATGAGATTCATCTTAAGGGGGGTAGGTTTGTAACATCCCAAATTTTCAATTTGGAATGTTATACATAGGTCAACCATGCATATCATAATTTATTGCATCTTCGTTCCGCAATCCTCGAAATCCTAAGCAACTCAAGGACCCTCGGAGAGAGTTCGGGATTTTCCGGTTTTCCTATTTGATTTTTATCAAATAATGAAAACGAGGATTTTTTATTTTATTTCGGTTTTATTTGCGTTAGAAAAATTGCATGTTTTAAAAATTGCATTTTAGGGCCAAGAAAATGTTCATCTCGTTCTAAATATTTCATTTAGACGGTGAAAATTTGTTTTGGCATTTTTAGATTTTTATTTTATTTTATAGGAATTTTTCTGTCGGTGGAACTATTTAAAAAATCAGCTGGCACCAGACCCGACCGGGTCAGTAGCCCAGCCCAGCCAGCCGGCCCAAACCGCCGCCACCGCCTTCCTCCCGCTTGCCCGTCGCCACAGATCCGGCTCGGACTCCGCCGCCCTTGCCCGTTCCCAAGGCACGGACCCCCCTCCTTTAAATACCACCCCCCGCTCTACCCATCACCACCGCCCGCCGCCACGCCGCCTCCGCCGCCACCCCGCCGTCGAGCCCGAGCCTCGCCGGAGCCCCGCCGGAGCCGAGTGAGGTAGCCGCCCCGCCTCCCGGTTTTCCGAAGAAAACCGTTTTGGTTTTTTTTAAAAACCCTAGTTCTCGTTTTTTTTAATAGATCGGTTTTTTTCCGGTTTATTTATTTAGCGAGCGTTCGCTCGTTCGTTCGTTTTAACGAACGTGTTCTTCGTTTAGGTTCAGATAACGAACGTTCGTTCGTTAAGCTGTTCGTCGTTTTTATTTTTATCGGATTTATTCCGTGATTTTTCTGATCGCGATTTCTGATCCAACTTTCGTTCTAGTTTAACTTTTCGCTCATTTATCGGAATCAGGCGATTCAAGCGCCTAGAGTTTCGTCTCGAAACCCTATTTCCGAATAATTAACTCAACCAAGTTTTTACCTCTGTAAATTTGACCTTAGTTCAGATTAGTAAACGGATCTTATTTCTTTCGTCGTTTGAGTTTCGCTGCTCCGTTTGGTTTGATTCTTTTTGAGAACCGGAGTTCTTAAGTTGAACTCTCCGGTCAACCTCTTTTAGTTGAGTTTTACCTGTGCATCTTTGCTTGTTGCTTATGTATGTTATTGTTTGCTTGCGATAGAATTCCCGGTCTGAAGCATGTTACTCTGAGTCTCTAGGATTCGTGGATCGTCGACAAGGCAAGTAACACATTGATCATACTCTTTTCATACCAGTTTTATGCATTAGTTTCAATCCTCAAACATTGCATGATTAGGATGTCACTAATTTGTGGGTTGGGAAGTAGTAGTTGAGTAGAACCTATTGTCTGTTACTATCAAACCCTTGGGAGTTACTTCTACGTGTTGTTATTATTGCCATGCTATGCTCGTAGACGCGGATTGGGTTTGAGTGCATCCATGACAGATGTGAGATTGTTAATTAATGGTCTACTTTAAGATGGCAACTTTAATACACATCTGGGTGGATTGAGGCACCTTGGGAACCCAGTGTTCTGCATTTTATTTTGGAAATCCGGGGTACCGTGTGATCTTCCTATGGACCGCCACCAGGCTCAAAGGGGCTGAGATTATTCATGCTAGAAACTTCCGTGTGCAGCCACAAGCTACTATGGGCTCTAGCATAGCTGAGTAAGTTACGTGAAGCTCTTGAAGAGGTAGATCAACAAGTAGTGGGTTTTGTAGGTTTGGTATGGTCTACCCTTAGTAGAGAGTTAATGTTTCTGAAAGACTATGTCTCGGTCATCCGTTTCTCAAACACCATGTAGTGCGAGAAATCAATGGAGGCGATCGAGTCTTGTGGGGAAAAGTCATAAACCTCTGCAGAGTGTACAATCTAATCATGGTTAGCCGTGTCCCGGTTATGGACAATTCTGAGTATCTAGTACCTGAGTATTCACATGTATCTCATCACTCTTAATTAATATTGTTGGGTTGTTAACTACTTTAATTGGGATTGAGTTGGGGTTATACCTTCTCAATGTTTCAACCACCAAGATAGTTAAAGAAAATTTATTCCTTTGTTGTAGGGAAAAATTGGCTTTTCGCAAAACTATAATCATAGAGCTTTCCACCAGCCAAATATGCATGTAGTGATAGCATTATTCTGTTCTTGCTCTACTGTGTTATATTGCCAGCATATTCCATGTGCTGACCCGTTCTCGGGCTGCAACGTATTATGTTGCAGACTTTTCAGACGAGGAGTAAGGATCGTTAGGTCGTTGCCGTGCAGCTCAGCTATACCGTTGGAGTTGATGGACTCACTTTATCTTCCAAGCCTTCCGTTGTTATCGCATTAGATGGCCTTAAGCCATATTATTGTAATAAGTTCTCTTTTGAGACTTTCGATGTAATAAGTGTTTGATTGCTACTCTGTTATAAATCCTTCGAGTCTTGTGTGTGTCGGCATTACTAATCCAGGATGACTTTGAAACACGAGACTTGACCATCGAGGTCCGTCGCTACACTGGGAGGCCGAGGTGGCGAAGGCGCTAGCGGCGGCTACGGTCTTGAGGCGCCAAGATCAGAAGCGCTCGAAGCGCCAAATGGCGGCATGGCCATTTTCTATGCAATCTTGGTCTTGTCGGTGTCAAAACCGTCGGATCTCGTGTAGGGGTCCCGAACTGTGCGTCTAGGCGGATGGTAACAGGAGACAAGGGACACGATGTTTTTACCAGTTCGGGCCCTCTCGATGGAGGTAATACCCTACTCCTGCTTGATTGATATTGATGATATGGGTAGTACAAGAGTAGATCTACCATGAGATCAAAGAGGCTAAACCCTAGAAGGTAGCCTATGGTATGATTGTTGTTGTATATCTATCGACTAGCCTGGCCTCGGATTATATAATGCACGGAGGCCTAGGATAACAAAAGTCCTAGCCGAATCACGCCGGTGGGGAGGAGTCCTTGTCTTGATCGCCAAGTCTTGTGGATTCTTCCTTGTATCGACGACTATCCGGACTGGCCCATGAGTATCTGGCCATGGGGATCCTCGGCCCAATCAAGCTGATCGGGAGGCAGCGTTGAGTACCCCTACTCAGGACACCGTCGATAGCCCCTGAACCGGTCTTCAAGTTAGGGGCGCTCCTCGATTCTTCGAACCGTTCTTCATCTTGATCGCCGGTCTTGAAAACTGGTTCAACAAATCTTCTCATCTTGATCTTGAGGATCGCGAAATGCATTCGACGAGTTTACGTCGGGTATCCGAGAGCCCTTTAAGTTTCGGCCTTTATCAATGCCTTGTTATTTTTATGCCACACCTCGGGTTTGAAGTTGTTCCGGCGGCGGCGTCCTCTTGCGTCCGAGCTCCAACGTCGGACTGCATTCGAGAGTATCTTTGCAGCCGAGCACCAATGCGGACTGCTTCCAGCTCTAACGCCGGACTATGTATCCGAGCTCCAACGCGGACTATGTATCCGAGCTCCAACGCCGGACTGTATCAGGGTGGTGTAAATCACCTTGGTTCAAAGAAGTTTGAAGGAGTTTAACCGAGCTTAATGCGGAAATGCCCTCTATGGAGCCAGCCACTAGCGCCGAGCTTTATGCGGGACTGCTTCGAGGTGGTGCACCACCCGAATGTGGGCGATTATTGTCAATATTTTTATTGGTGCAATTTATTCTCTGCCGAGATACATAACCAGTAGCCCTCAAGGTGGGTATCGGTCTAAAACCGAGATGCACGAAGGATGACGTAAGACCGCTGATCCCGATGGCAGCTGAGACTCGGGTTGATTTGCAAAATCGGCCCGAGGATCAAATCTAACTTCGGCGAGAATACTTGGGACACAAAAGCGGCGTGCTCAGTCCTCGAGACTCGGGTTGGGTGTGGCCGACCAACACGAGGATCAAAATCTCCTCGAAATCATATTGCACTTAAAATTTTACGCATAGAGCAGCAATGCAAGTAGCCCCGAGACACTGGTCGGGTGGCAACACCGGATCGAGGATTGATGTTCCCCTTTAATATTTGTAAATAATAAGCCCGAAGCCCAGTACCCCGAGCCTTAATGCGGGCACGGGTGGCGAATAAGGATCGATATCCATAGTAAAATCACAAATTATGTGTAATGACTCAATGTATCCAAGTACTTTATGTCATTAATGCTCGAATCGCATTGTACAAAACTTTGTTGACCGACCATCGGCTTCAACCTCCTCGGCGATGGCGAGGAGTTTTAATCCTACTTTATAAAGCCTTTATGAGGCAAAGATTTACGACAAACAAGGCAATCGGCAATACGGTTTTATAAACAAAGGTACGCAGAGAGATATGTTATATTACTGTTTATGAAGAAATGTCTTCCAAAGAAAATAGTCCGTTATCGGTTCCTTTCTTTGGGTTGTCATGCTAAGCATGATCATGAAACCTCAGCTCAATGTAAGAGCAAAATATTGAGGATTTAGTTTGGGAGGCGATTACTAGCCCCGGTAGTGTTGGCGACGATCGAGGTCAAGCCGGAAACACTTCGCCAATTTTATGAATGGCCCATCATTTAATATAGTCATCGGATCGCTGACCAGTTTACACCTATTGTGACGATCAGTTTTGGCTTTCTCCACCGAGGTGCTTGACCATGCGATTTGGAAGCACAATCGTAGTGGTTCTCCTTTGCACACCTAGCGAACAAAGCGAGCGTAGGAGGCAAGCGCGGAGCAGGCAGCCCAACTATTGACCGAAGACACAATTCAAACCGATGCATATATAGCAATATCCGAGAATGTTTTGCGAATCTCTAAAGGTGTCGGCGTTGATTGCGAGACTTGTGCTGAAAACACACAAATAGTTAAAAAGTGCCAAAAGCTTGGAAAACCAAAAATGTCATAAAAACATAGCGTCCGAACAAGATCAAGTGTTGGTGCCAATCCAAAATTGGACTTTAGAAAAAAAAAGTGCTTCTTGATCGTGCTTTAACATGACACATCCTATCTCAAGACTTCAAGCGGGTCAGCCCCTCGACAGGTCTCCCATCCCAAGGCGGAGTACTTGATTAGGCGAGTTTAGAAAACTAAACTCTAGCGGTTTGAGAGATAAATTAGGCTCCCGACTAGTGACCGCTTTTTCGTGTCGAGAAAAGGAGTGATAAATAATAAAAACTCTGCAGCGACTAAGAAGAAAAACACTTATTATAAAGCGGCTCAAATAAACATAAGAGCCCCCAAGTGACTTGGGTAAAGAATGATTCTATGTGCAAGTACTTATATCATATCTATGTTCAACGAACTTTAAACGCGTCTTAACCGACCGTCGGCTTCTCCCTCTTGGTCGAGGACGAAAAGTGTTATGTACTCCATCGTCGAGAATATCGACGGTGTTTCCAATAACCGGAAATCAGGTCATAAGGCTGTAACAGACAAAGCACACTCGGGGAACTTATGTTATATTCTCGATAAAGTGTAAGAAGCATCTTGAAGAAAATAGTACCCCACCGATACCTTTCTTGGTGCTCATTGTTAATATGAGACTTGTGCAATAGATTTTTTGTACTCATGAGTTCCGTTGTGTGCCGACCATTATTGAAAACGATAAGGCGCTAGCTTTCGGCTTCACCCAGTCGAGGTCCGGCTCGGGTGACCCGATCGTGACAATCGCAGAGGTGCTCCCTTTACTCCCTAGCCGAACAATCAGGAACGTAGGGGTAAACACAGGAGCGAGGCAACCCAGCTTGCAAATCGCTTAAGTCAATATGGTGCATATTGTGGCATAATACACGAACAAGGAACGAAGCCGTACAAGTATAATCATATGCAAGAGGAAAAGCTTCATGAAGGAAGCCCCAAATGAATTGGGTATTTGAATTTATCGTCACAAACAAAGTTTGGACAAGGAAATTTTACAAGCAAATTTTTCCAAAATGTATAATGCTTGGTCGAACCGAACACAAGTTAGAAATTAAAGCTTTGAGCATGAAAGCGACTTAGCTCGTTAATGTGTTCGGTATTGATGACGTGATCCGAGCTTGATACGGGACAAGGTTCCATCCCCAAGCCGGTCCCGAGGTGGCAGAGCGGAGAGCTCGACACGCCGAAGTGGTGACATAGCACGGTCAATGCAGAGACCGGCGAGTGGCGCCGAAGTCCCGGATCATTTTCTGTGCATAAAAATGGTGCAAACCGGAGATAATAGTAATAATGATAAAAATCGTTGCATAATAAATAATTTATGCAAAGTGAGTAATAAAAGAAATATGGCTGGCGCGAAGTCAATGTCGATGCAGGCGTCGGCGTGATCTTGGTAAAGGCGTGGCAAAGCCTAAGTTCACTGGCGGTCCGAGCTCGGATCGGCGTTAGCGGACTATGTCTGAAACCGACCGAACCACCATGCGACTGTCGTTAATGCGGCCACCATTTGATAGACCTATGTACATATGATGGACAAACCAGAGTAATAATTCCTTGGGAAAAAATGAACCCAAAAAATACTGGGATTAATAGCACCTGGTTTATTTGTTGTAGCAATTCGAAGGAAGGTGATTCCCAAAGTTGGGACTCGATCCGCGCACTCATTGCCTGATGAGTGATAAAACGACGTCATGGCAATGCTGGCAAAGGTTGGCTCGCCGAGGCAAAGCCCTCGATCCAGCTAACGTGACGGAGCTGGTCGGCTAGTGACGCCGAAGTGTCCGGAGTAGGTTGATGAAGAGATGGTGAAGCCCCCGGTCCAGCCGAGATGTCGAAGTAGGTCGGCGTGATAGACACCAGCTTGAAGAAGCAATAGTGCGGCCCTGCCGATGCAGGTCGTGGCGTGGTCGATGCGGCTTGATGAAGCGACCGTGCGGCGATGCGGTATGCCGCTCCGTGTAATCCGTGGGGCGGCGATGTTGGTGATGATTTATCCTTCGTGATGCGGATTCTTGTTCGACTTGCCGAGATGATGATCCGAAGATGTTGAGCTCGGCTCAACAAAGTGACGACGTGTCAGCGCAGGTCGGCGGCCGTGGAGCAATATTGCGGACTGGTTTGACACCAGCATGGCGTTGAAGATCATGTTCAAAAGATCTTAAAGTTAGTGGGATGTGTTGGGAACAAAACACAATACCCCATACAAAACTTCCTTCAAAAGGATGTCCAAATCCCGTTCATAAAAAGCGAACTCGGGTCGGATTCGTTTCGCGTAGAAAACAGATCTGAAAAGTGATGCACTAATCGGAAGGTTCCCAGAGTTTGGACGGTCGGATCAAGCTGAAATTTTGAGGGGTGGTAGATATAGGAATTCCGCAGCCGAGCAACGGTTGGATCTTCCAAAGGAAGTCCGAGCTAGAAGCTGGAAACCACGCCCTAAAATCGTCCGGATTCTCGTCCAGATTCCATGCGGCTCCGGTATATCGGAGATTGCCAGAGATTCCTCCATCGGAACTCGATGAAATTTTCCAGGGTTGTTGTAGACTCAATTCCGCACAATTCCACCGAAGCAATCGTTAAAACGACGCTTGAGGAGGCGGTGGCAGCGGACACAAGTCCGATGTCCATAAAAACAGTACGGTCGCCCGAGGGCAATGTTGACGTTGAGCCCCCGGGCTCCCTGGATGATTCCTCCATGATCTTGATAAAGATCGGAGTTGATGTTGATGAAGGCCCTCATCCGAACATGACGATCGGAGGTAGGGCGCGATCCTTGGTCGAACCAAGGTGACCGGTCGAGTGGTGGCGAAGATGCAAGTCGCAGATTGATCTGCGAGCGAGCCATCGACCTTTTGCGAATACACAGCGGAACTCTCAATGAAAGCACCAATGTCGGTGTCAAAACCGGCGGATCTCGGTAGGGGTCCCGAACTGTGCGTCTAGGCGGATGGTAACAGGAGACAAGGGACATGATGTTTTTACCAGTGCGGGCCCTCTCGATGGAGGTAATACCCTACTCCTTCTTGATTGATATTGATGATATGGGTAGTACAAGAGTAGATCTACCACGAGATCAAAGACGCTAAACCCTAGAAGCTAGCCTATGGTATGATTGTTGTTTATCTATCGACTAGCATGGCCTCAGTTTATATAATGCACCAGAGGCCTAGGATAACAAGAGTCCTAGCCGAATACGCCGGTGGGGGAGGAGTCCTTGTCTTGATCGCTAAGTCTTGTGGATTCTTCCTTGTATGCGGCAGCTGTCCGGACTGGCCCATGAGTATACGGCCATGGGGGTCCTCGGCCCAATACAACTGATCGGGAGACGACGCGTTGAGTAACCCCTAGTCCAGGACACCGTCAGGTGCCCTCAAGCATGTCCATCAGGTCTAGGAGGGAGTAAAGAAAGGGGGAGGGGCCTTGGATGCCATGGGTGGCCAGTTGGAGAAGAATGGGGTTGAGAGAGAGAGAGATGGAAATGGGCTGTCCAGAGGGGTAAATGAGGTGGTTTCACCCCTCAATCATTGAGCTGAGATGCAGCCATAGTTACTGGAGGTAGAAGAGGGTCAGGAGCAGCTGTGAAACAAAATTGAGCCCATGGAGATTAGTGGAAGAGGTCAAAAATGGCATTTTGGAAAGGTGTCAGAAGGTGTTTGATGTACGTTGGGCAAGCAAATGGACTTCCCTTGTCATGAGGCTTGACAGGGTCAAATGGCCTTAGAAAATAAGAGGCTCCACCAAGATTGAGTTCATTTGGGCAAAGTTGCCAATGCAACTTTTGTAAACCCTAGAAATCAGTAGAAATGGACTTTCCAAGATTTAGTCATGCAAATCTATTCTCCTTGATGCACCACTCAGTCTAGTGTCATCATTTGAGGTTCTGAACATGTCCACAAAAGTTCAGATCAAAAGGAGAAAGTTGCCAATGTAAAGTTGTTCAAATTTGGTTCTGGACAGAGAGGGTTTTGGGGCACTTTGATCAAGATAACATTCTCTACAACTTGTTCCATTTGGTCTAGATGCATTATTACACCATTTGAGCATGTGCACCAAGTTTGAGAGCATTTGGACATGTTTGTGATTGCAAAGTTGTTCAAACTTGAAAAAGGACGAAGTGGTTTTGAGAGGATTTCATGGGGTTATACTATTCTCCATGACATGAGACTTGGCAAGATCATCAAACATGTCATATGTGACATGCTAGAATTTTCTTGGAATTTTTGGGGAATATTTCCTTTGTAAATATTTCAAAAGCTTGAAATATCCAGAAAGGGTTTTTGAGGGATTTGACCAATATTTTGAACATGACCATGTGTTGAAACTCTTATATATGGACAATATATGTCCACTGAGTTTCCCTAGGTTTTTCCCAAAAAAAATTTAAAGCATTAAAATAATTTTAACCTATTAAAGACCATTTATGGACTTAAGAAAAAGACTTTAAATAAAATAGGAAAAAAACTTTTAAAATTATATTTTTGTGGTTTCTGGGTGTCCTATAGATAATAGGAAACAAATATATTTTTGTAAATATTTTTACTGCCCTTAATTAAGTACTTGCAGTGCAAATCTCAATTCAGGGGTTTTTGGAAAACTAATTTTTGAAAATACTATTTGGCCAAATTATTTTTGTAAGAAATTATTTTTATGTCATATACACATGGCATGATCATTGGGAAAGGTTTTTGGATCAAGGAGAAGGAGTATAAGATTTGGATAATTTATTTGATTTTTAGAGCACTTGCAAACAGCAGTCAAACATTCAATCAAAGCAAAGACAAAACACTCAAAAGTTTTTGTCAGACCACATTTTATCATGTTTATTAGATTAAGTGTTGTGGCATGAAAACCAGGGTGTGACAATAGGTTCATATCCTTTATGCATATTAATACCCCTCTAATTATGAACATGAATATGATTTGTGAGTAGTTACGTTTGTTCCTAAGGACATGGGAGAAGTCTTTCTATAAGTAGTCGTGTGAATTTGGTATTCGTTCGATATTTTGATGAGATGTATGTTGTCTCTCCTCTAGTGGTGTTATGTGAACGTCGACTACATGACACTTCACCATTGTTTGGGCCTAGAGGAAGGCATTGTGAAGTAATAAGTATATGATGGGCTGCTAGAGTGACAGAAGCTTAAAACCCTAGTTTATGCGTTGCTTCGTAAGGGGCTGATTTGGATCCATATGTTTCATGCTATGGTTAGGTTTACCTTAATACTTCTTTTGTAGTTGCGGATGCTTGCAATAGGGGTTAATCATAAGTGGGATTCTTGTCCAAGGAAGGGTAGCAACCCAAGCACCGGTCCACCCACATACGAAATTATCAAAGTAACGAACGCGAAGCATATGAGCGTGATGAAAACTAGCTTGACGATAATTACCATGTGTCCTCGGGAGCGTTTTTGATGCGGAGCATCCTACGATCATCCCCATGTACACTCGAGCATACGCCATTGGACCTAAGGTGAACCCGTTCCTACATGCTTCCCCTTTCCACTCGTACGAGACATGGTTGCTACCTAATGCAAAGATGCTACATGTGCTTAGGAACCAAGGAGACGACCATGGAGATGCTCGAGGGATACGCCAAGTCCACACGGAAGAGGATCAAGAAGTGCCTCAAGTGGAGTCGCCGCGGAGCTACAGCGGCCGGACATCCGGCAGGAGCCCGGACATCCGGCGCCACCAACTAGAAGAAGACCAGAGAGAGACCGAAGCCAGGCGACTCTACAGCGGCCGGACATCCGGCCGACCCCCGGACATCCGGCGCCCCGCGACGGGCCGGACATCCGGCGCCTGCCCGAAAATCCGGCGCACGCTATCCGAGAGCGAAGCGCCAGCACTCCAGCCGGACATCCGCCCGCTAGCCGGACATCCGGCACCTCGTGAAGGCCCGGACATCCGCCCGACGCCGGACATCCGGCCTCCTCGCCTGCGTGCAGCGCGATCTGGCCGAGCCCATGTACCCTCGCCCTTAGACTATATATACTCCCCCTCCACCTATGTTTTAGGGTTAGCGTTGATTTAGCTCAAGTTAGAGATAGAGCTTCGCTCATCCATTGGATCTCCTCCTCGTGAGAGACCGCGGCCTCTTCGGAGAAGATCCTATCGGATTCAAGACCCCTCGTGGGAAGATCCCCTTGTGGATTCAAGTCCTCCTCGCGGAGAAGAACGGTTCCTTTATATCCTCTACCTTTGTTAACTTTGGATCTCGTGTATCTCTTTGTGTTCTTTGATCTAGCATTTGTGTGACCGATTCCTTGTTGGTTGAGTGTTTTCCCTCGTTCCTCCCCGTGATTTCCTCGTGTTCTTCCGCTCGTTCTTCGTGTCTCCCCGTAGGATCCACTCCAAACGTGAAAGATCGACGCTATAGGATTCCGCCCTACATCATCTTGGTATCAGAGCCAGCTTGTCTCATGATATCATCTTGGTATCATGAGCCACGTTGATCACGTTTTTGGAGCCCCTACCCCGTTGAGGGAGTTCCGGACTAGGGGGTGTCCGGATAGCCGAACTATCATCATCGCCCGGACTCCAAGACTATGAAGATACAAGATTGAAGACTTCGTCCCGTGTCCGGATGGGACTTTCCTTGGCGTGGAAGGCAAGCTTGGCGTCTGGATATGTAGATCTCCTACCATTGTATGGCGACTCTGTGTAACCCTAGCCCTCTCCGGTGTCTATATAAACCGGATGGCTTTAGTCCATAGGACGAACAACAATCATACCATAGGCTAGCTTCTAGGGTTTAGCCTCTTTGATCTCGTGGTAGATCCACTCTTGTAACACACATCATCAATATTAATCAAGCAGGGCGCGAGGGTTTTACCTCCATCAAGAGGGCCCGAACCTGGGTAAAACATCGTGTCCCTTGTCTCCTATTACCATCTGCCTAGACGCACAGATTCGGGACCCCTACCGAGATCCGCGGTTTGACACCGACATTGGTGCTTTCATTGAGAGTTCCTCGTGTCGTCACCGATAGGCTCGATGGCTTCCTCGACCATCATCAACGGCGCAGTCGGTGAGACTTTTCTCCCGGACAGATCTTCGTATTCGGCGGCTTCGCTGCGGGCGATTCGCAGCCATCTGGAGCAGATCGAAGCTTCGCCCTGGCCGTCGGTCAGATTTGGAAGTTTGAACTTCACGGCTGACATCCGCGGGGACTTGATCCTCGATGGAGTCAAGCCACAGCCGAGCGTGCCGCACTGTCACGGCGAGCATGATTTTGCTCTGCAGCTGGACAGTACCCTGGAGGCCACACTCGAACCCGCTCCGATCTTCAATTCGAAGCCGGCTGCGCAGATCGGGGACGGATGGCTAGACACCGCCTCGGGGGCTGCAACCTCTCTGGCGATAGAGCCGAACACTGATCTTGTCCCTCATAAAGCTTGCGACTCGAGGTGCGGACTCCTTGCGGACTTGAACCTCCGCGCCCCCCGATCGAATCCGATTGGGCGCGGTCATGGAGTTCATCGCCACAGACATCTTTCAAACTCGCCCTTTGGCGACATCCTGAATTCACTAAAGTCTCTCTCTTTATCCGGAGAGCCCTGGCGGATTACGGTCGAAGGTTGGGATGCGGACGACGAAGAAATTCAACGCCCACCCACCACCCACTTTGTAGCCATGTCAATGATTTAACCGACATGCTAGAATTGGCTCCAAGACATGGGCGGTATGGGCGGCGATGCCGGAGAGCGACCAAGACCCAGCACCTACAGAGGCTTGGAAGGCCACCTCGTCATCGACATATACATGGTGGACATCCCAAAAGATGGGAACGGCGATGGAACAACGGAGGATGACCCCTCCAAGAAGCAGCCCAAGCGCCGGCGTCAGCGGCGCCGCTCTAAATCCTGCCACAACAAGAATGAAGATTCCGGCACCGGAGATAACAATACACCGGACAGTGCCGAAGACAATCCACTCCAGCAAGATCCAGCGCAGGAGGATGGAGACGCCAGCCCTCACGAGAGAGCGGCAGAAGAAGAGGTAGAGGATTATATGCCTCCCTCCGGAGACGAAGCAAGCCTCGACGACGATGAATTCGTCGTGCCTCAGGACCCCGTCGAACAAGAGCGTTTTAGGCGTAGGCTTATGGCCACGGCGAACAGCCTTAAGAAAAAGCAGCAACAGCTTAGAGCTGATCAGGATCTGCTAGCCGGCAGATGGACTGAAGTCCTCGCGGCCGAAGAGCATGAGATCGAACGCCCCTCCAAAAGCTACCCTAAACGCAAGCTGCTCCCCCGATTAGAGGAGGAGGAGGCTTACGAACCCGCATCACCAGGAGACAATATGGCTAACCGACCACCCCGTGGTCGCGACAGAGAGGCCTCTAGGCCCTTCACTAGAACTGTACCCCGGCATCGCTCAAAAAGCACACGGCCACAGGGGAACGCTCCGGACCTGCGAGATATATTGGAGGACAAGGCAAGACAATCAAGATCGATCTATGGATCGTGTGGGCGCCAGCGATGCGTGGCGACAACCGTCGCGCGGACACGATAAGTCCGGCGGGCGAACAAAAGCAGACAAAGCTCTTTTGAGCTCCGTCGTGATATCGCCTAGTACAGAGGCGCCGCACACCCACTATGCTTCACCAACGAAGTAATGGATCATAAAATCCCCGAAGGGTTTAAACCCGTCAATATTGAAACCTATGATGGCACAACAGACCCCGCGGTTTGGATCGAAGACTATCTCCTTCACATCCACATGGCCCATGTGGCGATCTTCACGCCATCAAATACCTCCCCTCAAGCTTAAAGGACCAGCCCGGCATTGGCTCAACAGCTTGCCGGCAGAGTCAATTGGGAGCTGGGAGGACACGAAGCCGCATTCTCGATAACTTCCTGGGCACTTACGTGCGACCACGACGCGATGACCTAAGCCACATAATTCAGCAGCCTGACGAATCGGCGGACAATTCGGACACGGTTCTTAACCAAGAAAAACCAAATCGTCGATTGTCCGGATGCGGAGGCCCTCGCGGCCTTCAAGCATAACATCATGACGAGTGGCTTGCCGGCACCTAGGACAGGAAAAGCCGAAATCCATGGCAGCCCTCACATCACTCATGACCCGCTTCTGCGCGGGTGAGGACAGCTGGCTAGCACGCAGCAACAACCTCAGCAAAAATTCTGGCAGTCCGGACTTCAAGGACCGAAATGGTAGGCCGCGTCGTAACAAAAATAAACGTCGCATTAACGGCGACAATATTGAGGATACGACAATCAATGCCGGATTCAGAGGCTCTAAACCCGGTCAACGGAAAAAGCCATTCAAAAGAACTACTCCGGGTCCGTCCAATTTGGACCGAATACTCGGCCGCTTGTGCCAGATACACGACACCCCCGAAAAGCCAGCTAACCACACCAACAGGGGCTGTTGGGTATTCAAGCAGGCAGGCAAGTTAATTGCCGAAAACAATGACAAGGGGCTGCATAGCGATGATGAGGACGAGACCCAACCGCCGAACAATAGAGGATGAAGGTTTCCCCCACAGTGCGGACGGTGAACATGATATACGCAACGCACATACCCAAAAGGGAGCGGAAGCGTGCACTCAGGGATGTCTATGCGATGGAGCCAGTTGCCCCGAAGTTCAATCCATGTTCCTCCTGCCCGATCACTTTTGACCGAAGGGACCACCCCACCAGCATCCGCCACGGCGGATTCGCCGCACTGGTCTTAGACCCAATCGTCGATGGATTTCACCTAACCAGAGTCATGATGGACGGCGGCAGCAGCCTGAACCTGCTTTACCAGGATACAGTGCGCAAAATGGGCATAGACCCCTCAAGGATTAAACCTACCAAAACGACCTTTAAAGGCGTCATACCAGGTGTAGAAGCCAATTGTACAGGCTCAATTACACTGGAAGTGTTCTTAGGATCCCCGGATAACTTCCGAAGCGAGGAGTTAATCTTCGACATAGTCCCGTTCTGCAGCAGCTATCATGCCTTGCTCGGACATACCGCGTTTGCAAAGTTCAACGCGGTGCCGCACTACGCATACCTCAAGTTCAAGATGCCAGGCCCTCGAGGAGTCATCACGGTCAACGGAAACACTGAACGTTCTCTCCGCACGGAGGAACATACAGCGGCTCTCACGGCAGAAGTGCAATGCAGCCTCTTAAGGCAATTCTCGAGTCCGGCCGTTAAGCGGCGGACACAGCTAAGCGCGCCGGAGTAACTTACAACAAGACCACAGCACGTTTGAGCAGCGTAGCGATGCGGCTAACCCCAGCCCCTGCGTAACGTCAAAGCAGGTCCTTGGCGTACACCATTACGCTCTCGAAGATACCATGGGCATGGGGAGAGGGGCACGACCACGATAAACCCAGACTGCGGCTCAACCACACTAGGGGCTCTCAAGTGTGTTGTTCCTTTTTCTTTTTTCTTTTTACCTTTTACTTTTTACCCACAGGACTCCATTTGTCAGAGGCCCTGTCCGGCAGCAGACCTGCCGAACTCACGATGCAACAGCCAGGGAAGGATAAAGGCTCCAACGAATATGCAGGTGGTCTCCATTACGAGCATTTTTATACACCAATCTGCAGCCTACCCCTGGAGAGGGGACATGTTTAACAGTCCCATACCTTGCTTATCGCACTATTTGTATCGTTCGCATTAAGTAGCAACACTTATTGAATAAAACAATGCAGCACCCTTTTGCTTATAATTGCATTTCTTTTTCATACATATGTTCATTCACGGCATGTTGCATCCGTACACTTTAGTACGGCTAATATACACCAGGGCTTATGTTTCCGCATTATGGTGCGATGAGTCCGAACACTTTCACAAGTGCGGCACCCGAACTTATAGCACTATATGCATCGGCTCGAATCATGTCTTGGGTCAATAGTTGGGTTTGCCCGGCTCCCATGTTTTGGTACCTTACGTTCCGTTATATCGGCTAAGGTAGCTTGGGAGAACCACTGTGATTCCGCCCGATTGAGCTGGGTTAACGCCTCGATGGAGAAAGCTAAAACTGGCCGTCATGATGAGGCGAGAGCGATCGCTGTTCGAGAGGTTTTTGCGAGTCCTTAAAGACTTATGCCGCTTAGGCGAGGAGCGGATACTGTCCGGCCAAGGCGTGGATAGCGCCCAAATTGACCTTCCGAAGACTAGGGGCTTCGCGAAATTTAAAATTATAGAATTCTATGGCTAAGTGAGAGTGTTCAAGCATTATAAGTCCGGTTGCCTTGTTTGCTGTGTTGGCGCCTCCTAGATGGACCCAAAAAGGGAACAAGAGCGCTCAGGTTTATCCGAACACCCCACTTTCGTGGCATGGGGGTGAAGCCGACGACTTGCCATCTCTCGATTTGATAAACAGCCGCATGAAGGTAATATTTTAAATTAACAAGCGTTGCTTAGCGATATGAACTAAGTTTTCAGCATGACGGGATAACAAAATGCGAGTCTACTCAAATATTACATCTTTGGAGCACTCACCCGCAATAGTCTGGCGCCCTTCAAGACACTCTTATAATACATCTTGGGCGTGCGATGCTCCTTGCCCTCCGGTGGTGGGTCCGTCACAAGCTTCGGGCATCCATCTTGCCCAGTGCACCTTTTGCGGGCAAGGGCCCGACAGGCACCCTCAATACAAGTGGAATGCTTGATGACTTCAACCCATGGGCACGCATCCATCGGCCGCCGCTGGGGCCAAGTAGCTCCTGGGCATGGCCTCCTTAGGCCTGGCCGAACTATGAGGCCCTTCATGGCCTGTTCGCCGCCTTGTGGAGCTCGACCAGCTGCTTCACTGGTCGCTAAAGGGACGGATGTCCGCCTCAAAGATCTTGAGACGAGAAGACCTTCTCCATCGAGCTCCCTCCTCGGCTCGGTAGAATGCGGCAACATCGGACACGCTGCGAGGAAGATCTGCGAACAGCTCTGGAGAGCTCCAATTCGGATAAGTAACAGGTAATTAACACTCACATGCTTACTTTGCATGAAAAATGCCTTACCGCTGCTATTTTCTTCACCGCCTCAACCTTCTGGAGGGCCTTGTAGGCTTCGGCCTTAGCGGCTTTGGCACTCTCAAGAGCCGTTGCAAGCTCAGACTCTCGAGTCTTCGAGTCACGCTCCAAGCTCTCATGTTTTTTCATGAGATCCTGGAGCTCTTGCTGTACCTCCGCCACCCGCGCCTCCTGCTTCTCTCGCTCGGTGCGCTCCGCGGCCACCGCCTCCTTCAGGGTCGCCACCTCGTTAGTGGCCCCTACAATACCCACGTTATCCTTGTCATTTTTCTTGCAACCAAATCCTTTTCTGTAAGGTACAATTTTCATAAGGTATTACTCACCTTCTTTTTCCTCGAGCTGCTTCTTGGCATGGCCGAGCTCGTTCTCGGACCGCTCGAGGTTTTCCTTCAAAGTATTGACCTCCATGATCGGTCTTGGCAGAGGTCAGCAAGACAGCCTGCAATCCCATATTGACATATTTTTTATGACTCATGCCTTACTCTTTCTAAAGATCCTCATCCGGCTTTTCTTTCCGAACACCGAACCGAGCATCGAAACTCTTGTCTATGCGGTACCATTTTACATATATTGAAATTCTTACCTCAAAGCATGTTAGAAGGCTGCTGCAGGCTTCGGTCAGCCCGCTTTTGGCGAGCTGAACCTTCTGAATCACCGCACTCATAACAGTGTGGTGTTCCTCTTTGATGGAAGCGCCGTTGAGCACCTCCAGCAAATTATCTGGCACCTACGGTTGGACGGAGGCAGCCGGCGTCGCGGTCTTGCCCTTCTTACGAAGGGGTCGCCCGCCGGACTCCGGAGCCACTGTGGCCTCCGGGGCTGAGTCCGGTTCAAAGTCCGGGAGGGTGTCCTGTGACACCTTCAGGGCCTCCTCCTCCTGGTGGGTCCCTTCCTGGGATCCCACCTCGGCGTCGTCTGCGGCACGGGGGGTGGAGGCAGTCGGAAGGGAATCCATATCCGACGCACCCAAGGACCCGCTTCGGCAAGCGGGAAGATCATCCTTAGGCGGACTGCAGGGTTGTATGCGGCATTAGAAAGACATTATGTGGCGAAAAGAAAAAACCTTGAAGTTATTCGGGAGTCCGAATACTTACGAACTCGCCAGGGGCTTGGCCCTTGGAGGCCAGTCCTCGTCGTCATCACTGGCGTTGGTGGAGCAGTCCGGGGGAAGAGTTTTTCCCTTCTTGGACCCTTCGGCCTCCCTTGTTGGGGAGGCCTTCCTTTTCTTCCCTCCCCCCGCTGGGGGAGAGGCTTTCTTCTTCTCCTCCTCGCCTTGATGGGAGGAGTCGGCCTCAGATTCATCATCCGACAGCTTTTGAAGAACGGAACTCTTCCGAGTCCCCGTGGCCGTCTTCTTGTCCTTCTTCTCCGGCACCACGTGGGGTGCCAGAGCCAGCAGCCCCGTTAGGCGGGCGTCCGCTGGGTCCTCTGGCAATGGGGCCAGACAGATAATCCGTTCGGCCTTCACCAGCCATTCCTGTCAAAGGTAAAGGGAGTTTAGATCCCGCATAGAGCCAAACTATGGAAAACAAGCGGTGAAATCACTTACCTCGTCAGCTGGACGCTGCGAGCTGAATCCGCGATCTTCGGTAGCGGATGCGGGAGCTTCGGCGCCCTTGAACAGCACCTTCCAGACATCTTCGTACGTAGTGTCGAAGAGTCCGCTCAGGGTCTGGTGCTGCGCCGGATCAAACTCCCACATGTAGAAGCCCCGTCGCTGGCACGGGAGAATCCGGCGGATGAGCATGACCTGGACTACGTTGACAAGCTTGAGCTTCTTGTCCACAAGCTTCTGGATACAGGCTTGGAGTCTGGTCAGCTCCTCCGAATCCCCCCAAATCCAGCCACTCTCTCTCCAGGATGTGAGCCGTGTAGGGATGCCAGATCTGAATTCAGGGGCCGCTGCCCAATCAGGGTCACGCGGCTCGGTGATGTAGAACCACCCCGATTGCCACCCCTTGATGGTTTCCACGAAAGTGCCCTCCAGCCACGTAACGTGGGACATCCTACCCACCATGGCGCCTCCGACTCCGGCAGCTGCCCTTCACAACCTTCGACTTGACATGAAGGTCTTGAGCCAAGCGAAGTGGGGCTGGATGCAGAGGAAGGCCTCGCACACGACGATAAACGCCGAGATGTTGAGGATGAAATTCGGGGCCAGATCATGGAAATCAAGGCCGTAGTAGAACATGAGCCCCCGGACAAAGGGATGAAGCGGGAAGCCCAGTCCGCGGAGGAAATGGGGAAGAAATAGTACCCTCTCATGGGGCCTGGGGTTGGGGACAAGCTCTCCATCGTCGGGGAGCCGATGCGCGATGTTGCTGGACAAATATCCGGCGTCGCGCAGCTTCTGGATCTGCCCCTCCGTGAAGGAGGAGGCCATCCACTTGCCTCCCGCTCCGGACATAGTTGGAGAAGGTTGAGGTGAGAAGTGCGGACTTGGGCGCTGGAGCTCGAGTTCGCCGAGATGGATAAGCCAAGGAGGAAGAAGGCGCAGGTAAAAGGGTTGGATCTTTATCCCCTTATATGGGTGGACAAAAACATGTGTCCCCACCGGCCTGGTAAAACTCGCTTATCTCCCAAGCGTCACAATCAATGGCGCGGTTGGGTTACCCACGTCCGTATTGATGGGAATCCGGAATAAGGGGAAACGATCGCTTCGACAAGGCGTGCTAAGAAACCGCCGCTAAACGCTACCGAGGTGGAACAATAAAACAATTTGAGTAAAGGCTTGGTAGTGGTGCGACGTCATGCCACGAATCACGTCGCAGATTGATCTTGTGTAATATTATTCTCTCTACGGTGGTATGTGGAATTTATTTTTGCAGAGCGGACACTATCCTGGTGTTCACAATCTTCTATAAATTATTCGGAGGAAGAACCCGCCTTGCAATGCCAAAGACAACATGCGCTACCGGACTCGTCGTCATTGAAGCTTGGTTCAGTAGCTCTTGAGGAGTTCGGACTAGGGGTGTCGGGATAGCGAACTATCATCATCGGCCGACTCCAAGACTATGAAGATACAAGATTGAAGACTTCGTCCGTGTCCGGATGGGACTTTCCTTGGCGTGGAAGGCAAGCTTGGCGTCTGGATATGTAGATCTCCTACCATTGTAACCGACTACGTGTAACACTAGCCCTCTCCGGTGTCTATATAAACCGGATGGCTTTAGTCCATAGGACGAACAACAATCATACCATAGGCTAGCTTCTAGGGTTTAGCCTCTTTGATCTCGTGGTAGATCCACTCTTGTAACACACATCATCAATATTAATCAAGCAGGACGTAGGGTTTTACCTCCATCAAGAGGGCCCGAACCTGGGTAAAACATCGTGTCCCTTGTCTCCTGTTACCATCCACCTAGACGCATAGTTCGGGACCCCCTACCCGAGATCCGCCGGTTTGACACCGACACCCGTG
This sequence comes from Aegilops longissima, assembly GCA_021605205.1. NCBI lineage: Eukaryota > Viridiplantae > Streptophyta > Magnoliopsida > Poales > Poaceae > Aegilops > Aegilops longissima. The sequence continues at coordinate 319,140,143 of CM038682.1, forward strand.
TTTTCTAGCTTGATTTTGTTGATTTCGTCCTAAATCCGAAAATCCCCACCAAAAATAGCCCCAATTTTTTTGTGATTTGTTAGTTTAGATGATGTTTTGTTGATTTTGATCCATGGATTTGCTTGGTTTCGAGTGGATCTAGCATTTCCCCAAGTTTCCCCACTTTCCATCCACGAAATCTCTCCAATTTTGACCTTGAAATCATCAATTTCCGCCCCCAATTCAAAAATTTCCGCCCCAAACGAGATCCGGATTAATCGGGCGGACATCCGACCTCAGGCGGACATCCAGCCATCTGGCGGACATCCGCCCCAAGCCGGACATCCGCTCTGGGCGCCAAATCTGCTTGGTTACGGACAGACACCCGAAATCCGGGCTCCACCCCGGACATCCGACCCCAGGATTTCAGATTTTCCCGTTTCACCGTTTTGTCCATAACTAATTCATCCGGAGTCCGTTTTTGACGTTCTTTAGCTCGTTTTGAAGTTATTGACATCCCCCATCCCATAAAAATACTACCACCACCATTTGACTCCATCAAATTTTCGGAACTTTGGCGCCTAGGGCTTCCACCACATCCTCTGCATAACCACCACCGACTTCCGCAACCTAACCAATTTTGTTCCCCTTTGCATTTGAGGTTGTTTGAGTTATGATTCGAGTCTCCTAAGGTGTTTAGGCTACTTAAGGACGGTTGCATCTTCATCAACCACCACAACCACCATAACTTTCGCATAGGTTTGCCCACCATACACTTCAACCACCTCAACTTAACCCAATAGTTGTTTGAGCTTGTTTGAGTTGTGGCTTGTGTCTCCTAAGGTGTTTCGGCTACTTAGGGACGGCAACTTCAACTCCGACACGTGTATAGCCCATCATTCCACTTCCGCATTGCCAAGTGCAAACCACCACCGCATTCCCGCTACCACCATTTTGACATTTGACGTTTGAGATTTTGAGTTCGCGGTTTTTCCGTTTCCTAAGGTGTTTCGCTACTTAGGGACGAGTCTCCATCATCTTGGTATCTACATCAAGAACACCGCTACTCATCATCGCGGACGGTAACCTCCATATCATCTTGGTATCGTGGTATCCCTCCATTGCATATTCCCTTGCCATTGCATTGTTAACCCCTAGCCTTAACTTTTGCGTTACTTGCCTATCGAGACTAGCCATTTGAGTATTGCCGGCAACGTTACTTGTGCACATTAGTGATCATACTTCCCATAGCATATATACCATATCATTGTGGTGCATATATTGGTATCATATCTTGTGTCACAAGTTTGTTCCCGCATACACACAATTGCTATCTTGGTTTGTGCATTGTGCAAAGTGACCATAGAAAAAAAAGAAAAAAAACTTTTAAGCAAAAGAAAGAGAGCAAAGAAGCTTGTAAGCAAGTGCCATAGCATCATACCACATTGCACATAAGATTGTCATATCCGATCATCTTGGATCATCTTGAGAGAAACACCGGGAACTATACATACATAGCATACTTGGGATAGAAGTTTATCCATTTTGCATCTTATAGGTTGTGCACAAGTGTCGTATCCGCCTATTGAGCAATCGTGCTAGCGTCTCTCTTGAGTTGTGCAACACGAGCGTTTTCCGTGGATTCCACATTTTGTGCTCATTCCTTGGTTGCACGACCCCATTTATCTATCCGTGTGTGTGTTTCCGTGTGCCATTCTTTGCTATTGGTCCATTTGTTTCACTTGCGAATTTGTGAATCTCTTCCAACATTATTGAATCTTGCTAACATTTTGCATTAAATTTTTGTGCCACTATCCTCACCGAGCTCCTCCATAAGCTTTACTTGTGTAGGTGTGAGAACCGACAAGGATTGGTACCAATAGTGCTATTTCATTGTCCGCATTTGAGTGAACTTGATTCATTGTCAACATCGGTCAAGGTACATTGGTATAAGTTCTTCTCTTTCTCCCACTCATATTTGCTCGAGTCTTGTGATGGATAGGCAAGGCATTTCCTCTTCGGTCCTTGACAACAACGACGGCGTGAACAGCTACATCACCAAAGCGTCTATCTTCGATCTACAACGACAAGTGCAAGGCACACAATCAAGATTGCGAGAGCGCATCGAGAACATCTCCATCGACATTCATCACTCCGAAGCAAGGAGAAGGGACTACATCGACAAGAAGCTTGCCGCACATAAAGAGGAGCAAGATGCAAGGATGGAGGAGATTAGAGCCTTGATCAAGTCTACTTCCCCTTCGTCATCTTCAAGGCGGCGACGCCACAAGTCTTCGGAACGCGGAAACGACGCAAGTGCAAATCGTCCTCGTCCACATCTACATGGCGACCACCATCACGTTCGTGATCAACATCGTCATGAAGGGCAAGTCACCTCAAGCATCATGTGCACGATTTACGGCATTTAACGCCAAGGAGCTCAAGCACGACAACGACATCATCATCATGAAGATGCTCCTGGCGCAAATGCACAAGTCCCAACAAGCCCTACTTCACGCCAAGTCGAAGCTTCATAAGTACAAGAGAAGACCGTGAGACGAGCACCACCAAGACGGCGCTACGGCTACAACAACCACTTCGGCATCTTCGCCAAGTGCAATCAAGACATCTTCGCCTTTGGACGTACGGCATCTTCGCCTACTTCCCACGTGTACGCCTACATCGACTTCATCAAGTCCAAGGCGACCACCTACGAGCGAGGGTGACACTTCCATCTTCGGAAGCCCCTCAAGGAAGATGGCCGAGCATGGGAAACTCCCTTCGGTCATGGAGATAAGCTATGAGGTGCCACATCATATGGGCCTCCAACACCAAGAAAGTGACAAGACGGTCGAGCAAGGGCCATCCCCTTCGACCACGGCGACGAGTCCGAACCTCTTCAACAACATGAAGACGACGCCCACATTGGACTCATACTCCGAGTCAAGCTACGCGACCGCGCATGGAGACATTTGCACCTACATATCTCCGGCAACCACATATGTCGACATGCCCCAATTGCCATGTGAGGAGAGCCACCACCCCATGAGTGACATGAGTGACTCCACCATATGTGACATTGAGAGCATTTCCTATGAGAGGATGAGTGTGACCACCACTAGCCCCACACATGAGAGCATGCCACACATCCTATGTGAGGTTGAGCGCCATTTGAGTGACTCCACCCACCATACGAGTGAGAGCATCCTTGAGGGAGTGAGTGAGCCACAACACTTAGTGAGTGAGGTAGTTGACACGGCACATGAGGCCACTAGGATTTCTAACGACTTAACCTCTACTCCTAGTGTGTTTTCTTCTTTGGTGCTAGGTCTCCTACATGACGACATGCCTATCCTCGACGAGTCCATCCCTACATTGGAGACGACGATGGCCATGGTGGACGATGATGCACCCCCCACATGGTTCCATCAAGATGAAGATGACAATGATTGGATATTCAACACCTCACCTACAACGCATGAGCTACGCTCCGAAGGTAACATAGGTGATGGTGCTTCTCTTGTCCCACTAGAGGACTATCTTACCAATGATTGCTCCCATGATGTTGATCCACCTATTACCATGCTTCATGCTAGTGAAACTTCTTCATGCCTTGAATTACCTATTTATGATGAATATGATGATGAGCATGTTGAGTTGCCTAGTTGTGATGCTATGCTTCATAGGATATCTTATGAAAATTCTATTGGTCACATCATGTTTGACAACCCATTGAACTTGTCATATGCTATGAGTGAGATCTCCCATATTGCATCATTTCAATATCAACATAGTAACTATGCATGCCCCATTAAAATAAATCCCATCTGCACTTATGGCATAGATGACGAGATGATGGTCATTGGCTTTTGTTTTTCATGTGATGATATTGCCATGCTTCCTTTACATGATTTGTGCAATTCCTCTACTATGACATGCCATGATCACATTATTTTGAATATTCATTGTTTTGGATGTTGTCAAAATTCTCCACGTGATGTTTCTACTCTTGCTCATGAGGCGACCCCCATAGTTTCCTCATACATATTAGGAGATCTTGATGCATTTCATACTTTGCATGATTCCCATGATAGTGTACACCATATGCATTCCATGAATAACAATGCTCTAGATAGTTCCCATGATGCATTACACAATTTGAGTCTCCATTATGCTATACATAATAACAAACCTCTCATGATGGATGACATGTTTCTATATCACGCATCTCATTTATTTGAGCATTGGATATTTTGTGCTAACAAACACATGCACGTGCGCATCATGATGGATGACGTGTACATCTACCACGCACACACAATTTTTCCTTTGTCTTTGTTTTGTGTAGGTACTCATGTATACTCGTCAACCTCTCAATCCCAAGAGTTGACGAAACGAGCTCTTGAGATCCCGTGGACTATCCTTACCACCGCTCCCTTCGCGCAAGGACTACGCGCATCTCTTCTACTTGGCTCTCACACGGCTATGGGCTATTTACCACTTGTCACCTTATACTCATTTTACCGTGTTCACATTGCATGCTATGCTTGCTTCTATGCCTTTGCCATGCAATTGTGACCCTTGCTTGCATATACCCATGATTCACCATTATGCTACTTCTATGTGTATTTGCATGCTTGGTGGAGATCCTTGTTGCTATTGCCATGTTTATCATGTGCCCCATGCTATTGATGCTTGTTGTGTTGGAAGAGTCATGATGTCCCATTACTATTTACATATGGTCTCTCGCCAATACATTGATGATATTTTTCTCATATCTTGCTTTCATGCTTGTGCTATGTCATGTGAATTATTCTTGCACACTATTGGCACCAATGACATGCTCGCCATGATTCCTCCTAGTATGTTGCGTCTTCGCACTACTAGCTTGCTTGACTTGATTGCTATGATTGCTTGCTTGGTTGCATCACCCATGTTCTACTCTTACTCGCTTTCTTGGGTTGATGACATATATGCTCATGCCTCTCACATGATATATCTTGATCATTGTCTCTTGTGTCCATTAGTTGCCTCTTTCACATCCACTTGTATTGAGTGCAACTATACTATTCTTATTGATCTTGGAGACTTTGACACTTTACTTGTGATGCATGCTTGTTTGATTGAGCCTCTTGTATTTGGATGTTCTTGCATCATATGCCTCCATACTATGACACGCTCCCTTGTACTTTCTTATGATGAGCATGATGCATACACTTGTTGGGTATCTTACCACTCGAATGATAGGTTTCGCATTTCCGCTAACCTCATTTGTTTTTCCGTGTGTTTGTCATGTTCTTTCATTTTGAAGAATTCACAAGGCGGTAACATCACGAGACAACTTGGTTATGTGAACGCATACACGATGCGCAACTCCATCATCCTTGAGAACCTCCTAAAGGTGACCTCCTTCCCTTTGAGCCATCCTCAAATACACATATTGGATGGGTCACTCTTTCATTGTTGTTTCCTTCTTGTTGTGTACATGTTACATCTATTGGATGGAGGAGCGACATTAGAGATTGGCTCTATGGACCTTCACATTGAGGAGCGCTCGCACTTATTGGATGCACCTTCGGAAATCCACTCATGCCACGGCATCGAGCATGGGTACACCAACACCTCCATATTTGTTGATTGTGCTCATACATGTCATGCTCGATGGACATATCATACTCACCAAAAGTTTGCACCCCATGCATGGATTGACACACATTATGATTGCCTTGTTGCATCTTGTATTCCCATGTCATCCATGATATATGAGCTTGTTCACTTCCTTAGCAAATTTTTTGTCATCTTCCTTGATGGCATATTCATACATCATGATCATATTGCCCATCATCAATTGCATGATAACATACACATGTTGAGCATCCATTGCCATATTCATGCTATTGATAAACCGTCTCACTATGACATCATTTTGCACCGTGGTTGCATTGATCACATTCACTTTACATTTGTGTGCACAATGAATGCTTTACATGTCATTTTACATCATTTGGATAAGCATCTCATGCCTTGTCATGAACAATTCCTTTGGACGACCTCATTCTTACATGATGGACACCTTGTGTGCGCTAACCATTGTATTTCCAAGTGTCGCTTGTGTTTTCTCGTTTTGCATGTCTACCATCCCGACGACATCTTGAAGTACTTGGATTGCGCCATGACTTCCACTCCGTCCAATTACAAGTCCGTCCACGACAACCGTTTCCATGGTGATGAGGATTTCGATCCGAGGTCGGATCTTTCCCAAGGGAGGGGAGATGATGCGGAGCATCCTACGATCATCCACATGTACACTCGAGCATACGCCATTGGACCTAAGGTGAACCCGTTCCTACATGCTTCCCCTGTCCACTCGTACGAGACATGGTTGCTACCTAATGCAAAGATGCTACATGTGCTTAGGAACCAAGGAGACGACCATGGAGATGCTCGAGGCATACGCCAAGTCCACACGGAAGCGGATCAAGAAGTGCCTCAAGTGGAGTCGCCGCGGAGCTACAGCGGCCGGACATCCGGCGCCACCAACTAGAAGAAGACCAGAGAGAGACCGAAGCCAGGCGACTCTACAGCGGCCGGACATCCGGCCGACCCCCGGACATCGGCGCCCCGCGACGGGCCGGACATCCGGCGCCTGCCCGGAAATCCGGCGCACGCTATCCAGAGAGCAGAAGCATCGGCCACTCCAGCCCGGACATCCGTCCCGCTAGCCCGGACATCCGGCACCTCGTGAAGGCCCGGACATCCGGCCCGACGCCCGGACATCCGGCCTCCCCTGCCTGCATGCAGCGCATCTGGGCCGAGGCCCATGTACCCCTTCGCCCCTTAGACTAAATATACTCCCCCTCCACCTATGTTTTAGGGTTAGCGTTGATTTAGCTCAAGTTAGAGATAGAGCTTCGCTCATCCATCGGCTCTCCTCCTCGTGAGAGACCGCGGCCTCTTCGGAGAAGATCCTATCGGATTCAAGACCCCTCGTGGGAAGATCCCCTTGTGAATTCAAGCCCTCCTCGCGGAGAAGAACGGTTCCTTTGTATCCTCTACCTTTGTTGACTTTGGATCTCGTGTATCTCTTTGTGTTCTTTGATCTAGCATTTGTGTGACCGATTCCTTGTTGGTTGAGTGTTTTCCCTCGTTCCTCCCCGTGATCTCCTCGTGTTCTTCCGTTCGTTCTTCGTGTCTCCCCGTAGGATCCACTCCAAACGTGAAAGATCGACGCTATAGGGTTCCGCCCTACATCAGTTTTCCTTCATATAAGAGTTTGTCCAGGCTTGTCCTTTGCTACAAAAAGGATTGGGCCATCTTGCTGCACCTTATTTACTTGCATTACTTGTTACCCGTTACAAATTACCTTATAACAAAACTATCTGTTACCGATAATTTCAGTGCTTGCAGAGAATACCTTACTGAAAACCGCTTGTCATTTCCTTCTACTCCTCATTGGGTTCGACACTCTTACTTATCGAAAGGACTACGATAGATCCCCTATACTTGTGGGTCATCGGCTCCTCCTCGGCCCACTCCAGCCTCTGCTTCAGTCCGGAGACTTCAGCAGCATGAGAAGTCACGGCCAGCAATGTCGCCTGCTTGTTCACATAGACATATAAGGTTAGTCTCCTGCAAAAAATGTTTGATCCTCTGTTCGGCTCTTCTTTCCGAACACCGGACAGAGTCTTAGCGGCTACTATCTATACTATGACTTTATTTTTACATAATTGCGTCGCTTACCTCAAAGCCTGTTAGCAGGTTGGTGCAGGCTTCGGTCAGTCCGCTTCACGGAATGAACCTTCTCAACCACCGTACCCATAAGGATACGGTGTTCCTCAACAATGGAAGCACCTCGCAGTGCTTCAAGTAGAGTATCCAGTGCCTCTGGTTGGACAGAGGTCACCGGCGGAACAGGCGCACCTCCTTCTTCCGAAGGAGGCTGCTCGCCTGAATCCGGAGCTGCACTGGCTTCCAGAATGGTATTTGGCTGAGGGCCGCACTGGATACGGTCCCCATCGCCAGTCTCCATGGGGATTTGCTCCCCATGTGTCGGGCGACCGAAGTTTCACACTCTGGCGCCGCCCTGATGGCTGCTACCTCTTGAGCACTGCGTTGGATTTCCCCGAAGAGGAGAGGATGATGCAGCAAACTAGCGTAAGTATTTCCCTCAGTTTTTGAGAACCAAGGTATCAGTCCAGTAGGAGGCTACATGCAAGTCCCTCGTACCTACACAAAAACAATAGCTCAACACAACCAACGCGATTAGGGGTTGTCAATCCCTTCACGATCACTTACGAGAGTGAGATCTGATAGAGATGATAGATAATATTTTTGGTATTTTCGATATAGAGATGCAAAGTAAAAAGTAAAAGGCAAAGTAAAAAGCAAAGCAATAATAAAGTGATGGAGATTAATATGATGCGAATAGACCCGGGGGCCATAGGTTTCACTAGTGGCTTCTCTCAAGAGCATAGGTATTCTACGGTGGGTGAACAAATTACTGTTGAGCAATTGACAGAATTGAGCATAGTTATGAAATATCTAGGTATGATCATGTATATAGGCATCACGTCCGAGACAAGTAGACCGACTCCTGCCTGCATCTACTACTATTACTCCACTCATCGACCGTTATCCAGCATGCATCTAGAGTATTAAGTTAAAAACAGATTTATGCCTTAAGCAAGATGACATGATGTAGAGAGATAAATTCATGCAATATGAAATAAACCCCATCTTGTTATCCTCGATGGAAACGATACAATACGTGCCTTGCTACCCCTTCTGTCACTGGGAAAGGACACCGCAAGATCGAACCCAAAGCTAAGCACTTCTCCCATGGCAAGAAAAACCAATCTAGTAGGCCAAACCAAACTGATAATTCGAAGAGCCTTGCAAAGATAACCAATCATACATAAAAGAATTCAGAGAAGATTCAAATATTATTCATAGATAGATTTGATCATAAACCCACAATTCATCGGTCTCAACAAACACACCGTAAAAAGAAGATTACATCGAATAGATCTCCACGAGAGAGGGGAAGAACATTGTATTGAGATCCAAAAAGAGAGAAGAAGCCATATATCTACTAACTATGGACACGAAGGTCTAAGGTAAACTACTCACACTTCATCGGAGGGGCTATGATGATGTAGAAGCCCTCCGTGATGACGGCCCTCTCCGGCGGAGCTCCGGAACAGGCCCCAAGATGGGATCTCGTGGATACAGAGAAAGTTGCGGCGGTGGAATTAGGTTTTGGCTCCATATCTAGATCGTTTGGGTACGTAAGGTATATATAGGAGGAAGGAGTACGTCGGTGGAGCAACAGGGGGCCCACGAGGCAGGGGCGCGCCCTAGGGGGGCGCCCCCCATACTCGTGACCGCCTCTATTATCCCTTGGAGTAGGGTCCAAGTCTCCTGGATCACGTTCAGTGAGAAAATCACGTTCCCGAAGGTTTCATTCCGTTTGGACTCCGTTTGATATTCCGTTTCTTCGAAACACTGAAATAGGCAAAAAAACAGCAATTCTAGGCTGGGCCTCCGGTTAATAGATTAGTCCCAAAAATAATATAAAAGTGGAAAATAAAGCCCAATATAGTCCAAAACAGTAGATAATATATCATGGAGCAATAAAAAATTATAGATACGTTGGAGACGTATCAGGCATCCCCAAGCTTAATTCCTACTCGTCCTCGAGTAGGTAAATGATAAAAAGAGAATTTTTGATGTGGAGTGCTACTTGGCATAATTTCAATGCAAATCTTCTTAATTGTGGTATGAATATGCAGATCCAAAAGGTTCAAGACAAAAGTTCATATTGACATGAAAATAATAGTACTTCAAGCATACTAACAAAGCAATTATGTCTTCTCAAAATAACATGGCCAAAGAAAGTTATCCCTACAAAATCATATAGTCTGGCTATGCTCTATCTTCACCACCCAAAGTATTTAAATCATGCACAACCCCGATGACAAGCCAAGGAATTGTTTCATATTCTAACATTTTCAAAACTTTTTCGATCTTCACGCAATACATGAGCGTGAGCCATGGACATAGCACTATATGTGGAATAGAATGGTGGTTGTGGAGAAGACAAAAAGAGGGGAAGATAGTCTCACATCAACTAGGCATATCAACGGGCTATGGAGATGCCCATCAATAGATATCAATGTGAATGAGTAGGGATTTCCATGCAACGGATGCACTAGAGCTATAAGTATATGAAAGCTCATCAAAGAAACTAAGTGGGTGTGCATCCAACTCGCTTGCTCACAAAGACCTAGGGAAATTTTGAGGAAGCCCATCATTGGAATATACAAGCCAAGTTCTATAATGAAAAATTCCCACTAGTATATGAAAGTGACAAAATGAGAGACTATCTATCACGAAGATCATGGTGCTACTTTGAAGCACAAGTGTGGTAAAAGGATAGTAACATTGTCCCTTCTCTCTTTTTCTCTCATTTTTTTATTTGGGCCTTTTCTCTTTTTTTATGGCCTCTTTATTTATTTAATTTTTATTTTTCGTCCGGAGTCTCATCCCGACTTATGGGGGAATCATAGTCTCCATCATCCTTTCCTCACTTGGGACAATGCTCTAAATTGATGATCATCACACTTTTATTTTTCTTACAACTCAACAATTACAACTCAATACTTAGAACAAATATGACTCTATGTGGATGCCTCCGGCGGTGTACCGGGATATGCAATGAATCAATAGTGACATGTATGCAAGAATTATGAACGGTGGCTTTGCCACAAATACAATGTCAACTACATGATCATGCTAGCAATATGACAATGATGGATCGTGTCATAATAAATGGAACGGTGGAAAGTTGCATGGCAATATATCTCGGAATGGCTATGGAAATGCCATGATAGATAGGTATGGTGGCTGTTTTGAGGAAGGTATATGGTGGGTGTATGATACCGGCGAAAAGTGTGCGGTATTGGAGAGGCTAGCAATGGTGGAAGGATGGGAAAAAGTGCGTATAATCCATGTACTCAACATTAGTCATAAATAACTCACATACTTATTGCAAAAATCTAGAAGTTATCAAAGCAAAGTATTACGCGCATGCTCCTAGGGGATAGATTGGTAGGAAAAGACCATCGCTCGTCCCCGACCGCCACTCATAAGGAAGACAATCAATAAATAAATCATGCTCCGACTTCATCACATAACAGTTCACCATACGTGCATGCTACGGGAATCACAAACTTTTAACACAAGTATTTCTCAAATTCACAACTACTCAACTAGCATGACTCTAATATCACCATCTTCATATCTCAAAACAATTATCAAGCATCAATCTTTTCTTAGTATTCAACGCACTCATAAGAAAGTTTTACAAATCTTGAACACCAAGCATATTATTATTATTAAACAAATTACCATGCTATTTAAGACTCTCAAAATAATCTAACTGAAGCATGAGAGATCAATAGTTTCTATAAAACAAATCCACCACTGTGCTCTAAAAGATCTAAGTGAAGCACATAGAGCAAAATTATCAAGCTCAAAAGATATAAGTGAAGCACATAGAGTATTCTATCAAATTCCAATTCATGTATGGCTCTCTCAAAAGGTGTGTACAGCAAGGATTATTGTGGCACACTAACAAACAAAGACACAAATAATACAAGACGCTCCAAGCAAAACACATATCATGTGCTGAATAAAAATATAGCTCCAAGTAAAATTACCGATGGAAGTAGACGAAAGAGGGGATGCCTTCCGGGGCATCCCCAAGCTTTGACTTTTTTGTGTCCTTGGATTATCTTGGGGGTGCCATGGGCATCCCCGAGCTTAGGCTCTTGCCACTCCTTGTTCCATAATCTATCAAAAGATTTCACCCAAAACTTGAAAACTTCACAACACAAAACTCAATAGAAATCTCGTGAGCTCCGTTAGAGAAAGAAACAAAAGACCACTTCAAGGTACTGTAATGAACTCATTCTTTTATATTGGTGTTAAACCTAATGTATTCCAACTTCTCTATGGATTATAAACTATTTTACTAGCCATAGATTCATCAAAATAAGCAAACAACACACGAAAAACAGAATCTGTCAAAAACAGAACAGTCTGTAGTAATCTGTAACTAACGCAAACTTCTGGAACTCCAAAATATATACCAAAATAGGAAGACATAGACAATTTGTTTATTGATCAGCAGCAAATGTAATCAGTATTTTATCACGTTCTGGTGATTTTTAACAATTCGGGCACTGAGCGCAAAGTTTCTGGAAATTACAGCAAGATCAAAGAACTATCATCCAAGAAGATCCTATAGGTCTAACTTGGCACAAACACTAATTAAGACACAAAACCACGTCCAAACAGAAGTTAGATGGATTATTTATTCCTAAACATAAACAAAAACAAAAACTAAAAATAAAATTGGGTTACCTCCCAACAAGCGCTATCGTTTAACGCCCCTAGCTAGGCATAAAAGCGAGGATAGATCTAGGTATTGCCATCTTTGGTAGGCAATCCATAAGTGGCTCTCATGATAGTTTCATATGGGAATTTTATTTTCTTTCTAGGAAAGTGTTCCATGCCCTTTTTTGATGGAAATTGAAATCTAATATTCCCTTCCTTCATATCAATAATCGCACCAATCGTCCTAAGGAAGGGTCTACCAAGAATAATAGGGCAAGAAGGATTGCAATCTATATCAATAACGATAAAATCTACGGGCACATAATTCCTATTTGCAACAATAAGAACATCATTAATTCTTCCCATAGGTTTCTTAATAGTGGAATCCACAAGATGCAAGTTAGAGAGCAATCATCAAAATCACGGAAATCTAGCAAATCACACAAAGTTTTGGGAATAGTGGAGACACTAGCACCCAAATCACACAAAGCATAAAACTCATGATCTTTAATTTTAATTTTAATAGTTGGTTCCCACTAACCATAGAGTTTTCTAGGGATAGAAACTTTCAACTCAAGTTTTTCTTCATACGATTGCATCAAGGCATCAACAATATGTTTGGTAAAGGCTTTATTTTGACTATAAGCATGAGGAGAATTTAGCACGGATTGCAACAAGGAAATACAATCAATTAAAGAGCAACTTCCATAATTAAATTCCTTGAAATCCAATATAGTGGGTTTAGCAACATCTAGGGTTTTATTTCTTTCAATCCCACTTTTATCAATTTCATCATCAAGATCTAAATACTCCGAATTTTTGGAACGCCTTGTAGGTAAAGGAAGATCATATTCAGTTTCATCAAGATTCATATTGCAAAACAAAGATTTGATAGGGGACACATCAATAACTTTTAGATCTTCATCTTGATTTTCATAGTAGTTGGAAGAACACGCTTTAATAAAGGCATCTTTTGTAGCACGCATCCTAGCGGTTCTTTCCTTGCACTCATAAATGGAAATTCTCATGGCTTTGAGAGACTCATTGATATCATGCTTAGGAGGAATAGATCTAAGCTTTAAAGAATCAACCTCAAGAGAAATTCTATCAATGTTCCTAGCCAAATCATCAACTTTAAGCAATTTCTCTTCTAGCAAAGCATGCAATTTCTCTTGTAGCAAAGCATTAAAATTCTTTTGTGAATTCATAAACTCTTTAACACTAGTCTCAAATTCAGAGGGCATATTATTAAAATTTCGATAAGAGTTTTTGTAGGAATTTCCATAATTATTAGAAGGATTACTAGGATAAGGCCTAGGATTAAAATTCCCTCTATATGCGTTGTTACCAAATTATTCCTACCAACAAAATTCACATCCATAGATTCATTATTATTCTCAATCAAAGTAGACAAAGGCATATCATTAGGATCAGAAGAAACACTCTTAGTAGCAAATAATTTCATAAGTTCATCCATCTTTCCACTCAAAACATTGATTTCTTCTATCGCATGCACTTTTTTATTAGTGGATCTTTCAGTGTGCCATTGAGAATAATTAACCATAATATTATCTAGGAGTTTAGTAGCATCTCCTAAAGTGATTTCCATAAAAGTGCCTCCCGCGGCCGAATCCAAAAGATTTCTAGAGGCAAAATTCAATCCGGCATAAATTTTTTGTATAATCATCCACAAGTTCAAACCATGAGTATGGCAATTACGTAACATTAATTTCATTCTCTCCCAAGCTTGTGCAACATGTTCATGATCAAGTTGCTTAAAATTCATAATGTCGTTTCTAAGAGAGATGATCTTAGCGGGAGGAAAATACTTAGAGATAAAAGCATCTTTGCACTTGTTCCAAGAATCAATACTATTTTTAGGCAAAGACGAAAACCAAGCTTTAGCACGATCTCTAAGCGAAAAAGGAAATAGCTTCAATTTAACAACGTCATTATCGACATCTTTCTTCTTTTGCATATCACATAAATCAACGAAGCTATTCAGATGAGTAGCGGCATCTTCACTAGGAAGGCCGGCGAATTGATCTTTCATAACAAGATTCAACAAGGCAGTATTGATTTCACAAGATTCAGTATTGGCAAGAGGAGCAATCGGAGTGCTAAGGAAATCATTATTATTGGTGTTGGTGAAGTCACACAATTTGGTAGTATCTTGAGCTATCGCGACAAACAAGCAATCCAACACACGAGCAAACAAAAGGCAAGCGAGAGAAAGGCAAACGGAAAAGGAGAAGGAGATTGGGAGAGAGAGGGCGAATAGAACGGCAAGGGTGAAGTGGGGGAGAGGAAAACGAGAGGCAAATGGCAACTAATGTAATGCGAGAGATAGGGACTATGATGGGTACTTGGTATGTTGACTTTTGCGTAGACTCCCCGGCAACGGCGCCAAAAATTCTTCTTGCTACCTCTTGAGCACTGAGTTGGATTTCCCCGAAGAGGAGAGGATGATGCAGCAAAGTAGCGTAAGTATTTCCCTCAGTCTTTGAGAACCAAGGTATCAATCCAGTAGGAGGCTACACGCAAGTCCCTCATACCTACACAAAAACAATAGCTCAACGCAACCAACGCGATTAGGGGTTGTCAATCCCATCACGGTCACTTACGAGAGTGAGATCTGATAGAGATGATAGATAATATTTTTGGTATTTTTGATATAGAGATGCAAAGTAAAAAGTTAAAGGCAAAGTAAAAAAGCAAAGCAATAATAAAGTGATGGAGATTAATATGATGAGAATAGACCCGGGGGCCATAGGTTTCACTAGTGGCTTCTCTCAAGAGCATAGGTATTCTACGGTGGGTGAAGAAATTACTGTTGAGCAATTGACAGAATTGAGCATAGTTATGAGAATATCGAGGTATGATCATGTATATAGGCATCACGTCCGAGACAAGTAGACCGACTCCTGCCTGCATCTACTACTATTACTCCACTCATCGACCGCTATCCAGCATGCATCTAGAGTATTAAGTTAAAAACAGAGTAACGCCTTAAGCAAGATGACATGATGTAGAGAGATAAATTCATGCAATATGAAATAAACCCCATCTTGTTATCCTCGATGGAAACAATACAATACGTGCCTTGCTGCCCTTACATCCTTTGGGAAAGGACACCGCAAGATCGAACCCAAAGCTAAGCACTTCTCCCATGACAAGAAAAACCAATCTAGTAGGCCAAACCAAACTGATAATTCGAAGAGACTTGCAAAGATAACCAATCAGACATAAAAAAACTCAGAGAAGATTCAAATATTATTCATAGATAGACTTGATCATAAACCCACAATTCATCGGTCTCAACAAACACACCGCAAAAAGAAGATTACATCGAATAGATCTCCACGAGAGAGGGGGAGAACATTGTATTGAGATCCAAAAAGAGAGAAGAAGCCTTCTAGCTACTAACTATGGACCCAAGGTCTGAGGTAAACTACTCACACTTCATCGGAGGGGCTATGATGATGTAGAAGCCCTCCGTGATGACGGCCCTCTCGCGGAGTTCAAACAGGCCCCAAGATGGGATCTCATGGATCTGAAAGTTGCGGTGGTGGAATTAGGTTTTGGCTCCAGTGTCGATCGTTTGGGGTGCGAGGTATATATAGGAGGAAGGAGTATGTTGGTGGAGTAACAGGGGCCCACGAGGTGGGGCGCCCTAGGGGGCGCCCCACCCTCGTGACCGCCTCATATCCCTTGAGTAGGGTCCAAGTCTCTGGATCATGTTCGTGAGAAAATCACGTTCCCAAGGTTTCATTCCGTTTGGACTCCGTTTGATATTCCGTTTCTTCAAACACTGAAATAGGCAAAAAAAGCAATTTCGGGCTGGGCCTCCGGTTAATAGGTTAGTCCCAAAAATAATATAAAAGTGGAAAATAAAGCCCAATATAGTCCAAAACAATAGATAATATAGCATGGAGCAATCAAAAAATTTAGATACGTTGGATACGTATCAATGGCCTCCATGCCATCCATGCCCCTGGGAGAGGAGGCCGCTGAGGGAGTCCTGGACTAACGGGTCCTCAGGCGTCCGACCTGTTAGCCATGGGCCGAACTGATGGGCTGTGAAGATACGAAGACCGAAGACTGCACCCGTGTCCGGATGGGACTCTCCTTGGCGTGAAAGGCAAGCTTGGCGACTGAATATGTAGATTCCTTTCCTTTGTAACCGACCTTGTGTAAACCTAGATCCTCCCGGTGTCTATATAAACCGAAGGACTCGGAGAGGGGAGACTCATGACCATAGTCATACAGGCTAGACTTCTAGGGTTTAGCCATTACGATCTCGTGGTAGATCAATTCTTGTAATACTCATATTCATCAAGATCAATCAAGCAGGAAGTAGGGTATTACCTCCATAGAGAGGGCCCGAACCTGGGTAAACATTGTGTTCCCTGTCTCCTGTTACCATCGACCTTAGACGCATAGTTCGGGACCCCCTACCCGAGATTCGCCGGTTTTGACACCGGCATTGGTGCTTTCATTGAGAGTTCCACTGTGCCGTCCCCAAAAGGCTCGATGGCCCCTTCAATCGTCGACAATGACATTGTCCAAGGAGAAACGTTCCTCCCCGGACATATCTTCATGTTCGGCGGCTTCGCGCTGCGGGCCAACTCGTTTGGCCACCTAGAGCAGATCGATAGCTACGCCCCTGGCCATCAGGTCAGATTTGGGAGCTTGAATTACGTTGCGGACATCCATGGAGATTTGATCTTTGCTGGATTCGAGACCGCGGCGACCGCTCCTGGTCACCTTGACGAACATGACCTAAATCTGTTGTCAGACCGCATCCAGGAGATAGGTCCTGTGATCACTCTGGCCTTAGATCCAGAGCACACTGCGGCATCCAAGGATTGGAGGCTCAACACCACCACGGAGGTCACAGATTCCCTGGCGTTGGAGCCGCACATGGACTTAACCTCACGCAATACTCGTGTCACCGTAACTCCAGACTCTTCTCCGGGTATAAGTTTCGAACCATGTGAGTCCGCGGATACCGAACTTGATCGCTTATCGATCTTCGAATTCAGCACCGCAGACATCTTCCAGCAATTGACTTTGGGTGATGTGCTAAACTCATTAAAGAGCATGTCCTTGGCGGGGGACTCACAGCCGAACTATGTCGGGTTCGAACTAGGGGCTGATGATCGAGAATTTTGCTTCCCACCCGCCACCCACTTCATAGCCACTGTCAAGGACTTAACCGACACGCTTGATTACGACTCCGAAGACATCGATGGTATGGCGACGATGCCGATGAGGAGCAAGGCCAGAATCGGCCATATACTGGATGCTGGACCGACACTTCTTCGTACGATGTGTACATGGTGGACACACCCAAAACAACCAATGACGATGACAAAGAAAACCCAATCGAGAATAAACCTCCTGAGGCACAGCAAAAACGCCGGCGTCCTCGGTGCCGCTCTAAGTCACGTCGTTCAAAAGACAGCAATGCTGGCACCAGTGAAAATAGTACTCCGGACGATGCCGAAAACAATGAAGACCTTGCTGAGGTAACATTCGAACTGGAGGAACAAGAAAACGGGCAAGCTAGCCCTGACGAACAGGCTAGGCCCAATGACTCGGAGGATGGTAGTTACCGTCCGCTCTCCGAGGATGAGGAAAGCCTCAGCAACGAAGATTTCATCGTGCCAGAGGAACCTCTCGAGCAGGAGCGCTTCAAGCGCCAGCTAATAGCCACTTCAAGGAGCCTGAAAAAGAAACAGCAGCAGCTTCAAGCTGACCAAGATCTGCTCGTCGACAGATGGACTGATGTCCTGGCAGCCGAAGAATACGACTTTAGACGCCCAGCCAAGAGTTACCCAAAGGAAAGGCTGCTACCCCAGTTTGATGAAGAGGCGCCAGAGCTCATACCCCCCTCGCGTAATGCGGCCGATCGACCACCACGCGGTTGCGACAGTGCAGCGGACCGACCACCACATGGTCGGGATAGAGCGGCAACTCAGGCTTAACAACAGCCTGCCCCACCGCCTCGTAAAAATAGAGACGAAACAGCTCGGGGTCATACATACGACCTCCGTCAGACCCTGGATAGTAGAGCAGGACATACCCGATCGATTTATGGATCGCGAGGACGCCCCTCGACACGTGATGATGGCTACCTATTCGGGCGTGACAAACCTAGTCACACCCGAGCCGATAACCGCAGACGAACTCCATTGGAGCTACGGTGCAATGCGGCCAAATATAGAGGCGCCGCACACCCTCTTTGCTTCACTGATGAAGTAATGGACCATGAATTCCCCGAAGGGTTCAAACGCGTAAATATTGAATCATACGACGGAACAACTGATCCCGTGGTATGGATCAAGGATTTTATTCTCCACATTCACATGGCCCGCGGAGATGACCTCCATGCTATCAAATACCTCCCACTAAAGCTCAAAGGGCCAGCTCGTCACTGGTTAAACAGCCTGCCTGAAAATTCCATCGGTAGCTAGTAGGACTTGGAAGAAGCTTTTCTTGACAACTTCCAAGGTACATACGTCCGGCCACCAGACGCCGATGACTTAAGTCACATAGTCCAACAGCCTGGAGAGTCAGCCAGGAAATTCTGGACTTCCTAACTAAAAAGAACCAGATCGTTGGCTGTCCGGATGCCGAAGCCCTAGCGCCCTTTAAACATAGTATCCGTGACGAATGGCTCGCCCACCATCTTGGCCAAGAAAAGCCCAAATCTATGGCAGCCCTCACGACACTCATGACCCGCTTTTGCGCGGGTGAGGATAGTTGGCTGGCTCGTAGCAAAAACACAGCCAGCGAGGCGGGCCCCTCCGAGGTCAAAACCAGCAACGGCAAGCTCCGACGTAACAGACACAAGCGCCGAAGCAATGGTGATAATACCGATGACACTACAGTTAACGCCGGATTCAGCGGCTCCAAGTCCGGTCAGCGGAAAAAGCTGTATAAAAGAAACAGTCAGGGACCATCCAGCTTGGATCGCATACTCGATCGTCCGTGCCAGATACATTGCACCCCAGACAAACCAGCCAATCATAGCAACAGGGATTGTTGGGTCTTCAAACAGGCCGGCAAGTTAAACGCCGAGAACAAGGAAAAGGGATCACAAAGTGAGGACGATGACGAAGAGCCCCGACAACCGAACTCAACGGGGCAGAAGAAGTTCCCCCCTCATGTCAAAACGGTGAACATGATATACGCTACACACATCCCCAAAAGGGATCACAAGCACGCACTAAGGGACATTTATGCGATAGAGCCAGTCGCCCTAAAATTCAACCCATGGTCATCGTACCCGATCACTTTTGATCGTCGGGATCATCCGACCAGTATCCGGCATGGCGGATCAGCCGCACTAGTCCTGGACCCAGTCATTGATGGATTCCACCTAACGCGAGTCCTCATGGATGGTGGTAGCAGCCTCAATCTGCTCTATCAAGACATAGTGCGCAAAATGGGCATTAATCCATCAAGGATCAAGCCAGCGAAGACTACCTTTAAAGGAGTCATACCAGGTGTAGAGGTCCGTTGTACGGGCTCAATCACACTAGAGGTTGTCTTCGGATCACCCGACAAATTCCGAAGCGAAGACTTAATGTTCGACATCGTCCCATTCCGCAGTGGTTATCACACACTTCTCGGACGGACGTCATTTGCTCGGTTCAACGTGGTGCCGCACTATGCTTATCTTAAGCTCAAGATGTCGGTCCAATCGGCGTCATAATGGTCAACGGAAACACGAAACGCTCCCTCCGTACAGAGGAGCACACCGCCGCCCTAGCAGCAGAAGTACAGAGCGGCCTTCTCAAGCAGAACCGTAATCCGGATGCCGAGCCCCTGGACATCGTAAAGAGGGTCCTGACTATGCTGCAACAGGACATCTCGTCTCATCAAGAGCTCGATTAGCAATTTGGCCTCCGTCCCAGCCCCAATCAGGTAGTGGCATTCATACCACGTGTGCATAATTACGCACTAGAAATCCCATGGGCATCGACGGAGGCATAGCTAACTTGTGATCCACAGTTCGGTTCGACCGATCCCGGACACACATATACTTTCACTATTTCCTTTCCAGGTTTCTTTTACATAGGCCTTCTTTGATGGCCCGACTACCGTTCATGTCAAAGGATAAAAATACCAGGATGGCAAGAAGCACAGACGTATAGGGGAAGCTCTAGAGGTCAATTCAACAACCACTCTATCTATTGTCAGGACCCACACGCAGCTCGCCTTTGGTCATGGAATGTTAAATAGCCGGTTGCTTATCGCACTATTTGTATTAATGCGCTTGACACATTAACCCAATTACAATGGAAGCAGTTCGTGGCCCAAGTTTAAGGGCCCCAGATATTACCTCTGCTCTCTTTCTGTTTTCCTTTTCCCATTGATAACTTATCTTCTAGCACCCGTACACTTTGGTACGTTTCATATTTGCCAGGGGCTCCCCAGCACCCCACAATATGGCAACAAAGTCCGAACACTTTTTATAGTATAGTTCGACACCCCGAATTTAGCATTATATGCATTGGCTCCGAATCATGTCTTTGGTCAATAGTTGGGTTGCCCGGTTCCTGTGCTTGCTACCTTACGTTCCGCTATGTCGGCTAAGGTAGTAAAGGGAGAACTACTGCGATTGTGCCCTAGTTTATCCAAAGGAGCACCTCAGTAGAGAAAGCCGGAAACTGACTGTCATGATGCAGCGAGAGCCGGTCAGTTGTTCGGAGGTTGCAAATCGTTGGAGATTTCTTCCGCGCTACACGAAGGATCGGTACTTCCACATCATATGCTTATAGCACTCTAGTTCGGAAACTAGGGGCTGCGTCCTTGTTTTTATTGTCGAACTCCTATGGCCAAGTGAGGGCGTTAAAGTCGAATAGTCTGGTTGCCTGGTTCGTTGCGCTAAACAACTCCTACAAGGACCATATAATTGGATCAAGATTGTTTAGATTCCACCCTGAACACCTCCGTACTACCTACGTGGGGGCAGAAGCCGATGACTGGCCAACCCTCAGATTTCATACAACATGGTTGAGAGAGTCCTGGACAAGGGGGTGTCCGGATAGCCGAACTATCATCATGGCCAGACTCCAAGACTATGAAGATACAAGATTGAAGACTTCGTCCCGTGTCCGGATGGGACTTTCTTTGGCGTGGAAGGCAAGCTTGGCGATACGGATATGTAGATCTCCTACCATTGTAACCGACTCTGTGTAACCCTAACCTATCTGGTGTCTATATAAACCGGAGGGTTTTAGTCCATAGGACGAACAACAATCGTACCATAGGCTAGCTTCTAGGATTTAGCCTCCTTGATCTCGTGGTAGATCTACTCTTGTACTACCCATATCATCAATATTAATCAAGCAGGAGTAGGGTATTACCTCCATCGAGAGGGCACGAACCTGGGTAAAAACATCGTGTCCCTTGTCTCCTGTTACCATCCGCCTAGACGCACAGTTCGTGACCCCCTACCCGAGATCCGCCGGTTTTGACACCGACATTGGTGCTCTCATTGAGAGTTCCTCTGTGTCGTCACCTATAGGCCCGATGGCTCCTTCGATCATCAACAACGAAGCGGTCCAGGGTGAGACTTTTTCTCCCCGGACAGATCTTCATATTCGGCGGCTTTGCACTGCAGGCCAATTCACTTGGCCATCTGGAGCAGATCGAAAGCTACGCCCCTGGCCGTCAGGTCAGATTTGGAAGTTTGAACTATACGGCCGATGTCCACGGAGACTTGATCTTCGACGGATTTGAGCCATAGCCGAGCGTGCCGCACTGTCTCGATGGGTATGATCTAGCTCTGCAGCCGAACAGTGCCCTGGAGGCCGCACCAGCATCCGCTCCGACCCTTAATCCGAAGCCGGATTCCCCGATCGAGGACGAGTGGTTGGACACCGCCTCGGGGGCTATGATCTCTACGGCGATTGAGCCGAACTCCATCCTTGTCCTTTGCGAAGACCTTGACTCCAGGGTGCCGGACTCCTCTTCGGACTCCGAACCCTCCGCGCCCCTGCCAATCGAACCCGATTGGGTGCCGGTCATGGAGTTCACTACCGTGGACATCTTTTAGCACTCGCCCTTTGGCGACATCCTGAATTCACTAAAGTCTCTCTCTTTATCCGGAGAGCCCTGACCAGACTACGGACATGAAGGTTGGGATATGGACGACGAAGAAATTCAACGCCCACCCACCACCCACTTTGTAGCCACTGTCGATGATTTAACCGACATGCTCGACTTCGACTCCGAAGACATCGACGGTATGGACGACGATGCGGAGAGCGACCAAGACCCAGCGCCTCTGTGGCACCGGAAGGCCACATCGTCATACGACATATACATGGTGGACATCCCAAAAGATGGGAACGACGATGGAACAACGGATGATGACCCCTCCAAGAAGCAACAAAAGCGCCGACGTCAGCGGCGCCGCTCTAAATCCCGCCACAGCAAAAACGGTGATTCCGGCATGGGAGATAATAACACCCTGGACAGTGCCGAAGACAACCCCCTCCAGCAGGACTCAGCGCAGGAGGAGGGAGAAGCAAGTCTGCACGATAGTGCGGCAGAAAGAGAGGTCGAGGACGATAATTATGCGCCTCCGTCCGAAGATGAGGCAAGCCTCGACGACGACGAATTTGTCATGCCTGAGGATCCCGCCGAACAGGAGCGTTTCAAACGCAGGCTTATAGCCACGGCAAGCAGCCTCAAGAAAAAGCAGCAACAGCTTAGAGCTGACCAAGACCTGCTAGCTGACAGATGGACAGAAGTCCTTGCAGCCGAAGAGTATGAACTCGAACGCCCCTCCAAAAGCTACCCCAAACACAGGCCATTGCCTCGATCAGAGGAGGAAGCACCCAAGTCACTAGCGCACGACATGGCAGACCGGCCACCCCGTGGCCGCGACAGAGAAGCCTCTCGGACCTCCGCTCAAGCCACACCCCGACGCCGCTCAAAAAGTACCAAGGCACGGGAAAACGCGCTGGACTTGCGAGATATATTGGAGGATAAGGCAAAACATACAAGATCGATCTACGGATCGCGTGGGCGCCCAACGACTCGGGATGATTACCGTCGCACGGATACAAAGACAAACCGGTCGGGCGAACACGATGAGACAAAGCTCATATGAGCTACGCCGTGATATAGCCCAATCTGAGGCGCCGCACACCCACTATGCTTCACAGATAAAGTAATGGATCATCAAATCCCCGAGGGCTTCAAACCCGTAAACATCGAATCATACGATGGTACCATAGATCCTGCGGTCTGGATCGAGGACTATATCCTCCATATCCACATGGCCCGCGGTGATGATCTACATGCCATCAAATACCTCCCACTCAAGCTTAAAGGACCAGCTCGACATTGGCTAGACAGCTTGCCAGCAGAATCAATTGGTTGTTGGGAGGACCTGGAAGCCGCATTCCTTGATAACTTCCAGGGCACATATGTGCGACCACCAGACGCCGATGACCTCAGCCATATAATTCAGCAGCCAGAAGAATCGGCCAGACAATTCTGGACACGGTTCCTAACAAAGAAAAATCAAATCGTTGACTGTCCGGATACAGAGGCCCTTGCAGCATTCAAACATAACATCCGCGACGAATGGCTTGCCCGGCACCTAGGACAGGAAAAGCCGAAATCCATGGCAGCCCTCACAACACTCATGACCCGCTTTTGTGTGGGAGAGGACAGCTGGCTAGCTCGAAGCAACAACTTGGCCAAACACCCTGATAGTTCGGATACCAAGGACAGCAACGGCAGGTCTCGTCGCAACAAGAACAATCGCGCGTAACGGTGATAATGCTGAAGATACCGTCAATGCCGGATTCAGAGGCTCTAAACCCGTCGCGAAGAAGCCATTCAAAAGAAATACCAGGGCCCGCCCAATTTGGACCGAATACTTGATCGCCTTGTGCGATACATGGCACCCCGAAAACCAGCCAATCACACCAACAGGATTGTTGGGTGTTCAAGCAAGCGAGCAAGTTAAGTGCGAACTCAATGACAAGGGGCTGCATAGCGATGACGAGGAAGAGCCCCGCCACCAAACAATAGAGGACAGAAGGGCTTTCCCACACAAGTGCGGACGGTGAACATGATATACGCAACCCACATACCCAAAAGGGAGCGGAAGCGTGCACTAAGGGACGTATATGCGATGGAGCCAGTCGCCCCAAAGTTCAACCCATGGTCTTCCTGCCCGATCACCTTCGATCGAAGGGACCACCCCACTAGCATTCGTCACGGCGGTTTCGCCGCATTGGTTCTGGACCCAATTATTGACGGATTTCACCTCACCAGAGTCCTGATGGACGGCGGTAGCAGCCTGAACCTGCTTTATCAGGATACAGTGCGCAAAATGGGCATAGACCCCTCAAGGATTAAACCTACAAAGACGACCTTTAAAGGCGTCATACCGGGTGTAGAGGCCAATTGTACAGGCTCAGTTACACTCGAAGTGGTCTTCGGATCCCCGGATAACTTCCGAAGCGAAGAGTTAATCTTCGACATTGTCCCGTTCCGCAGCGGCTATCATGCACTGCTCGGACAAACCGCATTTGCAAAGTTCAATGCGGTGCCGCACTACGCATACCTCAAGCTCAAGATGCCAGGCCCTCGAGGAGTAATCACGGTCAATGGAAACACCGAACGCTCTCTCCGAACGGAGGAGCACACGGCGGCCCTCGCGGCGGAGGCGCAAAGCAGCCTCTCACAGCAATTCTCGAGTCCGGCCACTAAGCGTCCGGACACATCAAGCGTGCCGGAGTAACCTACAACAAGACCGCTGGCACGATTCAAGCACGATAGCAATCCGCCCCAACCCCAGCCCTCGCGAAATTGTGAAGCCAAGATTACTACGCGTACATAACTACGCCCGAGATACCATGGGCATAAGGAGGGCACGACCACGGCACGCCCGAATGCGGCTCAACCAAACCAGGGCCCCGATTGTGTCATTCCTTTTCCTTTTCTTTTTCTCTTTTTTTACTTTCGAGGACTCCGTTTTCGGAAGTTCGGTCCGCACTAGAATCGCCGAACTCACGATGCAACAACCAGGAAGCGTAAAGCTACGTCAAGTGTTCAGTGGTCTCTATTACGAGCATTATACCTGTTTTACATACCATCCCGCAGCTTACCCTCGGAGGGGACATGTTAGATAGTCCCATCCCTTGCTTATCGCACTATTTGTATCGTTCTGCTTTCATTGCAGTACCTTTTTGAATAAACAATACATAGCTTTTGCTTATTATTGTACTCCTTTCTTTATCTATACATATGTTCATTTCATGACATGTTGCACCCGCACACTTTGGTACGGCCAATACACCAGGGGCTTAAGTACCCCAAAATTATGGTGTGACAAGTCCGAACACTTTCACAAGTGCGACACCCCGAACTTATAGCATTATATGCATCGGCTCTGAATCATGTCTTGGGTCAATAGTTGGGTTTGCCCGGCTCCCGTGTTTTGGTACCTTACGTTCCGTTATATCGGCTAAGGTAGCACGGGAGAACCACTGCGATTGTGCCCAGCTTGAGCTAGGTCGAGCACCTCGATGGAGAAAGCTAAAACTGACCGTCGTGATAGGGCGAGAGCCGGTCGCTGTTCGAGAGGTTTTTCGGTCCCTAAAGACTTATCCCGCTTAGAGCGAGGAACCGAATTGTCCGCCATAGGCGTGGATAGCGCCCAACTCGGTCTTCCGAATACTAGGGGCTTCACGAAATTTAAAATTATAGAATTCTATGGCTAAGTGAGAGTGTTCAAGCATTATAAGTCCGGTTGCCTTGTTCGCTATGTTGAGCGCCTCCTAGATGGACCCAAGAATGGGAACAAGAGTGCTCAAGTTTATCCCGAACACCCCAAAGACTCGTGGCATGGGGGCTGAAGCCAACGACTTGCCATCTCTCAAATTTGATAAACGGCCGCCTGAAGGTAATATTTTAAATTAACAAGCGTTGCTTAGCGCATATGAACAAGTTTTCAGTGTACAGGATAACAAATGCGAGTCTATTAAAAAATTACATCTTTGGAGCACTCATCCGCTATTCGGCGGGCACCCTTCAGAAGGCCCTCATAGTACATTTCGGGCATGCGATGCTCCTTGCCCTTCGGTGGCCCGTCCGTCACAAGCTTCTCCGCATCCAGCTTGCCCCAGTGCACTTTAGCACGAGCAAGGGCCCGACGGACACCTTCAATGCAGACGGAGCGCTTGATGACTTCAATTCATGGGCAGGCGTCCACCAGCCTATGCACTAAGCCGAAGTAGCTCCCAGGAATGGCTTTCAATGGCCACAGCCGAACTATAAGGCCCTTCATGGCCTGTTCGGCGACCTTGTGGAGCTCGACCAGCTGCTTCAGCTGGTCGCTCAGGGGCACCGGACGTTCAGCCTCAGCATACTGAGACCAGAACACCTTCTCCGTCGAGCTCCCCTCCTTGGCGCGGTAGAACGCGGCAGCATCCGATACACTACGAGGCAGATCTGCGAACGCTCATGGAGAGCTCCGAATCCGGGTAAGTAATAGGTAATTCACTTTCACATTCTTGCTCTCCATAAAGAATGCCTTACCCGCCGCGATCTTCTTTATTGCCTCAATCTCCTGGAGGGCTTTGTGGGCCTCGGCCTTAGCAGCTTTGGCACTCTCAAGAGCCGAGGCAAGCTCGGACTCTCGAATCTTCAAGTCACGCTCCAAACCCTCGTGTTTTTTCACGAGAGCCTGGAGCTCTTGCCACACCTCCGCCAGCTGCGCCTCCCCCTTCTCTCGCTCGGTGCGCTTCGCGACCGCTTTGCTTTCGGCCACGGACACCGCTTCCTTGTGGTCGCCACCTTGTTCGTGGGCCCCTGCAGCATCTATGTTATTCCTGTTATTTTTCGCAAACCAAACCTTTCTATAAGGTATTTCTTTAATAAGGTATTACTTACCTTCCTTGTCCTCGAGCTGCTTCTTGGCAAGGCCGAGCTCGTTCTCGGACCACTCGAGGTTACGCTTCAATGCATTGACCTCCAGATCAAGTCGGCAGAGGTCGCAGCAAGCAACTGCATTCCCATATTGACATACTTATGTTAGACTCCTGCGTATATCTTTTTAGATCCTTAGTCCGCTTTTCTTTCCGAACACCGAACTAAGCATCAGGCTACTGTCTATGCGGTAATATTTTTACATATTGTAAACTTACCTCAAAGCCTGTTAGAAGGCAGGTATAAGCTTGGTCAGCCCGCTCTTGGCGGATCGAATCTGTCGGATCACCGCACCCATAATAGTGCGGTGCTCCTCCTCGATGGAGGCGCTGTTAAGCGCCTCCAGTAAGTTATCCGGTGCCTCCGGTTGGACGGAGGACACCGCCGTCTTACCCTTCTTACGAAGGGGCCGCTTGCCGGACTTTGGAGCCGCTGAAGGTTCCTTTATGGAGTCCGGACAAGGGTCGGGCTTAGAGCCCCTGGGGGTCTCGCCCCCCACGCGCCTGGAGTCCGGGAGGTCGCCTTGCGGTGCCTCCTGCGCCACCTCCTCTTGACCAGGCCCCCCTTGGGGCCCCACCTCGGCATCGTCCGCAGCGTGGGGCGAGGAGGCGGCTGGAAGTGAAGTACTCTCCATTTCCGACGAACCCAGGGACCAGCTCAACGAAGCGGCAAACTCGCCCTTGGGCGGGCTGCATAATTGTTCGGCATTAGAGAACACTATGCAATGATAAAAAAGCTAGGGGTATCCGGACACTTACGATCTCACCAGGGGCTTGGCCCTCGTTGGCCACTCCTCCTCCTCGTCATCGACGTTGGTGGAGAAGTCCGGAGGATGGGTCCTTCCCTTCTTAGACCCTCCGGCCTCCCCAGTTGGGGCGGCCTTCCTTTTCCTCTCCTCCCCCGCTGGGGGAGAAGCTTCTTTTTCCTCCTCCTCGTCCTCGGAGAAGATTTCGCTTCAGAATCGACAACACCAGCGTCGGGAGCTCCTTCGAGTTCCGTTGCCTCCTTCTTGGCCTTCTTCTCCGGCACCACATGAGGTACCGGAGCCAGCAGCCCCGTCAATCGGGCGTCTGCTGGGTCTTCTGGCAAAGGAGCTGAACAGTTAACTTGTCCGGACGTCTTCAGCCAGTCCTGTTAAAGGTTAGGGAGTTTTAGATCCCACATAGAGTCAAACTATGAAAAAAGAATCCCATAGAGGGTAAAATAACTCACCTCGCTGGCTTGACGCTGCGAGCTGAATCCGCGATCTTGATGGCGGATGTAGAGCCTCGGCGCCCTTGAACAGCACCTTCCAGGCGTCTTCGTACGTAGTGTCGAAGAGCCTTTTTAGAGTTGAGTGTTGTGCCGGATCGAACTCCCATAATTTGAAGGCCCGTTGTTGGCATGGGAGAATCCGGTGGATGAGCATCACCTGGATTACGTTGACAAGCCTGAGATTCTTGTCCACCAGGTTTCGGACGCATGTTTGGAGTCCGGATAGCTCGTCCGAATTCCCCCACATCAGGCCCGTCTCTTTCCATGACGAGAGCCATGTGGGGAAGTCAGATCTGAATTCGGGGGCCGCCGCCCATTTGGAGTTGCGCGGCTCGGTGATATAGAACTACCCCGATTGCCACCCCTTTATTGTCTCCACAAAGGAGCCCTCGAGCCATAGGACTTTGGCCATCTTGCCAACCATGGCGCCTCAAGACTCAAGCTTGCGACCGCCCACTACCTTCGGCCGGACATTGAAGATCTTCAACCATAAGCTGAAGTAAGGCTGGATGCAGAGGAAGGCCTCGCACACGACGATGAACGCCGAGATGTTGAGGATGAAATTCGGGGACAGATCGTGGAAGTCCAGGCCGTAGTAGAACATGAGCCCCCGGACAAATGGGTGAAGTGGAAAACCTAGTCCGTGGAGGAAGTGGGGGAGAAACACCACCCTCTCATGGGGCCTGGGGGTTGGGATGAGCTGCCCCTCGTCGGGTAGCCGACACGCGATCTCGCCGGACAAGTATCCGGCCTCCCACAGTCTTGTGATGTGCCCCTCTATGACGGAGGAGGCCATCCACCTGCATCCCGCTCCGCACATAGTTGGAGAAGGTTGAGGTGGGGTGTGCGGACTTGGGCGCTGGAGCTCGAGTGCGCGGAAATGAATGAGAAAAGGAGGAAGAAGGCGTAGGTGAAAAAGGTGGATCCTTATCCCCTTATATGGACGAACGAACCTATGCGTCCCCCACCAGCCTGGTAAAACTCGCTTATCTCCCAAGCACCGTAATCAATGGCGCGGATGGGTTACCCACGTCCGTATTGATGGGAATCCCGGAATAAGGGGGCACGATCTATGCTTTGATAAGACGCCTCGCTAAACGCGCTGAGGTGGAACAGTAAAAAACGATTCATATAAAGGCCTGGCCGTGGTGTGATGTCACGCCGCGGAATACGTCAGCAGATCTGTGCAAAAAGTTATTCTCTACGGTGGTATGTGGAACTTGTTTTGCGAGCGGACACTATCCTTGTGTTCAAAACCTTCTATGAAGTATTCGGAGGAGGAACCCGCCTCGCAATGCCGAAGACAATCAACGCGTCGGACTCATCATCATTGAAGCCTGGTTCAGGGGCTACTGAGGGAGTCCTGGACTAGGGGTTGTCCGGATAGCCGAACTATCATCACGGCCGGACTGCAAGACTATGAAGATACAAGATTGAAGACTTCGTCCCGTGTCCGGATGGGACTTTCCTTGGCGTGGAAGGCAAGCTTGGCGATACGGATATGTAGATCTCCTACCATTGTAACCGACTCTGTGTAACCCTAACCTATCCGGTGTCTATATAAACCGGAGGGTTTTAGTCCGTAGGACGAACAACAATCATACCATAGGCTAGCTCCTAGGGTTTAGCCTCCTTGATCTCGTGGTAGATCTACTCTTGTACTACCCATATCATCAATACTAATCAAGCAGGAGTAGGGTATTACCTCCATCGAGAGGGCCCGAACCTGGGTAAAAACAACGTGTTCCTTGTCTCCTGTTACCATCCGCCTAGACGCACAGTTCGGGACCCCCTACCCGAGATCCACCGGTTTTGACACCGACAATGGCCGCACAGGAGGTAAAGTTAAAAACATAACAATCATTATATTACAAACCCACTTTGTTTCATCATACAAGGCAAAGACAACACGAATGTATTCATTCGAAAATAATGTCCTGCCCACACTGCGTTGCCACAATATGAGACCCCTCCAGGACATCCGCAAAATAGCGCTCGGGTGTGCGGTGATCCTTGCCCTCTGGTAGCCCCCTGGCCAGCTCGACGGCGTTCATATTCGCCCACCACATCTTGCAACGGGCGAAGGCCGTACGCGCACCTTCAATACAGGCCGATCGCTTGACGACGTCCAGCCGAGGACAGGCGTTCACCAGCCGCTTCACGAGTCCGAAGTAGCTACCGGGCATAGCTTCGGCTGGCCATAGCCGTATTATCAAATCCTTCATGGCTAGTTCGGCCACCCTATGCAGCTCCACCAGCTGTTTCAGCTGATCGGTGAAGGGCAGGGGATGCTCTGGCGCAAGATATTGCGACCAGAACAGCTTCTACGTGGAGCTCCCTTCTTTGGCTCGGAAGAACTCCGCGGCGTCGGACACACTTCGCGGTAGATTAGCAAAAGCCCTTGGAGAACTCCGAATCTGGGTTAGTAAAAGATATTTCCTCTTCGCATATTTGCTTTGCATATTGAATGCCTTACACGCCGTGATCTTCCTCGCCTCTTGGATCTCTTGGAGGGCGCCCTGGGCTTCATTCCGGGCTGTCTGTGTGCTCTGACGGGCCTTGGAAAGTTTGGCTCTTTAGCCGACGCGTCACACTCCAAGGTCTCGCACTTCTTCACCGCGTCATGGAGCTCTTGTTGGACCTCGTTGACCCGGGCCTTGAGCTTCTTACGGGCAGCCTGCTCCTTGACGGCCTTCCCCTCGGCTTCGCCCAGGGCCTTTTTCAGGGCCTGGACCTCGGTCGTTGCTCCTATACATATCATGACACTTCGGTCAATATATATCATCCTACTCTTTCCGAATACTTCCTGGGTTATTACATACCTTGATTCTGCTGGAGCTTCCTCTTCACCTGGTCGAGCTCCTCCTTGGCCTTCTCCAGTCTCCGCTTAAGTTCGGAGACTTCGACAGCATGTGAGGCCGCGGACAGCAGCGACGCCTGCATATTCATTCCCAACAAATTCAATTAGTTTCCTACAATAAAGGATTGATCATCTGTCCGACTTTTCTTTCCGAACACCAGACAGTGTCTCAGGGGCTACTGACTATATTGGGATTTTTACATCGCTTACCTCAAAACCTGTCAGCAGGCTGCTGTAGGCTTTGGTCAGTCCACTCTTGGTGGACTGGACCCTCTCAATCACCGTACCCATAAGGATACGGTGCTTGTCCACAATGGAGGCACCTCGAAGCGCCTCCATCAGATTATTCGGTGCCCCTGGTTGGACAGGGGCCATCGGTGGAATGGGCGCACCCCCCTCTTTCAAAGGAGGTCGCTTGCTGGATTCCGGAGCCACATGGGTCTCCATAATCATATTCGACTGAGGGCCGAACTGAAGACGGCCCTCCTCGCCAGTATCCGTGGGGATTTTCTCCCGTGTGTGTTCGGCGGTAGAGGTTTCGCCCTCTGGCGCCCCCTTGACAGCGTCCGGAGCCTCTCCTCGGCCTGGAGCGGTCCTTCGGGACAACACCTCGGTGTCATCCATGGCCTTGGGAGAGTGAGCGGTCGGCGTTGACATGCTGGCCATCTCCTTGGAGTCCAGCGAACCTCCTGACGAGGATCGCCGGAAGCTGTCGTGGGCCGGGCTGAAATAACACAATTAACCATGTCAATACAATGAGGAGAAGAGGCTGGATATATGGATATGCATGAATCATAGCACTTACGATGTGGCCTGAGGCTTAGCACGGGGGCGGCGCTCTGGACTACTGTCGACATCCCATACGGAGTTATCCGCAAGGGAGCCTTTCCTCTTCTTGGGCGTCCCCGCCTCCAGATTCGTGGAGGCCGCCCTCTTCTCCCTCCCCTCATCGCGGGGAAGGATCTCCTCCTCCTCCTCCTCGTTGTCATCCTCAGGGACAGAGGAACGGGTCTCTTTGTCTTCGGACGTTACGTCCGAAGTGCCCTT
This sequence comes from Aegilops longissima, assembly GCA_021605205.1. Lineage (NCBI taxonomy): Eukaryota > Viridiplantae > Streptophyta > Magnoliopsida > Poales > Poaceae > Aegilops > Aegilops longissima. The sequence goes on from CM038682.1 coordinate 319,172,652, forward strand.
ACGACAGAGGCCACCTTTGGCCCCCTTGGCCTTCTTCTCCTGCGCCTTATAGGGCGCCGGCACCAGCATCTTCACTAAATGCGGGATGACTGGTTCTTCAGGCAGTGGAGCCGGACACTGGATCCGCTTCGCCCTCTCCATCCAGTCCTGAAGAAGGAATGATGATAAAAGCTCAGACATCATCCTTGAAACAAGCAAGTAGGGGATGCGTTAAAAATAACATACCTCGCTGGCGATGTGGTTAATGTTGTGCCCGCGGTCTGAATCTGTGGCCGGTGGTTTCTCGTTGCCCTTAAAGAGCAACTTCCAGGCACCTTCGTCAGTGGTTTCAAAGAGCCTCTTCGGGGTATGGTTCTTCTTCGGATTGAACTTCCATAGAGGGCGGCTTCGGCTTTGGCACGGGAGAATCCGGCGAACTAGCATCACCTGGATTACATCGACAAGTTTGACATCCTTGTCCACCATGCTTTGAACGCGCGTCTGTAGCGCTGTCAGTTCATCTGGCGAACACTAGTTCGGGCATTTCTCGACCCAGGAGGTAAGTCGCATGGGAGCGCCAGTGTTGAATTCGGCAGCCGCGGCCCAGGTGGCGCCGCAGGGTTATGTGATATAGAACCATTGTTTCTGCCATTCCTTTACCGTCTCCACCAAAGTGCCTTTTGGCCAGGAGAAGTTGGCCAGCTTGCTCACCATGGCGCCTCCGCACTCCGCGTGCTGGCCATCCACCACTTTCAGCTTCACATTGAAGACCTTAAGCCACAGCCCGAAGTGGGGTTGGATGCGGAGGAAGGCCTCACACACGATGATGAACGCCGAGATGTTGAGGAAGGAGTTCGGGGCCAGATCATGGAAATCTAGGCCGTAATAATACATTAGGCCGCGGACGAAAGGGTGAAGTGGAAACCCCAGTCCACGGATGAAGTGAGGGAGGAAAACTACTCTCTCAGTAGGCTTGGGGGTGGGGACGACTTGCCCCTGGGCCAGAAGGCGGTGGGCGATTTCCTTCACCAAGTACCCGGCCGCCCGAAGCTCGGCAATGTCCTTCTCCTTGACGGAGGAGATCATCCATTTGCCTTGACCTCCGGATCCGTACATGGTCGGATGCTTTCTGGAGATGGAGAAAGATGGGGACTTGGGCGCTAGAGCTCAAGGATGGAGGGGCAGAGGAAGGAGAAGGCGTGAGTAGACAAGGGCGAATTCTTATCCCCTTATAAAGGGTCGCGAATATCAAGCGCCTCCTCACTCGCCTTAAAGCTCGCCTATTCCCAAGGGCTGTGTAAACGGCACGGTTGGGTTACCCATACCCGTATTGATGAGGATCCCGCAATAAGGGGACACGATCTCTGCTTCGACAAGACGTGCCAATGGCAACCGCGTCTCGAAACATGGAACGATAGACACAAAACGGTTCAAATTTATGATCGGGCGGACGTGATGTCATGTTGTAAAAAGTTGTCAGCAGATTGGACTCATGGAGTATTATATTCTCTCTGCGTTTGTGTGTGGTGTGTGTTACAGGTTCAGATACAATCATCACGTCTCGAGACTATCTTGGAGTTCGGAAAGGAGAACCCTCCTTGCAATGCCGAAGATGGACCTACGAGCCGGATACCTTGTCATTGAAGCCAGGTTCAGGGGCTACGGAGGGAGTCCTGGACTAAGGGGTCCTCGGGCATCCGGCTTGTTTGCCATGGGCCGGACTGATGGGCTGTGAAGATACAGAGACCGAAGACTGCACCCGTGTCCGGATGGGACTATCCTTGGCGTGAAAGGTAAGCTTGGCGACCGAATATGTAGATTTCGTTCCTTTGTAACCGACCTTGTGTAAACCTAGATCCTCCCGGTGTCTATATAAACCAAAGGACTTAGTCCGGAGAGGGGAGACTCATGACCATAGTCATACAGGCTAGACTTCTAGGGTTTAGCCATTATGATCTCATGGTAGATCAATTCTTGTAATACTCATATTCATCAAGATCAATCAAGCAGGAAGTAGGGTATTAACTCCATAGAGAGGGCCCGAAACTGGGTAAACATTGTGTTCCATGTCTCCTGTTACCATCGACCTTAGACGCATAGTTCGGGACCCCCTACCCGAGATCTGCCAGTTTTGACACCGACAGCCGCCGGAAGGGACCCGCTGTCCATCACCTTCGGGTCCAACGAATTCCCCGAAGATGAGGATCGCTCGAGGTCGGAACGAGCCGGACTGCAAGTGCATGATTCAACACGTTAAAACTATGAACTGAAGAGGCTGAATATTTGGATGTGTCAGGGTCTTTGAGTACTCACGATTCGGCCCGGGGCTTATCTCGGGGGCACATTGATGAGGACACAAACCTGGGGTAGGGTAATAGGCCTGACTTATGCGTCCTACCTAAGGTCCTTGTCGTAAGAGCAAAGGAATTCAAGAATCAGAAGAAGGGATCCAGCAAAGATGTCGAGTGAAGTCCACTCGACCTACCATTCACTCGGAGACCCCTCTATATCTAGGTCACTCGACCATCAAACCACTCGACATATAAGAAGACCGAAAGCCGCTCTACACAGCAACGGTCGGGCATTTACTCATGTATTTAATGATCATTTGTAGCACTTAATTGCAGGCGTTATCTGTAACGCCACTCTTTAAGTATATTGAATCCTATGTAATGGAGGGGAGCTGGGGTCCTGGCGCACTCTATATAAGCCACCCTCCTCCTCTGGGACAAGGGTTCACACCCCCTATAACTCACACGCTTATAATCCAATCGACCGCCTCCGGGCTCCGAGACGTAGGGCTGTTACTTCTTCCGAGAAGGGCCTGAACTCGTAAAACTTGCGTGTACAACTCCTCCATAGCTAGGATCTTGCCTCTACATTCCTACCCCCCATTCTACTGTCAGGCTTAGAACCACGACAGTTGGCGCCCACCGTGGGGCAGGTGTCTTAGCGACTTGTTGGAGAAGTTGCAATTTTTTCGATCCCCTTCATCATGGTTTCAGGCGGAGGTTTGGTTGAGGGCCGCGAGATCCGTCTCGGCGCGCTTGTGTTTGTCACCGACGACTCCTCTTGGCTTCAGGAGGCTCCACTCGATGTCGACGCACTCCCCGTCCGTGGGGCAACGCACTTTCGAGCGTGCGTCCGTGGCGTCCTCCTGCGGCAGCCGTCGACTCAGTATCGGTCGACTCCTGTGGTGTCCTCCCTCCTTGTCGCCCACCGGCGCAAGCGTTCCGGTCGATCAAGGCTTCAGCGGTGGGTGAGGCATGCGATGGCTCGCCAATCGGCAACCCCCCAAGTCGCGGCGATCGAGCCCGACAAAACTCTCTACGGCATGTTCGACCTGTCGACTGGCTCCGCAGAGACTGCATCCGAGTGTGAAAGCATTGATCCCGCGGCGGAGGTCCTGATGGTTGATGGACCTCGTAGTCCTCCCGGCTTCCCCCGTGCCGACGATGGCGACGGTGGAGGCGATCCGTCATGTGTCCATGAGGAGTACCTCCCCGAGCCCCTCTCTTCGCAACAGAGGGAAGAACTTCGCCGCTGGAACATGGATGCACTTCACACTCCTATCATTGGAGAAACCTCCAAGGCCCGGGCCTTGGAGGACGCGCGTCTGGCCAACTTGGCTGAGTGCACTCGACTGGAGAACCTCCGGTAGCGTACTTTCGATGGCGTCTTGCGACGCGAGTTCGAGAATCCGATCGGCGTCAACTCTTTCCACCTCCGACTCAGGTATATCGAACTCCGATCCAGAATCTCATAGCTGCGGCTCGAATAGCAGAGTCAATTCAGCCCTCCCAGTCGGAAGCTGGCAGAGGCCTAATGCAGATCAGAGCTTTACTCCGGGAAGCGGGAGAACAAAATACAGCTATGTCACAGTCGTGGAATAGGATCCATAGCAGATCTATTATGGCAGATACAGTCCAGTCGGCTCACAGCCCAAGATCGCCCCCGAGGCGTGAGGGACGTGGAGACCGGCGAGATCAGTACAGAAACCGTGAGCAGTATGATCACCGACTCGATCATGATGATCGTCATCGAGTGCCCACGCCTCCCCCAAGGAGTGGGTCATACATGCCTCGGCAGCATGATGACAGACACCCTCACAGTGTTGGGCGAAGGATTCCAGTCGACCCCAGGGAGCCGGGCTTTGATGCGAGATCTATTCTCATACAAGGTTTGGTCGGCGAAGCAGAGCTCATAGAAGTCCATGAGAGATTTTCCAACCAGCAGCGAGTGCATGTCTCAGGTCGAGTGCTTGGCAGAGCCATCGGGGCGGTGATTCCTCCCAACTTCAGGTTGGCGACTGAGTCGATAAGTTCCTTTGGTGAGTCAAGCGACACTTGGCTTGAGGACTACCGAGTGGCTGTTCAGATTGGCGGCGACAATGATGAAGTGGCCATGAAACACCTTCCTCTGATGTTGGAGGGCTCAGCCAGAGCATGGCTGAATCAATTAGCACCCAACAGCATTTACAGTTGGGAAGATCTTGCCCGAGTGTTTGTCAGAACATTTGAAGGAACATGCAAACGGCCAGCAGGGTTGACAGAGCTGCAATATTGTGTGCAGAAGACAAATGAAACTTTGAGGGATTATATCCACAGATGGATCACGTTGCATCACACGGTGGAGAATGTGTCCGATCACCAAGCAGTTTGTGCCTTCAAGGAAGGTGTCAAATATCGAGAGTTGAATCTGAAGTTCGGTCGGACCGGAGATATGTCTCTGAGTCGGATGATGGAGATTGCCACCAAGTATGCTAATGGTGAAGAGGAGGATCGGCTCCGGAGTGGCAAACACAAAACAGTCGCCCATGAAACCGGAGGAGGAAACTCCAGTCGGAAGCAGAAGCGCAAAGTCGAGCCAGCTGCTCCTGGAGAAACCTTAGCTGTGACTCAGGGAAAATTCAAGGGGAAGCCCAAAGGGCCATGGAGCCCCAAGAAAATAAAAGACCAAGATGGAAATGATGTGCTAGATTTGCCATGCCACATCCACACAAAGAAAGATGAAGAGGGTAAAATCATTTACCCAAAACATACCACTCGACGGTGTCGGCTCGTAATCCAGCAGTTCCGAGAGAAACGGCCCAAAGAGAAGGAAAAAGAGTCGGACAAAGTTGAAGACAAAGAAGAAAGTGATGATGGTTACCCTCACGTCAATTCCACTCTGATGATTTTTGCTGATGTTGAGAGCAAATGTCGACTAAAAGTCATCAACAGGGAAGTAAACATGGTCGCTCCGGCGACACCCAGTTATTTGAAATGGTCTCAGACTACTATCACATTCGACTAGCCCGATCACCCAACGCACATAGCCACCGCTGGGAGGCAAGCATTGGTGGTCGACCCAATCGTCGAAGGCACTCGACTGACTAAAGTCCTGATGGATGGTGGCAGTGGCCTGAATATTCTGTATGCAGAGACGCTGAAAGGGATGGGCATTCCGATGTCCAGACTCAGTGAAATCAATATGAGTTTCCATGGAGTCATTCCAGGCAAGAAGGCTGAATCACTCGGCCAGATTGCTCTTGATGTGGTTTTTGGTGATTCCAAGAATTACCGCAAAGAAAAGTTGACATTTGATGTTGTGGATTTCCAGAGTGCTTATCACGCTATTCTGGGTAGGCCAGCTTATGCACGTTTTATGGCTCGACCATGCTATGTGTACCTCAAATTGAAGATGCCTGGTCCTAAAGGTGTGATCACTGGCAATCGAAAGAAGGCAGAAGAGTGCTTCCAGAAGGGCTCGAAGATCACCGATGCGCAGATGGCAGTAGTGGAATTGCAGGAGTATCAGAAAAATGCGGATCCGAGTGATTTGTTGCGAGCTAAGAAGCCTGCCACGGATTCAGCATTTCAGTCGTCCGGTGAAACGAAACCGATTCATATTCACCCGACCGATCCCAATGCTGCTCCAACTCACATTTCAACAACACTCGACTCCAAATAGGAAGAAGCGCTCACCCAGTTCCTCCATGAGAACTGGGACATCTTTGCATGGAAACCCTTTGACATGCCAGGTGTTCCCAGGGGACTGGCTAAGCATCGTTTGTGAGTCGACCCAAAAGTGAAACCGGTCAAAGAACATCTTCGACATTCCTCCGTACAGAAGAGAAAGGCAACCAGTGAAGAAGTGGCTCGGCTTCTGGCAGCTGAGTTTATTCGAGAGATTTACCACTCCGAGTGGTTACTAATGTTGTCATGGTCCCTAAGAAGGACGACTCACTTCGCATGTGCATTGACTTCAAGCATATCAATCGGGCCTGCCCGAAGGAGCACTTTCCTCTCCCACGCATCTATCAAATAGTCGACTCGACTGCGGGGTGCGAGCATTTGTCCTTTTTGGACGCTTATTCCGGGTATCATCAGATACGTCTGTATGGACCCGATGAGATTAAAACAGCTTTCATCACCCCATTCGGGTGCTTCTGTTATGTCACTATGCCATTCGGCCTGAAGAACCTGGAGCCACATCCATGCGGATGATTCAGAAGTGTTTACTCACTCAAATCAGTTGGAACGTGGAAGCGTACATGGATGACATTGTGGTCAAGTCACGTAAAGGTTCCGACCTACTGGCCGACCTTGCTGAAACCTTTGCCAACCTCAGAAGGTATGATATCAAGCTTAATCCATCGAAGTGTACATTCGGATTTCCAGGAGGAAAATTTACTCGGTTTTCTCATTTCCGAACGAGGGATCGATGCTAACCCTGAGAAAGTGGGTGCCATACTCCATATGAAACGCCCCGTGCGTGTGTATGATGTCCAGAAGCTTACTGGTTGCTTGGCCGCCCTAAGTCGATTCATTGCTCGACTCGGTGATAAGGCACTGCCTCTCTACCGAATGATGAAGAAGTCAGATAAGTTCGAGTGGACTCCTGAAGCTGATGCAGCGTTTGCAGAGCTAAAAGCTCTGCTTTCCACCCAGCCGATGCTGGCTGCTCCAATCAGCAAAGAGCCGTTACTGCTTTATATTGCAGCCACTGGAAAATTCGTCAGTACAGTACTTATGGTCGAGCGGGAAGAAGAGGGAAAAGCTTACAAAGTTCAACGCCCAGTATATTATGTTTATGAAGTTTTGACTCCATCGAAGCAAAGATATCCACATTATCATAAGCTTGTTTATGGGATTTATATGACCACGAAGAAGGTTGCACATTACTTCTCTGACCACTCAATTACAGTCGTCAGCGACGCTCCATTGTCGAGATTACGCTGTGAGACGAATCGGTCGAGTGGCAAAGTGGGCGATTGAACTCCTTCCCTTAGATATCAAGTTTGAGGCAAAGAAAGCTATCAAGTCCCAAGCAATAGCAGATTTCCTCGCCGAGTGGATCGAACAACAACTGCCGACTCAAGTTCACTCGGAGCACTGGACCATGTTCTTTGATGGTTCCAAGATGCTGAATGGTTCTGGTGCTGGGGTGGTACTGGTATCCCCCCGAGGAGACAAACTCAGATATGTTCTCCAGATTAACTTTGATTCCTCTAATAACGAAGCGGAATATGAAGCACTCTTATATGGGTTATGTATGGCCATTTCACTCGGCATCCGTCACCTCATGGTCTACGACGACTCAGATTTGGTGGTCAATCAAGTGATGGAAGAATGGGACGTTAGAAGCCCAGCTATGACTGGTTACTGCAATGCGATGAGGAAGTTGGAAAAGAAGTTTGAGGGGTTAGAGCTCCATCAAATTCCCCGACTGAAAAATCAAGCAGCCGATGATTTGGCAAAGATAGGTTCCAAGAGGGAAGCCATTCCCAGCAACATGTTTTTGGAGCACATTCATACACCTTCCGTTCAGGAAGATCCTTTCACTGAAGAGCCCCCAAAGCCTAAGAGCGCCACAGATCCGACTGAAGTCAAAGTCCCAGCCGTGGTCGACCTGATCATGGAGGTTCTGGTCATCACTCCCAACTGGACAGTGCCATACATTGCGTACATCCTTAGGAAGGAACTCCCAGAGGATGAAGAAGAGGCACGACAGATCGTCCGTCGATCCAAAGCCTTTACTATGATAAGAGGACAACTGTTCAGGGAAAGTGCGACTGGGGTCAGTCAGAAATGCATAACGCCAGAAGAAGGTCGAATGATCCTCAATGACATCCATTCGGGGACCAGTGGTCACCATGCGTCCTCTCAGGCCATTGTGGCTAAAGCATACCGAGCCGGATTTTATTGGCCACGAGCAAATGAAATGGCGAAAGACATAGTCGACAAATGTGAAGGCTGCCAGTTTTACTCTGATATGTCTCACAAGCCGGCGTCAGCCCTGAAGACCATTCCCCTCGTCTGGCCCTTTGCTATTTGGGGATTGGATATGGTTGGACCACAGAGAACCGGTAGGAGCGGCTTCACTCATGTGCTTGTAGCAGTCGACAAGTTTACCAAATGGATTGAGGCTAAGCCTATCAATAATCTTGAAGCCAACACTGCTGTCAGTTTCATCAAAGAGTTGACATTCAGATGTGGGGTTCCACATAGCATCATCACCGACAACAGGTCGAACTTCAATTCTGATGAGTTTAGAGCCTTTTGCGCTTCTCAAGGCACACAAGTCGACTCTGCTTTGGTCGCTCACCCTCAGTCGAATGGACAAGCAGAAAGAGCAAATGGCTTAATTCTCAAGCGACTGAAACCCCGACTGATGCGTGATCTCAAGCACGCAGCAGGCGCCTGGGTCGATGAACTTCCATCACTTCTTTGGGGTTTGAGGACAACTCCCAATCGGTCGACTGGCGAACTCCTTTCTTTTTGGTTTATGGAGCTGAAGCTGTTCTGCCAAGTGACCTGCTCCACAACGCACCCCGAGTCGAGCTCTTCTCTGAAGAGGAAGCAGAACAGGCCTGGAAGGACGCAGTCGACCTCTTAGAGGAGGAAAGAGAGATGGCCTTGATCCGGTCGACCATTTATCAGCAAGACTTGCGTCGATTCCACGCCAGAAATATGAGGGGTCGAGCCTTTCAAGAGGGAGACTTGGTTCTTCGAGTGGATCAGCAGAAGCCACACAAGCTCGCCCCTGCTTGGGAAGGCCCCTTCATTATCACCAGAGTTCTCCACAATGGAGCATACCATCTTTACAATGTAGAACATCAGAAAGACGAGCCACGAGCTTGGAACGCGGAGCTGCTCCGCCCCTTTTATACTTAAGTACTCACTCGGATGAGATGTAATAAGAAATACCTTTGTAGTTTATTTATCAAAGACAAGAGCTTTATAATCTTCCTAAACGATTGTTGTTGCTTTTGTTTGCATTTGAAATCCCCCAGTGGGTGACTTCGCTGCGAATCCGTTTCGCCCAAGTCTGAAAAATCCTACTGAGTGGTGAGCAAGCCTCTCACTCGGGGGCTTAGCTGCGAATCCGTTTCGCCTAAGTTTGAAAAAATCCTACCGAGTGGAGAGCGACCCTTCCACTCGGAGGCTTAGCTGCAGTCCAGTACTCGCCTAAGTTTGAAAAATCCTACCGAGTGGTGAGCCAGCCTTCCACTCGGGGGCTTAGCTGCAGTCCAGTACTCACCTCAGTTTGAAAAATCCTACCGAGTGGTGAGCCAGCCTTCCACTCGGGGGGCTTAGCTGCAGTACAGTACTCGCCTAAGTTTGAAAAATCCTACCGAGTGGTGAGCCAGCCTTCCACTCGGGGGCTTAGTTGCAGTCCAGTACTCGCCTAAGTTTGAAAAATCCTACCGAGTGGTGAGCCGGCCTTCCACTCGGGGGCTTAACTGCAGTCTAGTACTCGCCTAAGTTTGAAAAGTCCTACCGAGTGGTGAGACAGCCTTCCACTCGGGGGCTTAGCTGCAGTCCAGTACTCGCCTAAGTTTGAAAAATCCTACCGAGTGGAGAGCCAGCCTTCCACTTGGGGGCTTAGCTGCAGTCCAGTACTCGCCTAAGTTTGAAAAATCCTACCGAGTGGAGAGCACCCCTCCCACTTGGGGGGCTTAGCTGCAGTCCAGTACTCGCCTAAGTTTTAAAAAAATCCTACTGAGTGGAGAGCAACCCTCCAACTCGGGGGCTTAGCTGCAGCCAGTACTCGCCTAAGTTTGAAAAATCCTGCCGAGTGGAGAGCAACCCTCCCACTCGGAGGCTTAGCTGCAGTCCAGTACTCGCCTAAGTTTGAAACACATCCCTATCCGCAAGGACGACGAGGTGCAGGTCGATTGCAACCTTCTCCTTAGGAGCTGCGCCACAAATACAATGTGCATTCCATCCCTATCCGCAAGGACGAGGAGGTGCAGGTCGACTGTGACCTTCTCCTTAGGAGCTGCGCCACAAATACAATGTGTGCTCCATCCCTATCTGCAAAGATGACGAGGTGCAGGTCGACTGCAATGCGAGCTCCATCCCTATCCGCAAGGACGATGAAGTGCAGGTCGACTGGAGTCTCCACCTCAGAGCTGCATCTCAAAAACAAAGATTATTCCGAGCGAAGAACAAATTCCACTCGAAGGCAAACACAAGCATATTCGGAAATAAACCAAGTTCAGATAAATCCTAAAGTTCTGGATGACGGATCAAAAGTATTCGAGCATCAAGCTCGAAGAAGTTTAATGGTTACACAATCACTCGGCATTCCGAGGCAAATAAAGGTGGAGCATAATGTTTTTCGGTCACGCATCAGGAGAAGCACTGGCTGGGTCGTAGAAACTGTCAAGGTCTATGCTGTCTGCAATACGAGTGGCGGCATCAAGGAAAGTGTCCATGAAGGACTGGAAAGTGTGTCTCTTTGTCTTAGCAACCTTGAGTTCCGCCAGCTTGTCTTCTTTGACGTCTTTGCAGTGCACTCGGGCCAAGGACAACACGACATCGGCGCCACAGCGAGCGGATGACTTCTTCCATTCTTGCACTCGCTCGGGAATTTGATTCAGTCGGGCCATCAGGGACTCAAGATCTTGAGACAGTTCTGCCTGAGGCCAGAGTTCAGCATCACCCCGAGTCATCGCAGCTTTCAGGCGGGCATGATAAGCAACCGCGTTGTCCATACGAGATTCCAACCGCGGCACATTCATCGCAACATCATCCTTGACTGGACAGTTTATGGGATCAAGACCCGTCTTGACCCGCCCATTTTCTGCTTCAAAGTCTTGGCAAAACTCTGCACAGTCGAGTAAATGGTGAGTCGACAGTATAATTAGACTGGGCAGTTGACAGAAATAAGACAGATTAATCAGTACCTGCAAGTTTTAAGACCATCTTTGCAGCAAGCTGGCCTAGATAAGACTCCAGCTCGCCATTCTTGGCCCTGAGACTCCCAAGCTCGTCAGTCAGTTTGTCCTTGTCCTTCTTCAGTCGCTCGACCTCCCAATTGGCGTCAGAAACATCAGTCTTCAGCTTGGAGTTCTCTTCTTCTAACTTGCCGACTGAAGCGAGCTTCTTGTCAGCAAGCGCTGTATTCTCTCGCGCTTCCTTCTGTGCCGCAGCAAGATCCAGATCCTTCTTCTCCAAAGCCTGCTTCATTTTCTCTACAGAAATAACATTCTTCAGACAAGCTTGGAGTTGGCGGTTTTCACTACATACATCTGCTCGAGTGGAGTCACTCGGTTCAAAAAATGGAAAGGAAAAGTGTCGTGATGGGATATCTGATTGGCGATTAGTTTACCTCCATGGCAGCTACTTCATCACGGCGGTCTTGAGATTCTTCTTGGCCAATTCAGATCAAGGTTGAGGCTGATTTGCTGTTTGTTCATTGTAGAAAGCTGAGCCCCAAGATCACAAGATTTCTGCAGTTAAAGCCATATCAGTCGACTGAGATAAAAATACATCATAATGATAGCTACTCTAAGACTACCACCGAATCAAACATTCAACGGCAGTCTCGGGGACTACACCCAGTGGGTGCACTTAGCGTGCCCCCATTGATTTTGTAAAAAAAAGAGAGGTTCAGATTCTCAGACCACAGTCGACTGCCCGCAGCCAACTATGGTCTCGGGGACTACACCCAGTGGGTGCACTCAGCATGCCCTCACTGGTTTTGGTTCCACTCGGCGTGGTCCCCCCAGCTCGAGTTGCAAAAAAGAAGTTCCTATTCTCAGACCATAGTCGACTACCCGCAGTCAAATATGGTCTCGGGAACTACACCCAGTGGGTGCACTTAGCGTGCCCCCACTAGTGCAAGGATTCAGCTCGAATCGACACAAAGAGACATACAATTTCAAAACAGCCACACCCCACTGGGTGATCAGACAAGAAATATGGTTGACCGGAAATCAACTAACCTGGACATTGGCTTGCAGAGCAGCTCCAGCGTTGAAGGCTACCTGACTAGCCTCATGCACCACTTTCATTTGCCCCATCACAAGATTCAACTGAAGAAGAGCTTCCTTGGCAGCAGCCGGTGGATCGTCCGGAGTTTGATACGCAGTGAAAAGTGATGAAGGCAGAGCAATCGAAGCAGCCGTCGAATCTGAAGCGTGGAGTTGTGTTGGTGCAGCAGAAATCTGAGCAGTAGATCCTGATGGGCAATCAGTCAACAACGGGACAGCGAAGGTGACGTTGGTACGAGCCGGATCTGTAGGTCGCTCGACTGCCGTCCCAGGCGTCACGGTCGACTGGGGAACTTGGACTTCAGGCGCTCTCTTGCCTAGTTCCTTGTCCTTCCTCCTCCTCCCTCTCAGCGGTACTTCTTCTTCATCGTCCGGGAGCACAACAACGTCTCGTGGAGCTGCAATAAACAGAGAAAGTCAAAAAGGGAGCTGACAATCAATCCAGTCGTCCAAATGAATTCGAATCGAGCAGACTTACCGGCTTTGGAGGTAGCGGCGTCGTCAGTTTCCTCGTTGTCTGGAGTCTTGTCAATGTCCATATCAGTCGCAGCCGAGGTCGGGCTATAAAGGTTCATCATCAACTCGGTCAGAACAAGAAAATTGGTCGGAACAAGAAAATACGAGAAGAACGTTTACCCAGAAGCAACAGGGACGTCCATCTTGATTCTAGGCAAGGTCTTCCGAGCCTTCGAAGGATTAATTTTGGGCTGCTTGGTGACCTTCTCAGCCAATTCTGGAGTCGAGGACCGAGCGCGCTTGTGAGGTGGAGCATTCAACGCCACAACTTTTCCGCGCCTGCTCGCGGGATCATGGCGCTGCTTGGATCGACGTTCAGAATGAGGCGGTGAGTTGGCTACCTCCTTGTAGTCCGACTTGTCGCTCTCGTCTTCATCATCGTCAGCTGGGGACTCCCACTCGCCGCTCTCCTTGGCACTGTCCTCGCCCTCTTGGTCTTGCTCTAGAGCTTGTTCACCATTGGGCATTGAATACATCTCCGTGTAAATCTGCAAAACAAGGGACCAAACATAAGTCAGTCGGATCAACAAACAGTCGGAAAATACGTTCAAAAATTCAGTTGTGATGACCAGACCTTGTCTGGCAGGTTGTTGTCGCTGAAAGGGTCGACTCTCCTGGCGGCCCTAGGGTTGTCCTTGTTCCCGGTGATACCCCTCAACCAATCGGCCACTGTTTTGGCCTCTGCCTCCTCCGGATGAATCCGAGCAGTGTCACCAGCCCCGGAGTACATCCACATGGAGTGGTCACGAGCTTGGAGAGGTTGGATCCGCCGACTGAGGAACACCTCGAGCAGGTCCATACTGGTGACACCTTGGTTGATCAGTTGGACTACTCTCTCGACAAGCATGCCCGTCTCCGCCTTTTCCACAGCAGTCACTTTCAATGAAGATGGGGTTTGAACACGATCAAAAGAGAAGGGGGAAGCCCAGTCGACTGGCCTGGGATCGCGATATCCTGGCAGTAGAACCAGGTCGACTGCCAGCCCCTGACCGACTCCGGAAGAGTCATCGAAGGGAAGGAACTCCTCTTCCTCTTCTGAATACCCAGTCCCCCACACATTTGGATAACGTGGGTTTTCTCGTCGTTCGAGTTCGCTTTCTTCACAGTTTGGGAGCGGATGGTAAAGATGTGCTTGAAAAGACCCCAGTGCGGTCAACACCTCAAGAAATTCTCGCACATAGATACGAATGCAGCAAGATATGAGATGGTATTGGGAGTAAAATGGTGGAGTTGGGCCCCAAAGAAATTCAGGAAACCTCGAAAGAAGGGATGTGGTGGAAGCGAGAAGCCACGGTCGACATGAGTGGCGAGCAAAACACACTCACCCGGCCGTGGATGTGGCTCCGTTTCTCCCCCCGGCAGACGCGCAGACTTATGGACGATCAGCCCTAACTCGGCCATATCGTCCAAGTCCTCCTGCTGAAGTGAAGATCGGATCCAGTCTCCTTGGATCCAACCCGACGGCAGCCCCGAGCGCGATGAAGACCCCCGATTCATCTTCTTGTTCTTCGCTGCCCCCGTCGCCTTCTTCGCACGCTCTAGCGCCGCCATTTTTTCCTTCCCCATGGCGGCGGAACGACGACGTCGAGAATGGAGAGGCTGGACAAAGTGGAGATGTGAGGGGAGGAATAAGGGAAATGGACGCGCAAAGTGCAGGCGCCTCGGCCTCGCCGCTTTTAAAGGCCTACTTCTGAGTGGCTGACGCGTGGGCCCGAGCAATCCTGTCAAATCCCCAACAGTCGCACACGGGATACGTGGCGAAAAAGGTGGCGCGGAAATCGAAACGTCCTACTTATCTTCTCCACTTGCCGCGGAGCGCTCCGCCTCGCGCTTCCACCAAAATTTCGAATCCCGGGAAATCCGGTATCCTTTACAACCGATCACGCCAAAGATTTCATGTTAGAGATATCACTCGACAGATGACATTATATAAACCAGTCGGCAATTTCTGAATCGATAAAGGTGACTGAAACGAAGCTGAAGTTCTAACAACTGGCCTCCACTTGGAGATAAAGACAAGTCAAAGCAAGAGTAAAAGCAAGGTCAACTTCATCCTTCTTTTTCACTCAAACCTCGATCCATTCGGGGGCTAATGATGAGGACACAAACCTGGGGTAGGGTAATAGGCCTGACCTATACGTCCTACCTAAGGTCCTTGTCCTAAGAGAAAAGGAATTCAAGAATCAGAAGAAGGGATCCAGCAAAGATGTTGAGTGAAGTCCACTCGACCTACCATTCACTCGGAGACCCCTCTTTATCCAGGTCACTCGACCATCAAACCACTCGACATATAAGAAGACCTAAAGCCACTCTACACAGCAATGGTCGGGCATTTACTCATATATTTAATGATCATTTGTAGCACTTCATTGCAGGCGTTACCTGTAACGCCACCTCTTTATGTACATTGAATCCTATGTAACGGAGGGGAGCTGGGGTCCTGGCGCACTCTGTATAAGCCACCCTCCTCCTCTGGGACAAGGGTTCGCACCCCTGTAACTCACACGCTTATAATCCAGTCGACCGCCTCTGGGCTTCGAGACGTAGGGCTATTACTTCTTCCGAGAAGGGCCTGAACTCGTAAAACTTGCGTGTACAACTCCTCCATAGCTAGGATCTTGCCTCTACATTCCTACCCCCCCATTCTACTTTCAGACTTAGAACCACGACACGCAGCTCTAGGCTACTTTTGATGTCCCACGCGGAGTTATCCATGCGGGAGAGCTTTCCTTTCTTGGACGCCTCTGCCTCCAGATTTGTGGAGGTCGCCCTTTCTTCCTTCCCCCCTCAGGGGGGAGTTGTTTTCTTCCTCCTCCTCGTCATCGTCTTCGGCGGCGGAGGAGTGAGTCTTGGTGATTTCGGACGTCACGTCCGAAGCGCCCTTGCGGCGGAGGCCACTTCTGGCCCCCTTGGTCTTCTTCTTCGTCAGGAGCCGGATGGCTGGTTCCTCGGGCAGCGGAGCCGGACACTGAATCCGCTCCGCCCTCTTTGACCAGCCCTGAAAAAATAAATGGTGGGGTTTAGGTATCTTCCCTGAACAAGCTAGTAAAGATACACCTTGAAATGTGAAAGACTTACCGCACTGGCAGGATGGGCCAGGGCGTGCCCACGGTCCTCGTTTGTCTCCGGCGGCGTCTCGTTGCCCTTGAAGAGCACCTTCCAGATATCTTCGTGCGTAGTTCCGTAGAACCGTTGCAAGGTCTGGTGCTCGGCCGGATCAAACTCCCATAAATGGCAAGTCCGGCTCTGGCATGGAAGGATACGGCGAACCAACATCGCCTGGATCACATTGATGAGCTTGATGTTCTTGTCCACCATGCTCTGGATGCGTGTTTGTAGCGCTGTCAGCTCATACGATGAAGACCAATTCAGGCCCTTCTCTAGCCAGGAGGTAAGCCGCATTGGGGCTCCGGACTTGAATTCAGGAGCCGCGGCCCAGGTGGCGTCGCGGGGCTCTGTAACATAGAACCACAGTTGCTGCCACCCTTTGACGGTCTCCACAAAGGTACCTTTGGGCCATGTGACTTGGGCATCTTGATCACCATGGCACCTCCGCACTCTGCGTGTTGGCCATCCACCACCTTCGGCTTCACGTTGAAGATCTTAAGCCATGGTCTGAAGTGACGTGGAATGCGGAGGAAGGCCTCGCACACGACAATAAATGCCGGGATGTTGAGGAAAGAGTTTGGGGCTAGATAATGGAAATCTAGCCCGTAATAAAACATGAGTCCGCGGACGAAAGGGTGGAGAGGAAATCCTAGCCCGCAGACAGAGTGGGGGATGAACACCACCCTCTCATTGGGCTTCGGGGTAGGGACGATCTGCCCCTTGGCCGGAAGCCGGTGGGCGATTTCTTTGGCCAGGTACCCGGCCTCCCGAAGCTTGGTTATGTCCTTCTCCTTGACGGAGGAGGCCATCCACTTGCCTTGCACTTCAGATCTGGACATCGTCGAGTGCTTTCTTGAGGCGGAAAGGATAAGGACTTGGGTGCTGGAGCTCGAGAATGGGAGGGTAGAGAGAGAAGGTGTGGGTGAAGGGAAGGAATCCTTATCTCCTTATAAGGGCAGTGAATATCAAGCGCCTTGATACGTCTCCAACGTATCTATAATTTTTTATTGTTCCATGCTATTATATATTCTGTTTTGGATGTTTAATGGGCTTATTTATACACTTTTATATTATTTTTGGAACTAACCTATTAACCGGAGGCCCAGCCCAAATTGTTGTTTCAGAGTTTCGCAGAAAAAGAGTATCAAACGGAATCCAAACGGAATGAAACCTACGGGAGCGTGATTTTTGAAACAAACGTGATCCAGAGGACTTGGAGTGGACTTTAAGCAACCAACAAGGACGCCACGAGGTAGGAGGCCGCGCCTACCCCCTGGGCGCGCCCTCGACCCCCGTGGGCCCCTCGTGGCTCCACCGACCTACTTCTTCCTCCTATATATACCTGCATACCCCCAAACCATCGAAGAGCACCACGAAAACCTAATTCCACCGACGCAACCTTCTGTACCCGTTAGATCTCATCTTGGGGCCTTTTCCGGTGTCCTGCCGGAGGGGGCATTGATCACGGAGGGCTTCTACATCAACACCATAGCCTCTCCGATGATGTGTGAGTAGTTTGCCTCAGACCTTCGGGTCCATAGTTATTAGCTAGATGGCTTCTTCTCTCTCTTTGGATCTCAATACAAAGTTCTCCTCGATTCTCTTGGAGATCTATTCGATGTAATCTTCTTTTGCAGTGTGTTTGTCGAGATCCGATGAATTGTGGGTTTATGATCAAGATTATCTATGAACAATATTCGAATCTTCTCCGAATTCTTTTATGTATGAGTGGTTGTCTTTGCAAGTCTCTTCGAATTATCAGTTTGGTTTGGCCTACTAGATTGATCTTTCTTGCAATGGGATAAGTGCTTAGCTTTGGGTTCGATCTTGCGGTGCTCGATCCCGATGTGATGAGGGGAAGCGACACGTATTGTATTGTTGCCATCGAGGATAAAAAGATGGGGTTTATATCATATTGCGAGTTTATCCTCTACATCAAGTCATCTTGCTTAAAGCGTTACTCCGTTCTTATGAACTTACTCTAGATGCATCTTTGGATAGCGGTCGATGTGTGGAGTAATAGTAGTAGATGCAGGCAGAGTCGATCTACTTGTCACGTGACGTGATGCCTATATACATGATCATACCTAGATATTCTCATAACTATGCTCAATTCTATCAATTGCTTGACAGTAATTTGTTCACCCACCGTAATACTTACGCTATCTTGAGAGAAGCCACTAGTGAAACCTATGGCCCCCGGGTCTATTTTCCATCATATTAATCTTCCGTCAACAAGCTATTTCTATCTTTGTTTACTTTGGAATCTTTACTTTTAATCTTTATCATAAAAATACCAAAAATATTATCTTATCATCTCTATCAGATCTCACTTTTGCAAGTGGTCGTGAAGGGATTTACTACCCCTTTATCGCGTTGGTTGCAAGGTTCTTATTTGTTTGGGTAGGTGCAAGGGACTTGAGCGTGGCCTCCTACTGGATTGATGCCTTGGTTCTCAAAAACTGAGGGAAATACTTACGCTACTTTGCTGCATCACCCTTTCCTCTTCAAGGGAAAACAAACGCAACGCTCAAGAGGCAGCAAGAAGGATTTCTGGCGCCATTGTCGGGGAGTCTACACACAAGTCAACATACCAAGTACCCGTCACAAACTCTTATCCCTCGCATTACATTATTTGCCATTTGCCTCTCGTTTTCCTCTCCCCCACTTCACCCTTGCCGTTTTATTCACCCTCTTTTTCGTTCGCCCTCTTTTTCGCTTGCCTTTCGTGTCCCATGTGCCATCATGGCTAGTCCTTTATCTACTCCTTTGTCTCCGAGAATGAAGTTCTTAATTTTAAACAAAGGGAGGGAGAAAATCTAAAAGTTGCTTGGTATAGAATTTGCAATGCGCAAAATAGATCTACTAGGAAGCAATCTACTTCCGTTCTTCTTCGCAATTTTTATGTAGGCATCACTCCTTGGAATAGATATATTCTTGATACCATTACGGAGGAAATTTCTTAGGTAGCCATACTTTTGATTCTTATAATGCTATGATAGATTTGTTTGGCCCATCACCTCTTTTCGTTAATGGAACTATTTTAACTTTGGAACATGTGATGCAACGGCTTGAAATTATTGAAATAAAGTTTCCATCGTAGAGTTGATTGAAAATTTGGATAGAAAGTTTCATAACCAAATTACCCAATACGGATCTAAGGTAGGAGTTGCTCTTAATTTTTTTAAAGAAAATGAACCTATGGTTAATGAAAAGATAGATCAAGATTCCACTAGAATTGATTAAATTGAGGATATTATTACCAACCTAGGATCTGCCTTTTCTTTCGTGAAAAACACTCCTTCTAATGCTAACATTGCCAAATTGATGTATGTTCCGAAAAATAAGGGTGAAACTTCTAAGGGAAATGCGGACCTCAAATCCATAAGTGTTCACCCCAACTTTCTCGCTATACTTAAGGAACCTTTTGCTACAAATAATTTTCTCGATTTCGTGCCTAGGAGTTTTATAATCAATAAAAATGAAGAAACTCACAGGGTTTATAGGTGTCTTATTGAATAATTGCATACCAAAGATGGCAATACCTAGTTCTATCCTCGCTTTTATGCCTAGCTAGGGGCGTTAAACGATAGCGCTTGTTGGGAGGCAACCCAATTTTATTTTAGTTTTTTACTTTTTGGTTCTGTTTAGGAATAGATAGTCCATCTAGCTTCTGTTTAGATGTGGTTTTGTGTTTTAATTAGTGTTTGTGCCAAGTTGAACCTATAGGATCTTCTTGGATGATGGTTATTTGATCTTGCTGAAAATTCCAGAAACTTTCTGTTCACGAAACAATTGTTAGAAATCACCAGAACGTGATATAATACTTATTCCAATTGCAGCAGATCAATAAAAAATTTATCTAGGTCGTCCTATTTTGGTAGAATGTTTAGAGTTCCAGAAGTTTGCGTTAGTTACAGATTAATACAGACTATTCTGTTTTTGACAGATTCTGTTTTTCGCGTGTTGTTTGCTTATTTTAATGAATCTATGGCTAGTAATAGAGTTTATGAACCATAAAAAAGTTGGAATGCATTAGGTTTAACACCAATATAAATAAAGAATGAGTTCATTACAGTACCTTGAAGTGGTGTTTTTTTTCTTTCTCTAACAGAGCTCACGAGATTTTTTGTTAAGTTTTCTCTTGTGAAGTTTTCAAGTTTTGGGTAAAGATTTGATGGATTATGGATCAAGGATTGGCAAGAACCTAAGCTTGGGGATGCCCAAGGCACCCCAAGGTAAAATTTAAGTACAACCAAAAGCTTAAGCTTGGGGATGCCCCGGAAGGCATCCCCTCTTTCGTCTTCGTCTATCGGTAACTTTACTTGGAGCTATATTTTTATTCACCACATGATATGTGTTTTTCTTGGAGCGTCTTGTATGTTTTGAGTCTTTGATTTTTAGTTTACCACAATCATCCTCGCTGAATACACTTTTGAGAGAGACACACATGATTTGGAATTTGTTAGAATACTCTATGTGCTTCACTTATATCTTTTGAGCTATATAGTTTTTGCTCTAGTGCTTCACTTATATCTTTTAGAGCACGGTGGTGGTTTGATTTTATAGAAATTATTGATCTCTCATGCTTCACTTATATTATTTTGAGAGTCTTAAACAACATGGTAATTTTCTTTAATTGTGAAATTAATCTTCCATATTGAGTTCATTGAATATCATGAGAAGTTTGATACTTGATAAGTGTTTTGAGATATAAAGGTGGTAATATTAGAGTGTGCTAGTTGAGTAATTGTGAAATTGAGAAATACTTGTGTTAAAGTTGGCAAGTCCCATAGCATGCACGTATGGTAAAAGTTGTGTGACAATTTTGACACATAAGGTGTTCTTTTATTGCTTTCCTTATGAGTGGCGGTCGGGGACGAGCGATGGTCTTTTCCTACCAATCTATCCCTCTAGGGGCATGCGTAGTAGTACTTTGCTTCGAGGGCTAATAAACTTTTGCAATAAGTATATGAGTTCTTTATGACTAATGTGAGTCCATGGATTATCGCACTCTCAACCTTCCACAATTTTCTAGCCTCTACGGATGCGAGCATTGCCCTTTATCACCTTGAGAGTTGGTGCAAACTTAGCGGTGCATCCAAACCCGTGATATGATACGCTCTATCACACATAAACCTCCTTATATCTTCCTGAAAACATCCACCATACCTACCTATCATGGCATTTCCATAGCCACTCCGATATATATATATATATATATATATATATATATATATATATATATATATATATATATATATATATATATATATATATATTGCCATGCAACTTTCCACCGTTCCGTTTATTATGACACGCTTCATCATTGTCATATTGCTTTGCATGATCATGTAGTTGACATCGTATTTGTGGCAAAGCCACAATTCATAATTTTTCATACATGTCACTCTTGATTCATTGCATATCCCATTACACCGCCAGAGGCATTCACATAGAGTCATATTTTGTTCTAAGTATTGAGTTGTAAGTAATAAAAGTGTGATGATCATCATTATTAGAGCATCGTCCCATGTGAGGAAAGGATGATGGAGACTATGATTCTCCCACAAGTCGAGATGAGATTCCGGACTAAATAAAAAAAGAGGCCAAAGGATAAAAAAAGAGAAGGCCCAAGAAAATAATGAGAGAAAAAGAGAGAAGGGACAATGTTACTATCGTTTTTCCACACTTGTGCTTCAAAGTAGCACCATGATTTTCAGAGAGTCTCCTATGTTGTCACTTTCATATACTAGTGGGAATTTTTCATTATAGAACTTGGCTTTTATATTCCAATGATGGGCTTCCTCAAAATGCCCTAGGTCTTCGTGAGCAAGCAAGTTGGATGCACACCCACTTAGTTTCTTTTGTTGATCTTTCATATATTTATAGCTCTAGTGCATCTGTTGCATGGCAATCCCTACTCCTCTCATTGACATCAATTGATGGGCATCTCCATAGCCTATTGATTAGCCGCGTCAATGTGAGACTTTCTACCTTTTTTTTCTTCTCTCATAACCCCCATCATTATACTTTACTCCACCCATAGTGCTATATCCATGGCTTGTGCTCATGCATTGCGTAAGGGTTGAAAAGGCTGAAGCACGTTAAAAAGTATGAACCAATTGCTCGGCTTGTCATCGGGGTTATGCATGATGAGAATGTTTGTGTGACGATATTGAAACATGACCCAACTATATGATTTTGTAGGGATAAGCTTTCTTTGGCTATGTTATTTTGATAATACATAATTTCTTGGTTAGCATGTTTGAAGTATTATTGTTTTTATGTCAACATTAAATTTTTATCTTGAATCTTTCCGATCTAAATATTCATGCCAAAATAAAAAGAATTACATTGAAAATTATGCTAAGAAGCATTCCACATCAAAAATTCTGTTTTTATCATTTACCTACTCGAGGACGAGCAGGAATTAAGCTTGGGGATGCTTGATACGTCTCCAACGTATCTATAATTTTTGATTGTTCCATGCTATTATATATTATGTTTTGGATGTTTAATGGGCTTATTTATACACTTTTATATTATTTTTGGGACTAACCTATTAACCTGGAGGCCCAGCCGAAATTGCTGTTTTTGCCTATTCCAGTGTTTCGCAGAAAAAGAATATCAAACGGAGTCCAAACAGAATGAAACCTTTGGGAGCGTGATTTTTGGAAAAAAAACATGATCCACAGGACTTGGAGTGGACGTCAAGCAACCAACGAGGAGGCCACGAGGCAGGGGGCGCGCCTACCCCCCTGGCCGCGCCCTCCACCCTCGTGGGCCCCTCGTGGCTCCACCGACCTACTTCTTCCTCCTATGTATACCTATGTACCCCCAAACCATCGAAGAGCACCACGAAAACCTGATTCGACCGCCGCAACCTTCTGTACCTGTGAAATCCCATCTTGGGGCCTTTTCCGGTGTCCTGCCGGAGGGGGCATTGATCACGGAGGGCCTCTACATCAACACCATAGCCTCTCCGATGATGTGTGAGTAGTTTACCTCAGACCTTCGGGTCCATAGTTATTAGCTAGATGGCTTCTTCTCTCTCTTTGGATCTCAATACAAAGTTCTCCTCGACTCTTTTGGAGATCTATTCGATGTAATCTTCTTTTGCGGTGTGTTTGTTGAGATCCGATGAATTGTGGGTTTATGATCAAGATTATCTATGAACAATATTTGAATCTTCTCTGAATTCTTTTATGTATGATTGGTTATCTTTGCAAGCCCCTTCGAATTATTAGTTTGGTTTGGCCTACTAGATTGATCTTTCTTGCAATGGGAGAAGTGCTTAGCTTTGGGTTCGATCTTGCGGTGCTCGATCCCAGTGACAGTAGGGGAAACGCCACGTATTGTATTGTTGCCATCCAGGATAAAAAGATGGGCTTTATACCATATTGCATGAGTTTATCCCTCTACATCATGTCATCTTGCTTAAAGCATTACTCCATTCTTATGAACTTAATACTCTAGATGCATGCTGGATTAGCGGTCGATGTGTGGAGTAATAGTAGTAGATGCAGGCAGGAGTCGGTCTACTTGTCACAGACGTGATGCCTATATACATGATCATACCTAGATATTCTCATAACTATGCTCAATTTCATCAATTGCTCGCGATAATTAGTTCACCCACCGTAATACTTATGCTATCTTGAGAGAAGCCACTAGTGAAACCTATGGCCCCCGGGTCTATTTTCCATCATATTAATCTTCCGTCAACAAGCTATTTCTATCTTTGTTTACTTTGGAATCTTTACTTTTAATCTTTATCATAAAAATACCAAAAATATTATCTTATCATGTCTATCAGATCTCACTTTTGCAAGTGGCGGTGAAGGGATTGACAACCCCTTTATCGCGTTGGTTGCAAGGTTCTTATTTGTTTGTGTAGATGCAAGGGACTTGAGCGTGGCCTCCTACTGGATTGATACCTTGGTTCTCAAAAACAGAGGGAAATACTTACGCTACTTTGCTGCATCACCCTTTCCTCTTCAGGGGAAAACCAGTGCAGTGCTCAAGAGGTAGCACGCTTCCCCATTCGCCTTAAAACTCGCCAGTTCCCAAGGGCTGTGATGACGGCACAGTTGGATTACCCATGCCCGTATTGATGAGAATCCCGTAATAAGGGGGCACAATCTCTGCTACGACAAGACGTGCCAATAGAAACCGCATCTTGAAATGTGAAGCGGCAGGCAGAAAAGCTATTCAAAATAATAACTAGGCAGGGACGTGATGTCACGTTACAAAAAAGTTGTCAGCGGATTGGACTCGTGAAATATTATACTCTCTGCGGTGGTGTGTGGTACTTGTTTTGCAGAGCTGGACACGTTCGTTGTGTTTGAAGACTGTGCCGGAGTATTCGGAGAAGGAACCCGCCATGCAATGCTGAAGACAATCTGCATGCCAAACACCTCGTCATTGAAGCCTGGTTCAGGGGCTACTGAGGGAGTCCTGGATTAAGGGGTCCTCGGGCGTCCGGACTATGGTACGTGGGCTGGACTGATTTGCTGTGAAGGTACAAGACAGAAGACTCTCTCCCGTGTCCGGATGGGTCTCTCCTTGGCGTGGAAGGCAAGCTTAGCACCCTGATATGAAGATTACTTTCTCTATAACCGACTTTGTACAACCCTAGTAACCTCTTGTGTCTATATAAACCGGAGGGCTTAGTCCGTAGAGGCAATTATAATCATAGTCATCCAGGCTAGACTTTTAGGGTTTTAGCCATTACGATCTCGAGGTAGATCAACTCTTGTAATACTGATATTCATCAAGGTCAATCAAGCATGAAGTAGGGTATTACCTCCATAGAGAGGGCCCAAACCTGGGTAAACATTGTGACCCCCGTCTCCTGTTACCATCAACCTTAGACGCACAGTTCGGGACCCCCTACCTGAGATCCGCCGGTTTTGACACCGACAGAAGCCCTCGGCGTGGGTGTGGTCTCCAACGACCGGTTGAGCCATCGATTCTTCTGGCGATTTAACAACAGAACTCTCAATGAAAGCACCAATGTCGGTGTCAAAACCGGCAGACCTCGGGGTAGGGGGTCCCGAGCTATGGATCTGTGATCGATGGGGAACAAGGGACGATGAACACAATGTTTACCCAGGTTCGGGCCCTCTCGAAGAGGTAATACCCTACGTCCTGCTTGATTATATTGGATGTATAATATGGTTTACAGAGTAGATCTACCTCGAGATCAACATTAGCTAAACCCTAAGGTGATGAGGTGATGAATATAGCTCGCCTCCTAAAGACTACAACCCTCGGTTTATATAGACCCCGATAGGGTTAGGGTTACCGGAGATAGATTACAATAAGGGAGAAAAATATCCTGTCTATCCTTAACTTAGAGGACACACCACAGCTTCATCGATCCCCTGTCGATGTACAGCTTCACCAGTCCAGCCCATATTCGACGGGCCAGCGCCCTGAGGACCCCTTAGTCCATAACTCCCTCAATGACCAAATTTTCCACCCACTCTGGGTGTTTGATTTCTCAAATGAATCCGAATTCTAGAAACTTGGCAAGTTCTTCTCCCATTGCATGCCTTTTTGGTTCTGTGAACCTTCATAGCGCCTGTTTAATGGGTTTGAATCCCTCAATTATGTTGAGGCTATGCTCGGTGAGTTTTCTCGGTATTCCTAGCATATTCAATGGATGCTAAGAAAAAATTTCCAAAATTTCCTGAAGGAAATTACGTAGTGCTTCATTAAGTTGTGCGTCTAGTCGAGTTCGGATGGAAGCCGTTTTAGATGGGTCACTGGGATGAACTTCAAATTTTACTATCTCATCGGCCAGTGTGAATGACATGGATTTGGATCTTTTGTCTAGAATGACGTCATCCTTGTTGACGCTTGCCCATAGTGTTGTCCACACTTCGGCCGTGAGGGACTTGGGTTTCTACCTCTAGGGTGAGTGTTGTCGTTTTATTGTCGGCTTTGAGCGTTCTGACCGTGTTGCTTCGGATTGTGATCATTGGTCCTATCATCTTGAGCTTCATGTAAGCATAATGTGGGACGTCATAGAATTTGGCAAATTGATACGTCTCCAACGTATCTATAATTTTTTATTATTCCATGTTGTTTTATTATCAATCTTGGATGTTTTATAATCATTTTATAGTCATTTTATATCATTTTTTGGTACTAACCTATTGACATAGTGCCAAGTGCCAGTTGTTGTTTTTTAATGTTTTTTACATCGCAGGAAATCAATATCAAACGGAGTCCAAATGCCACGAAACTCTACAATGATTTTTTATGGACCAGAAGGAAGGCAATGGGCCCAAGTTACACCTGGGGGGAGACCCGACGAGGGGACAACCCACCAGGGCGCGCCAGGAGGCCCCGGCACGCCCTGGTGGGTTGTGCCCACCTCGAGTACCCCCCGGACCGCCTCTTTGCTCTATAAATACCCCAAAAATACCAGAACCCTAAACGCGTCGATGAAATATTCATCCAGCCACCGCAGAGTCCAGAACTACCAGATCCAATCTAGACACCATCACGGAGGAGTTCACCACTTCCATTGGTGCCTCTCCGATGATGCGTGAGTAGTTCTTTGTAGACCTTCGGGTCCATAGTTAGTAGCTAGATGGCTTTCTCTCTCTCGCAGAATTCTCAATACAATGGTCTCTTGGAGATCCATATGATGTAACTCTTTTGCGGTGTGTTTGTTGGGATCTGATGAACTTCGAGCTTATGATCAGTTATATCTTTTTATATCCATGAAAGTGATTTGAGTTTCTTTGATCTCTTATATGCATGATCTCTTATAGCCTCGTATTTCTTCTCCGATATTTGGGTTTTTTTTGGCCAACTTGATCTATTTATCTTGCAATGGGAAGAGGTGTCCGGTAGTCGGTTCGATCTTACGGTGCTTGATCCTAGAGACAGAAAGGGAACCGACACGTATGTATCGCTGCCACTAAGGATAAAAAGATGGGATCCCTATCTATCGCAATAGATAACGGATCTTGTAAACATCATGTGATCGTTCTTATTGCATTACTCCGTTTTTCCATGAACTTAATACACTAGATGCATGCTGGATAGCGGTCGTTGTGTGGAGTAATAGTAGTAGATACATGCAGGAGTCGGTCTACTAATCTTGGATGTGATGCCTATGTAATGATCATTGCCTGGATATCGTCATAATTATTTGAAGTTCTATCAATTGCCCAACAATAGTTTGTTTACCCACCGTTTGCTATTTTTCTTAAGAGAAGCCACTAGTGAAACCTACGGCCCCCGGGTCTTCTTTCTCATATATTTGCCTTGCGATCTATTTTTCCTTTGCGTTTTTATTCAGATCTATTAATCCAAAAATACAAAAATTTCTTGCTGCGTTTTATCTTTATTTATTTTATTTGGCGTTCGATCTATCAATCTACTATAATTTACCTCACGTCCATTTGCCCATCTTGAGGCGCCGTGCCCTGGAAGGGATTGACAACCTCTTTAACACGTCGGGTTGCGAGGTGTTGTTGTTTGTGTGCAGGTGTTGTTTATGTTGTGTTGCTTGGTTCTCCTACTGGTTCGATAACCTTGGTTTCATCACTGAGGGAAATACCTACCATCGATGTGCTACATCATCCCTTCCTCTTGGGGGAAATACCGACGTAGTTGCAGCAACCATCACAAACGCATCTCGTCCGAGGAGCACATGGTAATCGCTTCGGAAAGGCACAATGTTGAAGGTTAACTCCTCGATTCGGTAGTTATTAGGTGTTCCGAATATCACTTCTAACATGATACGTCCGATGCATCGTGCTTCTTTTCCTGGGATTATTAATTTGAAGGTAGTCTGACTTGGCTCAATGCTGGACTTGTCAAACTGAATTGTTTCCAAGGTGTCCTCGTATATGAGATTTAAGCTACTACCGCCATCCATCAAGACTTTGGTCAATTGATAGCTATTGATTGTGGGGTCGAGGACCAAGGCCACAACTCCTCGGCTGGGGCTCTATATCGGCTAGTCCTCCTGCCCAAAGGTGATCAGGACATCCAACCATCTGTTGTCCGAGGATACCACATGATTAACACAGTTGATCTCCCGAAGAGCTCTCTTTCGCTAGTTTCATGAGGGACAAGTGTCGTATATCATTAGGATTTCACCATCCTCGGATGATTCCTCCTCCCATCTTGATGTTTTTCCTCAGCTTCTTTGATTTCTGAGGTTATCTAGCGTTTTATTCCTCCTTTTGCCGCTTGTCTGATGACCCAGCATGCTCGAAGCCCGTGGGTTGGATGCGTGTTTATTGAGATAGAGTGGATCATGCATGGTTGGTCCAATAGTGTGTCTAGCACTGATTTGGGTGCGGTGCCTAGCTTCTTCATCTTGTGTGTGGGCTAATCGGCGGGTTTTTCAGGTTTGCAGTGCTTCTCGCGTCGGTTATGACATGTGAGTCTGGCGTCATCACCTAATTATGTTAGATCCTTGTGATGCTTATTTACTAGCCATGCATCTTCCATGACGTAGTATCTCGTTATGATGTTAGATAGCTTAGGAATGTTCTAACGCATCGCCGAGCAAAAGTATTAGTGATTCCTCCATCGTGGCAATTGTATCAAAACACCGCTAAGCCCTCTGCGTCACAACAATTTGGGATTTTGTTTCTACAAACAAGAATCTCAACCAGAATTGTCGGACTGTCTCCATTAGTTTTTGCATGACGAAAGACAAGTCCCAGACGTCAGTGGCCCTGAGTTATCGAGGCAATACTCGATGAGGGGGTGGGTGGGAGATAAATTTTGATTCCAGGCTGATTTGTCGTCTTCTTCCTGGAGAGGTCTTCCTGAGGTTGATTTAATGTTATTCTTGGGACAGACCGCGTGACCACATTGACTGGGTCGCGCTGATGAGTCCTCGGATACAAGATTGGTTCGAGTAGATGGGACTCTTATCCCATAGCGGGTGCGAAGCTAGCTCTTGGGTGACGATCGCTCGAGGGCTGTCAGCTAGATCCAAAGTTGCGGTGGAAGACCCAATTGCCATATTTGTTTCGCCAGGATTCATGTCCTGACAGTGGGTAGGAGTTCCAAAGTTCTCCTTCATCTTGGTTGAGCCGAGGTTTTGATATTCCCGTGTAGAAATCGTGTCGGTACGGGTATGATGGTTGAACGGTTATTCCATCAAGATTTTGTGACCTCACAACGGGACCTGCATGGGCTTCCAATGTGGGAGCTAAATCCGGTAGATCTCGGGTAGGGGGTCCCGAGCTGGTGGTCTCGGCTAGATGGTAACAGGAAGTAGAGAGACATGGCGTTTACCCAGGTTCAGGCTGCCCTCTCAAAGAGGTAAAAATCTACGTCCTGCTTTGATTATATTGATATGATGAGTCTAAAGATGTTGCCTCTACGGATTGAACGCCTCGGCTTATATAGGGACTGGGGATACCTAGGGTAAGAATTTGTCGGTTGCATCTAGAGATAAACATGCTGAGTATTTTAATATGACTCGAAGTGTGTCCCAAGTCTTTGGAAGATTCCATCCTGAGTACGCCAAGGGTCATGGTGAAGATGGCCCATTATTCGGTGATTAGTGGGTCCTCAGCCCAGCCCATAAATGATAGACTGACGTGGTGAGTACCCCCTAATCCAAGACATCATCAGCTCGTGCTTCAATATTGGCACGAAGGCCAGACACCAATCGAGTCAATGATGTAGTCACCAAAGCAACAAACGCAACACCTACACGCAAGAACGGTGCCGCTGCTTTGGCATCCACACTGGCGTGAGACCATGAACCAGTCAAGTCGATAGTTGTGTCACCCAAGTGACCATAGCCAACAACACCATATGCATAGGAGATATCTGAAGTTGCCACTTTAACTTGCACACCAGCATCGAGGTTGTGCACTCGCTTGACCGACGATGAAACCGTAAAGCAAGCCGAGCCACCTGAAATGCCAGTTGACTAGACCTCCCAGGCATTTGCCCTAAGAGAGAAGTGGTGATGAACTTCAATGATGCTCGCTCTGATCAAGTTTGAAACTTAGGATTTCACTTGGAGAGCCCAACCCCCAGGAGATAATCATGATGAAGGGGCTCCACGATGACGTCTTAAAAGAGGGAACATGCCAACTGTCCTCAAGCACCCAAGCCACATGACCAAGCACACTTGTTAGCGCCCCTGCCAGGAAAGGCACACACCACAGCGCCAACGACATGTGGCCCGTGTACCGCGGACCAACCCCCGCTTCACTGGGTCGGACTGGGCCAACCATCTACATGCAAAGGGCCACGCTACTTAATCAAGGCGAGTACCAGAGGCGAGTCATCTAGAGGATCACGGCGAACGGCACCGGCGGCTACCTACTTTCCCTTTCCCTTGTTCTTGTGTTCATCCTGCACCGAAGAACTCCTACCAATTCTTGTAATCTCCTGTACCTAAGCTATTACTTTGGAGAGCTAGACCAAGAAAGGATCACTGTAATCTTAACATCTGGTATCAGAGACCAGCCACCTCCCTTCCATCACTCCCGATCTGGTCAATTTCATGGAGACCCGACGCCTTAGACAAGCTAGATCGCAGATCGGGGAGATGGATCCGTCGATGAAGGAGCAAATGGACCGACTCACGAAGTCCATGGACGAGATTCGGGTCGACCTCCGCAACAACACCGCGGCGGTACACGCGAACACGGCCAAGCTCGACGACCTAATCACCTGGCGTCCGGACCTCGAGCGCCGCGTCTCCATGCTCAGCGGTGCGGCGGCAGATCTCAGTCAAGGGCGCGCGCCGGTGCTAGGGGCGTCTGGTGCGGCAACGTTGGGGCCCTCAACGTGCGAGCCGCCCGTTGCAGCGGACAACAGCCTCCCTGCGGTTGTGGATCACGTGATGGCGCTACCCCACGGGTCTACGGACCACGACGACGTTTTTCTTCATTGGGAGAAGGCACCGGTGACCCCGTCGGTGTCTCTCCCGGGCACCGGTCAGTTCCTGCCCCAATCCCCAGTTCCACCTTTCTCACCTTTTGCACACGCGAGTCAGATGCTCGCGGGTGTGGGGCAAGCCCACCCATCCATTTCGTTTCCGTCGTTCTCGGGTGAAAATCCTCATATCTGGAAAACCATGTGCGAGCAATATTTTGTAATGTTTGGGATCTACAACTCCTTCTGGGTTCCTATGGCCGCCTTGAATTTCTCAGGCTCAACGGCGGTGTGGTTACAGTCCATAAACTCCAAGTTATCTAGCTTTGATTGGGAATCCTTTTTAGCAATGTTATGTACTCGTTTTGGGCGTGATCGCTACCAATTACTCATTAGACGGTTCTATACCATCCATCAGACGACCACAGTTGCTGATTACATTGAACGTTTTGAAGTTTTAGTCAATCATTTAACTTCCTATTCTGAATCATTGCATCCTTACTTCTATCTGACTCGTTTTGTCGACGGAATCCGAAACGACATCCGCACCGTGGTGCTAGTGTAGCGACCACCCGATTTGGACATGGCGTGTTCCCTGGCATTACTTCAGGAGGAGGTGATGAAGCCAGTGCACCGTGTTCATCCACCAACTCCTGTCGCACGGGTGCCTGATGCTGTGCTGCGCCCAAATGCTCCGCTACCCTTGCCGCCTCCACCAACATCAAGTGCGGGGAACGTTGGGGCCACGATCATGTGTGCCCCCACATCAGTGCAACTGCATATTGTTGAAGAACTGCTTGAGCTCTGTGGTATCGACGCAGGCATTGACGCTTCAACGACGCCGGAACCAAGGGCATCTGAAACTGTCATGGCTATCTCACGAACAACACTGTAGGGCGGGGTTTCAGCTAAAGCTTTCCAACTCCGAGCTTGGATACAAGGGCATGAGGTATTGGTACTGGTCGATTCAGGCAGTACCACATCTTTTATGGATTAGAAGCTAGCCAAGTCGCTGGACAGAGTGACATCTCTGGCACGCGCGTGCACGGTGCGAGTCGCTGACGGCGGAGAACTCACCTGTTCTTCTGCAGTTCCCCAGTGCATCTGGTACTCTCAAGGCCATGAATTCACCACCAACATGAAGGTTCTACCATTGGGTACTTATGCTGCCATTTTGGGCATGGATTGGTTAGAGGAATACAGCCCCTTGTTTGTGGATGGGCGAACGAAGTGCATTGAAATCCATGCTGCCAATGCAACAATCTGTCTGTGGGGGCATGACGCCCAGTCCACAGTTTGTCACACGATCAACAGCATGCACCTTCAGAGTCTGATCAACAATGAAGCAGTCACACATGTCGTTTTCTTGCACTCAGTCACTTCTGAAGAAGAACTCTTGCAAGCCATTCCTGACTGTATCCGACACATATTGCTCCAATTTGAGGATGTGTTTGGGGAACCAACTGAATTACCACCGCGGCATTCCTGTGATCATCGGATAGCCCTCATTCCATGAGCACAGCCGGTGAACATTCGTCCGTACAGACATAAGCCAGAACACAAGACTGAAATAGAGAAAAAAAGTGGCAGAACTGCTCCGCGCCGGTATCATTCAGAAAAGCTCGACCCCTTTCGCTTCTCCTGTTATCTTGGTCAAGAAGAAGAATGGCACTTGGCGTCTCTGTATTGACTACAAATATCTCAATGCTCTCACCATCGTGGGGAAATACCCGGTTCCGGTCATTGAAGAATTGCTGGACGAACTTCATGGAGCTCAGTGGTTCTCTAAGCTTGATCTCCGAGCGGGATATCATCGGATACAATTGGCAGAAGGCGAAGAATTTAAAACAGCATTCCAGACTTACTTTGGGCATTTCGAGTTCAAGGTGATGGGCGCTGGACTGGCCGGTGGACCAGGAACATTGGCGCAATGAACACTACCTTGCATCCCCTGCTCAGAAAATGTGTCTTAGTGTTCTTCGACGACATTCTGGTTTTCAGCAAGACCTTGGAAGATCACAAGCAATATCTGAAAGAGGTTCTTCAGCTGCTGAGGCGTGATCACTGGAAAGTTAAGCGATCCAAGTGTGCGTTTGGTCAACAACAACTCACATATTTGGGGCATGTGGTCAGTGCTCAAGGGGTGGCTACAGAACCAACCGAGATCCAAGCAGTTCAACGTTGTACAACACCTGCCAATGTCAAGGAAGTGCGTAGCTTCTTGGGGCTTGCAGGGTACTACCGCCGATTCGTGCGCAACTTTGGCATCATCGCGAGGCCCCTGTTCGAATTACTGAATAAATGGGTCCCATCTGTTTGGACACACGACACCGACACAACCTTCCAACTTCTCAAGCAACAGTTGATATCGGCCCCCGTGCTCGCCCTGCCAGATTTCTCTACGCCGTTCTCTATTGAGACCGATGCAAGTGATAAAGGAGTGGGAGCAGTCCTCCATCAGAATGGGCACCCTATAGCATTCATGAGTAAAGCTCTGTCCCCTCGCTACCAAGGCCAATCAACATATGAGAAAGAATATCTCGCGATCATCGTAGCGGTCGACCAATGGAGGCCATACCTGCAGCACTCGGAGTTCACAATTCATACGGATCAACACAACCTTATTCACTTGGAAACACAACGGCTCACGACTCCCTGGCAGCAACAAGCTTTTACTAAGCTCTTGGGGCTGAACTACACTATCCGTTACAAGAAGGGGAAAGAAAACTCAGCCGCAGACGCCCTGTCACGAGCCAACATCTCTGAATCACTAGCAACCATATCCTGTTGTAAACCAGCGTAGCTCGAAGATATTGCAAGAAGTTACAACAGTAATCCCCAAGCCCAACGGCTGCTTGAACAATTGGCGGTCCACGACGATCCCAAAGGAAGATTCTCATTGCACCAGGGGCTCCTTCGATTCCGCGGCTGCATTTGGCTCGGAGGAAGCACTGCCATACATCAGCGCATATTGGCGGCGTTTCACGACAGCCCTATGGGGAGTCATTCAGGGTTTCCAGCCACATATCGTTGGATACGCCGACTGTTTGCATGGCCCAAGATGAAGCTGCAGGTGCAACGCTATGTCAAAAGTTGTCAGACATGTCAACAAGCAAAACCAGACCGTGCAGCGTCGCCTGGACTGCTCATACCTTTACCTATTCCACAGCAACCTTGGGAGATGATCACAATGGACTTTGTGACTGGACTTCCCAAATCAGGCAAGTACAATTGCTTGTGGGTCCTCGTGGACCAACGGACAAGGTTTGCATACTTCCTGCCTCTGTCACACCCATACACGGCTGCGAAGGTGGCACAACTCTATATGCAGCAAATCTATAGAGTCCATAGATTTCCAGGAGCTATTGTATCAGATCGCGACCCGGTTTTCACCAGTCATTTTTGGCAAGAGCTATTCCAGTATGCATGAACCGAGCTGAGATTGAGCACGGCGAATCACCCGCAGACCGATGGCCAAACGGAGCGTGTCAACCAATGAATCGAGACCTTCTTGCACTGCTTCACGCATGCTTGCCCGAAAAGATGGAGTTTCTGGATACCATTGGCTCAATTCTGGTATAACTCCTCCCACCACTCTGCCATTGGAATGACTCCTTTCAAAGCTTTATTTGGCCACGAACCTCGCCATTGGGGCCTCTCCTCTGCAAATGCCTGCTCCGTCCCGGCCCTGCACACCTGGTTGGAGGAGAGGGCGGTGATTCAAAATCTGCTGCAACAACATCTAAATCGAGCGCGGCAATACATGAAGTACCAGGAAGACAAGAAGCGGTGAAGTAGGTGATCAAGTGTTCTTGAAGCTCCAGCCGTACATTCAAACGTCGGTGGCCCCAAGGGCAAACCACAAGCTTTCGTTCAAGTTCTATGGCCCCTTTCCAATCATCGCCAAGGTGAACGACGCGGCCTACCGGCTTCAACTCCCGGCGCACGCGACAGTACACCCCGTCTTCCATGTATCCCAGCTACGTCAGGCGATCCTCCCTGGTATGCAAGTGCACTCCAATCTCCCTATCTGTGCTGATGAACTTGTTGTTCCCATGGCAATTCTAGAGACGAGGTGGCGCAAAAGAAGCAACGGCACTATGCTGGAGCAAGTGAAGGTGCGCTGGTCTGATCCATCATCCATGGGGGACACCTGGGAAGACAAATTGGCGCTTTAAGCTCGCTTCCCGACAGCGGAGGCTCGGGGTCAAGCCTCATCACAAGGAGAAGGGGGTGTTAGCGCCCCTGCCAAGAAAGGCACACACCACAGCGCCAAGCGACACGCGCGGTACACGGACCAAGCGTGTACTGTGGACCAACCCCCGCTTCACTGGGCCGGACTGGGCCAACCAGCTACACGCGAAGGGCCACGCTACTTAAGCAAGGCGAGTCATCCAGAGGATCACGGCGAACGGCACCGGCGGCTACCTACTTTCTCTTTCCCTTGTTCTTGTGTTCATCCTGCACCGAAGAACTCCTACCAATTCTTGTAATCTCCTGTACCTAAGCTATTACTTCAAAGAGCTAGACCAAGAATGGATCAGTGTAATCTTAACAACACTACACAATTCGCCGCGGCCAACCACCACCGACACGGCGAGCAAAACCATTACGAATCGCCGTCGTGGCCGCCCCGCTCTAACCTCCAATGCAGCGCCGCCGCGCCGGCAAAAGGTCCACCGGGACTTTGCCTGTGCACCCGCCGGTGTGCCCACGACACCCGCACGGTCGCATCGCGGTGGCGCGTGACACCGTCTCGAGTTCTCGACAGGGCAAAAGGAGGGCCAAGAAGAGCACGATCACGAGGAGAGTACGGTGCCGTAGTGCGGTGCATGCGCGCGCACGCTAGTGACCAGTCACGCACGCTCGCATACGGCGCACATGCAGGCACGTCGTGGCCCAAAATCTGAATCCCATTTCGGAACTAAAATAAAATAACCAATCGGGAGCAATCGGTCCGGAGATTGGCGCTGCGGGAACGCACGCATGCAGCGCCCATATGCGTGAACAGTCACCCGTGCGTCAGTGTGTGCGTGGCGTGCAGAGCTCGTGGACAAAGTAAGGTTCAAACTTTTCAATCAAAGAGGTAGCGTGCAGCACCGATGCGCACGAGCCCCAGCAGGCAGGCGACCGAGATTCCCTGGGGCCGGCCGGCCGGACGGAATCCCCAGTCTTCTAGTTAATCTACTGATGCTGATGTGAGTTCCAACTGCTCCGATCATGTGGCCAATAGGAGGCGGTGATGCATCCATCTCTGCCCCCCTCTACTTCTTTAGCCATAGCATTCGTCGGCTGCTGCTTTGCTTGGCTCGGCAGTCGGTGAGTGTATGAGGGAATATTTGTCACGTACTTATATAACTGATCAAGAACAGTTTGTTAACCGAGTGATTCACCCTGCTCAATCATTGGTGTTGATTAGTTTGTTTAATGCCGAGATGGACAAATGGAGAGTTGATTCGGTTAACTTTTCAGTGTCCTTGTCCGGATTCTTCCTGTTTTGTTTTACCTCCTGTTTAATTGACTGGCTGTTAACTAGTCTGGCGTTTGGACGACATGCGGTTTACCGGCAAGCATCAAGTAGACAATTTGTGTGTACTCTCTCCTGTAAAATAATCCCCTGGGCGTAGGTCGGCTATATGTCTAGCACATGCATATGTCGGCTTATGGAAAACTATTTTCTTGCACAAGATGTTGCATACAAAGTCGCACACATTTTGGAGGTCAATTTTGTCTTTATAAGTAATCCTTAAAAATGACTTTAGAGTTTTGAATAATGAAAATGCTAAAATCTGATTTGGATTTTTAGATATGGCAAACTAAACATTTTTATGGCAATTTATGTATTTTTGCGGGTGTATGGCAATTTATGTTGACACCGGGATGACAAATTTAGCTGACAAGTACGGCAATTTTTTGAAAAAAAATAAACGGGGGCAAATTTGCCACGGGTGGTGGATTTGTGTCTTTCTTGTCCTCCATTGCATGCTTCATTTGTTTGAGAATAGTGATCTCGGAAGAGATGATAGGTAGTTTTTCAATTTATTTTTGGGTTAAAATAAAAGCAGTAAGATAAATAGCAACAAAGAGAAATAAACTTAATATGAATGGGATTGTAATGACGAAACGTTATCCTCCCTGGTATGTCTTCAACGTATAAATTTTTTGTTTGTTTCATGTCATATTTATATTAATTTAGCATAATTTTGGCACAATTTTATATCATATTTATTGGGACCAACATATTAATCCAGAGTGAGAGGCCAGTTCTTGTTTTCCATTATTTTATCTTTTGCTTCTGAGGTGAAAATTTTACAGAGCAGGAAAAATTTGGAAAATATTCTGGAATTGTCATACCCGAAAGACTCCACGAGCCAGAAGATGGAGGTCGAAGGTGTCGTGGGAATAACTTCGACAGTGAGTACTACGGTACAAACATGAGCTGGTCCTAGCTATGGCGAAGATGTGACACAAGTATTTACGAGTTCAGTCCCCTCATGGTGAAGGTAAAGACCCTACGTCTCGAGCTCTGGAGCTGTCTATTTTCCTTGCATATGGATGATTAAGAGATTGCGAACCCTTGTCTAAGTGCTACGGGGCGGCTTATATAGAGTGTGTCGCCCTCTATCTTTCTACTTACAGGGGAATGATGGATCGAGTTTATTACAAGTGTTATTACTGCTAACGGAAGCATTGATTACTAATAACGCTTGTAGATGTGCGCCTTCGGATGTTCTAGATTCCACGCTAGTTGTTCACCTCCCTTGTTCGAGTGATGGTGGGGTAGCCGAGTGGATGAGAAGGTAGCCGAGTGAATTGCCAGCGTCCGAATGCACATAAAATGTCAGAGTGAATGATAAATATTCATTCCTCATCCAAATGGAATGAATACCAATGGTTATTTGAATGTGCCTGTGGCCCAGAGGCCTTGATGTGGGGCCCTAGGTAATGCCCGAGATGCGTATCCTCTGACCCTACCTATAGTAGGTGACCCCAACATAAGCCCCCGAATCGGTTGAGGTTTTGTAGAAAAATTTCACTAAAGACTTGATTTGTCCCGAGTACCACAGAGGCATTCGGGCCCCGACATCAAATTTCAGTCAACCGTGATCTGGACAAAATTAACCGGATTCTGGACTAGGTGTGTCGCAAGGAAATCTCCAAACACCGGGATTAAGGATACCCCATATTTGTTAGTTCGGCCAGGGGCTAAAACACCAAGTCAATCAACTATAGAAGATAGCAAAGGAGAGCATGAACATAGAAAGGTTTATACAGGTTCAGGCCGCCATCGTGGCGTAAAACCCTACATCCTGTTAGTATTCCATATAATCTTGGAAGTACAAGTGCTTGTGTGTAGAAAAGAGGTGGTCAGGGTGAGATAAGTGGTGGTCGGGGTACTAGCTAGAGTGCCCGATCACTCCTATTTCTATCTCTACCTTCTCTCTTCTAACTATTCTTGAGCGTGGAAGTTGAGTCGTTGGTGTGTGTAGTGCTGCTTGTCCTCCCGACCACGGCCCTCACCTTATATAGATCCGAGGGTACCACACTTGGTCTGCTTAACAAATACAATGCAATGTGCTAAGAAGGTATCTGGTCTGCATAGTCCACTTGCTTATGTCGATAGGTTAGTAGATAACCTAACACCGTGCCTGGTCAGGCACCCAAGTCCCTTCCCGACGTAACGCGCCACACCGTCCTTCCATCTCTATATTCCTTGCCAGTGTCCCGTCTTGTCTTGTGCCCCTCAGGTCGCCGCGATGATGGCCCTAGGACTAGCCCTGCGCCAGGCTACTCTCGTAGCCTGGTCATACATTTATAGCCTGGTCGGTTGGAGTGCGTCACAAGGCCAGCTCCTTTGGTCGACGCGTGTCCTGCCAACTCGAGGAAACAGCCCCCTGGTGCGT
Source organism: Aegilops longissima (assembly GCA_021605205.1). NCBI lineage: Eukaryota > Viridiplantae > Streptophyta > Magnoliopsida > Poales > Poaceae > Aegilops > Aegilops longissima. Next base: position 319,211,310 of record CM038682.1, read on the forward strand.
CATGGCTGACGTCATGGCTCTCCTCGGAGATCTTCTGTGGTGGATCTTCCTTCGCCCCACACCTGTATTTTAATTTCTTCGAGTTTGTCTTTTAATCGTGACGCTGTGATTTATAATTTAAGATAGTACTGAGTGGGTTTAGGGCCGAGCGCGCACGTATGTACGACATATTGAGCATACCCCATGTTTAAATGTTCCGTCAGTAGCCCCGGGCCCGCCCTCAACGTTCTTTGATTGTGATCAAAGGAGAGGGTGTGCACCTGAATCTTGGTGGGGGTGGGCCTAGTAAAAAGTAATAGAGACATTCACATTTATGCCACTAATTTGTACCCACTCTGAGATTTACCCCTAGTTTTTTGATGTGCTCAAGTTTTTCCCTAAGAAGCATTTTAGGTCACAAGAATGCCCTTCTAGCTGGTCAAACTTGTTTGACCAAAACTTTAAAAATTCATAACAAATTCATATGAACTCAGAAGAATGCACATAAGATCTCAAAATGTCCTGAGTTTATATAAACTTTAAATAGTTTTTAATGTTATGAACATTTTGATATCTTATTTTGCATTCTTCCGAGTTCATATGAATTTGTATGGATTTTCAAAGTTTTGGTCAAACAACTTCGACTAGATGGAAGGGCATTCTTGAAGGAAATATGCCCTAGAGGCAATAATAAAGTTGTTATTTATATTTCCTTATATCATGATAAATGTTTATTATTCATGCTAGAATTATATTAACCGGAAACTTAGTACATGTGTGAATACATAGACAAACAGAGTGTCACTAGTATGCCTCTACTTGACTAGCTCATTGAATCAAAGATGGTTAAGTTTCCTAGCCATAGACATGAGTTGTCATTTGATTAATGGGATCACATCATTAGAAAATGATGTGATTGACTTGACCCATTCTGTTAGCTTAGCACTTGATCGTTTAGTATGTTGCTATTGCTTTCTTCATGACTTATGCATGTTCCTATGACTATGAGATTATGCAACTCCTGAATACCGGAGGAACACTTTGTGTGCTACCAAACATCACAACGTAACTGGGTGATTATAAAGATGCTCTACAGGTGTCTCCGATGGTGTTTGTTGAGTTGGAATAAATCGAGATTAGGATTTGTCACTCCGATTGTCGGAGAGGTATCTCTGGGCCCTCTCGGTAATGCACATCACTATAAGCCTTGCAAGCAATGTGACTAATGAGTTAGCTGCGGGATGATGCATTACAGATCGAGTAAAGAGACTTGTCGGTAATGAGTTTGAACTAGGTAACGACGATCAAATCTCGAGCAAGTAACATACCGAAGACAAAGGGAACAACGTATGTTGTTATGTGGTTTGACCGATAAAGATCTTCGTAGAATGTGTAGGAGCCAATATGAGCATCCAGGTTCCGTTGTTGGTTATTGACCAGAAACGTGTCTCGGTCATGTCTACATAGTTCTCGAACCCATAGGGTCCGCACCGCACGCTTAACGCTCGGTGATGATTTGTATTATGAGTTTATGTGATTTGATGACCGAAGGTTGTTCGGAGTCCCGGATGAGATCAAGGACATGAAGAGGAGTCTTGAAATGATCGAGCTGTAAAGATCGATATATTGGAAGGCTATATTCGAACATCGGAAAGGTTCCGAGTGATTCGGGTATTTTTCGGAGTACGGAAGAGTTACGGGAATTCGTATTGGGCCTTAATGGGACATACGGGAAAGGAGAGAAAGTCCTCAAGGGTGGCCGCGCCCCTTCTCCATGGACTATTCCGAATTGGACTAGGGAAAGGGGGCGCCCCCTTCCTTCCTTCTCCTTCTCCCTTCCCCTTTTCCTATTCCATGTGGGGGGTGGAATCCTACTAGGACTAGGGAGTCCTAGTAGGACTCCACACTTTGGGCGCGCCCTATTAGGGCCGGCGTCCTCGTCCCTCCATCCTTTATATACGTGGCCAGGGGGCACCCCATAGACACACAAGTTGATCATTGATCCCTTAGCCGTGTGCGGTGCCCCCTTCACCATCATCCACCTCGATCATATCGTCGTAGTTCTTAGGCGAAGCCCTGCGCAGGTAGCTTCATCATCACCGTCATCAGGCCGTCGCGCTGACGGAACTCTCCCTCGGCCTCAACTGGATCAAGAGTATGAGGGACGTCATCGAGCTGAATGTGTGCTGAACATGGAGGTGCCATACGTTCGGTGATAGGATCGATCGGATCGTGAAGATGTACGATTACATCAACCACGTTGATAAAACGCTTCCGCTTACGGTCTACAAGGGTACGTAGACAACACTCTTCCCTCTCGTTGCTATGCATCACCATGATCTTGCGTGTGCGTAGGATTTTTTTTAAATTACTACGTTCCCCAACAGTGGCATCCGAGCCAGGTTTATGCGTAGATGTTATATGCATGAGTAGAACACACGTGAGTTGTGGGCGATAATAGTCATACTGCTTACCAGCATGCCATACTTTGATTCGGCGGTATTGTTGGATGAAGCGGACCGGACCGACATTACGCGTATGCTTACGCGAGACTGGTTCTACCGACGTGCTTCACACATAGGTGGCTGGCGGGTGTCAGTTTCTCCAACTTTAGTTGAATCTAGTGTGACTACGCCCGGTCCTTGTTGAAGGTTAAAACAACACATACTTGACGAAAAATCATTGTGGTTTTGATGCGTAGGTAAGAACGGTTCTTGCTCAGCCCGTAGCAGCCACGTAAAACTTGCAACAACAAAGTAGAGGACGTCTAACATGCTTTTGTGGAGCATGTTGTGATGTGATATGGTCAAGGCATGATGCTAAATTTTATTGTATGAGATGATCATGTTTTGTAACGGAGTTACCGGCAACCGGCAGGAGCCATATGGTTGTCGCTTTATTGTATGAAATGCAATCGCCATGTAATTGCTTTACTTTATCACTAAGCGGCAGGGATAGTCGTAGAAGCAATAGTTGGTGAGACGACAACGATGCTTCGATGGAGATCAAGGTGCCAAGCCGGTGACGATGGTGATCATGATGGTGCTTTTGAGATGGAGATCAAAGGCACAAGATGATGATGGCCATATCATATCACTTATATTGATTGCACGTGATGTTTATCTTTTTTATGCATCTTATTTTGCTTAGTACGGCGGTAGCATTATAAGATGATCTCTCACTAAATTTCAAGGTATAAGTGTTCTCCCCGAGTATGCACTGTTGCGACAGTTCGTCGTGCCGAGACACCACGTGAGGATCGGTTGTGATAAGCTCTACGTTCACATACAATGGGTGCAAGCCAGTTTTGCACGCTCAGAATACTCGGGTCAAACTTGACGAGCCTAGCATATGCAGATATGGCCTCGGAACACTAAGACCAAAAGGTCGAGCGTGAATCATATAGTAGATATGATCAACATAGTGATGTTCACCATTGAAAACTACTCCATCTCACATGATGATCGGACATGGTTTAGTTGATATGGATCACGTGATCACTTAGATGATTAGAGGGATGTCTATCTAAGTGGGAGTTCTTAAGTAATATGATTAATTGAACTTCAATTTATCATGAACTTAGTCCTGATAGTATTTGCATAACTATGTTGTAGATCAATAGCTCGCGATGTAGCTCCCTGTTTATTTTGATATGTTCCTAGAGAAAAACTATGTTGAAAGATGATAGTAGCAATGATGCGGGCTTGGTCCGTGATCTGAGGATCATCCTCATTGTTGCACAGAAGAATTATGTCCTTGATTCACCGCTAGGTGACAAACCTATTGTAGGAGCAGATGCAGACGTTATGAACGTTTGAGAAAGCTCGGTATGATGACTACTTGATAGTTTAAGTGCACCATGCTTTACGGCTTAATTAGAACCGGGACTTCAAAAATGGTTTGAAACCACGGAGCATATAAGATGTTCCAGGAGTTGAAATTGGTATTTCATACTCATGCCCGTGTCGAGAGGTATGAGACCTCTGACAGTACTTTACCTACAAGATGGAGGAGAATAGCTCAACCGGTGAGCATGTGCTCAGATTGCCTGGGTACTACAATTGCTTGAATCAAGTGGGAGTTAATCTTCCAGAAAGATAGTAATTGACAAAGTTCTCTAGTCACTATCACCAAGTTACTAGAACTTCGTGATGAACTATAATATGCAAGGGATGACGGAAGTAATTCCCGAGCTCTTCGCGATGCTGAAATGGGTGAAGGTAGAAATCAGGAAAGAGCATCAAATGTTGATGGTTTACAAGACCACTAGTTTCAAGAAAAGGGCGAACGAATAGAAAGGGAACTTCAAGAAAGAATGGCAAACAAGTTGTCACTCCCGTGAAGAAACCCAAAGCTAGACTCAAGCCTGAAACTGAGTGCTTCTACTGCAAAGAAAATGGTCACTGGAAGTGGAACTGCCCCTTGATACTTGGCGGATAAGAAGGATGGCAAAGTGAACAAAGGTATATTTGATATACATGTTATTGATGTGTACTTTACTAGTGTTTATAACCCCTCGGTATTTGATACTGGTTCAGCTGCTAAGAGTAGTAACTCGAAACGGGAGTTGCAAAATAAACAGAGACTAGTTAAGGGTGAGGTGATGATGTGTGTTGGAAGTGATTCCAAGGTTGATAAGATCACCATCGCACACTCCTTTTACCTTCGGGATTAGTGTTGAACCTAAAATAAATGTTATTTGGTGTTTGAATTGAGCATGAATATGATTGGATCATGTTTATTGCAATACGGTTATTCATTTAAGTCAAAGAATAATTGTTGTTCTGTTTACATGAATAAAACCTTCTATGGTCATACACTCAATATAAATGGTTTATTAAATCTCGATCGTAGTGATACCCATATTAATAAATATTGAAGCCAAAAGATGCAAAGTTAATAATGATAGTGCAACTTATTTGTGGTAATCGCCGCTTAGGTCATATTGTTGTAAAGTTTATGAAGAAACTCCACGCTGATGGGCTTTTGGAATCACTTGATTATGAATCACTTGATGCTTGCGAACCATGCCTCATGGGCAAGATGACTAAGACTCCGTTCTCCGGACCAATGGAGCGAGCCACTGACTTATTGGAAATAATACATACCGATGTATGCGGTCCAATGAGTGTTGAGGCTCACGGCGGGTATCATTGTTTTCTGACCTTCACAGATGATTTGAGCAGATATGTGTATATCTACTTGATGAAACACAAGTCTGAAACACTTGAAAAGTTCAAAGATTTTCAGAGTGAACTAGAGAATCATCGTAACAAGAAAATAAAGTTTCTACGATCTGATCGCAGAGGCATATATTTGAGTTACAAGTTTGGCCTTCAATTAAAACAATGTGGAATAGTTTCACAAACTCATGCCACCTGGAACACCACAGCATAATGGTGTGTCCGAACGTCATAACCGTACTTTATTGGCTATAGTGCAATCTATGATGTCTCTACCGATTTACCACTATCGTTTTGGGGTTATGCATTAGAGACAGCTAAATTCACGTTAAATAGGGCACCGTCTAAATCCATTGAGACGACACCGTATGAACTATGGTTTGGCAAGAAACCTAAGCTGTCGTTTCTTAAAGTTCGAGGTTGCAATGATTATGTGAAAAAGTTTCAACCTGATAAGCTCAAACCCAAATTGGAGAAGTGCGTCTTCATAGGATACCCAAAAGAAAATGTTGGGTACACCTTCTATCACAGATCCGAAGGCAAGATCTTTGTTAAAAATAAATTTATTTACTAATTAAAATAATAGGAAAACAGTAGCTAGTTAATTAATTAGGATTAACAAGATTCTGCTTAAAACTATTTTTTATTAATCCTAAAATACCCAAATTAATTCCTATGGTTAGGTAATGTCAAAATAAAGTTGGGACAAAAGAATCATCCAAAAATAATTTTTCTAGCTCATGTTATAACAGATTTACTATTCTGACTAAAACTAAAAATAAAGCAATTTTAATTAATTTTAACATAGCTAAATATATTTTCTACAGAAACTATAGAAAATTTGCAAACCAACAAAAAAGGAATCACCTAAAAATATTAAACAGAATAAAAGATATGAATTTTTCAAAACAGGAACTATTTTGTTAAAACAGAAAACAAAAATAAATGAAAAAGGGCCTAATGGGCCTAACCTACGCCCTGTGCGTAATATAACTAAACGGGCCTAGGGTTTTAAACGAATCGGCCGAAATAAAAAAAACCTAACTTAAAAAAATAAACCGGACTAACTAAACCGGACCGAACCGGTTTTATATAAAACATATTTCTTGGGATCTAATGTCGATCAGATACTCTAGATCGAATCTGACGAGGAGGGAGAGAGAGCTCACCGTGGGAAGGTCGACGGCGAGCGGCTCGGACGTCGGGCGGCGGCGGCGCCCGATCGTCGGCGGGCTTCGGCGAGGGCACGGGCGGACGCGGGCGCTCGACGGCGAGCCCAACGGTGGTCGAGGTGGCGCCCGAGGTGGAAGGAGAGACGGCGGCGAGGTCGAGGCGGCGGTGGCGTCGAAAGGCCGACGGTGGCGGCGCCGGTGGGTTTTGGGGGTGGGTGAGGGCACGGGAGGTGTGGTCGAGCGAGGGAGTCCGGAGGTGGTCTCAAGCAGCCGGGGTGGTCGGGGTGGCGGGAACGGGCTAATGGCGCTGGCGGCGGCTCTCGGCTCCCAGCGAGTTCGAGAGGGAGGAGGAGGGTTCGCGAGGGGCGAGGGGGGAATAAAAGGGGAGTGGTTCTTATAGGGAGGGCCTCGGCGTGGCAAGGAGGCGATCGGGAGGATCGGATCCGGATCCGTCGAGATCCGCGATCGGCGGCAAAGCGGCGAAAAGCGTATGGGTTGAAGACGGGTGGGGTCCCACCGAGAGAGAGAGAGAGAGGTGCGGCGCGATCAAGGCCCAACGCGTAGGGGTTTTAGCGCGGGGGGGGGGAATGGGCTGGCTCATTGCTCATTGGCTGGCTGGGCACGCCTGGTGGGCGTCTGGTCGGCTCGGGCTGGCTGGTGGGCAGGGGCTGGGCTGGCGCGCTGGGGGGCGGGTTTCCTTTTTTTTTAATTTATTTTTTTAAATAAAACAGAAACAGAGATATCTTTTATAATATAAATATTTTATATAGGACATATATATACCAAAATGATCAGGGGAATATTCCCTATCATTTGAACATTTTTCCAAAGGCAAAATCCAAACTTTATAAAATTTCATTTTTTCCAATATTCAAATAAAACCCAAATTTGAATTCCAAACTTTTGGCATTGTCTCCTCTGATATTTTTGGAGTGTCATGTTTACTCCTCTCATACTTTTGATCAAGTATTTATCAGGCATAGTTTTTGAAATGATTCCCACTTGCCAAAGTTTGAAATCAAATTCCAAAACTCAAATTTGAAAGAGGGTTTCAAGGCACTTTCAAATGACTTTCAATTTGATACTTTTTAACTTCCAACTCATATTTCATATAATTAAAGAAGTCATTTTATCTTCCCTCTTGAAAATCATTGAGTTGCATAAAGCTTTGAATTTGAAATATTCCCAAATGAAATTCAAATCTTTTCCAAAACCCTTTTCATTCCAAATGGAAGAAGTCATGTCATCTTCACTCTAGGGTTTGGTGTTGGAATGAACTTGAATTCATTGAGATCCAAAAAAAGGCAAAGGGGAAAGTTTGGGAAAGTCATTTCATTCCCTCTCCTTCAACTTTCAAAAGTTTTCAAATTCCACTCAGTTTCACTCAATCAATCAAACCATCAATCAGACAACAAGCATAGCTATTTATCTAATATAACATTCCAAAATTTTGAATTTTTGGGATGTTACAGTTGTATATGATGCGACCTGAAGGTTTTACCGATCCAAAGGATGCTAACAAAGTATGCAAGCTCCAGCGATCCATTTATGGACTGGTGCAAGCATCTCAGAGTTGGAACAAACGTTTTGATAGTGTGATCAAAGCATATAGTTTTATATAGACTTGCAGTGAAGCCTGTATTTACAAGAAAGTGAGTGGGAGAACTACAGCCTTTCTGATAAGTATATGTGAATGACATATTGTCGATCGGAAATGATGTAGAATTTTCTGGAAAGCATAAAGGAGTGTTTGAAAGCAGGTTTTCAAAGAAAGACCTCGGTGAAGCTACTTACATATTGAGCATCAAGATCTAAAGAGATAGATCAAGACGCTTGATAAGTTTTTTCAATGAGTACATACCTTGACAAGTTTTTGAAGTAGTTCTAAATGGAACAGTCAAAGAAAGAGTTCTTGCCTGTGTTGCAAGGTGTGAAGTTGATTAAGACTCAAAGCCCGACCACGAGAGAATATAGAGAGAGAATGAAAGTCATTCCCTGTGCCTCAACCATAGGTTCTATAAAGTATGCCATGCTATGGACCAGACCTATTGTATACCCTGCCCTGAGTTTGGCAAGGGAGTACAATAGTGATCTAGGAGTAGATCAATGGACATTGGTCAAAATTATACTTAGAGGACTAAGGAAATATTTCTCGGTTATGGAGGTGATAAAGAGTTCGTCGTAAAGAGTTACCTTGATGCAAGCTTTGACACCGATCTGGATGACTCTGAGTCTCGATCTGGATACATATTGAAAGTGGGAGCATTTAGCTAGAGTAGATCCACGCAGAGCATTGTAGACATAGAAATTTGCAAAATACATACAGATCTAAATGTGGCAGACCCATCGACTAAACCTCTCTCACAAGCAAAATATGATCATACCTTAGTACTCTTTGAGTGTTAATCACATGGAAATGTGAACTAGATTATTGACTCTAGTAAACCCTTTGGGTATTGGTCACATGGCGATGTGAACTACAGAGTGTTAAATCACATGACGATGTGAATTATTGGTGTTAAATCACATGGCGATGTGAACTAGATTATTGACTCTAGTGCAAGTGGGAGACTGAAGGAAATATGCCCTAGAGGCAACAATAAAGTTGTTATTTATATTTCCTTATATCATGATAAATGTTTATTATTCATGCTAGAATTGTATTAACCGGAAACTTAGGACATGTGTGAATACATAGACAAACAGAGTGTCACTAGTATGCCTCTACTTGACTAGCTCGTTGAATCAAAGATGGTTAAGTTTCCTAGCCATAAACATGAGTTGTCATTTGATTAACGGGATCACATAATTAGAGAATGATGTGATTGACTTGACCCATTCCGTTAGCTTAGCACTTGATCATTTAGTATGTTGCTATTGCTTTCTTCATGACTTATACATGTTCCTATGACTATGAGATTATGCAACTCCCGAATACCGGAGGAACAATTTGTGTTCTACCAAACATCACAACGTAACTAGGTGATTATAAAGATGCTCTACAGGTGTCTCCGATGGTGTTTGTTGAGTTGGCATAAATCGAGATTAGGATTTGTCACTCCGATTGTCGAAGAGGTATCTCTGGGCCCTCTCGGTAATGCACATCACTATAAGCCTTGCAAGCAATGTGACTAATGAGTTAGCTGCGCGATGATGCATTATGGATCGAGTAAAGAGACTTGCCGGTAACGAGATTGAAGTAGGTATGGTGATAACGACGATCGAATCTCGGGCAAGTAACATACCAATAACAAAAGGAACAACGCATGTTGTTATGTGGTTTGACCGATAAAGATCTTCATAGAATATGTAGGAGCCAATATGAGAATCCATGTTTCGCTATTGGTTATTGACCGGAGACGTGTCTCGGTCATGTCTACATAGTTCTCGAACCTGTAGTGTCCGCATGCTTAACGCTCGATGACGATTTGTATTATGAGTTTATGTGATTTGATGACCAAAGGTTGTTCGGAGTCCCGGATGAGATCAAGGACACGACGAGGAGTCTCGAAATGATCGAGCCATAAATATCGATATATTGGACGGCTATATTCAGACATCGGAAAGGTTCGGAGTGATTCGGGTATTTTTCGGAGTGCCGGAGAGTTACGAGAATTCGTATTGGGCCTTAATGGGCCATACGGGAAAGGAGAGAAAGGCCTCAAGGGTGGCCGTGCCCCTTCCCCATGGACTTGTCCGCATTGGACTAGGGAAAGGGGCCCCCTTCCTTCCTTCTCCTTCTCCCTTCCCCTTTTCCTATTGCATGTGGGGGTGGAATCCTACTAGGACTAGGGAGTCGTAGTAGGACTGCACACTTTGGGCGCGCCCTATGAGGGTCGGCCTCCTCCTCCCTCCATCCTACGTGGCCAGGGGGCACCCCATAGACGCACAAGTTGATCATTGATCCCCTAGCCGTGTGCGGTGCCCCTCTCCACCATAATCGACCTCGGTCATATCGTCGTAGTGCTTAGGCGAAGCCCTGCGCCGGTAGCTTCATCATCACTGTCATCAGGCCGTCGCGCTGACGGAACTCTCCCTCGGCCTCAACTGGATCAACAGTATGATGGTTGTCATCGAGCTGAATGTGTGCTGAACACGGAGGTGCCGTACGTTCGGTGCTAGGATCGGTCGGATCATGAAGATGTACGACTACATCAACCGCGTTAATAAAACGCTTCACTTACGGTCTACGAGGGTACATAGACAACACTCTCCCCTCTCGTTGCTATGCATCACCATGATCTTGCGTGTGCGTAGGATTTTTTTTAAAATTACTACGTTCCCCAACAATTCTTGCAACCTAAAATGCTTTTTAGGGGCAAATTTGAGCACATCAAAAAGTTAGGGGTAAATTTGAGTAGTGGATTCAACTTACGGGGACAAATGTGAATGTCTTAAAGTAATAATTGTGTCCGCCTCAGGAACCGGCGATGCCATGCGTCTAGTGGGAAAGGGAAGTGGTTTTCGTGTGAACATGGGATGGCGATTTCCCATTCCGCAGGGTGGTAACTTCTTTCTTTGTGCACAATGCGGTCCCATCCATTAACCTCTCCTTCCGTGTGATTTAAGGCGGAAGTTTTCTTTCTCTATCTTCTACCTCTTCCTCCGGCCGCTTTCTACAGTTCCCCTTCCCCGCTGCTCCATCCTACAGTAATGTGCTACCATCATTTTTGCCATGTGTTTCAAGAGAGGTGCGGGCAAGAGGACATCTAATGCCTCCCCGGCGCCTGAGCGCCTGCCCATAAGATTGACAAGGTGGAACACCCGTACATCTATGGCCGCCGCAGAGGAGATGGCTTTGGTGGTACATGAGGGCACAAGTTCGCCTCCGAAGGTGAAGATGGAAAATCCGCCCATCCTTTCTCCTTTGATTCTGAGGATAGCAAACCAGCTTCGGGATCGTGTCCTGGCTTACGGTGTTCCCGCGGAACGTCCTCTACTTCCCGCTACCGTGACTCACCCTAGCAAGGACTTTCCGGCAATCCGATGGGAGGAGTCCATTTTTTTCAGTTTTGTGCTGGTGGTGTTTGTCCCCCTATTTGCCAGGTTCTTTTTGGGTATTCTTGATGCTACCACATTAACTTGATTCATTTGACACCCAACTCCATCCTCAATTTGTCTATTTTCTATTATTTTTGTGAGATGTTTGTCTGGGTTATGCCCTCAGTGGCCCTATGGCGTTGTACCCTACTTCCCAGTGCGACCCTCGAATTCCTGGGAGTTGTTACTTCCGCTTGCGGGGTCACCACAAGGTAGAGTACCCGTCGCATCAGTTTTGTTCCAAATGGGACGATTGGGAACAGTACTGGTGTTACATCCAGGCAGATGTGGTGCGATCTACCTGGATCCCTACTACGAAGGCGGTTCATTGGGACGACTGGCAAAACCCCTCCCATGAAGACTACAAGATGTGACCCATTTCCGATTGGGTGCACCTGTTGCGCTCCAGGGGGCTGACGACTGCCAAGGTGGTCGCTGATTTTGTCAGGCGCCATTTTCCTCCTCTGAAGAAGCGAAACTGGGCCACCTGGAAATATACGGATGTGAATGACATCGGTTGGTCCCACGTCGGCTCAAATAACGTCCTTAGCGACGTGGCCATGCTCAAGGTGGTGAAGAAGATCCTGGTGGAAGATTGCGGCTCCTCGGCCCCTCCAGAGGGAGCGGCGCCCTTGGCTGAGGATCTCAATCGGTAGGAGATTCTCCACTACCTCCCTCTCTGCGACTCCAAAGGTGTCTGCCAAGGTTCATCAGGGACGATTCAGATTGGGCAGCCGACTAGGACGACCGGGAAGGACTTCCTGAATCGTAGTCCCGACAAATGCTGCAACTGCCGCCCAATTTTTCCACCAGCTCCTTTTGGGGTTTCATTTCTTGTCGTAAGTTTTTATTCCGCATCAATCCATGATTCTTTTTACATGTATCCTCATTGTTGGCTTATACCTTTTCTTGTTATGTCAGCTCTACAGATGACGTTGGTTTTCAAGTGCATGCCAGTGCTTTTGAGAACACCCTTCATGAATTTCTGACCTGGGGGAAGGGAGGTGGTCGACACCAATCTCTTCACCATGTCCCTCACCTCCCCGACTGCCTCCCCCGGAACTGCTGCCCCACCAAGTAATGGGGGTCAAAGTGGTCGCCTGGGCACTGGTCCTGGACCCAGTGGCGGACCTAGAGGCCCTGTACCAGGAAATGGCCCCAGGCATATACTTTCCCGAAGAGGTAATCGAGGTCGGCCCCTCGGGGTACCTCAGTTCTCCTGAGGACGTCGCTCAGGGAGGGGGTGCGGTTTCTAGGTCTGGATCTCCTCAGACCTCGTCCCCGGCCCCGACAGAAGGGGCGGCACTTGGGACAATTTTCTAGCGAGGATAGATCACGACGCCAGCCCGGAGGCATCATCAAGGAGGAGATTATTTTTCAGGCCCATCGATATGTAAGCATAGATGCCTTGCTTTGCGGTTCTTTCTTTCATTTATGAGTTTTGATGGGGTCATTTATGTTCCTCTTAGTTCAACTAAGGAAGTTTCCCATGCCATTCCTCCTACACCCATGGAGAGAGGGGAACTCATCCCCGAACAGCATGGCTCATCTCCTGCCCGACCGCTGGTCGGGGATTCTCCACATCCCCTTTCCTGGGCGGGGAGGCGTCTCCCATGGGCTCGCCTATTAAGTCCACGACAGGGGCCGGGTCGCCTGACTTCTTGATGTAGGGTGGAATGCTAGTGGACGATCTTTCACGATTTGGAGGGGAATTCCCAAACAACACGATGACCACAAGAGAGGGAAACACTCAAATCAACGAGATCCAATCACACATGTGCTAAATCCACATTCACAAAGGGGAGATACAAGATCCAAAGTCAACAAGGGAGGATACATGGTAGCTAGTTCATCCCAATCCGTGAGGAAAGAGGTCTTGAATCCACTAGAAGGATCTTCTCCGTGAGGAGGTCTCGAATCCACTTGGGGGATCTTCCTTGAGGAGGCCTTGGTCTCCAAAGGAGTAGGGGATAAGTGGATGAGCAAAGCTCTATCTCAGATGAGCTATCACATTTCTAACTGTAACGCTCCAGGACCGATGAGCCAGGTGTCTTCCAGTTATTCGCCGTCATCGCCATGTCATTTGCTTGTGTGTTGCACTTTTCCATGTCATCATGTGCATTGCATCCTCATGTTTTTCAAAACTTGCATCCGTTCGGGTCTCCCAGTTCTCTCCGTTGTCCATTCCGAGCCCATTCACACTCGCACGCGCCCGCGGCACGTCCGAAATATTATTTTATAAGTGGCATAAAAACGTTCTCGGAATGGGATGAAAGTTGGCGTGCGGTGTTGTTATAGCTTAGGTAGACCGCCTGCCAAATTTCGTCACATTCGGAGTCCGTTTGGTATCCCAACCGTCATCTGTAGCGGCACTGTTGCCGGTCTATTCGTAGGATGTTTTCGGTATCCGAAAAATGTTGCCAGGCCGCACTTCACCTCTCTCTTCTCCAAGCCCTTCTACATATCCCATCTAACCGACCTACCTACCCCCTCCGCTCCGGACCGTCCAATGGCGATCGAACGATCGGAAAACGGACTAAATCCTCTAACCCTAGACCCTCTACCCTATTTAATCACCCTTTCCTGCCAAATTTGGCCTTCTCCCACCTCCCTCCTCATTTTCCGCGCGCCTCCATGCCAGCTCCACCACTTGTTGCCGCCAGATCCACCACCGCCGCCACCTGAGACCACCAGTGCCGCCTTCCCCGACGTATCGCGCGCCTCCATGTCGCCCCCAGCGCCCGCGCCAGATAACCACCGGGCGCCACCTGCCCTCCCCGCGCCCCACTTTTCCGCGGCCCGCGGAGCACATAGCGGGCCCGCCCGGCCCGATCTGCCGCCGCCATGGCCCGTTGGCGCCCCGCACACCCGAGTCGCTCCCTACTCAATCCTGATCTAGATCGAGGGTATGAGGAGCTCCTGCTCAGCCCCGCTGGACCCGCAGGTCACGACGCCGTCGACCATCCCCTCTCCTTCCCTGTTTCTCTCCTCTCTCTCTCTTTCTCTCACCGGATCCAGTCTTCCCTCTTCTCTATCTTCTCAGGTGCCAAACGCCGTCGCCAGCCCCACCTTCGCCGGAGTTGGCCGCCCCAGGGATCGACAAATCCGGGGCCCAGGGATCGGATCCGGCCACCCCGCCTCGATTCACGCCTCCTCAGTCTGCCGCCGTTTGTCACGGGCGCTGGCGATGAGCCACCACTGCCTCCCTGCTTCTCTGCATCGAGAGGAGATCGACGACCGAACGAGGCCTCCATCCCCGCTCACAACATCGTGTGGGCCCCACTGCGGCCTGGCCTGCCACATCGGCGGCCCGGTCCATCTCCCATAGGCCCAGTCTAACCTCCTCAGCAACCTGGGCTGAGCCCACTAGGTGAGTAGTCCACAGCGCCAGAAAAACGGCCACGTCCCAGTTTCAGAAAACTTCATATATGCATTTTGAGTGGCTTGTAACTAATTACATGTGCATCCTATGGAGGTGATTTGAACATGCAAATTGATCTACTCACTGTGCTCTTCATGATGGTGGTGTTTTCATTCATGTTACTGTTCATATTGATGCCTTAATCCGCGTTGCAAAAGTGATAAATGTTATAACCCGCTGAAGATTGCTGAAACTTGTTGATTTGTCTTTTTCATAGCATTTTGTGCGTTTATCTTTTGAGCATCATGTTAACATGTTTTAGAAGCATATTCATGCCATTTTACAGTGGTGTAATCCATGCATTTTTATGTGCCCTGTGTTGACTAGAACAAGCATGCAAAGTAGGGTACTTGTTGTTGCTGATTTCAATGACTTGGTAGAAGTCTGAATCTGCTACATTATGTTGCCATGTTAACTTGATGCTACAAGTGAATAAATGCATAATCTGCAGATGGTCAGTAAGGATGTTTTGTAGTTCTTGTTATGCTCTATCCAACCATGTCCTTGCTTGCATTTATGGCCTAATTCAACTTGTCCTTATCATGCTCTCAAATTGCTAAATAATGTTTCTGTCAACCTGTTATCAGTAAGTTCAGTTTTGCTATGTGAATAACTAGTGCTTCTATGCATCCTATGTCCATGTTCTTGACATGAGTAGTTGCAAAAATATGCCTTCTTGCTGTTGGTTGCATTCACATGACATGATATGCTTTGTGTTGAGTTAACCAAGCTTGCAAACATGTCTACTTGTCGCTGTTTCTTCCATGTTCATTAAATTCCAGTCTGTGAATCTGTTATCATTTCCAATCTTGCCATAATGCTTTGAGCATGTTTTAGTGTTTTATAGCAGTATCTCAGTGTTCATGTCTTGTAGTTCTCTACCTGCACATGCTTGCCATACCCTTTGATGCCATGATATGTTCCTGTAGCATATACTTTTGTTTTCTCAAAGTGTGCATCGTGAATCTGTTTTCAGCCTTTGTTTTTCAGTTTGAGAATTTGTTATAACTTGCAATCTTGTCTTGATGAATGCCCTTGATCTAGAGGTTATATGGAGATGCTTAGTAATCATGTTTTTCCATGTTCACCCTATCTTTAATGCCATGCCTTTGGTTGCCATGATATTGCACTGTAGCATCATTGATTCATGCCTTCAACATGTCAACATGTTATTTTTGCTCACATGTATGCCCTGATTTTCACCGTCATAATATGTGTTATAAAGTTGCTTCTTGCATTGATCATATTGGATTAATACTGATGCCTATGAACTTGAACCTTGATGTTATTTGAAGCATGCAATCTGTGCTTTGAGTGAATATCAAGTTTGTATCCATAAGTTTCCTATGGCATGTTGTTTCCTTGATTGCAAAGTGCTTAGTTGCTGTTTTGGGCAGATTGTGTTTGAAACTTGTATTGAGTGTATGTGTTGAACCGTTGCTCCGTTTTGAGCATGCTCTATATGAATTTTGCTTGGTTTTGCATGTAGTTTCATCATGCCATGTTGCATCCATGTTTTGGAGTTTTTGTGATTGTGTTTTGATTGCACTTGCATCAATGCCATGTTTAACTTGTTATGCTCATATCTTCTAGTCCGTAGCTCCGAATTAAATGAACTTTATATGTAAATTGACTAGAAAACCGTGTAGATCATCTTGGTGCACTTTAACTTTCTGTTTAACAACTTAAACATTATGTGTTATTCAGATCTGGACCAATTTCGAAATTTGCATATAAGGACTTACCGAAATTGTTATATGTTGTTTCCGACCTCATTTAAACTTGCTTTGACGTGTTGTTCTTGTATGCATCATCTCTTGCCATGAGTAGCATTATATAGACTTGTCATGCATCATACTTGGATGGGCATCATGCCATGTTATGTGTTGCGTGTTTACCATGTTGTTTGCTTCTTTCCGGTTGTGCTCCTTCTCGATAGTTCCTGTTTCATTGCGATTGTGAGGATTCGTTCGACTACGTGGGATCGTGATCTTCATGGAGTCATTCTTCTTCCTAGCGGGATTTCAGGCAAGATGACCGTCACCTTGGATCTCACTACTATCTTTTCTATGCTAGTTGTCTCGATGCTGTCACTGTCGCGCTACCTACCACTTGTTTATCAAGCCTCCCAAATTGTCATGGTAGCCTCTAACCTTTTACACTATCCTAGTAAACCGTTGTTTGGCTATGTTACCGCTTTACTCAGCCCCTCTTATAGCGTTGCTACTTGCAGGTGCAGTTGTAGGTTGTTCCATGTTGGGACATGGATATCATGGATATCATGGGATATCACAATATCTCTTATTTAATTAATGCATCTATATACTTGGTAAAGGGTGGAAGGCTCGGCCTTTTGCCTAGTGTTTTGTTCCACTCTTGCCACCTTAGTTTCCGTCATACCGGTGTTCTATTCCTTGATTTTGCGTCCCTAACACGATGAGGGTTTATGGGCCCCTCTTGACAGTTCACTTTGAATAAAACTCTTCCAGCAAGGCCCAACATTGGATTTACCATTTGCCTAATAACAACTAAAACTTACATAGGGACTTTTCGGACCCCGAGGACTTAATCAACCCCCCGGGCCAGTGCTCCTCATTAGTGTTGGTCCAAAACAGAGCCACTTGCGGTGCCACCCCTAGGCAACTTGGCGTATTTGGTTGCAGTACGTAGTGTTCATCCGGTCGTGGCCTGAGACGAGATACGCGCGGCTACTATCAGGGTGTCGGCACACCGAGAGGTCTTGCTGGACTTGTTTACCATTGTCAAAATGTCTTGTGCATCGGGATTCCGAGTCTGATCGGAGGGTCCCGTGATGGAGGATTGTCTCTGCGGATCGTGAGCTTGTCATGGGCTAAGTTGGGACACCCCTACAGGGTTTAAACTTTCGAGAGTGGTACCCGCGGTAATGTGGCAGATGGGAATTTGTTAACATCCGGATGTAGTGAACTTGAAGTAAACTCAATTAAAATACACCAGCCGCGTGCATAACCATGATCGTCTCTTTTCGAGTAAGGTCGAGAAGAGAACACGGTGGGGTTATGTTTGAACGTAAGTAGTTCAAGATCACTTCTTGATCATTACTAGTTTGTGACTGTTTGCGTAGTTTCTCATCTTACTCTTGTACTCGTAAGTTAGCCACCATACAATGCTTAGTCGCTTGCTACAACCTCACCGCTTATCCTTTCCATACCCATTAAGCTTTGCTAGTCTTATACCCATGGTAATGGGTTTGCTGAGTCCTCGTGGCTCACATATTACTATAGCAACAGTTGCAGGTACAGGTAATGCGATGATCATGATGTGAGAGCAATGTTTACTTGTTTTGGAGTTCTTCTTCTTCTTCGTCGATCTTGGGATAGGTTCCTGGTCAGCAGCCTGGGCTAGCAGGGTGGATGTTGTTTGAGTTTCTGTTTGTGATTCATCCATAGTCGGATGTTGTTCTCATGTATGATGTTTGATGTATTCATGTGGCATATGTATGTCTTGTATGTATCCCCAACTATTATGTACTGGTACGATGTAATGATATCCACCTTGCAAAAGCGTCTCCAATATGCGCTTCTGTCCTTGGTGGGACCTTCGTGTTCCTTTAGGATAGGGTCACATATTGGGCGTGACACTAACCCCAGATATAGAGGGGAGAGGTTTATTTATAATCTTAGTACAAGTTGGGATGAATGGATGGGTACATGGGCTGGTGGCCCGTTTACTATGCATAGAGAGGAGGGGTTGGATGTCCGGGCCTTCACGTCAAGCCGGATGTTCGGGCTGGCGGGAGTCTGGTTCCTCGTGCATTCTGTAGCCGAGGGGCAGGATTTCCGGGCGGCTGCATGAAGTTGGAGCATGATTTATTATTGATTGTCTTCCTTATGAGTGGCAGTCGGGGATGAGCTATGGTCTTTTCCTACCAATCTATCCCCCTAGGGGCATGCGTAGTAGTACTTTGCTTCGAGGGCTAATAAACTTCTGCAATAAGTATATGAGTTCTTTATGACTGATGTGAGTCCATGGATTATACGCCCTCTTACCTTTTCGCAATTTGCTAGCATCTACGGTACCATGCATTGCCCTTTCTCACATCAAGACATGGTGCAAATTTCGCAGGTGCATCCAAACCCCGTGATATGATACGCTCTATCACACATAAGCCTTATTATATCTTCCTCAAAACAGCCACCATACCTACCTATTATGGCTTTTCCATGGCCATTCCAAGATATATTGCCATGCAACTTCCGCCGCTTTCGTTTGATGACTTGAGCATTCAATGTCATATTGCTTTGCATGATCATATAGCTGACATAGTAGTTGTGGCTCAGCCACCGTTCATCATTTTTCATACGTGTTACGCTAGATCATTGCACATCTTGGTACATGCCACATGAATTCATATAGAGTCATATTTTGTCATAGGTATCGAGTTGTAATTTTTATTTCTTTTGAGTTATAAGTAAATAGAAGTGTGATGATCATCGTTATTCATTTTTAGAGCAGTGCCCCAGTGAGGAAAGGATGGTGGAGAGACTATGATT